>OZ038398.1:18909947-19509947 GCA_964036045.1 Eutreptiella sp. 'Long Island Sound 2002' | reverse complement strand
AAAAATTCCGGGGGCACCGCATCATCCCACTCCTCGTACGACATCTCTGATGAATCATAGCACCCAACATCACCTATCCCAGCATCCAAAATCTTCGGGGTGACCTTCGCCTCCCTAGGTTTGGGAGAAGTGGAGAGGTGATTAACAGAGTCCCAAACCCCTGGCGAGAGGCACTGTACTGCCATCAGGCAAATCCCCAGTCTAAGAGGCTCATCCAACCGAAAGTCTTCACAAACAGAAACGATGCGATTCAACAAAATCCACGGACGGCGCACCAAGACCCCCACCGCACACTGTAGCCTACACGTAAGCCACCAGAAGTGTTGGGTCAGCACAGCCATGATGGTCAGGAAGATTCCACCTTTAAGATGTAAGTTAGCCTCCGTCCCCACCCAACCCCCCCAGAATCCCAGGCACTCTCAGGGTTGAGGCTAGGGGCTGGTCACCCTGGTGGGCGAGCCCCCCCCCCTGTCCTGCCGGTTCCACTGGGTAGAGTCCTGGATCGCTTCCGTCCCGGTCCTGACTCTCCATCGCTGTGTCGCGGTCGCCGCCCAGCTCGCGCCACCCTTGTGGCAACCGGGCATCTCGTTGAAGACGTCGCCACCGCCACCGCCTCGCCACTCTGCCGCCCTGCTGGTACTGAAAGGGCTCTGCCACCCACCGTACGCTTGACTCCTCGGTGCCCTCGGGCAGGTTCAGCGGCTGACCGCCAGGGCCCCGACTTCGGTGGCGCCTTCGGTCGTCCTGACGGCGGTGCCGTGAACCTGAACTTTGTCCGCTCTCCTCCATGGCGTGGTGATTGCTCCCCAGGATCTGCTGCATCGCTGGCGTCCGATCCCCCACGGGGCAGTGAACCGGCAAGACCCGTAGGCCCCCGCCCAGCGACATCTGGCTTCCCCAGCGTGTGTCCTGCTCGTGAACTCCTTCTTGCCTCTGGCGCTGGAACAACCTCTGCAGCCCTTCGCACACCCGAACGCGCACTCGGCCCATCATCGGCCGACACTCCTGATCCTGTGTCCTCCGATGAGCTACCCAGGTCTGCCGCATCAGATCTCGGCTCCCCTGCAAATCTCTTACCCCTGAACATACTGGGCGCCGCTCGGCGTCGCTCGCTCCGGCCCCACACCGGCCGGTTTTTGTCCTGATGCCGGTCATCGAACATGATGTCTCCCCACACTTGTTGCGGATCCGCGAAAGCTGCCGCTGATACGGAACCCCAAACCTGTGGCAGACAAAGCGGGGCCACAACCTCTTCATCTCGGTACCCAAGTGCATACGCCATTGCTGTCGCCGTTGCTGCCCATCGGCCCCACCATTTAAAATGAGGCAGGGCCGGTCCCCTCTTCCAGCACGCTGCAGCTCCTCCACGCCGGAAACAGTGCCATCGATGCCGGGACCATGCTGTCCCACGTACCAGGTCCGCCATTGTTTTCTCGAGCTGAGGAGCCCCTGCAGTAAAGAGCAAGTCGTCCCTGGCGCACCCTCGTCCCTCAGCCCAGTCGTGAAGCCACTCAACAAATGGCCTGACCCAAGGAGGTACCGGCCTCCTCTGCCACCCTTCATGTCCTGTCTTACTATTCCAAAAAACCAAATAACTGCTGTCACGTACATCCCCAACCCGCACGCTAGCAGCCTCCGCCACTCGCAGAAAACAAACATAAGAAACCAGGGCCATGGCCACGGCCACGACCGCCTTTTCGCCATCCGAAGTCGTCCTGCCCACCAAGTGACATAGTAGAACAGGACTAGCATACTCTTGGACTCCTGCTTGAGCCCCTGCTTTAGCAAGCCTCCAATGCACCGGCTTGACGACCCCTGCAACCATTTGGAGGTCCTCACAAGCCCGTACTGCCGAGATGATGCCTCTCGCCCCACTTGAGCTGCCACCATTTTGAACGTGTTGAGCGAGTTTCCGAGACAGGATGGAGGGTAAGTTGCCCTCTTCTCCCAAGGATTCCTCAAGGTCCGCCAATCTTCGCAAACTTGACGCGTATCCAGCCGCCGTAGACGGCTTCCAACCCCGAATTGCAACACCCACAGGTGTTGTGGGTTCTTCCTCACGTCGGTGCGACTCAAACTCAAGCGCCAACCACCGGTACGTCGGCCTCTCCTCTCCCGGTGGTTCGATTCCCGCGACGGCATCTCGATACCGCCACGGGTTTTCCCGTCACGACCACAATGGGCACCGGAAACACCAATGCCGCAAATTTTCTAGCTTTCCGCCGCCGTGCATCTACGGCAATCTTCGCTGGGCTGTGCGTCCACTGGGATCCAGTCTCCGGCCTTGGATAACCAATAGGCCACTCCGTCTCGCTTCTTGAATTGAATACTCTTGTATCTCAACGAATCCCCGCCGTTCGCCATGGCCTCTTCGAAATTCTCCGATTTTCCTTTGGGCCCCGATGCTTGTCCCGGTGAATACCTCTTCACGTACGTTGCATGCGCAACAATGAGGACCTTGTACCCTTCGTGAACGGGGGTTAAGTGGCCGTTTGAATAATTGCGTGAATTTCACGTGAATTTACCCAAATTTTGAGGTTTTTTGGGGAAAATGCCATATTTTTGGATCCTTCCGAGGGATTTGAGGGGCCAAAATTCTTCCCCCGGCTTCATTACGCATCATCCAATGAAAGTCCCGCCCCAAAAGCATCCATCATGTCCGAACCGTGCCCAAAACGAGAGGTGCCGAAACCCGGCAAGCCTGTAGCCGATTCACAGGCGTGAATTCACGTGAATTCGTACGAAATTCGCACGAATTTCGTACGAATTTCGTACGAATTTCACGTGAATTCACGTGAATTCATACAAATTTCACCCTTGTGCACCCCCTCATTTGTCCTAACACCCGGGGTACCCCCCCCCCAATGCACCCCTGCAGGCACCTTGGCTACATGCAACATGTGCACATGTGTGTGGGTGTGCCTTTGTGTGGGGTGTGTGGATTTGTGTGGGTTTGTGTATGGGTGTATGGTTGGGTTTGCATGTGGGTGGATGCATGACTTCCTGTTTGTGTCTACGTGCGGGCATGCGTCTGTGTGTTGGTGTGTGTGAGGATGTGGGGGCCACCCGACCACATACGCACACAAACCCGTCCCAAACCTCACACCAACACCCACACACCCACACACACAACCACGGACCCATGGATACACACCCACACACAAACACGCACCCACGCGCACAAACCAATCCACACACACACACACACACACACACACACACACATAGACACACCCACAATGATCCCGCCCCACATACCTAACCACGACACATCCACTATGCAGGTGTGTGTGCGTATGTGTGGCTGGGCAGTTTGTGGGTGTGGGTGTGGGTGGGGTGGCAGGGCGGCTTCATTCCACTAATGGCATGTGGGTGTGTGTGTGTGTGGGGGGGGGGTACATGTACGATTGTCTGTTTGTTTCTGGGTGTGGGCGTGCGCCTGTGTGTGGGGGGGGGGGTGTGAGGATGTGAGGAACACCAAACCATGCACATATACGCACAAGCCATACACACGCATACACACACACCCTTCCCGCACCTCACACCAACACACGCGCACACACAAACACACACAACCACACACCCAACTACACATGGACACACCGACCCACATACACGCATCCGCACAAACCCATCCACACACACAGGCAGACACACATACACACACACAGAACCCCCCTCCCCTAAACATCTAACCGTGACACATCCACTGTCCAGGTACGTATGAGGGTGTGTGGGCGGGCAGTGTGTGGGTGTGGGTCGAGTGGGGGGCCGTTTGCTTTCATCGAGGGTATGTGTGTGTTTTGTGCATGGGTGTGTGTGTGTGTGTGTGTGTGTGTGTGTGTGCGTGTGTTTGTGGGTGTGTGTGTGCCGGGGGGGCAGGTACAGGGAAATGTGTGTGGGTGTGGGGACTTTGTTGCATGCATAGGTGGTGTTGGTGTGGCTCTTCGTGCAGTGTCCTGCAAAAATGGTACGAAATTCGTACGAAGTTCGCACGAAATTCGTACGAAATTTGTACGAAATTCGTACGAAATTCGTGCGAATTTCGTACGAATTTCGCCCCCAAAGTACCGTGAATACGTACCGTGAATGCGGTTGTTACGAATTTCGTACGAAATTCGTACGAAATTCGTACGAACTTCGTACGAATTTCGTACGAATTTCGAACAATTTGCATGAATTTGTATCATTTTTCTCCAGAACAAACACACTCAGCCCATAGCACACAGCACAGCAACACCACAACAACACAGAAGAACAACACATTCAGCCCATAGCACACAGCACAGCAACACCACAACAACACAGAAGAACAACACATTCAGCCCATAGCACACAGCACAGCAACACAACAACAACACAGAAGAACAACACAGTCAGGTCATCAGCAACAGTCACCAGTGAGAAGCAGCAGACACACGAAGCACAACAAGCAGCAAGCAAAACAGCGATACCAACACAGCCGAAAAGCAGGCATTACACACACATCATGACAATCAGCAGCAACAAACACAAACGACAGACAGTCACAAACCACAAACAGCACAAAAGTATTGTCCCACATGATTCAACAACAGGCAGCCACCCATCCGACCATCCACACCCACCCATAGCACACAGCACAGCAACACAACAACAACACAGAAGAACAACACAGTCAGGTCATCAGCAACAGTCACCAGTGAGAAGCAGCAGACACACGAAGCACAACAAGCAGCAAGCAAAACAGCGATACCAACACAGCCGAAAAGCAGGCATTACACACACATCATGACAATCAGCAGCAACAAACACAAACGACAGACAGTCACAAACTACAAACAGCACAAAAGTATCGTCCCACATGATTCAACAAAACCACCCAAGAACCCAAGAACCACCAATGCATGCACATATTACCCAGGCACGCACACACCATGCACCCACGCCCACACAAACAACAACCCCTCTGACCAGGCACACCCACACACACACAAAAATGACACAAGTTCGTGCAAATTGTTTGAACTTCGTGCAAAATTCGTACGAAGTTCGTACGAAATTCGTACGAATTTCGTAACAACCACATTCACAGTACCTATCTGTGAGGCACTTTTCGTACGAATTTCGTAACAACCACATTCACAGTACCTATCTGTGAGGCACTTTTCGTACGAAATTCGTACGAATTTCGTACCATTTTTGCAGGACACTGCACGAAGAGCCACACCAACACCACCTATGCATGTACCGAAGTCCCCACACCCACACACATTTCCCTTTACCTGCCCCCCCGGCACACACACACACATACACACACACACACACCGCACAGACACACACACACACACACACACACACACAGACACACACACACACACACACACACACACACACACACACACGGCGTGAGGTGACCAAAGAACCAAGCACACACATTTCCCTACACCTGCCCCCCGGCACACACACACACAGACACACACACACACACACACACACACACACACACCCATACACACCCGTACCCGAATCATCCGATTAGTAAAGCGGCTGTGGAGGTAGTGGTATTTCATTGCAAGCTTGCGCGTAGCAGCGCGGAGCCTCATCCAGAAGGAAGAGCCGACAGTCGAGATGGCCGCGAAGGCCATGATCAATGCCATGAGTTGGCGCGCACTTCCCACCTGTGCTACACCCTCCATGCTGCTGCACTCTGTCAGACTAGAGTCAAACTCAACAGGGTCTTCTTTCCCCGCTGGAACACCCAAGCCCGTTCCCTTGGCGGTTGGTTCACCAGCCAGCATCTAGGGACAGCAGGAATCTCGTTGATCCATTCATGCGCGTCAATAATCAGTCGACGAGGCATTTGGCTACCTTAAGAGAGTCATAGTTACTCCCGCCGTTTACCCGCGCTTGGCTAAATCTCTTTGCATTGACAATCAGAGCACTGGGCAGAAGTCACCTCGCGGAACCAGCCAGCAGGTCCCATCGCAAAGCTGTGTTTCAATTAAACAGTCAGATTCCCCTGCGTAGTACACAGTTCCGAGTAGACACGGGAGCATACTGTAAAGTCGGCGCTGACTTGATTATTTGCTGCCAAAGCATGAGCAACTAGCACATGAGAGCCATGGGGATACACAAAACCTGTGAAGAGAAAAAGGATACCCTCCCTAACCTTAACCGCACTGCAACAAGCAAGACACCCTCATAACCCCACACCCAGACACTCAGGGGCTGTAAGTGGGGGGTCTCCTTGCCCCCCCCCCCCCTCCCAACCCTAGACGTGGTTGATTACGCTCCTATGGTTTGACCCAATGGACCCCCCCACCCCACCCTCATGCATCTACTAGCAACTATAACCTTTGCCCTTCCCAACAACTGTGTGAGCAATGCAACAATGGTTTGACCCCAACGGACCCCCCCACCACTGCATCCACTATCACCTATAACCTATGCCCTTCCCAACAAATTTGTGAGCAATGCAACAAAGATTAAGAAATGTAATGTGTATTGTTTTGATTTGTTATTTGTGTTCTAGTGTAGAATACATCTAGGCTAGAATGATTCCTGTTCTAGTCTACGTTCTAGCTAGATGTTGTGGGGTAGAATGCCCTCGCGATGTCGTTTTAGGCTAGAACGAAATTGTGCGTGCTAGCGTGTATCTAGGGATCTACAAAACAAATTGTTCAATATCCAATGTGTGCAACAAATAGCAGTGACTATACAAAAATTGGGCCTATGACCCGGATATCTGCGCTGTATCCCGGGGCATATGCCCCGGATATCGACCGTAGGGAGATATCCGGGGCATATGCCCCGGGATACAGCGCAGATATCCGGGTCATTAGGCCCAATTCTTATATCCGGGGCATTAGGGCCCGAGGATATCCGCAGATATCCGGGGCATATGACCCGGAATCCTTGCGCGCAACCCTTCCCTCGCCTTTGATGCCTCAACACTTCAAGTGGAACAAATCTGAGACACACTTTCTCTCATGGTGCTTCAAGTAAGCTCTCTACAAACATGGAATATAGGCACATATAGATGGTCTATTGGGAGCCAATCATGTCTCTGACACAAGATTCGCAGGCCCACGAACCAAACTTCGGTGGAAACCTAAGCTTGGCACAAGACATATGGTACACAGCATGGCAAATGTCACACACGACCGATCGTTGGCCACCAACTGCATTCTTCTTAATGGCATAATCACAACGGTACATTGCATTTCCTTGGCAGGTGTTGCTCGGGCAGCCCATGCACAAGAACGGTACATCTCACGTTCATATACAATGCTCTCTTTCTCATTGAGCACATATACAGAAGGTTTGTAACTACGAAGCCAACCCTAGATACTGTACATTCGCCAACTCCTGGCCAACTCCATGTCGAGAGCATTCAACTTGCTTGTACTTGTGCACTGTGTTGTTGCTACGCCTTGTGCATGAAACGTGAGGAAGTTTCCATTTACACCAAAAAGGAGGAAAAAATCCCTAGGTAGCCAGTGTAACAACATAATAGACACCCGCCATGATTTGGCTGCATTCCGAAGCAAGTTGGCGAATGTCCCTTGGCTTCGTAGTTACATTCTTTCTCACTCAATTGTGTCAACGGGAAGGTGGCATACTCCTCCTCCGCTGTTAGATTAATGACGATCTTCGGAGAGGATGGAGAAGGTGTCCTATCCTTCTGTTTCTTCTCTACTTTGACTGGACTGAGGCTAATACACACGACCTCACGCTTTGGTGACAAAGTGGCACTATTAGAGGCCTTCTCTTCTTCAGCTCATTGGAACCACCTCGGAAAGGCGGTTTCATTGATTGGCCACAACCCTGGGTGATTCTGTTGTTCGCGGTGATTAATCTACACATTTGATGATTTGCTACATGCCCCAGGGATATCAGCAGATATCCGGGGCATATGACCCAGGATATCACCGCTGCTGTATCCCGGGTCATATGCCCCGGATATCTGCGGATATCCTCGGGCCCATGCCCCGGATATAAGACAAAATTGGGGCCGATTCGTACGAATTCGCACGAAATTCGCACGAAATTCGTACGAATTCGTACGAATTTCGTGTGAATTTCACATTCTCGTGGATTTGTGAATCTAGCGTGAATTTATGCGTGAATTTGGGTGCGTGAATTTCACATTCACGCGAATCTCACCAAATGTGTTGAACCATGCGACTACTTCAAACCTCTAAATTGCACATATTTGTTGGATCTTACTTTGGGCGAAGATAGCACGACAAAAGCACACAATGGCACCAAGTTACGAGCAAAAAACAGCAAAAATAGGTGAAATTCACGGTACCAGGAATCTCGGATTCAAACGGCCGGTTCACGAAGGGTACACTTCCACATCCTGTACGCCAACGCATCCCCGAGACTTAATTGTTCTCCTTGTTTGCCTCCCACGTCTGATGGCCTACTCGGTGTCAGAACCGCCGTTACATATTGTTTTAATACCGCACATGCATCCTTCATCCAAACCGTGACTCTATCCTTCTTCGAAAACTCCTCTATCCCGGCTAGGTTGAGGTCCGGGATTTCCGTGTCCTTGCGCTTTTCCATCTCCGTGGCGGCCAATTGCGTCCTCAAGCGCTCCATCTCCGCATCTTGTCGGCGGAGCATGGCCTTCAACTCGGCCAATTCCTTAGCCGTACCCGATTCCGCGTGTGAGTCGTCGGACACAAAAATTGCGTCCTCTTGCATCCCGTTGCTCCCGTGAAGCCCGGACATGGCAAAAGGGAACAAACTAACAAATGCCGATGGAGAGACATGCAAGCAAAAGCAACGCAACAATTCATGCAAACTTCTCAAAAAAACTTGCGTCGCATGATGACAGGTCGAAATTTAGCAACATAGACCATCTCACATCTTCAACAACAACATGCAATGATCACAATTGATTCACATTAATAATTGAATTAAAGTCATGAATGAGTTGGAAAACACATGGTGCAACACCAAGAGACAACACACAAAAAGTTGCAAATGCAACAGTCACGAAAAAGAGCAACATGCAGTCCAAATCTGAACCACTGATACATGTGTGCCTCTACAAAGGATCTTGTTGGGTAGGAACACTTGCTGCAAGGGGCGAGCACAAGTACAAAAACTCCTCAGACAAACACGGCCATGCCCATGAGGCTAGTGCAAACAAACAATGCAACAGTAGACAGGATGTTCTGGTGGCCCAAAGTCGGGCTGATTGCCCTCGGCACGCAAATACATAATGACAACAACGACATTTCACGGCACGGCATGGCACGGCACGGCACAAGGCCTCTTTGCCCCCCCCCCCCCCATAGGCGGCACGGCACGGCACAACACAAAACAGGGCGGCACACGGAGATTCCGACCCCCCCCCCCTATGCCTACTGCACTGGGGTTGAAGACAACGCGATTTGAGCCAACCACCCAGAAAAGCAAGGTACATTGCTCATGTAGTCATCGTCATCATGGCCATCAACATTCAATGTTGTCCCTTATAACAAACTAGTCTCAAAAGTGTGGTGTCCCAACAAAGGCCCCAAACGGCAGTTGGTCCCTTATTCTCTCATGCACTCGAGTACCTAGAAACATGGGGTTTGTGGAAAATTGTTTCGCGTGCTAAAGGAACGTGACAGCTCATTGGTACTCAAAATTGAGGCACTTAATGGGGGTGCCCACGGTCGCAAGCGGTCGCAGGCGGTCGCAGGCGGTCGCAAGCGCTTGAGATGCCCTTTTTTGGCCAAAAACCCCCTTTTGAGGGCTCCACGCAGTTGTACTACGGCTTGTGACCCGTCTACGCACATATTTTCTTGTGCTCTTTGCCATGAAAGTAGTTTTCACCACATTTTTATTTTAAACGAAAAAAACGGTTTTGTACCCGAAAGTAACAATTGCATAGGTAGATGACGTCATGACTGTGAAAAAAAGTGACGATGGGGTCTATTTAATAAAGGACCAAATTTTGCTACCGTGGCAAATCGGTTCCTATTCTCATTATTGATGTCCGTTCTCGTGCACGTGAGGCCCAAAAAGTATTTTGTGACCTTCATGCAAAAGCTGAGTGCAAAAACGGGTATCCTCCATTGGCTTCACAATTTGATGTGCCACCGGTGGTTGCTTGTTGCGTTCTTTTGATAGCCATCGTCTAGCACCCGAGGAAGAGGGATACAATGACGACTAGGCCGTCTCAAGGTCGCCGGCGTTGCAAGGCATCTTGAATGTTCGAAAAGATAGGAATGAGCGCACGCGCAATGCCCTACAAAAGGCCGCCAAGCAAAAGGGGCAAGCGACAGATCCAATGGAAGCTAACAAGGTGAGTATTCATCGTGCCAAGTGGCAAAAGGCCAAGGCTCCCTGCATCCAACCACTTGAGTTGACAATGAGGCAGGCAACAAGCCAATAAATGCTACTATTTAGTGCAAGAGACAATTGTGATATGTCTTTCCTTCAATGAGTTAATGCATGGCACACTTGGAGGGACGGAGGGAGGCACGCCGGGCGGGTTGGAGGGATTGGGGGAGTGAGTGTATTGGTTATGCCATCTGTAATAGACGTGTACGAAAATTTTCCGTATGCAGAAAACCCATGAAATTCAAAAGGCCCAAGAAAATAGACATCGCGCATGAGGCAAAGTCAGCCGCTGGCACGATTCCAAACTTTGGTCTAAGCCGCGGTGCTCATACAACGGACGGCTCAGAAATGTGCTATATAGATAGCTTGTTGAATCTCGTTGAATCTTTTGGTTTCGCGAGAAGGCGACACGACACGACGGAAGCACTTGAAAAAGGTAAATTTGTAGAGTCCACGTCATTAATTTGTGGAATTGTGCTCCACACTATGAGTTAGATCAACTTTCTCAAGTTTTATCCTCCCTATGTGTGACGGAACGGAGTACACCATCCAGCCATGGAGAATGCTCAACCACACATGACGTGATTCGTATTATGATGTCTCGAAGGTGTCGGGCAAAAGGTGTGTTAACACGGCCGGCCAACACAAAGGTGAAAAGTACCCCCCCTCCCCCTCCTGTGTTGTGTTAACACAGGCCCAACACGGAGGTGAAAAGTACCCCCCCCCCCTTTGTCCACCCCATCTTAACACAAGAAGCCGAAGATTTTGTGTTGTGTTGTGTTGTGTTGTGTCGTGTTGGGTTGGGTTGGGTTGGGTTGGGTTGTGTTGTGTACATGGATTGACAGTGGGCGGACTCTCGGCCACGGGCAACGCACTCAATATTCGCAATGCAAAGCAAAGCAGAGCAGCAAAACTTGTCAAAAACCCATGGGTTCAACCTGTGATCGTGCAATGTAAAGACAAATGGCAGACGCTGTTGTCCTATATCGTACATATCACAGTAGGTTTCGGTTCAAGCCGGAATGGCACCCCAAAAAATATAAGACAACAAAAGACAACACAACACCACACAACACAACACCAAACAACCCAACCCAACCCAACCCAACACAACCCAACCCAACACAATACAACCCAACCCAACACATATCCGTGGCAGTTGGCACAATTCTTATATCCGTGGCATAGGGGCCCGAGGATATTGGCAGATATCCGTGGCATTGACCCCGGATCCTTGCGCGCAACCCTTCCCTGGCCCTTGATGCCTCACCGCTTGGAGTATCCGCTTCCTCAATGGCATCATTCACACGTGCCCTACCAATGCATGCTGCCATGAACTTATTCATTGTACAATTGTACAATTGTACTCCAGGAAAATACTCTTGTTAGACGGTGTGATTGGTTGTGTGTCCGGTGCACAACTATACACACGTCCAAGTCCATTCAGATAAGTGCGAAAGATCTTCGGCTTTTGAACTCTACCCTGCTTCCGTTCCTCATAAAGTGTTGCTCGCTCCTTGATGCAACTCTCTTGCTTTTCTTTTTGCTTCAAACAATGTTGTTGGGTCTAGTACAAATTTGCCGAAATTAGCTCTATTAAACACAAAGTAATTGCAACTTACCTGGAATTTGTGTACACATATTACATTTCCTCATGCCCCGTGCTTTCAACCTTCCAACATGGAGGACGCTCCAACCACCGATGTGCCGACCACATCTACTTAGTCGCAGCACTGAACTCATCACAAAAGGCTCGCTCCATTCCCACATGCATGTATTTTGTTAATTTTAACAAAGCCTTGAACACAGTACCACATGCCAAACTATGGTTGGTGTTAGAGAAATTTGGCTTCCCCCCAAACCTCATCACCGCCACCAAATACCTCTATTCCTATCCGTTAGATATTCCCATGGTCAACTCCTTTACTCTCTCAGCACATTTACAACTACTTCGAAGCTAGCTCCCGCTGGTGCCGCGTGTTGCAATTCAACATCATTTGCCACTGCGACACTCCCGCTGCCGGTGTTAGGAACCTGTGAGTCTTACAACACAAAGTTGCTTGACGAATGTAATTTACTGGGAAAACGACTAGCTATGAATATGGTGGGTTTTTTGTGGAGAAATCACTAGAAAATTGAACGCACGGCATTTTAGATGCTTTTTCGCTGTTTCACACGGGCTCGATAGCCAAATCGATGCGCTTCAAGCTTGTTTTGAGCGACCGATTCCGATTTGCCGTGCATTTTTGATTTCAATCATTGGACCTCCGTTTGCAAGAATGAGAAGCGGCCTAGGGATGCAAAATTGCAATAGGCTTCGTTCCGCGATACGCACGGCAACTTGGTGCCTTTGCCTCAGCATTGGTTGCACGACACTGTTCGCCTCACTCCACTCACTTTCCCCAACTTGCACCTCCAACCTATCTTGAATTCAGCAAGAAGCGATTCACCAAGCATTTGGATTCTTCGAGGGGAGAGGGGTCTTGTGCAACTTGTGGAAACACATTTCGTTGAGCAAAATTTCGTGTCCCCCCACGCTCCCTCCAAACGCAAAGCTACGGCCAGTTCATAGGTGAAGTTAACAACCATCAAACTACCATCGAAGAAATTACCATTGAGCAACAAAAAATAGCAATGCGGTGCGACTCAAATAGAAGAAATGCGGTGCGGCTGCAATTATGACACCCAAAGGGCTATTACACCCAAACATGATGGAACACTCTACGAGAAGTACAAAGCATGGTCATGCAGAAATCGGATTGCGGGATGCAAAAGGGTTGGTCGAGGGAGTCTTCACTAACTACGCACACCACACATAGTATGAAAATATGCAACGGATGCTAAACATCTTATGCAAGCCACAACCGCTCCAGTTTGGTGTGGGGTGAGGTATTTACACATCCCAAGCATTGGAGGACCCGGTTGCTTGAGATTGCGTTTTTTCGACGAAAAACGCAAGCTTGTGTGTCAAAACACACAAATTTAATGGGACGCTTTTTCCCGCTCCATTTTCAGCCTAAGCTAACACAAACAATACTCGTGAAAAGAAGAAGAAGCAATCCTCTTCCTTGATGGTTCCTCTATGTTTACATGCACGATTTAGAGCGCAGTGGAGAGGATAATAATGAATCGGAATGGATCGAGGGACCGCATGTGTTGTGTGTGTGAGTACCAGTGTATTGCGACTACATAATAAGTCGAAGCCGTTGATTGGCGACTTTGTGCCACAGTGATCGCAACATGACCGAGGCTTTGGAAGAGTACATTATGAGATCGGCGAGAGCCGACGAAGCCGATGAAAAAAATGCCACTAGGAGAAAACTTAGCGTGAGCGGCCTCGAACCCCTATTGCAGACGTACAAAACTTTGTCAAGTTTGTATGAAGCACATTGCCGAATGCAAAGCCTTCAACCCGATGCAAGTGTCGTTCGCCTTTTCGAAGCTCATCCTTTGGAGGAACTCGACCTTTCCCGATTGATTTTGAATCCGGTTGATTTTCAAGCGGTGATGGAGTGTTGCCTGGTTATGCCAAGCCTCACTTCATTAAACCTTGAGAAAACTAACCCAAAACCCGAGCACATACAATGCCTAGTGGACATGGCCACACAGAGCTCGACGCTTGAAAGGATCTCTCTTGCAAACAATCCCAGCCTTGGCTTCTCCGCCGCTCGCATGTTGCTTCCAATGATCAAGGAAAACAAATACATCGTGGAATTGAATGTTGAGGGTACGAGTATGGCTGCTCCAACCAAGGAATTGATCGAAACCGTTTTGACAACAAACCAACGCTTTGCGGAAGAAAATCCAAGAGCGGTGTGTTACCCACCCTTCACTTTTTGCTTTCTTGATCGTCGGGTCGTCGTTTGTCTCGGGAAACACCCATGGTTTGTTTGCATCTTTGGGCGATGCCGTGACGTGCTAGTGCTTCGTTTGTTTTGCAGAAGGAACAAATTGATGAAACCGGAAGCCTACACTCAAGCCCAAGCATCAGATTTAGTCCCAGCAAGTCAATGATGTCGGATAGTGAACCTCCGTCACCACGGGACCGGGCAGAATTCATTGAAAGCTTGGAACTTACCAATGACAATGAGGAGGTTCTAGCCGAGAACAAAGCTCGCAACGATGAGCTTAGTGGCGCCATCATACCCCACGAGAAAACGTTGCGCGCATTTTACCCTCAATTAGCACAATACCTTGAGGCACAATTTGAAGAAATAGGAGCGAATCACGCAAGGTATGGAGGCCACTGTGCATTGTTGGTTTGGTGGCGCTATTCGACAAGTAGCATGTCCCTTTAGGTGCCATATGCAACAAATACGTGCAAATCCCCATTTCCATTGCGATGTAACAAATATATCCCGTTTCTTCGTGTGTTTGTGTGCTTGTTCAGTCATTTAGCCCTCTAGCACCCCGGAGACCATGTGTGTGTCTATTGTCGCGTCCCGAAAACGGTCCCTTCCTGGTGAAGCCTTTGGTGCTCATGTGCAAGGGCCATTACCTCATGGCACCATTGTCCACCTTGGTTGGGGGTCGAGGGTGTCCCACTGTTGTGCCGCGGTGTACCACCCATAAACCAACGCACACACAAACCGATTGTTGCCATGGACTCGGGATTTGGGAATGACTACTATTTGCCAATTTGTGGGTCGTCCGTTCTTTTAGCGTTCCGACATGATCCGCGGCTCACCTCCACCAAAAATTGGATCAATCCGATCCAAATCACCAAGGGCATAAGCTCCCCGCACCCCACGGCCCCGCAGGGGGTGGCTTGTGCAACACAACATTCCACTGTACAACGAATGGCAGGGTATTGCATGGAAGCTTGATCACTTGAGACAGGTTTTGGATTGGTTGTTTTGCAACACCAACTGTTTTATGTGTGTTAGCAATTGTATTGAAGAGTATTTTCGATCCCTTCTTTTTTGCTCGAAAAGGTTATCAATCATTTGTTGCTTTGCTTTCACATTGTAGTTTTTCCAAGAATTGTTCATGGTTGGTTTGTTTGCATAACACCACACCAACCACATGATATCTTTGTTTGTTGTCGCAAAGTTTTGAAAAAGCAATGGTGTGATGATACAAATGATCCATTTTTTTAGGCAAAAATACCAATTACACAACCATTGAAAACAGCCACCTCTCCCCGTGGTGCACATGCGCATGAGTGGGGACATGGGCACCCATGGGTGGGTTGTTGATGCGGGTGTGGGGTACCCTTGCCATCCCCTCCCCCCTCACGGTTGGTCTGCCCCCTGTGGGCTCAATCCCGTGTCATGCAAATAGCTCATCTGGACTACGCGAGACACCCCCCATCTGATGCCGGCAAGGGTTGCCCCGGCATCTGCTACCAACGGGATTGGCTGGCCAGGCCGTCCCCTATGCAGATACTGTCTCCCATTTGCACCCCCCTGTGTGACATTCTGTCTGGTTGTTGCCCCTTTACAGGGCCCTAGACAGTCACCCGTTCTTCCCTTCGCATTTTGCATTGGGTTGCTGCGGCCGGTGCGGCCGGTGCTTCCGGTCGGCCGCTGCGCCCAGTGCTCCTGCTGGTTCCGTTTCCGCGTTCGCGGAGCCCAGTAGTTGGTGTGTGGGGGCCGTGCTGAATGTGGCATGGTGTGCCGTTTGCGCGTCAGCGGCGCGCGATAATTGGCGTATTGAGGATGTGCTGGTTGTTGCCGGGGTCATTTGACTGTTTTTGCCGTCCACGCGCCTCTGTCCACAGGCCGTCCATAGCCTGCCTCGCTGTGTTTCTATGTGTGTGAGGCCCAGGTGCCCTGTTCCTTCATGCGTTGTCCCGGCCGTCCACCATATGTCCTTTTCCCCCTCACGGCTGGTTTGCCCCTGATGGGCTCCCACTCCTGTTGCGCAAACAGCCCATTTGGGCTGCGGGAGACACCCCCCACTTGATGCCGGTTGAGCAGGGGTTGCCCTGGCACCCGGTAGCGACGGGGTTGGCTGGCCAGGCCATCCCCTTTATTGTCGCTGCCTCCCATGCGCACGCTCTGCCATCCGCTCCATTCTGGTTCCCTGCGCCCGCTGTTCTGGTTGCCTCTCTTGCCTTGCTGTGCCCCTCCTCCTTTTTTGCTGTGCTCGCCCTTGTCCCTCTTGGTGTGGCTCCCGCGTTTTGTGTGTCTGTGTTGCTCCCCCACCCGCCTGCCCCCCCCCCCCGTACGAGGGTTTCACATCTCCGTAAAACGTGGACTGTCCCGTGCGCGGTTGGCTAGTCACGGCCCTGTTGCCACCCCCGTGGCGGGCACCTCCCGGCGCGTGGGGCGCGTTCCCGCCCTTGGGGAGTACGTGGGCACCTTGTAGAGGGAGGGGGGGGGGGTTTGCTGATGGCTCGCTCGGCGTGCGCCGCATTTGGTGGTTGCTGCAGTGCTCGCACCTCATGGTTCCCTTGTGTATTATTGTGTGTCCTGTTGGGGCTCGTCTCACTGCTGTGTGTGGGGCGGCCCTGTGGCCAGTTGCTTTGCTGCTTGCGTTCCTCCCAATTTCGGGCTCTTTCTTTTTCTGCTGGCACGCTCATTGCTGCTGGTGTGCGGCGCCGGGGGGGCAGCATGTCGCTCCCTGCATCCCCTTGTGGCTGTCGGGTTGTCCCACTTGCAGTTGGGTGGTTGGTACCAGGGGCACCGGGCGCTTTTGCACATGTCTCCAAATCTACAAACCGACCTGTCAGTGGTGTTTGTTCTCGGGTGAATGTGGTGCATTGTTGCTCTTTTGCATTCTGGGCTGCTGAGGGGCTCCCCGTTTGAGGACTTCACTCCGGGCTATCCACGCCTTGGAGCTAGGGACTCGTGTGAGTCCACCCCCTGGTTGGTCGTGTGCAGTGACCACCAATGGTTTGGACGCTGTGTCTCATAAGCATGCCCAAGGCCCCTGCACTAGGCCCTGGTGACAGAACTTAGCTACTCGCGGGCGATACATGTCGCTGCCCAATGGACAACCGCATAGCCGGCTGCCAACCCCCCGCAGGGGTGACCCCCTTACTTAGGTTTGGGTTGCCTTCTCCTCCCGGTGTGGTCGGGATGGTGATGGCTCCCGGGATGATGATGATGACCCCCCCCCCCTGGCATGACACGGCATGGCACAGCACAACTCCCCCAACCCCCCCCCCCCATTCCAACCCAGTATAGTATGGCACACTCGGAAGTGTCATAGTGCCAATTATCTACACCAAGGCTTCTTCTCAATAAACAAATGTTCACTGGCATCCATTAGTGTGGCGTGACACGCAACCAAAGGCAAGGAATGATCTGTGTGACTTCTTGCTTGGGGAAAAACCGTTCAAAGCACACCCACTAATCGGGTGCATGCAACAAAAACAAAGGAACAATTAACGAAACTTCGTCCAAAAAGATTGTTCAAAGTGCACTTGTTAATGTGGTTACACATGCAAACAATGGTGTGCCAATGATTCATCTTAAAAGAAAAACCCTTTTGAAGCACAAGTGTGTGATGCGACCTACCGATGAATCACAACACTTGTTGGAAAAAAATTTACAAGCATTTGTATGCAACCACCAAAAGCAACGGAAGATGGGCAAGGTCATCCCAAAAATGTGTCAAACCATCAATTCTTGGTATTGCTGCAAAGAACTCAGTGATGCGGCGGCATATGGCTCTTGAACGCAACCCCCCCCCCCCCACTTTGGCTATGAATGAAACCCTAACCTGTTGGAACGGCAAGCCGCACAGGCCATTCACCCCCCCCCCCCTGCGCTGTGCACTTTGTCACAAATGACACCCAGTGCAGTGATTGGGCTTGACGCACATGGCAACATGGTGAGGCAGGTGGGGGACGACCAACACAATGGGGCCTCGCGCACACGGAAATGTGGCGAGACATGTGGTGGACTACCTGAATGTGGAGGGGAGTGGGCAGCGAAAACCGTAAAACCACCCCTACAACAACCAACACAACCCCAGTACGCCAACCACCGGGCTCCGCTAACGTAGAAACAACATCACAAGGAAGACGCGTTCAATGCAAACACACACTTTGTGCCGAACCGTCCTTTGAGCATTTCGATGAGACTCATTGTACCCTTCGTGAACGGGGGATAAGTGGCCGTTTGAATGGGGCGTGAATATTTGCGCGAATCGACCCAAATTTCGAGGTTTTCGGAGGAAAACGCCATATTTTTTGGTTCCTTCTGGGGGATTTGAGGGGTTAAAATTCTTGCCCCTGCTTCATTGCGCATCATCCAGTGAAAGTCCCGCCCCAAAAGCATCCACCATGCCCAAATGGCGCCCAAAACGAGACGTGCCAAAACCCGGCAAGCCTGTAGCCGATTCATAGGCGTGAATTCACGTGAATTCGTACGAAATTCGTACGAATTTCAGATTCACGTGAAATCTGTACCAAATTCGTACGAATTTCACGTGAATCTGAAATTCGTACGAATTTAGTACGAATTTCACGTGAATGAATGTGTGTGAATAGAGGAGGTTCTGTGAAATTCGTACAAATTTCGTGCGAATTTCACAGTCTCGTGAATCTGTGAACGTAGCGTGAATTTATTTATGTGTGAATTTCGGTGCGTGAATTGCAGATTCATGCTAACACCACTGAATATGTTGAACCATGTGGCTACTTAAAACCTCTAATTTGCACACATTTATTGTACCACGCTTTTGGTGAAGATAGCACGAGAAACACACACGATGGCACCAAGTTACGCGCAAAACACAGCAAAAAGTTATCAAATTCACGGTACCGTGAATCTCCCATTCAAACGGCCGGTTCACGCAGGGTACAATGCTGTGGGGCCAAATTGTCAAACTGGCCATGTTTGGGGGATTGCTTCAAATATGCACACACAACCCCTTGCCCCCTGCGTGACATTTCATTTCGTCGTAGTTTCTTTCCAGAGCCCTAGACAGTCACCCATTCGTCCCTTCACGTGCTACATCGCTAATGCTTTCTAACGGATGCTGCGGCTGCATTGCTGTATGATGGAGATTCATGTCCATTGTGGCTCCACACTAGAAGGTCGACGGAAGATTCGGTGAGGTTGGGGCTCCTATGGCCGCAGGTCGCGCCGCGGCTTTCGGTGGATTTTTTTTATTTTGCTCCAATCCATTTTGCGTAAGCACGAGGGGGGGAAGTGAGCATGCTCCACTACGGAACAAATGAAGAGAAGCGGAACAAATTTCAACGGTGATGTGGTGTGACAGTCAACAAACAAAATGAGCCACATAGTCTTTTGTAAAAGAAATGTCTAAGATGCAGCAAATGATCCACAAATTCTTCTCCGATAAATTTGTATGACGCAAACTTTGCCTCCTTTGCCCCTACACCACCCCCCTAGTTCAACCCCCCCCCCCCCCCCCCCATGTTCAGGCACCAAATACGGCACCCATAAGCACTCTAGCTTTACCAATCAACAATAAACCGTCATTTGTTTCGTGCAAAAAATTGGAGCAATTTCTCCCAACCTCATTCATATTGGAAAACCACGCAGTGTTGTTCTCCAGGAACTAGGCGATGCAATCTGCAGCGGATCGGGGTGGTTGAACCCCCCCAAACAAATGACAAATGTGTGGGGTTGCAAAGCAAAGGTTCTACTCTGTGTGGCATACTAGGTCCACAATTCGCCGGGTTGTACATGCAAACTGGTTGGCATTCAATTGCCATTCGTTAGGCGCCAAGTCCAATCAGTGGAGTGTCAACCGCCATTGGTTCACCGAAAGCTGCCACAAAGAATGTGAGGCGAAAAGAAAAAGAAGGAAATTTCTCGTTCCGCAAGGACAACCTAGTCCAACTGAAGCCGTGCACATATATATACCAAGCAGTCATTGCCAACAGATAGTTGCAAGGACGCACATGTTAATCCCTCTTCCAATTGAATTCTTCGCAATTATTTTGTTTTTTGTGCAACTTGGTATTTGGGGGGCGCACGTAGTGCAGTGCGTGCGCAGTGCGACTATTTGGGCGTCTTTCCGTACTAGAAACCCATACTTTGTGATACTCTTGGCATTATCGTTGTTTGACAGCAAGTTTTGACGCTTCTTCCACATTGAGGACATGGCATTTTTGGATTTTTACCCAGTTTCACCCAGCGTAAGGACGCCCCCTTAGAGCCTTGGATTGGTTACCACGTTGCTAGATCAGGCCATGCCAATTGTGCCAAGTTGGTGGTGGGGCTTTGGGCTTTGGGCTGTTCTTCCCAGTCCGAAGAGGGCCTTATGGGCCCACGGGTTGCCTCTACGGGGAAGCCAGGCGTAGGCGCACCTCACACGCCCTGCAGCCACCCGGCTGGAGAGCGGGGCACACACCTCCTAGTGCGGTCGTGTTGTGACGGCGTCGTGGTGCTGTGCGGGACCTCGGGTTACGTGCAAGTGATGAGACGGGGGGGGCGGGGGGTAGAGAAGGGGGGACCACCTGCCGGGCACTTTCAGGGTCCCGGTTCCCCTGGTTGGCGACGTCAAGTCCTCCCCCCTCACGAGGATGTTTCCCCTGGAAAGAAAGAAGCAGGGAGCGGAAAGCACCGTCGGATCACCGGCTGACATGCCAGGGAAACGAGGATTCGAACGCAGGTTCTGCTACACGGTAGCGCGCTGGGTTACCGCCGGGCCACACGGCCGGCGACCGGTAGGGAGGGCCAGGGGTATAGGGTTGGTGCAGGGAAGGGGCGGGTTTGGTTTGCCAGTGCAGCCGTGGGGTCGCCCATTACGCTGCACAGGGGGAAAGGGGGGGTTAGAGAAGGTAGGGCCACCCACCGGGAACTTACAGGGTCCCGGATCCCCATGACGGCGGCGTGGTGTCCTCCCCCTTCGCCCGGGGTAGGATACTACGACAACCTGTGGAAAGAAAGGGCCAGGGGGAGTGAATGGAATGGCGGGGGAAGGGGGGAGGGACAACACCGCCGGATCGCCACCTGATGTGCTCGGAGGGAGGTGAGGGAGGGACAGCTCCGTCGGATTGCCGGCGGACGTGCTGGGAGGGAGGTGAGGGAGGGACAGCACCGTCAGATCGCCGGCGGACGTGCTGGGGAGGAGGAGGGTTTGGCGGGGGGCATGGGGCGTGCACAGCGATGGGTGGTGGGCTGGGCGGGTGGATGGTGCCGGGAATGGGGAGGGAGGGGGGGACAGTACTGTTGGAACGCCGACTAACGTGCCGGGGAAGGGAGGTTTGGAAGCCACGATCTGCCACCTGGTAGCATGGTGGGTTGCTGGGGGCCATACGGCTGGCGAAGGGTAGGGAGGGCCAAGGGTGCAGGGGTTGGGGGGGGGGGGCTGAGTCTTTGTGCCTGGGTGGAGTAGTGGGAGGGGCAGGAGTGGGAGGGGGGGGGGGGCAGGTGCATACCTGTGTGCTGGCCCATGGGGCCAAACAAATCACTTAACTACCCTGTTTCGGACCAATACGGGAAACACACACAGGGGGGAGGGGCCGGCATAGAACCCGGGGGCGCCACACGGCAATCCACGGGTCGAACCACGAAGCCACTCGGCCGGCGGCCCTATGGAGGTAGCGGCTGGGGTATGGGGACGGGGTATGAGGTCAGGGGCACGGCTGGTGGGGCAGCAGGAGTGGGTGTAGGCCTGGGGGAGGACGCCGACCTCCCCATTGTTCTTGTGGTTCGTCCGCAGCCACAGGTTCTGCTCGCGCCGTGTCAGATTTGTTGAGCAAGGGGGTGAGCTAGGGTGAGAGGGTCAGGGCAGGGTTGTGTAGAAGCTAGGGCTTGGCTGCAGGGGGGGGGGGGGGGGTGCAGTACATGGGGGGGGGGGGGGCATGAGGAGGAGAGGTGGGGTGGCCGCACCGTCGGATCACCGACTGGTACGCGGGCAGGGGAGGGAAGAGGCACCGCCGGATCGCCGACTGACGCGCCGAGGGAGAGGTGGTGGTGTGCAAGCACCGCTAGATCGCCAGTCGGTGTGCGCCAAGGGAGGGGGCAGGCCACCACGGCCTGTGCTTGCATTTGTACACCCCTTCCCGTTAGGACGCCTAAGGTTGACTCTCAGAGGCGACAGGGCACTACCTAGCGGAGCAAGCGTCAGCTGACAGAAGTTGGTGTGGGGGGGGGGGGGGGCTAGAAGAGAGGAAGCGAAAATGCGATGGATCCATCATAAAAAACCTCACGTAAAGTGCATCTTCCCAAAAATGCCAAGGATTCCCAAGGAAGATGTGGGAGAAGAGGTTGACGCAAAAATTTTTGAGGCACCCCACATCCACTTTCTAATCCCCCACACCCCCACCCGGTTGACGGAAAATCACCTCGCAGAGGTTGTTAGATCAAAGCCAGGCAGGCAGGCATATATAGGGGAAAACGCCACATACCCCCCCATTTTGGGCCTTTTTGGGCCTATTCACGTACCCTACCCCAAGGGGTTGAATTGTTAGATTAACCCCTTGTAAAATCATTATTTTGTCCAATAAACGCATCCCCCAATGAGTTTTTGGTCTGGAACCCCCCAGACCCCCCCCCCCCACTTGAAACCCACTTTTTTGAGGTTTTGAGGGAGGGGGGGGGTGGGGGGGGTGGGGGGGGGGGCAAAAATGTCAAAAAAATGACCCCCTTTTTTGGGTCGAAAATCATGAATATTTTGGTTTTTTCGATTTTGAGCCGAGAAATTGTTTCCGGGTCCCGACTCCATGGGGTTTATATGGGGCGGAGTGGGACTTTCCAGCCATTTTTGCTATGTTGGCGGTTTTGGCGACCTCGGTGACCCCGTGGTACCCACTCTCAAGAGTGTGAGTGGGGATGTTGTGACAGTATATGCCTACTAGGATATGGAAGGACGTTTTTGCAGCCTCTAGCCTTGCTGCTAGCCGGTCACAACCTGTGCCGAAGACGCCAAATGACTGCTTCCACCAATAATGGCCTAGTGAATGGGCCGGTACACAACCTGCTTGTGCAGTTTTTCACCCTAGGCAGCTCAAAAATCGAAGTTTTCGAAACTTGTTTTTATGATGCTGTGACCACACGATATGACCATCCAAGGTATGTAAAGCATGTTTTAGGCCGTATTTACGTGTTTTTCACCCTATTGTGGTATTAGGTCCGCGGGGGGGGGGGGGGGGGGGGCTCCCAAGGTATTGGTACACAACCTACTTGTGCAGTTTTTCCCCTTGGACAGCTCAAAAATCGAAGTTTTCGAAACTTGTTTTGATGATATTGTGATCACTTAAAATGGCCATCCAAGGTATGTAAAGCATGTTTCATGCCGTATTTGTGTGTTTTTCTTTCTATTTGGGTATTGGGCCCGGGGGGGGGGGGGGTCTCCCAAGGGATTGGTGCACAACCTGCTTGTGCAGTTTTCACCCTGGACAGCTCAAAAATCGAAGTTTTTGAAACTTAATTTTCTGATACCGTGATCACCTAAAACGGACCATCCATGGTATGTAAAGCATGTTTTAGGCCGTATTTACGTGTTCTTCACCCTATTTGGGTATTAGGTCCGGGGGGCGGAGGGTCTCCTAAGGGATTGGTACACAACTTGCTTGTGCAGTTTTCACCTTGGACAGCTCAAAAATCGAAGTTTTCGAAAGTTGTTTTTATGATATTGTGATCACTTAAAATGACCATCCAAGGTATGTAAAGCATGTTTCATGCCGTATTTGTGTGTTTTTCTTTCTATTTGGGTATTGGGCCCGGGGGGGGGGGGGGGGGCTCCCAAGGGATTGGTACACAACCTGCTTGTGCAGTTTTCACCCTGGACAGCTCGAAAATCGAAGTTTTTGAAACTTAATTTTTTGATATTGTGATCACTTAAAACGACCATCCATGGTATGTAAAGCATGTTTTGGGCCGTATTTATGTGTTCTTCACCCTATTTGGGTATTAGGTCCGGGGGGGGGGGGGTCTCCCAAGGGATTGGTACACAACCTGCTGTTTTTCACCTTGGACAGCTCAAAAATCGAAGTTTTCGAAAGTTGTTTTTATGATATTGTGATCACTTAAAATGACCATCCAAGGTATGTAAAGCATGTTTCATGCCGTATTTGTGTGTTTTTCACTCTATTTGGTTGTTGGGCGGGGGGGGGGGTCTCCCAAGGTATGCATGGTACACAACCTGCTTTTCACCGTGGCCAGCTCAAAAATCGAAGTTTTTGAAACTTATTTTTTTGATACCGTGATCACCTAAAATGACCATCCAAGGTATGTAAAGCATGTTTTAGCCCGTATTTATGTAGTTTTTACCCTATTTTGGGTGTATGTTGCTTGGCGTAGATTCTCTGCGAGGTGGACTTGCCGAAGGCAATAGAATTTGACACAAAGCGGTCTAAGGTGAAAAGTTGCCCAATTTTTCTCACCCGAAGCGGTCGGAACGTAAGGACCATAGATAGACCGGTCTTGAAAATGCTTGCATCTGGTAGCCAAAGGAGTATGTGGACCAGCAGAAGCAAGTGCCCAAAACTTCCACCCCCCATCCCCACCCATCACCTGGGTGGCGCACATGCCACGTGAGGGATTGGCCACACGATACATGCACTGCGGAATTGGAGTGGGTGGGCCGGTAGGGGGACACATGTTGCGCTCGCCACATGGAGGACTAGGCGTGAGAATGGTCAGGTGGAAGGTTGTTATGCCCCACTCAGGGAAGTGATCCCCTCAAGTGGACATCCTGGGGCACAAAAGCCGCCGTTGGGGAGGGTCCCCCCCACCGCCGGTATGGGGTGTTGTGTCTGCTTGGATGCGCCTGGTCAATGGCGAGGGCTGGTGCCCTTCTTGTGTGCACCCTAACCTGGAGCAGTGAAACAGGGACAGTCAGGGGGCTCCGTTGGCACAACCTACCGAGGGAAAGGAAGGGTGAGTAGGGAGGTAAGGAGAGACCTGGCAGTGAATTGGTGCAAGTGGTGACAGGTGGTGAGAGGACGATGGACACCACTGCCTAAGGAGGGCATGAATTCAAGGAAAGGGCAGGATCAGTGGCTAGAGGCCAATAGGCGCCGCCAGCTGCAGACAGCACTACATCCAGGTGTCATGCAAAGCCCCCACCAACAAGAACTATTTTGGGGGTAACATTTCGTTGTGGGAAAAAGTTTTTAGGATATTTTTGAATCAACTAGGGAGAAGCACTAGGGACACTCTGATTGTGGACCAAACCAATTTTAAGTTGTCTTGCAACATTTCTCTTGCGCCTTCCCGCACAACATTAGGCAACAGATCCATTGATTTGTTTGCAACTCATTCATAGTGGCCTGGAGAACCTTCAAAGCTTCCAAGCAGAGTGGAAATCTCCTAATCCAACAAGCTATAGCCTTCCGGTGGCCATGGATGACTTGGATTTAAGTATTCAGTTGGAGGAGCTGGAGACTTTTTGGACAAGCACTTACACCCCACTTGACCAACCTCAACGCCTTGACGTGGGGCCGATTCTACAAGATATGTTGGACAAGTATGCATGATCGGCACCAAACCTGTACTCGGCCCATGTTGACAAAAATCATCCAAACCATTCGCATTTCCAGCCCTTCCACCGCCGCGGTGTTTGCTCCACTGCTTGAGAAGTGGCTGTGCACTTCATCTGCCGTCTGCTACTACAGGGCCTTGTCCAGGACCATGTTGTGGGCATTGCGCGACATGTGATTGCACCAAGCGGCCCAAGGTGGATGGCATCACACCAGGAAGGAACAGCAGCCATCCAGAAGCTTTCAGGGAATGACGCAGGCATCCAGAAGCTTTCAGGAAATAACAGGCAGCCATTCAGGGTCCAGGCTTGTTGTGCCACCATTTGGAAGTTTTGTACCAAAGTTTTCCAGTGCAATTCAATAATGGGTACCAACTTTGCCCTGCCCGAAATTTCGCCTGGCCAAATTTCTTAACTCCCCTCCCCAGTACGCCAGAGATGGGTATGTGCGAAAGAGGCATATTTGCTCAAGTGTGTAAAGTGCCATCCCCTGGTGCAGGAATCCCAGTCGCAGGCGCAAGCAAAAACTGACTGAGCAGTTGACCAAGAAGTTGCACAAACAAGGCCCAGAAATGAACGTCATCCTGGGGATTGTGAACGGGTTCTCAGAGTTGTTGGCGCGAGACGCCTCTTCCTTGGGCAAGCTGAACCAGATGCTGGAGGACACGGACGCTCAGGTGTCTTTTCCGGGCGCAGGAGGAGAGCGTGTCTGAGCTCTGGGAGGGTTGCACATCCAGGCCATGGCACTTGGCAGCAGACACACAGTGTGGAAGGCACCTCCGGAAGGCTGACGGAAACAAAGCCGTCCCTCAAGAGCTTCAGGAACTGGTTCCCTCGGAGGCACAGAATTGTTGGACTTTGTTGTTTGGGTCTGGCCCCTTCCAGGGTGCCCTCATGAACGGGAAGGGGGTAGGGAAGGCGAGGGGCCAGTTGCGTGGTCCGAAACGCAGCTCATGGCTTCGCTCCTTGTGGCATGTCCCCTCCCCACGACACATGAGCACCACCAGGTCACACGAAATGGCTTGCGACGCCCCTGCCCTCCGCACAAATGCGCCGCACTGTGTTGGTGCAAACGCCAACAGACCCACTGGCGTGTGCACGATACTCAGCAATGGCACGGTCTGGGTCGTTGCAGGAGTGCCACCAGAGAAGCAACAATTTTTGGAACTTGGTGTTCCGGCCCACACTGTTTGTCGGCCGGCCGCACAGATCCAACCCAAAGTGAAAATGTGCGTGCAGCTGTACCTGAAGCCAACCTTGAGGCAGATGAGGCACATGGGGCAGATGAGGCATATGAAGCAGATGAGACGGATGGCTTTGCTTCATTGTGGAACCAGAGTGCCATTTGACAGGTTGCCAGAAGGAACAGACCAACAGTGCGGACAAACCCTCCGGAAGATTGACCGTGTTTAACAAAGCCGTCCCGCAAGTGCACTGGTTTGCTGGGAGGCATGCTATTGTTGGCCCATTGTTTTTGCGGTCTGGCACCCTCCAGAGCGTGCATGCACTCAAGGGATGGCGTGGGCCGGGGGCTGTGATGACGAAATAATGGGACACAGTAGTGTCTTGTTGTAGATGCCCATGTGATGAACACGCTGTGGGACAATCAAAAAATGTGAAGAGATCCATGAAATCAAACACTGGAATGCCCTGAACGACAGAAACACCCATTTCCACCATCGTGTGGCTGGTGTTGGTTCCATAAATGCTGGTTGGGCACCGTGTAGCAACCGGTGAGGAATGCTCCCGAGGGCCTTCGCTTTTTGCGCTCAGATCTGGATCGACAAGGATACCAAATAAAACGGGCCACTGGGGGCCGCAGGGGGGGCTGCAGCCACAGACCGCTTCCCCCTCCCCCAGCCGGTCGATTAGGTTTTACCACCCCGTGGTTTTCGAAAGATATTGTCACCGCTCTTGCAAGCCCCGGGAGGGGGCGGCTGGACCAAGCCCCCTCCCTCCCCCCCCCCCCCCAGCTGTCCCTCGAAAAGGTGGAGATGGGGGCGGTGGTGTGCCATAAAGGCTGAGTGAGTATGCCGGTTGGTATTTTTGGGTGTAAATACTTGTTCACTTTTTGAGGAGGGAATTCTCCACGCGGTATCCCAGCAGAAATGACTAAATGGTCGCCTCGTCGCGCCTCCCGCCCTGAGCCATTGATCATGGGAGTTCTTTTCCGGTCTGGTCCGGAAATTGGCTGCGCTGGAGTGAGAGCATCGTTCTGCTGGAGGTCCGAGGAGGTTGGATCCCTCTGCAAAGCCGCAGCGGCGAACCATCACGCTACAGACAACTGGGCGACAGCAGCTTTGCAGCCAGTTGTCTGGGCCGGCCCACCGCGCTCTGCGGTGGCTGAGGGCGCAGCTAGGCCTCCGGGACGGAGCCTCCGGGCCACAATGTCTCTGCACCCCCGTCCTCGTCCTGTAGAGCCTCAGGCAAAGTGGATGGAAGCAGACGTTCCAAGCGGCTCAGCCCCGCATGCCCCTGGCAAAGCCCGGTATTCAGACAATAGAGTCTCACGCCGTAGCCCACTTCCGCACCCAAATCCGAATCCTCAGGCCGAAGCGAATCGGAATCCGACCCAAAATCCGGATGCGGATCTGGTACTGGCTTTGGCTCTGGCCCTTCCGCAAAGGCCCTTTTTGGGGGGGAGGGGGTATTCTACAAGGACATCAAGGAAAAACGGTAGACAACCCCAGTACAACTACATGCAATTTAGACATGTCTGGTGGACCGAGCGTCAGGAAAATTGGGGGGGGGGATGCCATAAAGGCTACACTTGGGGGGCAAGACTTGGGGGGGTGGGGGAGGGGCTGCGTCGCTTGCAAAAATCTCCACCCCATTGCAAAGGGTTTAAGCCGCAGTAATCCACAACATCATCCGTGTGTACAAGTACAACGTGTGGTAGACCACCCTCTACAACGCAATCCATTCGCTGGTGACAACACATCTCCACAGTCGACTCCAGGTACAGTGTATTGAAATGTGAACGGTCTGGTCAAACCTGATTTCTGGGTGCAGTTGTTGGGGTCTTGGTTCCCCTGCGTGTTCGGTGTGCAGTGCACCCGACTCTGTCTAAATTCGCACCCCATTGCATGTGACATCAACAATCGTTACAGTCCATGGAATTGGCAACAAAGGCTGAAAATTTGGAGAAAGCTGCCCGACAGGTATCTTCTCATCGAAGCTGCCTCGTGCCGAGCTGCGCTTTTTGACGTCTCCTGGACCCGTCTCCAACCCTGACAGTCCCTCTTGCAATAAGATTCCTGCCGAGTGGTATTCAGCAGGTGCGCAATGCATGTGAAAACAGATCAAGGCAACGCACAATTTCACGTTGCTCCATTTTCTCACCCACCCATATCAGAGATGCGGCTTCCCCTTCGGGCCCCAGTAGTCCAGACTGGCCTCGGGGTTTCCATGCAGGACACAATTCTAGTCTAAATTTCAATACTCGGCTTGGGGATTGGTAGCTGCAAGTCAGTGGTTGATGGTTAACGTCCAAACTGGAGGTGTATGCACCGTATCAATTTTGAGAGCCAATTGAGTGTGGTCCTGATGCTTAGGTGTAGGATGGAATGAAACGGGATGGGATGGAACGGAATGGAGAGGGTGGCCACCCTCTCTGTGTCTCTGTTTGTGGTAGGGATCCTGGTATCCAACCTCCCTCCCAAAAGCTGGAAATGTAGGAACTCCAAAAGAAATAAATTTTAGCGCCTTTGGTACCCATGTTGCATGCATGGGGGCTACTCCCTTACAACGCTTGCAATACGCACCACAGAAATAAGTCAAGCAGCAGATGGGATGGGCGGTTCATTATGTGTTTTTCTTAGTAAGAGTGAGATTGCTCCCCGTGGATACTTAGTCCCACCGTCGCCAAATGATCACCCAACAATGGCCCAAGGGTTCCCCCGGAGGTTGTCGGGGGTCACCCAGAGATTGCAAGTTTTCAGCCAACCCATGCCGGTCTGAAAACGCCTAAGTCCTCACCAGTTGGGCCCATATGGGGGCCGATCTTGGAAACCCAGAGATAGAGCCTGGGACCGAGTCATTGGTTAGGGGGTCCATATGGAAGAAAAAAGTTCTCCAGCACCTGGGTCTGGATTGATGTCAACAGGCCAATTTGCACACCCTTTTTATAGGCAAGTGCTCCAAATTACCATTGAATTGTAATTTTTCCTTCGTGTTGTAGGTTTCACTGTTTCTGCATTTTAAGAGAATTTATTCTCGGCCTGTAGCGTGCCCTGCGGCACACAGGAGTAGCCGCCAAGGTGGTTGCTGTAGGTTGCTATTGCTTGGTTTGGTCAAACTTTCCAGTGCTATTGAGGAAACCGGCCCCACTTCATGTTCTTGTGACATAGAGCTGAAAAACTGTTCAACTTGTTTGCAACTTGAGAACCACAGTACCCAAGAGTACCCATGTGTTGTTGCAGTATCCTTTGGTGTTTTGCCCAAGTAGTGTTGCATGGGAGTGCTGGTTTTCCCTTTAGAACTGTATCAATAGGTCTGATATGTGCAAATTGACCACTCTCCTGTTGGTTTGTATGGCATGGCAACAAATGATGCAAGACCACGTTTGGACAATAAGTGTGAGGCTGTTCAGCAATGAGCAATGAGACAAAGAGCAATGCTGTGTTCGCAGGTTCAGTTGGTAGAAAAAGGCAATTTGATGAGGATAGTAGCTCTGTTGAGGAGGAATTACTCCAGACATGATGAGTATCATCATCATCCTCAAATGACTCCTCGAGGTTCCGTTGACACTAATAACAACAAAACATTCCTCTGGTGTTGGGTCAACGTAAGAAAAGACACCAATGAACAAGACGTACGTTGTGCAGAACATGCGTGGCTTTGCTTTGATTCAGGTGTGAAACCCCCTTGGTACCCGTGCATCCACCGCTTCTTCCTCCTCAGCTGACGCAGGAAGAGGATATCCGCACGGCAGAAGAAAAGTTTGACGAGTGCATCGGTACCCATGAGGAGCATCTGGATCTGCTGATGCAGCGCCTCCAGCAAATTCTTCAGAACGGCAGCAAGAACCACTTGGTGGACAGCTTTGCGGACCTGACGCAAAAAGCCGCAGACACTCACAACAAACTCAAGGAGTACAATGTGGAGGTGCAGGAGCATATTGACGAGGATATTGACAAACTGAGAGAGCGAGCGGCATCAGAGAAGAAGGTTCGCCGCAGTCGTCTCCATGCTCTGACATGTACACCGCTGTCTCTGCATCCTTTGGGGGACATACTGCGTGCACACTGCGCGGGTGCTGTATTGGGGAGACTCTGAGAGCGACGCAAATTGAAAAATCTGTCCGAAATTGCGATTTTCCGATCGAAAATCGCGATTTTGTGGATAGAGAACTGATTGACCCTCGCATATTGTTGCTGGGTGCGAGGGCACCATACCACCCCTCCCCTAAAAGCGACCCGGCGGGAGCACCCAGACCACGCGCCTCGTGTGTTGCTCTGCAGAAGATGGAGGACGACCAAGCGATGTCCGTCGTGCGCCAGAAGGATTGCAACCAGCAAATTCAACAAAATGCCAAAGCCCAAGAAGAGGTAGTGTTTTGCAGTGCCCAGTGCAAACCTTTGGTTCAGGGCTGTCCCCAAGAAGAAATTCACACGGTGTTACACTTGTACATGGTGGATTTGAACCGGCCATTGGCTCAATTTTTTGGTGGGGTTCAGAGCTGGTTCCTCGTGAGTAACCTCAGATTTTCAGGGTTCCTTCTCAGTTGCCCGAAGGCCAGGGCTGGGTCCAAGTGAACATGTAGCAGTGGTCCTACTGCGAAACGCAGCCGTGCAATTGGGAAAAAAAATTGGACTCGGGAGAAGTTCCGGGAAATTTCAGTTGGCAACCCCATGAAAATCATTTGCTTTGCGGTTGTGAAATGAACTCAGGTTTTGGGGGCGTGCCAGGCCGATTTTCATACCACCACATTGTCAGGGAGTTTGCTGACCTGTCTCATGACTGATTTCGCCGGCAGGGGCGAGGATGATCACTCCCCTCCCCTCATGTGTGTGAACTTTGGCCCCCCCTCCCCCAGTCCCCTACCCTACTCAAGGGTTCCAATTTGCCACCCTCAACTGCGTCTCTGGTTTGGTTCCCTACCGTTGATGCTGACAGTTGGCTGCCCCTCAGGTTATTGCACCCGCTCCAAGCTGTTTCCCAGCACCTGCGGTCCCTGCGGTTCCCAGCACTACAGTGCAGGGATTGCTTTGTTTGTAGCTCTGGCAAACAATGGCGGACAATTTCAAAGAGCTCACGGAGTTGGCCAATGCCCGAACGAAGTACGTCGATGAGCTCGTGAAGTGCGTTGAGGAGGCCGACGTCTCCAATGAGGAGTCCAAGGCCGTCATTGAGGTATTCTGCTGCACCCATGCAGCCTTTGTGTGAGAGATGGGTTGGTCTTTGCGCGAAGCTTGGCTCTTGTCCATGCGTTTCGCCCAGGGTGATGCGAAAGCCTGATCTGCATGCACTTGTTTAACGTCTCGTTGGCGGTGATTTTATCCGCCAACAGCCGTCAAACAGACGACCCAATTGCCGTTGCACGTGGCCGGCTGGAAAGCTTTCTATCCCTCCCCTTCTGCACGTCCGTGCCTCTATGTCCGGCACAGTACCTCGGCCCCACTTGATTGGTTTGGTTTGGAAAGCTCCAGCCTGCAAGCTTTGGCAGGTCGAAAATTGAAAGAGCACAGCACTTCGAGAACTGGGCAGGTTGGGGGAACGGGGCTACAAGGGCCAGGAGGGTTTTCCCAAGTTCGTGTCCTGAGCAACGGGCTTTCAAGGCATAAGCTTATGTCCCTGACTTGGGTGCTATAGAAGCCTTTTTTGACAGCAGCACATGCACAAGCCACAACTCCTGTAGGTAATCAATCCCTTTCCTCCTGCACACACGCACACGCAGTCACACGCACACGCGCGCGCGCACAGGGCAAGGGCTGCACACACACACACACACACACACACACACACACACACACACACACACACATACACACACACACACACACAGACGCGCGGCAAGGGCCGCTCGAAGTGCTGGATCCAGAGCCGGATTAGCGGCAGGGACCTGAAGGCGAAACCCAATGTCGAAGCAAGACAATGTCGCATCAGTGTTCGGCAATGACCTACAAGTCTGCCAAACGCATGCACTGGGAGAGAATGAAATCCTCCCCTGCTGCAGCGGGACAATTGGCAGTCGGCACCCACACACACACACACGCGCGCACACACACACACACACACACACGGCGAAACCCTGCCTTTCTTTACACACCGAGCGCAACCCGTCTGCGAATGATACGTCTGATCTGGTCTGTCGTGGAACGGAGCCGTGGCGTCAGATGCGGTCCGCCCTTGACAAAAGTCACGCGGCTGTGAACTCGTCTTCCTTCTGTTGCCGTTGGCACACTGCACAAACGGGAAAACGACGAAAACCAATGGCAAAATGGCTGGAAATGCTGCCCACCGCCGATGAATACCGCTTGGTGCATTTCCCACATCAGTGGTGGTGAGCACCAAATTTCACTGTCTTGGGAAAGGCTTTGTGTGAAGCATGCCGGCGCCGGCATGGGAGGGATGCTGAGGGGCAGAAGCCGCATTTCTGAGCAGAGGAACACCTGTCCCACTCACGCTTATTGAAAACCTTCCTACCCAGTGGCTTGGGACAAGCAATGGAAACAATTTATTTCTAAAAACTGAAACCAGTGCGTATATCTGGAAGTACCAACCGGCACATTTGCTCAGCCCTTGTGACCCCCCCCCCCTCTGAATAGGCCTCCCTGCCTGCGATTGGGACTGGTCACGTGCATGCACTGTCACGAGTGCCGGCCCCATTCCGGATCACGGGTCACTCGATCGCCGAGTCTTGGGTGCAGATTCCCGGCTCGTGGTCATGGAGCACAAAGCACGAGGAGGCCGCAGCATCCCCTGCTCCTGCATTTCAGGTCTGTGAAAAGCACGAGGGGATTTTGAAGAAGTTGAAGAATGGGACCAGCACCTTCGATGGGGTACTGGAGGAGCTTAACAAGTTTGTCGACAGAGCCAAGGGGCTGGCTGCGCAGCTCATCGAGAACACCAGCGAAGAGGCTGATCGGTTGGCTGACCGGGAAAGGGAGAGGTGTGTGGACCCTCTTTGTTGCAGGGCTCCTTAGTAGCTGGGATTTCGGTGACCGGTGGTTTGGCAGTTTCTTACATTAGGTGACAGCGGTGACCAGCAATTAACAATAGAAGAAGTGAAACAACAAGGGGCATGCAAACGCCATCATGGAACAAGGGGCGGGTTGTGTTATTGGGGTTGGGTGTATTTTTCTCTGTGCACTGCTTTCTTATCACAGTCCTATCACAGTTATGGCCTCTTACCCCAGTTTTTGGGCACACAATGGTGTTTTGTATGTGTGAAAGCCATTTGTTGTCCAAAGTAAGCGGATGTATGATGCAGAGATCACCCGAAAACATACGTTGGCCATCCCTCACACTCCTCATGCGATGTGGAAAGGTCATTTTCGATGTGAAAGAGGGTGTGCTCTGAGAAGCAGCACAACATGCACCATGGCACACACAAAACATATCTGTCATTTTGTTTTCATGGAGTAGTGCCTCGGCCATGGTAAACAATTGGATCAGTGACAAATGGAATACTTTCCCGCATTTGTTCTTGTCCGTTGGGGTTTGCTTTGTAGGTGGATGGTGGATGGTTTCTTGCTTAATTGGTGTATCCAAAAGCCTGTGAAAAATTAACAACAGCTTGGAAGAAATATCAGGAACCATCTAACAACCTTGGAAAAATGACAGCATGGATCCGGAAACCCTTTGCACAGTTTTTTGGCAAGTTTTGCACAAGTTTTTTTTCAGTTTTTTTTCATTTTTTTCTCAGTTGTTTACTTTTTTTTTTGCATTTTTTTCATGTTTTTTTTTTTTACAACGCCATGGAAATGCGGGTGAATTCAGTGCCGGCTACTCAGGAGGCTTTTTGTTGTTGTGTGAAAGGTGCAACACCCTCCCGACGAGCAAAGGTGAGGTAGCTGTTTCCCATGTTGTCCCCACGCTGAGCGCTGGCGATCACCCTGAAGGAAGGGGTGATGTAGCCATTTTGCATGTAGCCATTTTGCCCACATGTGGGCCTCCGCAACGGCATGTGTGAGGTAGCCATTTGTGATGTTGTCCCCGCGCTGAGCCCAGCACGCGGTTGACGGATCCCGTGGCAGGGCTTCTGGTGTCTGACAATCAACTGGCGTGTCAGGGCATGAGTTATGTGCTCTGAGGCCCCCTCGCTGGCACGCTGGTGCGTGTTGCCAGCCATCAGTGTCAAGCTTCGGATTTGAACTATGCGACCATGTGTTCGCCAGGAGAGTTCATAGGCCGCACCCCCCCCCCCCCCCCAACTGGTCAAGTAAGGGGCTGCGGGATGCAAGAGCCATGTGCTCAAACCTGTCGACCAGCCTGAGAGACCTCTGGACCAGCCTCTGCGGATCCAATGGTCACCAATAGCGGTTGCAGGGTGATGGCAGTTGGAGGGCTCAAGAAAGGGGTGTGCCTCTTCGGAAACCGCAAGTATGGGATCATCATTTCGACAGATCTTTGATGCCTTTCTTCATTGCCCCAACCACAACGCAAGGCACTGGTGCCTTGTGATCATGCGGCGGCGACGCAAAGGCAACGTTGTGTGTCCGTGTTGCCGTCTGGCTGTCAGAAAGCATTGATTGCAGCTCGCCCAAGTCATACGCGAGCTGCTTGTCCCATGACCCTAGGAATGGCTCCCATACCCCGCGATACCCGCAAACTGCCATCGGTTGACCATTCGATACGGATGATCGACCGCCAACGGCCGTTGGTTGACCGCAGCAGCCCTCCAGGAATCAACCATCCGTTTTTCCAACAAAAACCCTGCGCAAAAAGAAAAACAGTGCACAAAGACGGAGGGATGGGGATTCGGCATGTCGCCATGGCGTGTTGTTCTCATCTGCAGCTGGCGGCGCCTACTAGCCGATTGCTATTTGCTGCCCTTCCATTGGACCCTTTCCTTCCATAGGGCGTGGTGCCCATCGGCCTCCCACCACCCTGTGTCCTTCCTCTTCCTCCTTGCCCAATTTTTCTCTCTCCACTTCCCTTTCCTTTCCCTTGGTTGTGCCAACGGAGCCCCCGGACTTTCCATGTTTCATTTCTCTGTGTCGAGTCCACACAGAGGCCCTTTGCCCTCGCCGTTGGCCAGGTGCGTCCAAGCGGTCATCCCGAACTGGCGGTGGAGGGAACCGGTGGGAAGGGGGTTGGGGGCTGGCCAACCCCCCCACCCACCCTCCCTTCAACCCTCCCCCCCCCCCCACCCTGCTCAACAGAAGCCCCGCCCGTGGGTGAATCGCACCCCTGCCACTTCAACCCTTGGGTCGCCCTTGTTGGAAAGCAAAGTATTGCACTCCCATTCCCACAGGACAGCCCTGGTTTCCGTTGCTCCTACCATGGCCTCTCATGTCACAAACATGGCGGCCTGACCAGATGCTTGTTGTGGATCTGAAGAGCAGTCACAATAGCAGTTACTGGCGCTTAGACAAGCTGTTGGCGGGGCAACTGTTGGCCGAAGTCCACCCAAAAACCACTTGGAAAGTCCCCTTGGCTGGAAAAGGTCCTGGTAGATTTCTCATCAAGATTGCAAACGTTCATTTTGAACACACGAAACTTGATCTGTTGTTTCCACCACAGCGCATTGGAGAAACCATGACGGTATCCTTATGACAGAACTTTTTGTGCATAAGTCTAAGATTGCGGACTGAGGTGAATTGCCGATACGGACTGAGGTAAATTGCCAATACGGAGTACAAGCGTCGGAAACAGGAGCCCAGGTTTTGGAAGACTGCATGGAGGAGGGGGATGCCCGACCCCTTTCCCCCAACCCAACCAATAATTTGCCACCGCACCCCAGACCTTGTTTTGTGAACAATTGCCTGGTTATTTTGTCTCCAGGTACATGAGGGAGTTCCGCACTTGCTACATGCTTGTGGGCGAGATGACATACCGTAAGCAGAAGCGATTGGAAGAGGTGTGGCACTGGCCCTGAGGGAAGTCCGGGTTTCGGTGGTACTCATGCTTGAGGCTTTCAAACCAAATGCTGCTGTGATTTGAGCTGTTTTGTGTGTTGAGAAAATGCTGCAATGCAGCCACTTGTTTCCCTCAGATGGTTCCAAAAGGGAGAGTGGGGGGCTTCGTGCCCCAGAGAGTTTGGTTTGGGGCACGGAAGCCAGATGTGATTGGTTCCATGCGTCTAATTGCCAATTTCGAGTGTCTTCCACGGCACAATGTTTTGGTAATGAAGCGCCATCTCTTAGGTTCAAGGGAAGGTCTGCCAACCTTCAAGGGACCGTGACCAGCCGAAAGGCAATGCCCCAAGGACATTGCGGTACAGGCTCTCAGAGAATGCGGAGGAGATCAGTAGCACCGGCCCAGTAAGGGGCAAGGAGACAGGCCTCCAGCCCCAGGCCGCACTTGGGAACAAGAGGCCGAAGGAAACAAGCGGCAATCGTGAGCATGTTCCACTCTCTCCAGCGCTACTGCAACCCCTCCCCCCCCCATCAATGACCCACAGTCCTTGGCCACCCTTTGTGCAACACCGTCCTCCGCCTCCTCTGTGGAAGGCGCGGACCTCAGGGTGAGTGGGTCCCAAGAAAAGCACAGGAGTCTGCATTTCGAGAAAACCGGGGAGGGGAAAATTTGGCAGGTGCGAAATTCGGAACGGCGAAATATGGCACAGCAAAATTGTACTACATTTTGCCGTGGTATTTAAGGACCGAAGCCACGTTCTTGCCTTTACCAAATATATGCACATTTTCTCTCCATTACAAGGTTCCAAGGGTCTGAATTGTCCGACCTCATTAGCACATCCATTAGAATGGGAAAAAATTATTGGGGACATCATGTTTTCACTTTGAACCCTGTTTCACAGGTGAGTTGCAGGGAAAGCAGACAGCTGAGTTGTAGAATACTACACTTCCACACTGGAAATCCCTGGTTCACTTCCCAGTTTACCCATGATTTGGAAAATTTATACCACATTTTTCCATGGTATTTAAGATTTTGTACCAAAATTGCCCCTCATCGAATTTTGCCTTACCAAAATATGCCCGCACCAATCTTTCCACTCCCCGGTATGACCAAACAGGGGTGTCTCTGCACCGCGGGAATCTGGTCTCAGGCAACAGCTTCACAGTTGATGCAACGCTCAAGACACAGAGAACATACACATGCTCGTCTCATGCGTGTTCATGGGGCCGAGCAGGAAGCAACAAGGAACATGGGGGAGAAGTAGGAAGCAGAGGGTGATGCCCTCTGCAGGGATGTGATGGAGGAGACAGGAGGCTGGAGCGAGGTTTCGAAATTGTTTGGAAAAGCGGTTATCAGTGGCTGGAAAAGCGGTTGGGAGACAATGTCTTGCAGTTACAAAGAGGTTTTTTGGGCTGTTGGGGGTGGACACAGGCAGTCGGGCTGAAGTAGCCAGGAGTCCGCAAAGGAGAGGGAGGTACCCAGGCTTACATTAGAACACCGACAACCATAGGAGGAGCCCCCCCCCCAAGGGAAGTATTAGTTTGGCCGTACACCATAAGAGGAGGGGGGGGGACCCCCCCTGGCCCCCCCCCCTCCTCCCCGAATGCGTAATTGAACATGGCAGGGATGCATCAGGGATGAGTTTGTCTTGCTTGTCCGATCTCCCATCTCGGGCTCTCTCTGACGCTGATGATGGTCTGCTTTGCTCTGTTTTTTTTTTATTTTGTCCGTCTTGGCCTCCAGTCAGTCATGCTTGCTTGCTTGTGAGTGAGTGGTTGTTGTCAGAGAGATTGGGGGGGACGTCAGAGAAAGCCACAACTGTTTGCTGTACTGCCGCGAAACACTAATCTGTCGCAGCATGCATATTTGCAAGCATTCAAGCGCAACTTACTGCCACAGAAATCTCAGTGCCAGCAGCAACACGCACCCTGCAGCCAAAGCAGTAGTAGTAGCAGCCAAAGCAAGGCCTTGCGCTGGCACAAAAGGGTGACCTGGGTGCGCTGCACCACTTCATTTGGAGTGTCTGTTTGCGATTTGGAACCGCATCAACAGGCATGACCGCAGGAGGTTGACAATGCACTCCCTTGAAAGGCTGCTGGTGGTAGCAAGGGATTCCACCCCTAGCTTGAGTATAACTATGATGAGGTGGTGAGAGAATACAGGGAAAAGCACTATGTCTGCAAGTTGCGCAGGGAAAAGCACTGTGTCCGCAAGTTGCGCGCGCTCCCTGCAGTATAAGGGCAAGAAAAGGAAGCGACAAAGTGATTCTGACAGTGATAGCCCTGCATATTACTCAGAACCACAACTAGACTCTCAGTCTAGTGATGAGGATGAGGATGAGGATGAGGATGAGGATGAGGATGAGGATGACCCTGAGTGAACCTGTGTGGACCCTGAATGCACCTGCATGAACCTGAATGAACCTGAATGATGCTCAGTGAGGATGCTGCGGCTTGCATTTTGTTACAAACTCGGTGTGCTTTGCAAAAGCAGAGGACTTTTGGGGGGGGGATTTCGGACGAAGACCATTGCTGAGCAACTGTGTCTCAGTTACTCAGTTGCTCTCAGAGAGGGCCAGTACCATAGTGGTAGATTGTTGGGTGTCTAATGCTAAGGTCCTATGTTCATTTCGTGGAAGCAGAAAAATGCTGATTCTCTTTTTCTCCATTTTTCACAGCTCATCATGAAAGAACTGAAAGTACTGGGAAACCCTACCATCCCCCCCCCCTTGCCAATGGCACCCCCAGCCGAAATGAAGAATCACCCCCCCCCCCTTCAATGGCCCCCCCTTGCGGGAACAAAGAATCCCCCCCCCCCCGAAGGGGTTTTTGTTGAATAATCCCATGTTTTGGACATACATAGGGATGTTGATAACTGGAGGGGGGGCCATTGGCTCCGAGTATTATCAAAAAATTTCAAAAAAAACGGCATGTGAGCATTTTCTCGCCCGTGCATCTTGTTGAGGCATTGTTTGGATGCATCCCTGCTAGGGCGCACATCTTTTGAATGGTTGTAGGTCTTAGTTCCTTCCAATTTTTTTTGCTACTCACCTGTCATGCATACAAAGCACTCTCCTACATGCCAATGCCCTCCGCACCCGGAAAGAAGAATCATGCCCCCCGCTGTCAATGGCCCCCCTTTTTGGGAAAGAAGAATCTTGGCCCGGGCCAGTGGCAAGGGGGGGAGGATAGTAGGAGGGGGTGTCCCAGCCAAACCTCCCTCCTCCCCCCTTCAGACCCCCCCCCTCCCCCCCTTCTAATACATCCCTGCCCCCCCCCCCCCCCCTCGACCCCCCCCCCCCAGACCAAAGTGACCATTGTGGGAAAAAACGAAATTTACAATAGAGAAAAACTGAGCGGGCCATTTTTGGTGCACCGGGTTTTGGGTCCCAGACCCCCGCCCCTCCTCTCTTCTAATGCCAGCCTGTAGGTCCCCCTCCCCCTGCGGCAAGCGGATGCCTGCCCCTGCGGGGCATTCATGGTGCCAACATGGTGACATATCCTCCAGAAATGTCCCTGTTATCGGTGTGATTGTTGTCCGTAGTTGGATCGTATGATCCGCAGCTGCGAATTCCAGATCACTTTCTGCCAAGAGACGCTGGATCCCGATGTCAAGCGGTACCGCAACCAACTGAAGGACCTGGAACAGGTTCGGGTCCAGGTCGCGGACAGCCTGGCCCACTTGCAGCTCCGAGGGGATGACCGAGCCAATCAATATCTTCCGATTGAAGAGTACTTGAAGAAACAAGGTCTGCTTCCCGAGAGGGCACCCCCCTCACCAAAGGCACGCCTTAGAAGGGAAATTTTCGAAGGAGGACCCCCCCACCCATCCCCCATTCGGGTTCAACCCCCCCCCCCGCCCCCTCTTCCAAAGCTGCCAACAATTGAAACTTGTGGGAGCTGAAAAAACACATTTTCGGCGCAGTGCCCATCAGGCTTCGTTTAACAGGAGCTAATACGTAAGGGGGGGGGGGGGGCGGGGGGTCTGGGTGGGTGCCGGGGGGGGCCGCTTGTTCAAATTTGATTTTTGCAGAGCCAAATTTTGGATCGAGATTTGTTTTAGTTGTGTTGTGTTGTTGTGTTGTGTTGTGTTGTGTTGTGTTGTGTCGTGTTGTGTCGTGTTGTGTTGTGTTGTGTTGTGTTGTGTTGTGTTGTGTTGTGTTGTGTTGTGTTGTGTTGTGTTGTGTTGTGTTGTGTTGTGTTGTGTTGTGTTGTGTTGTGTTGTGTTGTGTGCGTTGCGTTGCGATGCAACGTGTTGCGTTCCGTTGCGTTGCGATGGGTTGCGGTGCGGTGCGATGTGTTGCGTTGTGTTGTGTTGTGTTGTGTTGTGTTGTGTTGTGTTGTGTTGTGTTGTGTTGTGTTGTGTACACAACATACTACAACACAACACACCACACCACAAGCAAAAAACAAAACAAGAAGGGGGAGGCAAGCCACTTGGCCACCCACACGGACAGCTTCTCGTATACCTTGCCCCTGGGCCCCTTGCAGTCGAATACCCTGGCGCAGCTCCTGGGTACCCCCGAGGGTACAATCCAGGGAGTCCATGCCGGGGCCACGGCGGCTCTCCCCTTTCTGCGGTTCATTGACATAGCGTACCGCGCGTACGCGGTGCAGCCCTTTCACGTCCCGGGGCTCATTTGGGTGGACGACACGACAGTCCTTTTGGAATGTGGCGATACCCGCCCTATCAAGGGTGTCCTGCTGGACCAGCGGACGTACTACCAGGGTATCCTATGGGTGGATGTCCTTGACCTCAAGTTCCTGGATGGGTCTACCTCCGACCCCTAGCAGCTACGCTCACCCACCCCGGAGGCCGTAGCCCGGCACGTGGGCCGCGTGTGGGTGACGGATAGCCCGGAGGAACGGGAGGAGGCATTGGCCGGTGCTCCCAGGTCCTTAGGTATATGGGGACCGACATCTACCTCTGGGGCACGCCCACGGCCCCCCGTAACCTGCCGGAGGTGCGGGCGGTGGTCTGGAAACAAGTGTGCCCCTGGTGACTCTTCCCAGACGCGGCCATGATGGTGCTCATGGCAAAGCTCCCGAGCAAGCTGCTCCCCGTGGCCAGCGTCTACCGCCCCACGGCCCAGGTGCATGCGGCGAATGACGCCCTGATGGTGAGGGGGTACAAGCACATGACCGGTACCTCCCGCCATGCCCACACGGACGCCCTTTGGGGGCACGGGGAGCATGGCCGCCAGGGCTTGGCCCGGTCCTCACACTCGTGGCAGGTCGCGGTCGTCCGGGAGTGGGTTCGGCAGGGTGCTTGGGCGAAAGAGGAATTTCGCGCGTCCCAAGCCCACACCCTCCGAACCCACCGGGTGCTCGAGGGGGGCTGCCCTGCCGCATTTACCCTGGGGCAGTACACCCACCATCCGCGGTGCCCCCACCTCATCCACTTGCGTGACGTTGCCGTACTAGGTGTTGTACACCTCTACCCAGGGGGCGGAGGCCGCCATTGCCCCCGCACCAGTATGGGGGTGGTCCCCGAGCATCGGCCCAGCATCCACATTGCCCACACACACCCGCTACAACGTGCGTGATTGTCCCCCCCACCATCTACGAGACGGTGCGGGCTCGAGGGTACCACCACCTAGGGGATCTGTACACTATAGACCACTGGGTCGTCGGGGAGCGGGCCCTGAAGGAAAGAGCACCCACCCGCAAAGGTATCCCCGGCCTCAGAGCCTTGCTTGCCCGCCACAATGCCGTCCTGGTGCCCCTCCTACGGGTACCCGCACCGCGGTGGCGGGCCGCTGCTAAGGGCTGGGTCCCGAGCGCTGTACCAGCGTACCCCGCGGAGGCGGTCAATGGGGGGACGGCTGGCAAAAACCACCAAGACGGAGACTGTGCACCACAGGCGGGTTGCGGTCAAGGTCACTACTACCATGAAGGATGCCATGGAGGCCAAAAACTGGACGCCGGAGCTCTGGGTGTGCTGCCAGCCCCCGGATGCGCTGCCTAGCGACACCAGGCCCCACCGGCTCCTGATGGCCCTTCTGGGTGTGCAGGTGCACGTCAATGCACCTCTGCACGCCCGGCTGTGGGATGACCACCAACATGTGCTCCTGGACCAACTACAGGGCACGGGGGTACAGATGCCCACCATTGTCTGGCGGGACAAATGCCAGCTTTCCCCCACGGCGCTGGGCAACCGGTTATAGGATCAAGCCTCCATTCCAGCACGGTTCGGATATGAGGCCCGTGGGGGGGCGCACTACGCGCCAGGGAGTGGCCTCCCCCTCGATCGGTTCAACAGTGACTAGCAGCGCCATATATTGGCGCACCGTATGGACAACATCCCAACGATGACTATCCTGGCGCGCCGGTCGTCCCACCGTAACGCGGTGCTGGACACCGCGTGCCTCCTCTGTGGGGCACAGCCAGAAATGGCGCCCCACCTCTGGGCCTACTCGGCCCAGTCCCACGATTGCAGGCCAGCTCGCGGAGTGGCTAGACCAGAAGGTTGGGATTCGGGCTGTGTCGGTGCGCAACCAGCTGTGGGAGCTGGCTATTCTGGAACAATGGGCGGCTGCGTTGCGCACCCCCTCCATGCAGCGGGCCCACCTGGAGTGCACAGGGCCCCACGCGCTGGGCACGGAGTTCATATGCCACGTCATCGAGGAGTCCATACGGGTCTGGTACGCCCACGCCAACGCGCGTGCCACGTTGCTGAAGGCCCGCCTGGGCCCGAACAGCACGATGGCGTGGGTGTTGTAGGCGCTGCGCTTGCACCAGCAAGCGGAGAGAGAGGGAGTGCAGCGGGAGCTCCTGGGCTGATAGCAGTTGCCTGGTGGGTGACAACCAGGTTTCCCCTACTCCCCTCTTTCCGCCGACATCCACACACTTATACACGGCGCGCGCGCTATACACACAGCCCTCCCGTTTACCCGTACCCGTGGGTAGACATCCCGGCCATTGCCTTCTGGTAACAGCGCCTTCAGCACAACACAACACAACACAACACAACACACCACACCACACCACAACACAACACAACACAACACAACACAACACAACACAACACAACACAACACAACACAACACAACACAACACGACACAGCACAGAGTTCTCCGCTGTATGGGGACGGACATATACCTCCAAGGCACACCCACGGCCCCCCGTAACCTACCGGAGATCCGGGCGGTGGTCTGGAAGCAGCTCTGCCCCTAGCGGCTCTCCCCGGACGCGGCCATGATGGTGCTCATGGCCAAACTCCCGAGTAAATTGCTCTCCCTGGCTAGCGTCTACCGCCCCACGGCCCAGGTGCACACGCCCAACGACGCCCTCATGATAAGAGCGTACAAGCACATCACGGGCATCTCCCGCCACGCCCACACCGAAGCGCTCCGGGGGCCGTGGGAGCATGGCTACCAGGGTTTAACCCGGTCAGCACACTCGTGGCATTCTGCAGTTGTCTGGGAATGGGTCCGGCAGGGAGCCTGGGCCAAGAAGGAGTTCCGGGACTCCCAGACCTTTTCCCTCCAGGCACACCAGGCGCTCAGAGGAGGATGTCTTGCGGTGCTTACCCCAGGACAGTACACTCACCACCCGAGGTGCCCCCACCTCATCGCCACGCTGCAGCGGGTCGTGGATGATGTGGCCATGCCCATGTGGATGCTAGGCCCCTGCTCTGGAACGTCCCCCATCCTGGTGCGGGGCCCCGGCGGGCCCCGAGCGGGGGCAGCGGCGGCCCCTGCCCCCCAGGTGGAGGTGTACCCAACCCAGTACGGCGATATCGTACAAGTGGTCATCCCCCCGACCATCTACGAAATGGTGCAGGCCCTGGGTTACCATCACCTGGGTGACCTGTACACGGAGGACAACCGAGTCAAACGAGAACGTGCCCTGAAGGAGCGGGCATTGACCCGCAAGGGTATCCCAGGCCTTAGGGCGTGGCTGACCCGCCACGCCGGCCCAATCCCATGAATGGGGGCCGGCTCGCCAGCGACTCGCAACGTGGCTCGACCAGAAGGTGGGAACGCGGGCGGCCCCGGTACGCCACCAGCTGTGGGAGCCAACAGTACTGGAGCAGTGGGCGGCAGGCAGCCTTGCGAACCCCCTTTATGCAGCGGGCCCACCTGGAGTGCACAGGGCCCCACGCGCTGGGCATGGAGTTCATACGCCACGTCATCGAGGAGTCCATACGGGTCTGGTACGCCCACGCCAAGGCGCGTCCCACGTTGCTGAAGGCCCGCCTGGGCCTAGGCAGCACGACGGCGTGGGCATTGCAGGAGCTACGCCTGCACCAGCAAGCGGAGAGAGAAGGGGTACAGCGGGAGCTCCTGGAGTAAGGACAGTTGCTAGGGGGGTGACAACCAGGTTTCCCCGACCCCCCCTCTCTCCGCCGAAATCCACACACTTACACACAGCGCGCACACAACACACACAGCTCCGCCCGTTTACCTGTACCTGTGGGTAGACATCCCGGCCATTGCCTTCTGGTAACAGCGCCTTCGGCACAACACAACACAACACAACACAACACAACACAACACAACACAACACAACACAACACAACACACCACACCACACCACACCACACCACACCACAACACAACACAACACAACACAACACAACACAACACCGCACCGCACCGCACCGCACCGCACCGCAACACATCCCACAGGACAGGACAGCACAGCACAACACAGCACAGCACAGCACAACGCAACACAATGAAAAGCAACCCAACCCAACCCAACCCAACCCAACCCAACCCAACCCAACCCAACCCAACCCAACCCAATCCAACCCAACCCAACCCAACCCAACCCAATCCAATCCAACACAACACAACACAACACAACACAACACAACACAACACAACACAACACAACACAACACAACACAACACAACACAACACAACACAACACAATCCAATCCAATCCAACACAACACAACACAACACAAGGCAACACAGTACAACACAGCACAACAAAGCACACCACACCGTACTGCACCGCACCGCAATGCAAATGGTTTACACGTTGACTGACTGTTGCCATCCTCCAATACCTTGCATTGGGTGCTGCACCTTTAGGCAAGGAGTTCACTTCACCGCTGGTGGAAATGAACGAGAGCGTTGTGGAGTTCCGTGGGAAAGCATTGCAGCAGCGCGACCGCTTCCTGAAGAGGGACAAGGAGGAGCTCATTGAACGTGAGAAGAAGGACATCGATGACTTGGCGACGAACGTGAAGAAGGCCAGGCAGCCCGGGGCCAACATTTCCTCACTCATCATGCCGCTATCCCAGGCACAGACGCCCCGAGATGCCCCGAGCCCAAGTCCTCGGAAATTGCAGGTTTATCTCATCCCTTTCCCTGCCCTATCGAGCTGTCGGTGCTCCCTATGTATAGACCACAACACTTCACGTGCCCTCCAGCACTGGCAGTGCACTGACCACTGTGATGCCTCTGTGAGGTGGTTTACTACTTGTGTGGGCTTGATTTTATTGAACTATTCTTACAGTACATCAGTCCATCTCTGTAGTATATTTGCTCCGATGCGGTCTAGGAATTGGAACCATGCTGAGATGTTTGCGACCCTATGGACTAAAAAATTCCTGGCCACTTCCTCCATGATGCGCTGTAGAAATTTTGTCATGGCTCGCGTGGCAGCAGGAAGGGAGGGCTTATTGATTAGGGGCCTTGGAATGGAATGGTGCAGATACCCCTCCACAGCCAGTCCAGTTTCTGAAGGCTCTTCGCCTTACCCAACAGGTAGAGGATGCACAGTCGTCCTTGGGGGCTATTGTCCCATCCGTGGGACTCAACCAGCGCTAATATCTTGGCTTTTGTGTCAGCAGTGCTTGCGGAGGATGGGACATACCCCTCAGACCGAACGAAAGACTCCAGGACCCTCCAGACCCACCACTTGCAGAAACCCCAAATCTGCCCTGCCCCCTTGTCAACAATCCTGATGTAGAGGTAGCTGGTGAGCTGCTTCACCTGTGCACACACATACTGGAGTTCAGATCCTGTCTCCGGAAACACCGAAAGTGGCACAGAGGGTAGGTGTGAAGCAGGGGTAGGCAACTGTTTGCCAAGCGCTAGCAGTGAATGCATTTCCTTTGATCGTGCCTGGTCACCAGGGATTGGAAGGGAGCCCTTCGGCCGCGCGAAGGTGCCGTCAGGGAAATAAAAGACGAACACACACCCTTGGAGGGGGGTTCCCCAAACCACCGAGCCTGGCTGCCGCACAACTCCAGTGTAAATACTGCGGGTTGGGGTGTGATTGATGGGCAGGTGGGTTGGTGAATCAGCTCCAACAACATATGCACAGGTTCACTCAGCAATGACCTGATGCAATGTCAGCAGGGCGAAAGTGGGGTAGTGGGGTAGGTGAGCAGAGGGTTCCAGCAAGGTGGTGGACTGTATCAGGGCTGTCCAATTTGTACACGGCCAGCGGTGAAGGGCCACAAATTGTTAAAATAAGCTAACCAAATAATGGGCCGGACCCAAGGTCCTAATTAAGACTGCTCTGCACATCATTTGGTGTCACCTCCCCCGTGTGTAGCTTCCGTGGCTCTACCAGTGTACCCATGCAGGGGGTGTATGGCATACTTTCCTCGAGCATAATTGCCCCCCCTCCCCTCTCGTATGCAGCTAGCCTGTGCGATAATGGTTGGTTGACTGGCTGGTTGGCATACGGGTTCAAGATACAGGTTTAGTGGTGGGCTGCTGCTGACGCTGCTTTTCTTGCCCTGGTAAACCTGTCTCCCCGTGGTTGTAAGAGCAGCTGCGCCGCTGCCGCAACAGCAGCAGGTGGCGGTGCTGGCATTGGCGGCGGCCACAGCAGCAGCGGCAGCTCGTGCACTGTGCCCAAGCTTGTGCACTGTGCCCAAGCTCGTGCACTGTGCCCATTCCAAGTAATCTTTTTTGCATCAACATTCTTTTGTCTAGGGCAAGAATACGCCACGTCGCCCAATGGCCGCTCCATCATTGCATGGGGGCAGTAATGTCATGGGCCCTGTCTTCTCGGAATCCCTCAATGCTGCCACCACACCTCCGAGGGAACAACAAAGCTTTGAGACTGCTGTAGCAGCCGCGAATCGGGAGGCCGCTGAAGGTACCGGGTTCACGTTGGACATTCTTACACCAAGGGTGTAAAACCCTTGTACCCCATCTCCCCCCCTTCATCCAACGGTTGCGGTGTGCTGAAGTTCTGAAACATTGTACAGGAAAGACCTCACGCAAGCACCCAGCCAAACGGGATCATATGTGGCATTATGTCTGGTACTACATCCTTTGTGGAGGTGGTCAGGGGAATCAGTAACCATCCCCTAAGACTCTGACCCCCCCCCCGCTTGCCCAAGGCAACCCTTGGGCTTGCAGAGAAGGTGATTGAAACCTAAAAATAGTCAACGTTTGGCTTCTTCAACCACGAACACAATATTGTGGGCTGAGCTGCAGCTTGGCAGAGCCCCTTTTTCCGCCTGATGCCTTTTTCCACCTGATGGCTCTCGTTTTTGAGACTCTTTCGTCTCGTTTTGCATTTTCTTGCAAATTGAGGGGGACACCAGCTTTGCATTGTTTTTTGCAAATGCCCTCTGCATCTGCATGTGCACGTTGGCACACCAACAGGATGTGACAATATGCAATTGTTGAATGTGGTTGCATTATCAACCTCATTGCACATGATTATGTGCAGCAACACAGAGACAATTTGGTCTTTGCAGCATTCAGCGTGCACAATGTGTGCTCTCCTCAAACCCTCCCGTATGCACCACATTATTCCTGGCTAGTCTGGGCTCGCAAAATTTGTTGTTCTTGAAGTTTGAAGGATGGGTCAGTTTAATTCCAAAGAAACAAAACAGATGGGGTATGGCTGGCGAATGGAATTTTGGCATCGTGAATTTCTACTGTAAAGGTTTCGGGGTTTGCAATGCCATCAAGTCCTCGTGGCATTGTTCTCTGATTGAGTGAGGTAGTGTTGCACAAGTGTATTGCACAGTATGCATGCATGCAACACATCCTCAAAACTTTACATTGCCCAAATTTTGCATGGTGCTCAATAAAGGTCTTATCATGTTGCAGCATCATGCTCCAAGGTTTGAAAATCTGGATGGTCAAGGCGTTGATGCAAGCCCGGAAAGCCAATGCGCCTTTACCATCCCCAATACACTGCTTCGGCAGCTGCAAAGTGCTCAAAACTCAGCACCTCTGCCTGAGGCAAATACTGTAATATTGGAACTAGTACTGGCATTCAGTGTTGTCAAGTGTTCTTTTTGGTTTAGCCCCGGTTACAGCGTGATCTGCTCTTCATGACCAGTTTTCCATTGCACGCGGTTTTATCTTCATGGGTTTGCACATTTCTGGAAAGGGCTTTGAGTGGTGCCCGGGCTGGGGAAACCTGCCTCTGCTTAGGTGTTGTGAACCAGGAACATCCCACCACAACACAGAGGGCCTGTTGCCTCATACACCAGAATTGTGCAGCTTTGGGCCTGAAGTGCAGTGGCAACAGTCAGTTTGCGGGCAATAGGCGAGCCTTCTTGGTCCATTTTGAGCTTTTCTGTTACAGCTTGAAAAAGTGCCCATTGCAGGCAGAACAGGGGGTGGCATGATCTGTGAATTGGCACATGGGGGTCCACCTGACGAGGCGCGCGCGGCGCGGGGATTTGGCTGTCTGGTGTGACCAAGCACCCGTATTTTAGCCCGTAGTTACTCCTGATTGCGTTCCTTGAACCTTCCACTGCAATTGAGGGGTTTGTCTCAGTTTGCAAACGTATGGTGGCCCCTTTCAGACACTCAACATGCCCTATCTGCTTGGTTGTGCAATGTTTGTGGGAAGGAGGGGTGTTGATGCAATTCTTGTGGCCAATGGGTTTGCTCTCCTTGAGGGGCAATTTCAGGAGGGGGTAAACCCAGACCGGTCCATTTGTAGTTGCAGCAAAAGTAGCGCAGGGTGCGCACGCGGCGCGCACGCAGCGCAAATACCCCCCCACCCGTCCATGCAAGGACGTTCCACAAGTGCAAATTTTGTTGGTGGGCTTTGGGCGAGTTTTGCTTATTCTTACGACACAGTAGAATGAAGACTGCATGGGTCTCAGCACAGTGAGACCCCAGAGGTGGTTTTTTTCTTTGCAAAGGTCCTGCAACGTTCAGGGTTGTGGTCAGACCCCCGTTTCATGGTCATGGTGGCTGCTGGAGGTGCAAATCTCTGGAGGTTCGGATCGCAGTAGAGCCCAGGATGGATATTTGGCCAAAACTGTGGAGCTCTACTGATGGATGCTGTAAAATGTACTACTGATGGATGCTGTAAAATGTACTAATCCTTAATCTTTGACCCAAGGGCGCGTCCTGGGGAGATTTTTCAAAACTAGGGAGTGGCCGTTGTCACCATGAAAATTCATGACCAGCGGTGCGGATGGGTCCACTGCCCTAGAATCACAGATCCCCTGCCCAAATGCACTGCACCGCGATTCTTTTCATGCGTGCATCAATCCCTCTTCTTATCCCTCTTTGTCTTTTGGCCATACCTAGGTTCTGCTGAATTGTCTGTTTCATGGCCATCCAATGTGTTGCTTTTGTATGATGTCCTATTCCATGTCATTCATTGTTTGTGGACACTAGGATTCAGTTGCCACCACATGCTCTTGTTGTGACACTCGTGTGGTTGTTTTTCATGTGGTGAGTACTTGATGTGTGTGTCAACCTGATAGCGTGCAGCATGCTAATTGTAAAGGGTGTGGTTGCAGGGTCTCATTTTATTTGGCTATTTAGATTGCAATCCCATGTGGCAAGGGGAGCTATGCACTACACAGCAGCATAAGCTGTGTAAGCAGCTGCTTGGGTGGTGTCCTGGCTTTGGATTTTTGGAGTCTGGAATCTTGTATTTCAAAAAAGCGTGTAGTCTGTAGCAGTCACATAGTGCATGGCAGCAGGTGGTTTTCAACCATTGTGAAATCAAGTGGCAAAATACATTAATTGAGGCAGCAAGAATTCGGGATTCCTCAGGTTTTGGGAACCGTAAAAACAAAACCATGCCATTAAGATTTAACAACATCACAACTGATTTCCACCCACCTCATGTATTATGGATGGTATTTCCATTTCTGTTGAAAGATTCATTCTGGCCTTTTTTTGATGGGCATTGCCCAACCTAATTCTCATCTTCGAGATGTGCAACCCCGAAACCCGCTAAGATATTTGCATTGGCCGCAAATTTAATGTAGCCTTCTGTCCCAAAACCAATGAATGAGCACAGGAAAGTATACCATGTTTGTGGGTTACTTTCCACATGTCACCAAATTTTGTGAAAGGAATTTTCAGAGTTGTGGAAACAACATTGTTGAGTGGCTGCATCCCATCAATTAGATGTGGCGGATGAACCACCATCTCCGTACCAAGTTTTTGTTCGTTTCAAACTGAAATGTATTTTGTTGCAACTGATGGCCAGCACAACACATTTATACTTGTTGGACAAGTGCCGGGTTTCTGCCATCCACTCTTTTTCAATGCATTTTAAGAACACCATGGATTTCACCCTGCACCTTCGTCAAAAACTTTCTGTTGTTCACTTTTCCATTTTTTTTAAGGCATGGTGGGTCGCCACACCCAAGATTATTTCAAAACTGCTTAACTGCGAGGGTCACCGAAGGACAGCCGCATATATTTACGGGCACATTATTAGGCCCCTTGCATCAGAAGAAATGCAGCATCAAACCCACAGCCACGCATGGATTATGTGGCAAGGGAGGGCAATGCATAACTTGCTGCCTTGAGCAATGTCAAGTGATGCAATTGATGGGGTTCTTTGCCCCCAAAATCTCTGCTCCCTCCAGCCTTACGAACGCAACGGGTTGGTTCTTTGATCATGCACGCAGAGGACCACTTGCTGCAAACCTGATAGCTTTTGGACGACAGCCACAGTGAGAGGGCCTGTGTGGTGCCTCTAGGCAGCAGTCTATGGGGATGTTCGTAAGCAGGCAAGGATAGAAGCAAATGCCGAAATGTTGAGTTTGGAAATGGTGCCGTGGCCAGACTCTCGATGTGACCGCCTTGTGCATGGACATTTTGGGGGGGGGGTGTTGCCATGCATGGGCCATCCCCCTGCTTGCGTAGTTAGACGGGGTTGTGATGCTTCTAAAAGGCCGCGCAACCTTCAAAGATTCATGAAGCAATTGACTGAGGCATTCGAGTTTGACCAGAGAGTGACGTGCCTCTCCCCCTGGCAGGGACCCACCGTTCTGCGCCCAAACGCATGCCTTCTCCAGCCGCCGCCCATCCTCCCAGGTGTCCTGCCCTGACGGTAATGGGTTGCAGCGTATGCAACTGGGTCACACCCTCTCCGTTGCACTGAGCCATTGGCCGTGCTCCAGGGGGGAGGGGAGGGTGCTGCTACCCTGCCCCCCCCTTTAGCAGTGTCCCCGGCAGTGCACGACAGCTCCTCCACAAAGGCGAGCGTACACGGCCAAACTGATGCCCCCTCCCCCCACCCGGGGGGAACGTTACCATGTGTGCAAACCCAACTGAGACCCAGGGGTTGCTGTTCAACTGTCAAGCTGGTGCATATTCAAAGAAGGAGAAGAGAAAGCTTCTGGATGTCTGCACATTCATGGTGCACCAAATTATGATTGCGTTCATATGTGATGCAGCAGTAAGCAGGACCGTGTTTTGACAGACCATCCACCTTTGCCACCACTATGCCACCCGTAGACCGGGTGAACTGAACAACCGTGCCAGCTGGAAACATGTCCATGGGATCACATCCCATGGTTTGTACACAATACCATGGCGTGCTATGTGGGATAAAGACAGTGTGGGCATCTTTGACACATTGTCAAGGCAAAGGGACAACAGAGGCACCCATCAAAACAGCCAATGCTTGCACAAAGAAGCATTCTTGTCCATTACCGAGTCAAAATTCCAGAGGTGACCCCCCCAAAGTAGAATCGCAAAGAGGGGGGGAGGGGCAGGGTATGCACGCGGGTACGCAGAGAGACACACCGAGTCAGGCGCATCATGCATCTCATCCTTCAAGTCCAGCGAGTCGACTCCACCCCTCTGATAGTCCAAATTTGCACTGGATGTACTGGTCATGCGGCCGAGGACAAACAGCCCACTCTGGTAACAGGTACTGCCTTGGTTGACACTGGGATTCGAGTATGGACTGAGTGGTTGCTTGCTGGTTCCAAGATTGGGGGTTATTTCCGGCCACTTCTTCGGAACAGTGCTGGAGTCTTCGAGCTGCACTGCTTGAATGACATTCCAGTCGTCATCAGATGCCTTGATGGGACTGGTTGCCTCAGTGTACGGGACACGGGCATGCGCACCTGGCACCAAATCTATCCCTGGAGCCTGACTTGTCACAAGGGTAGTGAATGCAGTAAAGTACATTTGCTGAAAACAGAAGAAGCACAAGACAGGCCTTCATCACTGGTCACCATAGTCTCATCATGCTCCTAACTCCAAACAGGAAAACATCTGATTGGGCTCTCCGTTATCGCCAGGTTGGGTAGCCGAGCCAGCTACTAAATGCAGCTAGCACCAGTAAGGGGGCAAAAAAAAGATGCTTATAGGTGCCCCTGAAAAAGCCAAGGTGCTATACGCACTGCCACAAAGGGACCATGGGCTTGGTCATTTTCTCGAGGCTGCCTACGAGCCGGCTGCAACTGCATAAAAATTGTCAAGTGATTCCTGCTCACACAAAAGTTGACACAAAAATTAAAGGATAAATCAGTGTAGCGCCAAATGGTCACAATAGCAAAGATGAGAACCTATTTCTCATGCAGGCAAGCCCAAAGTTCAGAGTTTGTTGAATATATGAAACTGTGCAATGAAGTCTTTTGCCATTATGGCTGTCAAATATCCAGCAGCGTAGTGTGGAATTAATTTTTGTATTTCATAGACGTCTAGGCGCAACCTGCACTAACGCGGTCATTGTGTCCTAAAACGTTTTTTGCGTCTTTGAGGATGATGACATTTTTTATGTTGAAGTCTTCTATACTAGGCAATTCGTAAGCGCTTTCATGGTGTTCATCACTTGATGTGGATTGCTTTGAGTCGGCTGGGCCTTCCTCCGAGTCGTAACGAGTTGTTTTGCCTTCGTCTTGATATTCATTAGATTCGTGGTCTTCTGGTCTTCCTTTTTTCACTTCTCTCACTCAGTTTTCTACTTCCATCACACGCTTCTCCATTTCCACCCCTCGATCTAGCCCTCTCGGGCTAGGAAGTTGGCTTTTGCCCTTTTTCGGCCTCTTAGAATACATAAATGTACCACTGATTGTGCCATCGCACCCGACGAAGCCGCTACCAACGTCAAAAGATTACATTGTAGCACGGTCCTCACAATATATCGCTCATTTATCTTTGATACCACCCAAATGCGCACAAAAAGAGCTAATAGAGATCAAATAGTCATCATTTGTTTCACCATAGTGTTGCAAAGCAAAGTCGACTTCTGACACAGTCCTCTAACGGGTATATGGTTGGCAACTCATTTCGAAACTTTTAAAATGGGCTCCTGTCTTGCTCTTCATGCCTTTTCTCATTCATTTCTCTCATGCATACTACCTAAAGGCGCATTAAGGAAGCAAATATACCTTAAATACTTATCATTTGTTTCACCAAATTCGTTGAGTACAAAGCCGACTTTTCATACAACTTTCGAACACTATATTCTCAGCAACTCACTCTGGAAATCATTAAGATTGGCTAATGTCTTATTTTGCGCTTTCTTTATCCATCAACCTTATTTATATCACGGAGATGCGCACAAAGGTAGCAAAGAGGCATAGAATTGTGATGTGTTTTTTTTTCACCAAAGTGCTGTCATTAATACCTACCTTTTCATACAATGTTCTAATGGTTACATTAGTAACAACTCATTTCCAAAACTGTTATCATTGGCTCTTGCTTTGCGGTTGGACTTTTCGTCACTGAAACATCTCATTGATGCCACTTAGATGCATTTGGGAGGAGGGAATAGACGTTAAATGGCCATCATTTGCTTCACCAAAGTATTCTAATCCAAAGTTTACTTTTCATACAATTCTCTAACGAGGGTAGTGGTGGCAAGTCACTTTGAAACTTCTTGGATTGGTGCCTGGCTTGCTTTGCCGGGCCTTTTTTTCTCCATGTTTCTCATTGATACCACCTGATTGCGCAGAAAAGCAGCCAACCGAGATTGAATACTCATTATTTGCTAAACAATTTTCGCAATGCAGAATTGATGTGTCAAACAATATCTAATGAGTGTATTAGTAAAGTAAAATGACCATCTTTGGAGCCAAAGATGTGGGGCTTGAGTTGAGGGCTGCGGGTAGGTTCAACTGATGTGCCGAGATACATAATTAGAAAAACATTGAAAATTTGATTCTAAATCTATCTTGGCTGCACCATAACGGCAAAAGTGTTATACACTGTATTGTACATTGGGTGGTACCCAAGCCATGTGCTCCGCACGAGCTGGTTGCGATTGTTGTTGTCATTGTTTTTGTTGTTCTTGTTGTTGTTGTTGTTATTGTTGATGTCCTTGTTGTTGTTGTTGTTTTTTTTTGTTGTATCGTACATTTTCGAATTAACCGCAGCTTGTTTTATGAGTTTTTCAATTAATTACATTTAGTTAGGTTGCCAGATGTATCTCGCCAACGACTACGCAAAGGCCTCGCTGAGCGTAGTAGTCCAAGGGTACAAAAGGACCTCTCCACACATTCTTCAGAGGCAAAAGGAGTTGCTATGACCTAAGTTGCTGCCGTACTTCATGTACCCGCCCCCCAGGGATACATGCAATGATACGAAGGCCGCCGCCGCCGCACAAGACCATCACACACATCAACGCCAGAAACGTCACAATCAGAAACACGCGCGCTCACAGCAATGGTACCGCAATTGTCAGGACTTTCTGCAAAATGATCACAATTTCTACGAAAAGGCAAATTTACCGAAGATTAGTAAGAAAAAGTCACTGCCATGTCTTTCTTGGAGGGCTTGATCCAGGCCAAGCCCCCCTTACAACCCCTTTGTTGATGCTAAGACTTACTTAAGTATTTTTATCTCTCTTTTGAAGCCTAAAGTACACTTTCTCAAAGTATCTAGGGTTATAACCCTAGCCCCCCATGAAGTTCACCCCTACCACTCAACTGAGCGGAGGTATCTTCCTTCTTGGAGGTTATACCGAAGTAAAGTAGGCATTTCATGCCTAAGGCCTTGGAGGTTAAGCCTAGTGGTCCCCCACCCCAAGACCCCTATACTCAACTGTTTCTACCACTTATTGTGGTTCTACTTTTTAACTGTTTCTGAATTCAGTTGCTTGGCCAAGTCATATCCTGTGTCTGGCCTAACTCCTTTGCCCAATATTCCTAACGAACACCATTTCATCCAAAAGAGTGCACATGAAGTGCTTGATGCTAACTTGGAGGCTAGAGTCAGGCCAGTTTTCACTTAAAATCATTTGTTTTATCCATTTGTGATTAAATCTATGTACTTATGCCTGCTTTGTCTATCTGCAGCCCTTCTGTGTTACACTGGATTTCAAAATTATTCATTGATTCGATCCATATCCTGTTCTTGCTCTACTTGCTGCTTTGGTTTGGGTTTTCAACATCAAAACCTGCAGGATTTCATCGAAATCATTAGGGCACTAATCAAGGACATCTTTCCGGTAGCAGAGGCCACCTTTGAGAACCTTTCGAACCGACTCTGAGAAGTACACAAGCCAAAACCAGAAACAAAATGTCCACACCATCAGTACAGATGTCTGCCAGGACCTGGCCAATTCGGAGTGTACAAGTTCAACTTGGCAACAGGGGGCCCACCTCAATGAGTGAGCCCAAGCTCAGAGCCGCATCTGGGTCTCAAGAAGATCCAGTACACAGAAAAACGGAACAAGAAGCGCCCAGATTAACCACAGAGGCCTTAGCGGCCCGTGGTGACAGCCTTCAGCATCTCCGCAGAAGAGGTGCTGTGTCAATCTCCAGATCTGTATGCCCTGCTTCTTCTTCAACGGCTACCCCAGCTGGAGGACCTGAGGAAGAAGGCGAATTCAGAAGGAGAATCAACGAATATATTCTCCACGACGAGTACTACAAGTCCGTCACAGGAGAAGATGGAGAGGAACCACTAGACGCCTTGGGATCCCCACCGTACACGGACATGGGTTCCTACCCTTACTCCGGCCCACCAGGCGACCTTTAGGGCCAGTATGGCGTCCGGAGCTGCCAATCACTAGCAGGAGCCGTGAAGTGTGCCCCGCATATGTGAAAGCTCCCCATCTACCAGAGCCAACTCATGGGGCCCTGGACCGTACGGCCGAATTACTGGCCAAATTACTGTCTGGGTCCGAAGACCCTGATGTGACAGCCCTTTCTGAGGCTGTCAAAGCTAAATTGGGTATCACTGAACCCTTACCCCAGCCAGTACTGGCCTCATCCTCACCCGGACTGAGCACGTTGGCTGATGATCTCAAAAGATCAAGGGTGTCCAGGTTGCTATCCAAGGTCACTTGCCCCAGCCCTTTTCACCCTCGCGCTAGGACAGTCCCTATTGCTGAACTACAGGACGTGCCTGTGACAGAGACTGAGAAGAGAGGGCTGTCAGCCCTGGCACCCCTCGCCGGCGTACCTCCCCCCACTTCTGCCGGAGTTCGACCCGAAAAATCTGCCCGAATGGGCAGAAGAATTTGATGAGTTTCTTTTGCTAACTGGCCAATCCCATGTGGATGTGGCCACTAAATGTTCACTGCTGAAATGCTCACGCAAAAAGAAATTTTTGCAAAAACAGGTGAAGCAGATTGTAAAAACCTGTTCAACATGGGCCAAGGTGCTCCAAAGACTGGAGAAAACTTTCCGGGTCTATGAGACTGACCTCAGTGTGCGCACACAGATAGAGGAGCTACCTATGCTCCCTGAGTTTCCTTCCGCTGCGCGAGTCTCTGAATACGTGTGCGACCTAGAGTATCTGTTTTCACGGATGAACGTGGGTTCCTATGGAGCCACTGAGCCCCACCTGTGGCTCATGAGTAAGATCCCTTCACGTACGTGGGATGATTGCCGCACTACCTCTGAGAGGAAGAGTCGGACCCACACGTACGACGACCTGGTGGACCTGCTGATCCAGCTAGCCCTTGAGAGGGAGAATGACTCCCACATGGAGAAATTCCTCAAGAAACACTTCGGTCGAGGTGGTACCCCTACCCCCGAACGTGGCAAAGGGAAAGGGCCTAAAAGTCCCACTAACGCCAACCAGGGTGGTGGTAAAGGAAGGGGTAGCCTGCGTGCCATGAATGAGGTTAAACCTGAAGCAGGTACACCCCCTCTGTTCTACTGTAACGCTGTAAATGACAAGGGGGGACCTTGTCATGCCCCTGACTGCGACCACCGCAGTGGTTGTATGCTGCAGATGAAACGACAGCAGCACACCAAAGATGGGAAAACTGTGACCCATCAGGACCACTTTAGGTGTACCATCACCTGTGGTTACTGTGGCAAACGTCGTCACTATGAGGACGAATGTCACATAAAGAAACGAGAGAGTGACAAACACAAGCAGCAGGAGGTGGAACGCCAGAAGACCCAAACACCCACCAGAACTCCCCTGAATGGGGATAAAGGTGGTAAAGGAGGTGGCAAGGGGGTTGGCAAAGGTGGAACCCCTAACCCCCAGAGGCGCTCATCACCCCCACCCCCACCCACCCCCAAGCCTGGGCCACCGGCGCCCCCTCCCCACCCCGCCCCTCCCACCACCACCACACCAGGAAGGGGCAGGACAAGGGCAAGGGAAGGGCAAGGGACACCAAGGACCACACAGGCAAGAGGGCACGGAAGGGCCCCAAGTGAGGGCAGGCACACGCAGGGACAGGGCGCCGGAAGCGACACCACATGGGGTCAGGACACCACCCAAGAACCAGGAAGGAACGGGAACGGGGACCAAGACACGGAGGAAAAGGGCACCACGACAGCTGCCACGACCCACACCGACGGGGAGACCAGCGCCGCCCCACCCCCACCAAACACCCCAACACACACCACCGAAGCAAACATCGGACGCCATGCGGATCACACCAGCGCACGCCCACCGGCCACCGGAAACCACACGGAGAACGGAGGGCACACCTACACGGGGAGAACGGACCACACCCACAGAGGAGGCCGCAGGGAACACCGCCGCACGGCACACCACCATGCCCTCACCGCCAGCCTACGACCCCGACCACCACGAAGGCCAACTCACAGGCACCGGAAGAGGACGGAAGCACGGCCGCGGCACCCACGACTACGGACCGACACCCCCAGAGGACACGAGACCAAGGCACAGGCCCCCAGGGAGGGCAACCCCACGGACCGTCACGCGACCACACCATGGGCTATAAGGGCCGGGCTGCGCTACTGTCGCGGTTTGACGCAGAGTATTGCTACGGGGGCTTGATCTCGGCTGGTCTCACGTCCGTGAGGGCGTCCGTCACCAACCTGTTGCGTCCAGTGGAGGAATGGCACTGCGGCGGCGCACCGATCCCGTCCATGATGAATATCGAGCATCGCAAGGGGAAGCGAAACGCTGTGATCGATCGCGAAGGCTTTGGTGCTGCTGGACGGTGCCCCCCTTCAACGCCATCTCCGAGCGCCGTGAAGACTGGAAGTACCAAGAATACTACCGATGCCCCGGACCCCAGCAGTCCAGCACGGGAGATAAGGACATCCCCCTGACCCTACATTGTGAGCTCATCCCTGCCGGCGGCACCGACCCGGACCCTGCCAGCGCAGCCCAGCTGCAGTGAAAGCCATTCGCCACTCAAACAGCGTTCGGAAGCCACCTCCACCGTCCGGCTCCTGATGTCTGTTTGTCTGCCTTGGAGAAGGAACGCTTTTCCTACACCCCGAGTACACCTGCCTGTCTGCGAGGCCCGGTGAAGATTGAGTCCATGGGTGAGAGTCAGTGTGCACGCCCCAAGGACACCGTGATCATTCAGCAGAATTTCCCGAAGACCTAACCGACCCACACAGGCCAGGCTGACCTCCACTGACCCACCGCGGCACCACGCGAGACCACGGCACACCGCACCACAGCGCGCCACAGAGCAACGCACCACAGCACGACGCGACGCGACGCGGCACAGAGCGGCACAACACGACACAACTGACCCTAACCTGAGGGACTAACCGAAGCCAGCCACCGCACACCCGGGAAGGCGCCGCGCCACCACGCCACACACCGGCACCACAGGCCACACACGGGACCACAGCGCGCCAGGCGACAACGGTGACGGACCACCCAGAAGATTACAGCCGGCACCGCGGAGGGGTAAGGACACGAGCAACCCCAGCCCCCTAACCCAAAACCACAAGCAGCCGCCTGGCGCAGCCGCCCAGCCGGCAGCTTAGCCCACGCAAACTGCACCCTGTTTTGCGCGCCGAACGCGCAAAAAAGGACCGGTTCGCAACAGGGCAAAAAAACTATTTTTTTGGATGTTTCATGAACGTGATTTTAGACGTAGTGAAATAAATTGCTTTTTTCGTGTTGTGCAACTCCGTGTTCCTCAATGTGACGTTTTTTACATTTCTCTGGCGTTCTGAGTGCGCGAGGCCTCGCGCACTCAAGATAGCGAAAGCAGAGTTTATCACGAAACGTAACAACCCGTAAGGACTGGCTTTTGCGGAAATACGCAGCTCCCACACGGTATTAAAATTAGGATTGTGTTGACCAGGGAGCATTGGAAGTGTATGGCTGTCGGACTTCCCATGTTAGGGGAAACACATGTACTGTAAAGTGAAAATAAAATACAAATTTAAGCAACCTGAGTGCGCGAGGCCTCGCGCACTCAGGTCACGTTATGTATTGAATTTTCAGACTGGATGTGACGCGTACAATTGCAGGTACAGTACGAGACGGACAAACACGTTTGATTTTTCCGGTGTATATGTGTGTAGACACCATGTTGATCAGATTCAACACGGTATAGAACATTGCTTCCCCGGAAACAATCAGTGCGCGAGGCCTCGCGCACTTAAATGACAGAAGAAAATGAAAAAGCGATCAAGCTAGGCTACGCCGGTATTTACATTCCCCTTCACGTCTACCACCTGTGACAGTCGATTATACATCGGTAACCTTCGTCATATTTTTCAGGGGATCAGGGGAATGATTTGCTTTTTTCCAACAGCCACTCGATGGTAGACGTGTCCGGTTTTAATAGCGGCGTAGCCTTCGTTGACCGATAGACATGGTTTTTTTTTCCAACTGGGTTTAAAGACGGACGCAGAACAGGAAATTGTGGTTGCGAAAACAGTTTGCGGTTACTGGGAACGGAGCGCACGCAGACACCAAATCCAATTTGCGGCGACAGCACACGCACCAGAATGACGACAGGAAAAGGCCAGATGTTTTCTAATACATTTTTTTTTAAGGTCGCTGTGCGAAACGATAACCAACATATGTGCGCAATTATAATTCCACAGAGAAAGACGCAAAATGCCACTTCGAGCCAGAAAATCCGTAGAGCAACGCATGATTGCAGAAGTAAGCAAAGGAGCAGCAGCACTACGAGAGGCATGCGCGGCAGAACCAGCATACCAAACAGCAGGTGACCTATGGAAAGGACTGAAACGGAACGACCTGGCGGCGCAACTGGTGTTAACATTTGCACAGCGACTCAGGTTCAACAAAAGAACGCGCCACAGTTTACCAGCAGCTAAACGACAGGAGGACAAGCGCTGGGTGCGCATTTTGCAACAGGAGGGCTGGAACCTGTACCTGTTGATGCGTCAACGGGCAGTACCAAACAGGAAAAAACCGGGAAACACAACAGGGTACCTGACGCAAACAGAAAGACGAACAAAAGTACGACTCGGGCAAGCAGACGCTGCCGCAGACACAGTGGACGAACAGGCAGCAGCAGCACTTAAAGCAACTTGGTCACTGGTGCTTTCGTCGTGTTGCGTGCTGTGGATAGACAACTGGTACCGGGCACAATACACGACACACCCAGACGAAAGTGACCGGTCGCAAAACTGTACTGCAATGGCAGTACTTCAACTGAAACAGAGGCCCACGTATTGGGCAGGACATCCAGCCATTGAGGAACTGGCAGCACGGATAACGACAGTCGCAAGGGCTCTGCAACAGCGTGAACGGAGAATCCACCAGACATTGCGTGACATGGGGTATGCAGATGGGTGTACACCAGACGCTGGAAACGTGAGAGCGCCGTTGGATGTGAGGAGGGATGCAAGGACTGTACAGGCACCGGTGTGGCGCCCGTTTGCCCTGTCCAAAGAGAAGGTAACTTGTGGTGTTGGTCTGTTAAACTTGTTACACTTTGCAAGGGACGTAGCACAACAGACAAACAGAGTTCTACCGCTGTTGGTTGACGAAAACATACACTACAGGGTACTAAAGTTGTTGTACGGTGCCAAGAACCAACGATGGAACATGCGTGCATACCTGCGTTACGTGCCTGTAGTTTACGGTGTCTGGCATGCCTACAAGTTCGTTGTTACTCATACTTTTCGGGTGTTCTGGCCTATTCTAACCTACCTACGGAAAGGTCTGCTACGACCTGGTTCCACCATACTATCATACCCCAAACTGATAGTTATGGAAAAAACTATTGCTGCGCTGATGCTTGCCACACCCCGAATACTACGCCCGTATCGGCGCAAGGCACAAGCTGCAACCGCGATCAGTGGTCGTGACACTACGCATGCCAACAGGGCAGCAGTGGCAAACGCAGTCTTGCATTTGTTGTCGGATTGGTGCCCGTTGTTGTTGTACTTGGGTCACCTGGTACGGGAGTGCAATTGGTCGGGGGAAAACAACGCTACAGGGACACGAGCTCAGGAGGTGTTGCAGTTGAGTTTGTGTCTGTTGCGGAGGCTGCGTCGAGGACCGTGTGACACCATACTGAAGTACGAGCGCACAATCATGTGCACATTGTTGTACAACAGCAAGTGGCACCAGGACCTGCCCGGTCAGGCACACTCAGAGGAGTTTGGAGAAGGGATGTTGAGCAAGCTGGTGCGGGACAAGGCGAGAAACACGGGTTCTGTTACTGTTCAGGAGGTGGAAAACCATTACTTGTTGCTAAAGGTTGGTCCTGGTGGAAAACGCGTGGGGGTGCAAAACGTTCCCAAGAACCTGGTACACAGCATGCGACAACGACTGACCAGATTTTTGGCGACAGACCGGATATGCATGGCCTATGTGGAATGGGAGTCGGACAGAGTAAGCACGGTTGCACCTTCTTGGCCGCGGAGGTTACCGAGATTTCCGCCCTCACCTACACAACCCCTCGGTTACGACCACTACCGGCTACTTGGTCACAGCGTACTAGATGCCCTCATTGACCAGAAAACAAATCCCACCAACCAACTGAAACGGAAACTGGATGCTGTTGTGGGACAGAGAACAGATATGGATGCCGACAGACAGGAAGCAGCAACACGCAACGTGCGGCAACGCTTGCGGTAACTGACACCCGCAGTGCGCGAGGCCTCGCGCACTAAACGTTATGAAAACAGGTATGTAATGCGATGTGAGTGCGCGAGGCCTCGCGCACTGAGTACTTCGCTAAGTGCCGTGGATTAAGTCACAACAAAGACGTTTGTGGAACAGATTTCCGAAAACGACCTGCAAAATACCGTTTCGACTGATTTCAGAGTTCAAATGACCGTGTTTCATGTCATGCCATTTGCCCTTTTCAGGTATTGTTTGGCATCATGAGTGAACCAGGGTCGCCAGAACGTCCAGTAACAGACGCAGAGGCCATGGAGTCGTCACCAGGGACCGACCACGGGGACACGCCGAAGAAAGGACGCAAGAAGAAGGGTGAGAAGAAAGCAATACCGGAGATGAAGCTCACAGTCGAAGTGGCACAGTGGCTGCGGCAGGAGAATGGTAAAGCCGTGAAGGTAAAGATTGCTGATTTGAAAATTGACAAGACCAAGGAGCGCGGACAGATCCGATCCATCAACTATGACGACGTTGCCAGAAAAGTGGCAGGATACCAAGCACTGCCACCAGCTGGACCGTTGCGCATAACGGCGTGGGAGGATGGTGGTATGACTCGCTTCGCTTTCGATCGAAGACGGTTCTTCTTTTTGCTTCGGTACATGATTTGCTTTGCAGATGGCTCCCTTTACGTTCTGAATGGTCAACATGGCACAGAAACATGCAGAAAGATTCAGCAACAGCGTCTCGAAGAAGGCAAAGAATTGGAGGATTGGCAGGAGTTTTGCTACGTTGACATTCTGAAGTACGAAACGCCTTGGAGGATCCGTGCCAAGGTTGCAGGATTGCAACAAGCTGGCAGCCAGTCTGTGACGTGGATTCCGCTGTCCGAGGCGCTGGACAACATGTTGTTGTACATTGAGGATCAGAAGCGGGAAAAAGAGCCACAAGATTTCGAGAGGTTCAAGATTGCTGTTGTCCAAGCTGCCGTCAACTCTGCGTTTCTTGCACCCGAGGCTTTGGAGGAAGCAGGACATACAGTATGTATTCGTGTATCGCACGGTTACAGTGCGCGAGGCCTCGCGCACTCCATGACACTGTCTCCCCCCGCAGGACTCGACATTCAAGAATTGGAGGGACATCTTCTCCCTGGCGTATTACTGCGGCCGTGAGGCGGTTACTGGTATGAGGAACCTCGAGAGTAAGAGCAAGAAAGAGGACGTTACAAGGAATGCCTTCAAGAGGCTGGAGGGGCTGCATCTACCGAGCCTATTGCAGAAAGTCTGTGCGCACATGAACCTGAAGGACTCGACCTTGAAGACCACCCAGAACTACATTGACGCGCAGATTACGGAACAATGGGTTATTTTCCATCTTGACCATCCGGACAATACGCAGCATGTCAACCAGACCGCAGGTATGCGTCAGTGTCGCAGCTGCAGTGCGCGAGGGCTCGCGCACTTCACCACGTTTGTCACATCCGTACAGCTGCCGATGCGAAGATCCGAGCAGAAGTCGCAGCACTGGGCACGCCGCAATTGAAAATTGGGCTTGGAAATTGGGGTTATTGGGTGGACGCAAAAAGTACGAAGTTTCGGTCGCCCTGGCCAAAATGGAAGACGTTGCTCACTGCACCTCTGTGGCGCACTGGGGACAAGGGCGCACCTCCATTACCACAGACGTTGGCCGTGCGGAAACAACTGCAAAGGAAGGTTGAGGCACCATCATCGGCACCTTCACAGACACAGCTCAGTAATGGCGATGTGATCAATGTCTCCAAGTCGGACGAGCAAGGGATCAAATACGCTTTGACAGCCTGCCGTATTGAGAATATTGAAGAGACACCGCCAGGCCGTTTCCGGGATCTGCAGTACCCGTTGTGGATCATCAACGCTGACCTTTTCATTGAATACGACTCTCCAGGATTTGTTCCGAAGTGGCTGTTCGATGTGATGATGCTGGGGAAAGACGTCATTTTCTATGGCGAGGCTGATGTTGTGCACCGTATTGGCCGCGAAATGCAGAGGCTCTGGCGTATGGAGAAGGACAAGGATCCAACCACAGTGCCATTCTACCATGTTCGGTTGCCGGTGTACTCTTGGTTATCGGGTCCCGTGACCAGCAGTACGTATCAGTTCGACGAGCACTGTATGTGGATCGGAACAACGAGTCGCTGGGATAAGCAGGTATATCTGCTTCTTTCGATTGTTACGATGCCGTTGTGTGCGCGAGGCCTCGCGCACTGCTGCCTCCGTTATTCGTCTATATTCATCACATTTACAGTTGCCGAACTATGTGTCGTATTCCGCTGGACATTTCGAAGAGATGCAAGAGAAGAACCTCGGCGGTTTCATGCCTCTGATTCACGTGCTGTGGTACCTGGACAGATACGTTTTGTGCAGTGGGCTTCCTGATGCAGTGGTTGTTGTGGACGACACGCCTGCCATGGCCGCAAAGATTGCGATGTCTGACCTCAAAACTAAAGTGGCGTTTCTGGCTGTGTCAACGATCAAGCAAAAGGACCTAGGGAATGCCGTTGGAGGTGCTCTGCAGCATGCAATCGTGATGCGGTACATGCTGGAGGCCGATCAGACGGAGCAGGGAGCAACAGCTGCAACTTGGGATACTCAAGAAGAGTGGCTCCAGCGTGGCATTCCACTGTGGGTTTTGGACAGCAAACGAGGGCATGAAGGGCACCAGCAGGTGCATGCTGCAGAAGCCGTCCAGCAAGATGTCGTGACTGAGGCCCCCGCTGAAGACACTGAGCCTGGTGCGCCTGCACCTACCTTGCCAATGCAAGCCAAGATGAAGAAGACTGCCAAAGTTGTACCAACTCAGGGTACTGCAGCCGGAAAAGGAACACCCTCGAGTACCAAGAAGCAAGCAAAAGGGAAAGAGAAGGAATCGGACAAGCCCGCGGAATCAGACGACGACGATACTGACGAGGAGTCAGAAGAAGACGATCTGGAGCAAGTACTGGAGACCCAGCAGAAGCGCAAGCGGGCATCCGCCTCTCACTTCGATGCAAGCAGCCCCGACTCTGGTAAGGAACAGTCCAAGAAGAAAGCGAAGACTGCTGCCAGTGCTACTGCAGAGTTCAAGCCGCCCTCGCGTTCTGGTACCCTGCCGTCTCGAGGTACCGTTGCCTCTCCAAGTGGGACAAGTACAACAGCAAGAAGCCTGGGTTCCAGGTTGGCTAAGGTTGCTGGACCGAAGAAGAAGTAAGTCACCATTAACCCAAGTGTTACGCCTCTTTTTGCAGTCATGAGTGCGCGAGGGCTCGCGCACTCGCCTTCGACGCGAATGCAATTATATGCCCTTAAAGGGTTGTACATTTTTGCCAAGCTTTTATCTCAGTGTTTGTACGTTGTGCACTTCGTGTCCTGTTTTTGTTGCCCTCTGTACACAATTGTTTCCATGACCTTGAGTGCGCGAGGCCTCGCGCACTCAGGTACACAAAAAGCAATTTATTTCGCAGGACAAACATAGGTGCAACTGGAGACCCGCAGAATGTCATATTTTGAAAATGAGCTCCCGAACAGGCACGCACCAGTTGGCTTTTGAAATACAAAAACGACAAGATTGGTAAAACACACCCCTCAAATCAGACAAAATAATAGTTTATTTTGATAAGCAAAAAGTGGAAAAAAGCAGCAAATTGGGTAAAATTGTATTTTTTCGGTGGCATCTGGGCCATGTGTGTTGCAAATGTCCAAAAAAAATAGTTATTTGGGCGGTCATTTTTTAGGTCCTTCTCTTCCAAAAGGGGGTGCAGTTTGCGTGGGCTAAGGGCAGAGCCAGGACCTAACCCAGCAAGAAGGGGCGCCGAGCCCACAGTGTACAGAGCCCACCCGACCCATGGGGCCGGAACATGGCCACACAGAACGCAACTGAAAACAGCAGCCCGGAAGACAACACTGAATACAGGCCAGTGCGTGCGCCAGCCCAGGGAAGGCAGAGGGAGGAACAGGCAAGCCCCCCCCCCAAAAAAAAAAAAAAAGGAGGGGGGAAGGGGAAAAGGCACGAAAACAGCCCACAGCCGCCCAACCACCCGCCAACACCACAACAGGCGGCCAGGCCCCCCCCCCAGGAAAAAAAAAAAAGGGGGGGACCCCCGCAGAGGCACAGGCGAACCACCCACCCAAAACCGGCAACACCAAGCCAGTAACAGCGGACCACGGGGAAAAGGGACAGAAAAAAAAAAAAAAAAAGAGAGCCACCAGCCCAGCCCGAAAGAAAGGGGATGGAGGGACAGGGACCACAAAGCCCAGAGAAAAAAAAAAAAAGAAAAGAAAAAACCAAAGCAAAAAAAAAAAAAAAACACACCCCGACAACCCAGCCAAGACGGACTGGGCACAGGCGAGACCCGGGCCCGGCACACACGCCCACACCGCGCGCCGGAACCGGAAACGGCGGGGGGCAAGCGGGGCGCCCACGAAACCACACACGTCCCAAAAGCAGACCGAAACCGAAGCCCAACCACGAACACCACAAATAGCCGACACTAGGGGGACAACACCACAAATCGAGCCCAAAAACACCCACCCTAAACCCCAGCCAGGACAGACGGGGTTAACAAAACCCGCACCCAACCGCCAACCGGACCCAAACACAAACACCACACAACAGTAGGAAACCCAGTGCCCACAGCCCGGGCACTGAGGCAGCCCGTGCCATGCAGGTGACCCGGCCAAACGAGATCCGGAGCCCGGGGGTAAGGCTGCATCCTAAGGCCTGCGCTGCTTTGGGACTCGAGGCGGAGCGTGCGACACCCAAGCGCCTCGGAACCCTAGTACCAGGAACGTGCATGCACGCCTTGGGAACGGGATACGCCAGGAAGTCCGGTGAACCCCTAGGGTTCCGCCCAAAGGAGGGGACATGCGCAAGCACGGGGGCACACCCTCCCGGCGAGACAAGCATGTCACGCTGGCGGCCATCAGCCCTCCCGGCGTAGCCCGGGGCCGCTTTGTTGGGGGCCAACAGTCAGGTCTAGCGGGAAGTAAGCCGCCTCCCCTCTTCACGCGCGAAGCCTCTTCCTGTTCGTCACAGGGGCGACGCCAGGGGGAACCATGGGGCGCCTCTCCACGACCGAGTGCACCTACCTACCTACCTACCTCTCCCTCTCCTGTCGAAGGTGACCCCAAGAAGCGACCACAGGGGGATAACGGCTCCCCTGAGGGGAATAACTCCGAGAAGAGGAGACTGGCCTGGATGGCCAAGTCCCTCATGACTGCAGGGGTGGATGTCAAATACCCTGCTGAGGAGTACGGGGGCGGCTCCAAAGAGGAGGACTTGTTTTTCTGGATCCTCGTGAAAATCGGGGATCAAGCTTTTCGAGCGCTGCTTGACACCGGCGCAACACTTTCTATAGTGGCCCGGCGCCTGCTAAAGACTTTCAAGAAAACTAAGACAGTGGCCATAAGAGTAGGGGATGGGCGTACCATCCATTCCTTTGGGGGAGTCTATGTGACTATTTGTCTTGGCGACGAAACTGTGACCCAACACTGCAGAGTGTTGGACACTGACGCCTTTGACATCGTCATTGGTACCGACTTCCTGTGAAGAAACCCCTAGGTAAAAATGCTGTCTCTCCAGCGCCCCTATTCTCTGCACTGGGACTTTGGCAGTGGGCTCTTCTCCGTACCTTTGGAGCTGTCAGGACGAAAAGAGTCTGGGTTGCGCTACGCAGCCAAGACTAACTATCGTACTGAAAACTACCAATTGGCCCGTCACGTTCTTGAAAATGGACTGGCGGCCCTTCAGGTAACCCTGGATGAGATCCACGTGGAATTGTTCGCGAGCCAACAACAGCACATCATGCAGTTGTATTGCTCGAAACATTTGAACAATGCTTTCCGTTTCTTCTTGAAAGCAATGGGCCTAGCGTATGCTAACCCTCCCTTCTCCCTGCTCGCGAAGGTTCTAACCAAAATCGCTTATGAGGGAGGAAGGGTTGTCATGTGCACCCCTGACTGGGGTTGCTTAGGTGAGCACGCTTATTGGCGCCGTATGCTAGAACGAATGACCGTGGGAAGAGTGCAACTCCCCGATGGTCCCATTTACGTGCCTGAGGACTCAGACACAGCTATGCAGGCCCGTGAGTGGGCCAGTTTCTTATCCATTGTCGATGGATCCCTCACCTGTACCCCTGTGTGATCTGGATCAGGTGCTACTGAAAGAGGTCATGGCCAAAAATCGTGGCCTGACCCTTTCTGATCTCAAAAAAAAATCAGCTGAGCACCTATCTGCCACACTTACAGGGTGTGAATCTCCCGATGGCTATTTGGAAGCTGCAGCTGTAAAGGAGGATGCTGACGACCAACTGTCTGAGATCGCCAGCACTATCCCTCCTGTTGATCCCAGCTATGTTGAACTGAAACACAGTGCCTTCCTGGCCCAGCTGTTGCTGGAGGAGGTAGATCTAGAGTCAACCTCAGAATCAACTTCCCCTGTTGGGAAACCGGTGCTGCACATGCAGCATATGCACTCAGGTGAACCCGTGGCCCAGAGTCCTGATGCTCTAGCACGGCCTGCTTCTAATAACATGCCACTGTCTGAGCATGACACTCAGGAACTCCGACGGCTGTTGTACCTGGAGGCCGAAGGTATTGAGCGCCAAGAGCGGCTTCAATACCTCAGACAGACCTGGAAATCCTCCATCTGGTCTGAGGAGGACGATGATTCCTACACGCTGCCTGACCCTCAGATAGCCCTGGTGTATTCTCTGCACTGTGGGCAGCAATGTCCCCCAGAGTGGGATGATGGTTCAGTACCTGCCGAAACTGCTCATCGGCAGAAAAGGAAAGAGCATGGAAAGAGCAACCTCCATGCTGAGGAGGATTTCATGCAGAAAATCGAGAGTCTTAACCTTGACCGCCGACTGAAGAAACTGCTCCTAACCTATGAGGAGGTGTTCGGCGCCCTGCCGCCTCCCCTTTCCTGTAAGAAACTGGTCCAGATGGACCTGAAAATGAAACCTAAATTCCAGAAGACGTGAGTGAGGCGTCGTCCCTACCCCCGTCCTCAGGAGTCCTAGACCAAGGTCTGAGGGAGTTGGGTTACTCTAGAGAAGACCTGAGTGTGGAGTTGTTCGCCAGCGACAAGCAACATGTCCTGGACCTTTACTGCAGCAAGGGGAAGAACTGCAGCTACAAATTTTACTGGCCCTCTTTCGGGATGGCCTACGGGAACCCCAGGTTCAGTGAACTGGGGAAGGTCTTGACCAAGGTGGCCTTGGAGCGTTCCCGTATGGTCCTGTGTTTGCCCGATTGGGGGGCCCATGGGGGCAACGAGTACTGGCGAACCCTCCTGGACAGGCTGACTATCAGCTCTGTTAGGTTACCTGACGAGGCCATCTACGTGCCTCTGGGGCGTAAGACGCCTATCAGGAAACCCGGATGGGGGAGTATGCTCAGCGTGGTTGACAGAGGCCTTACCTCCATCTCCTGGGAGGACCTGGACTCAACTCTGGTCCAGGCTATACAACGAGAAAGCGATGGACTCGCCTTGGGTGACTTGAAGGATCACCTACGACCTCAAGATGCTATTGAGACTATACCTGGAGCAGATGAATATGTCGTGACTAACACCAACGCCCCCAACTCTCCCTGCCATGTACCTGTTCCTGATGGAGTCTCTGAGTGTGGACTATCTGAGCTCCCTAGCTCTATCCACTCAGATGACGAAACTGAGCACGACGCCTTCTTCGTGCAGACCTGTGTGGAGGAAGTGGAGAACGCCGAGTACGTCGCCCCACTGAAACCCCTACTCTCCATGAGGGTGGAAGACCCCGTGGACGAAGAGCTGGATCCCCGATCCAGGCTAAGGGAGTATGTGGACTCCAAGAGGAGGTTGGTGGCGAAAAAGCTATGCTACGCTAAGCCTAACCGCAGCTCATGGCCACTGAAGCAAGGACGTATGGGAGATTTATCCCAATTGAAGGAGGACCTCGAACAGAAGATCACCACCTGGCAAAGGGAGGTAGATCTTAAGCTCATGAAAAGCGTGTGGGCCGCCCATGTGAGGACCCCAGAGGAGGACCACCTCTCGGAGGAATGTGTATGTGAACCCCCTCGAGCGTGCCTATGTTGCCATCGTCCACCGGAGATGGTTGAACGAGACCTACTTTATGCCTACCAAGGGTTGAAGGACACTACCAAGGGCAAAGAGTCGATGGAGGATCACCTCCCGACGTCTATTACTCAGGGGGCAAGCAACTCACACTCTGACGAGGACATGGAGGACAAGATCAAGCTATTCTACCCGCGGGTACAGACGCTTATAAGGACCTACTGGAGGTGCTCGGGGAACTACCACCCCCAGCCTCATGTGACAAGCTGGTACAGATGGACCTCAAGCTGAAACCCGAGTTCGTGGGTCAGAAGATCCGGAGGAGACCCAATCTGGCTCCTAAAGAGCAGGCCGACGAGATTGAGCGACAGATACAAGAATGCATCGACGCTCGCCTAGTCCTGGAGTACAAGGACGGGGACTACCCCCAACACTGCAGCCCCTGTTTCCTGGTGGCTAAACCTGGGTCTACAGCCAAACGGCTGGTAGTGGACTACAGAGAACTGAACAAGAAAACGCTGAACCACTCAGGGTCCATTCCTAATATGGAGTCTACCCTTGAGAAGATAGCCTCCTGTCGCTACAAGACCAAGATGGACAAGAGGAGCGGATTCTGGCAGTTGCACCTGACGCCCAACGCTCAGGAGCTACTAGCCTTCATCACCGCTCAGGGGAGGGTGTTCAAGTGGAAGGTCATGCCGCTTGGCGTGGCCAACGCAGCTGCTCTATTCCAAGAGCTGATGAACAAGATCTTGTCCATCCTACGAAGGACACCTAAGGTGCAGGAACTCATATCCCGTGGGGCCCAGATGGAAGCACACATCGACGATGTATGCCTCGGGACCAATACCCAGGAGGACCACCTAATCCTCTTGGGTGAGTTCTTTGCGGTCTGCCAAGAGAACCACACACGACTCAAGCTGGAGAAGTGTGAGTTCATGCAGGAGACCATGCAGTACCTGGGGTTTGACATTGGCTATGGGTGGTGGACCCCAGCGGCCTCTAAGGCCGAACCCCTGATGGACGCTAAGGTACGACACGAAGACCCCAAGAAAGGACTTCATGATGTACGCAGTTTCATTGGGGCGTGCAACTTCTATCGCCGCCATATCAAAAACTTCACCTACACCAGCGCCATTCTGACGGACCTGATCAAGAAGAGTACTACTTGGCGCTGGGGCCCACAAGAGCAACATGCGTTTGACGAGCTCAAAGAAAAGGTGGCCAACGCTAAGTGCTTGGGCATGCCTAGGGCACAAGGGGAGATTATCCTGGTGACCGACGCCAGCAATGTGGGCGGTGGTGGAACGTTGTTCCAATGGCAAGCACTAGAGAAGGAGGAGTTCGACTCGGCTATTTCCCAATGGGGGACCGAAGCCCTCAACCGAGATGGAACTCTCAAGCACAGCTACCCTGACGACAAGAGGGTCCCAGTACCTCTGGGCCACTGGAACTGGAAATGGAAGCAGGCCAGGGGGAACTACTCCACCTATGAGCAGGAATTGCTCGCGGGTATGCTGGTGCTATCCTCACAAGCACAACTGTTGGGGAGTAACCCTGTGGTCTGGCTGTGCGACCAAGAGCCGGTCCGCACTTTCCAGAAGGCTCCCCCACCTGAGAGGGCCAAGCTACAGCGCTGGTGGACCTACCTCAGCCAACTACGGCTGACGGTACATCATATCCAGGGAGTGAAGAACGAGTGTGCAGACTACATCAGCCGCAACAACTTCAACGCCCTGATTGGTGCCCGGTCTGAAGCGCTGGCTCAGGAGGCGTTCAGCCGTATGGACGTGCACCTGGACCTCAACATGACTATGATACGCCCCCTGGATGGACTCGAACAATCGGAGCACCTGAAGGAGTTTGGGGATATCTACAAGCGCCTGGAGAAACGCCTTGAACCCCTCCTGGTCAACCAAGATCAGTGGAAGAGGGACAAGAGCTACCTCTGGCACGAGGACCGCATCGTGGTACCCAGTGACAGAGTCCCAGCGCTGCTTAAGTGGACCCACGAGTCCAGCGGTCATGTGGGTGCTGACCGTACCCTGAGGCTATTCAAGCAGTGGTTCCACACTACGTGGACTGACGACCAACTGCGGAAGACCCTCCAGGCTATCGTGGAGAAGTGCCCGTGTAGGTCCTGCAAACCGGGGGATATCAGGGACAGGGGTCTCTACTCGACCCTGCCCATCCCTCACTGTGCTAACAGTGTTCTCTACGTGGACTATACGGAGATGCCAAAGTTCGGGGGCTATGACTTCGCCCTCGTGGTAACCTGTGGGTTGACCAGGTCTACCAGGGTGTTTGCATGTACCAAGCACATTACCAGTGAGGAGACTATCAAGATACTCCTGGAGGAGGGGTTTTGTGCCTATGGGGCGCCCAAAGAGATCAACTCCGATGAGGACGTACGAGTACGCTCAGATACCGGCTGGTACAAGAGGGTCCTGAGATCCCTCAATGTCCAGGTATCTACGGGGATCCCCTACTCTCACACGAGCAACCCCCTATGTGAGCGACAGATCCGTGTCCTCAAGGAGAATGTAAGGATATGGTGCAAAACTGAGCGCACCAGACACTGGGTGAGACTACTCCCCGTCATATCCTTGATGATGAACTACCAAGGGAGTTTGGCTACCGGCTACTCGCCCCATGAGCTATTCCTAGGGCGCCTGGCGTGGTTCCTACATGCCCCCTATCCAGAGGACACCCATTCTTCCGTGGGTGAGTGGGTCCAAGAGCAACAAGCGAAGGTGGACAAGGCCAAGGCTATGCTCCAGAGAGTGAGGGAACGACAGTGGAACAAGATGAACAAGCACCGAGTACCGGCCACCTACCAAGAGGGGGACTGGGTGCTGGTGCACCACAGCCGACTACCCGCCTGGCCACGCTCTACCAGCGATGGCCCATACTTCGGGCCCTACAAGATTCTATCTGTGGATGGGCACCGTATAACCGTGCGGTGTTCTCCCCGTCTAGGGGGGACCCTGGTGTGCGCTGCTCAACACCTGAAGCGCTACTATGATCCTGAAGACCTCTGTGGGGAAGAGTAGGAGCTGAACAACGAGGAAATCACCGCCCTAGACCTACAAGGGGCTGCGAGCCCTATGGAAGTTGAAGGGGAACTTCCCGACATGAACGCCGAGGAGATGGCTAAGGAGGGCTTCTACCTGGTGAAGTCTGTCCTACGCCACCGCTATCGCCAGGGTTGGCGCTTCTTCACCCTCTGGGAAGGGTTTGGAGTCGACGAGGCCACCTGGGAGCCCTTCTTTGCGTTTGTCCTACCTGAGGGAGGCCTAAACTCAGTTCTGGTAGACTACTTGTCCCAAACCAACCTTGGTGAGTTGCTGAGGCTCGCTGAGACGCTTGCCTCCAAGACTAAAGCTAGGGACTGAACCTTACCCCTAAGTGTGCTACGTATGTCTGTGTGTGTCTCACTTCTCTCCCAGGCGTGGCTCCCGAATGAACGGGCTTCGCTGATGTCGGACCGAAGGTCCTAGTCAGTTACTATTACCACTCCTATGGCGCCCAATTTCTGTGCTGGTGCCTATCCTTGGGGGAAGACGGCAAAAGCCCTACCTACTAGAGGGGATGGGTGGCCATGTGTACTAAAGGCATACAGAACGCCCATTTTTCCAAGGGCCAAAAGCTAACGCACTCCCCTGCCCACGTGGAAAAGCACGCGGGACAGGAGACACCACTACACTACACTCACTAACGCCAGCACCAGCCTTCGAAGGCAGGGTGAGCACTCATCACTTGCACTCAGCACCTGCCAGGCCTGCTGACCCTAACACCTACACACGCTACTTGGTGTTGCTGTTGAAGGAGTCACGGGTCCTACTGACCCTCCTGTGAGAAAGCAAGAGAACACAGCGCTACTAAGCGGCTGTGGCCTAACAGGGACGCCAGTACGCGTTTCCCTGCTAGGGCTTGGAGGGAAGGGGTGCACTTCTGGCGTGCACAGCGTGAATGTTGAAGATGTCGGGCCACGCTTGCCACTCCTGGCTGAGTCGTAGGTTGTTGTTTGTGTGATCAGCGCCGTATATTTGAGCACGGCTTGGGACTGCACCAGTTCACCCTGACCTTCCCACCTGAAGAGCAAAGGCGGATGAAGGAGCGTTTGCAGCGGATGAACCAAGACCATCTCCACGTATCATACGCTTCTCAGATGGCCCTATAATACGCTGTCCAGAAACGCCCCTATCAAGCAAGCAAGCTTAAGAAGCTCCACCCGTTCCCTTTTAGAACGTGGGGTGGAGCCCCTGGGTAACCTAAACAAGGTTTACTGTCCGCATTTCGCGTGGCCTACCCTTTAATGCGTGTGTGAATGCACGAGCATGCACGAGTTGACGCTCAACCTGTGGCAATCTTCCTAATCTTACCCACAATCACGAACTCCACCAGGGGGTGGCCCCACCTGGGCTTACCTACCTTACTCACCGCTAGAGAGTGAAGCAAGGTGAAGGAAAAGCGAGACACAAGCAAGAAACAACGCTATGCATATGTGTGTATGTCTAATCACCCTGGACTTACCTCTAATCATCTGCAATCTTTCTAATCTATCCCTCTATCGTTTGTTAGCGCTGCTACAAGGCATGTTCACGGAGACACGAGACGAGCAATGTGCATGCTGCATACGAGACAAGCACACCTGTGGTTAATACCTGATTCATTGAAGTCCTTCTGTTGAATTTCGAAATCTTGAATCTTGAATTCTTACTGTCAATGTGGGTGCAATCTTTATGTTTGTCTATTTATGTATGTTTCGTCATTTCCCTCATTCTGCGTAACATACATTTATAATCTTATGAAATCTTTGTTTTCCGGCGCTTCGCTAGGAGCCGCTCCTGCACGCCGCCTTTTTCTGCGTAAGAATTTCTTGATTTAAAAAATCGAGAGATGACTACAAATTTTATAAAAATGTGCAGCTGATGCACCATTGGATTCTGTCCAGGTGTGTGCCTTCAGAAAAATTCTAGGCCGTCATTTGACGGATATAGGTGTTGTCGCTTCGCGTTTGCGTGGATTCGTCCCTCATCCTCTCATTCCTCTGTTATACAGACCTCCTCGCAAAGCCTCGTTGAGTAGGCCGCTGTACGGGCCGAAAGCAGCAGCAGGAGACTGAACAAGAACCAAGACCCCTCCAAGGGGAAATTCTAATTATATCAGCGCACCCTCGCCCCAGTACCAGGACAGGTGTCTCCATCAGGTTCAATGAGACTTGGGTCGAGCGTCCTATGAGAGTCTGGCGTTGGGTTGTGTTACGCTGCAGCTTGGAGGGAGGGATGCAAATGCATATGGTCTTGGCATGCCCTATTCCAACCCCACCAAGCCACAGGAACCCCGGCAGCGCCAAGAGCGCTGATTTTTCTGTTGGAAATTGTCATTTACAATGCAGCAAGAGTCGCTTGCCATGGTAAAGCGCTCTTTTCCAGTGTTAGGGAAGCTATAGGTATTTTCAAGTAGGTGTGGAAACCAAGGAAAGGCCAAGAAAAAATCCCTTTTTCCTGAAAATGCGCCAGTGGTGGCCACCACAACACAAGCAGGGAGTAAGAGAAAGTGCTTTTCCAATGCTTAAGGGTATACTTTAGTTGTATTAGAGGTGCTCCAAGCACTTATGCATTTTTATCTTAGTATTGGCCCAACCAAAATGAGTGATAACACATTTTGACCTATGGAACCAAACACTAAATCAGGATGTTGAGTGGACCCATTAATCCCCAAGCTATAGGCACTAAAGCATCTTTTCCTGGGTGACTGAGGCACTGATATACTGAAGGCAGAGCCTATGAATTTATCTATGTTTTCTCATGAATTCTTAGCTATCCTAGTGGTATGCACCCTAGGGGGCTGGGGCACCTCTTTTTGAGAGGTCCTGGGTTCAATACCCAGTCAGCCTAGCTAAGTAGGATTATCCCATGTGACATGGCAGTGACCTCAGCGCCACAAGCCATGCCACCTCAGCACCTATGGGACCCAAAAACAAAGAATGCACATCTCAAAATGGCACAGTGGATGAGAGTGAGCCCTTGGGGCAGTTTTTCAATCAGTTTTTCTCAAACATGTAAAATATTTCATCCTGAGTTGCAATATGTGCTAATTGCTGTGGTCTCTTGTTGATAGTTGTCTTTATCTAACTCTTTGTGACTGCAGCCCTTCATGCTTTGATCCTGTTTATGTTCTACTTGCTTATCTGTGGCTTGGGTTATCCTGGATTGGTTGTATTTCAACAATAAAACATTTTCTTCATCAAAAGCAAGCAGCAGGAACCCTACACCAGCAGCAAGCAGCAGGAGAGGCACAACAAACACACAGTGTTGAAATCACTATAAACCTTTCTCCCTCCAGGCCTCGTAAGTGCCTACAGGACCCTTATTTTGGGCCCTATCGTATCATCAGGATAGATGGATCCAGGATCCATGTCAGGTGCAGTCCACGTCTAGGTGGTGAACTACTTTGTGCGCCTAAGCAGTTGAGGCACTATCAGTCCCCAGATGATTTGTCCTGGGATGAGTGGCGCCTCAGCGACAGTGAGGTTGAGCGTATCGACCTAGAGAACGCTGCCAGCCAAGAGGAGGCAGACAAACTCGGGGAGAAGACTGCCGATGAGATGGCAGTTGATGGTTACTACGTGGTTGCAGGTATTGCACGCCACGAGTATAAGCAGGGCTGGAAATTCCTAACCCCATGGGATGGCGATGGGCTATCTGAGGCGACCTGGGAACCCATGTCCGCCTTTATACAACCAGATGGGAGTATCAACCCCAACTTCCGCTCCTACCTCGTTGAGAACAACGAGGGGCAGTTACTAACCTGTGCTGACACTCTGTCCCAGCGGAAAAAGAAAAACCAATTTCACTGTGTCCGTCTACTGACTGTCTTGTAACCTTCCAGGGGCGGTGAGCACTCTTGTGCAGAACAGCTAGACCTACTCAGTGTGTGCCAGGACAGGCTCAGCACTCCTGTATAGCTCCAGTTACGGTGAATGTACTAACTCCCACCTTCAATCAGGTTCGGCGGTCCAAACACCTACACATCCGCTGCTTGCGGAGCACTGTACCTGCCCTGGCTGTGCCCTGCAGTCCAATGCCTATGGTTACCAGCGTGAGCCAGATGGCCGCTTATCAGGTTTGCAGCCACCCAGCGGGTGTGTGCCTTGTTGACCATGTGTTGCATGGGGACTGCCCTGATGTAATGACCTTGGAGAGCCAACGAGAACGGTGGCTTTCTACTCCAGGGGGAAATGACAAGCAAGGTGTTATGAAGCAAGGTGTGTACATCCCCTTGCGGACAAGCGTGCCCACAGTGGGGACCCCTGAATGGTCCAGACCCATGGGGTTCTACCCTTCCTTACAGGGTTTACCATACCCCTAAGTGTGCTACGTATGTCTGTATGTGTCTCACTTCTCTCCCTGTCGTGGCTCCCGAATGAACGGGCTTCGCTGATGTCGGACCGAAGGTCCTAGTCAGTTACTATTACCACTCCTATGGCGCCCAATTTCTGTGCTGGCGCCTATCCTTGGGGGGAGACGGCAAAAGCCCTACCTACTAGAGGGGAGGGGTGGCCATGTGTACTAAAGGCATACAGAACGCCCATTTTTCCAAGGGCCAAAAGCTAACGCACTCCCCTGCCCACGTGGAAAAGCACGCGGGACAGGAGACACCACTACACTACACTCACTAACGCCAGCACCAGCCTTCGAAGGCAGGGTGAGCACTCATCACTTGCACTCAGCACCTGCCAGGCCTGCTGACCCTAACACCTACACACACTACTGGGGGTTGATGTCAAAGAGGTCTCGGGCCCTATTGACCCTCCTGTGAAAGAACAAGAAAACACAGCGCTACTAAGCAACTGTGGTCTAACAGGGACGCTACTACGCGTTTCCCTGTCAGGGCTTGGGGGGAAGGAGTGCTCAGTGTGCGTGCACAGCGTGTATGTCGAAGATGTGGGACTGCAATCGCCACTCACGGCTGAGTTGCAGTTTGTTGATTGTGTGATCAGCGCCCGTTTTAGCTTGGGCAGAAAAATTCAAAGTCGCCGAAGGCAACCGCAGCTGCACCAATCACCCTTACCTGCCCACCTGTAAAACAAGGGCTGATGGACCTGGCAAGTGGCGGAGGAACCAAGACAGCCTCCACGTATTATACGCTTCTCAGGCTGCCCTATAATACACTGTCCACTTACCAGGTTGCAAGCAAGCAAGCTTAAGGAATTCCCCCCGTTCTCTTAGAGAACGTAGGGTGGAGTCCCTGGGTAACCTAAACAAGAGTTTTACCGTGCGCAACACGCGTGGCCTACCCTTTAATGCGCCATATGCATGCACAGGTATGCACAGGGTTCCCATTACTCCTAAGCAGTACCAGAGCGTGACTCAACCAAGAGGTGAGCTCCTCCTGGGCTTACCTACCTTACTCACCACGCATCATGTGAATGCGGAAGGTAACCCGAGCGCTAAACTACCCTAAGCGCTTAAACAATGCTACGGCGAATTATAAACAACCCTAAGCGATCAATGCATTGTGTGTCATGCACGCTCTTCCCACTTCGTTTCCTGCAGAAAAAGGAGAGAGAATGGCGCACAGCACAGCGCAAAACAAGCCTAAGCGTTTTAAGCAACCCTTATTTTAGCACTACTGCAACACGAACACGAGCAAGCACTTTCTTTTCTAACCTGTGAACAGAAGACAAGGGTGCATTAGGGCACAGGGAAAGTGACACAATGTGTGAATGCCTGAATGAGGCACATGCATCGCGAGCACAGCGCATACTCTAACCCTACGTGCGCGCTGCGTGCTCCATTCGCTTCGCATACCTTTCATCTCTGTTTTGACCTGTGCAGAGCAAAGGAGGTGAGCACGCGAACCCCCAACGAACACAGCAATGACAACCCTAACGTTTTAACGAAGCAACCAACCCCAAAGCAATGCATGCGTGTGAAATGACACTTACATACCTGAGAGGTGGGTTGTCCACCTGCTCTGTAGTGTGGGTTTCTTTTCAACACTTTTTCCTAAAGTTTATAAAAGTTTGATGCAACTGTGCAAACATTTCCTTTAGAACTTTGAAAACTACGGCTCATGCCTTCTTTTTCTAGAGCCGTTTACGCTTGCGCAACCCTTTTTCTGTAGTCCGCTTCTGTTGCGCTTGTCTGCGACTTTAGGTTTTAGTCTAAAAATGACGATTTCTCACGTTGATTAGTCCATTTCTAGCGATTTGACTTCCTAAATCGCTACACCTTTCGCTAAACCACAGGATTCACTCCCTGTTCCATTTTCTTTTTTTTTCAGCTCCTGGAGATTTGTGTCCTCCATTGGGAGTATTGCTCCGCCCTGGCCCTTGGTCAGGACATTTACTAAAACGCTGCTTATACAGCGATAGCCGTCCGCATTAGAGCGTTCGACTGTACCCTAGTGGGCAAGCATGTGTGCTCTAGGGAGGGAGTCCTGGGTTCAAATCCCATTGGGCCCATATTTTTACCAAACGTTTTCGTCGCACGCTGGCGACTTTTGAGGAATGCCCCATCGAAAGAACATCATTCACAGTACATTACACTGTTTTTCATGGGTACCTACAGTGTGATAGGCTTCTATGAACTGATGGGAATGTTTTTGGTTGGTTTAATGCATGGAATATTAGAGCTTTTTTCCTTGGTCCTACTAGCTTGATCGACTAGTACTCCAGGGGGGAGTAAGAAAAAGTCACTGCCATGTCTTTCTTGGAGGGCTTGATCCAGGCCAAGCCCCCCTTACAACCCTTTTGTTGATGCTAAGACTTACTTAAGTATTTTTATCTCTCTTTTGAAGCCTGAAGTACACTTTCTCAAAGTAACTAGGGTTATAACCCTAGCCCCCCATGAAGTTCACGCCTACCACTCACCTGAGCGGAGGTATCTTCCTTCATGGAGGTTATACCGAAGTAAAGTAGGCATTTCATGCCTAAGGCCTTGGAGGTTAAGCCTAGTGGTCCCCCACCCCAAGACCCCTATACTCGACTGTTTCTACCACTTATTGTGGTTCTACATTTTAACTGTTTCTGAATTCAGTTGCTTGGCCAAGTCATATCCTGTGTCTGGCCTACCTCCTTTGCCCCATATTCCTAACCGACACCATTTCATCCAAAAGAGTGCACATGAAGTGCTTGATGCTAACTTGGAGGCTAGAGTCAGGCCAGTTTTCACTTGAAATCATTTTTTTATCCATTTGTGATTGAACCTATGTACTTATGCCTGCTTTGTCTATCTGGAGCCCTTCTGTGTTACACTGGATTTCAAAATTATTCATTGATTCAATCCATCTCCTGTTCTTGTTCTACTTGCTGCTTTGGTTTAGGTTTTCAACATCAAAACCTGCAGGATTTCATCAAAATCATTAGGGCACTAATCAAGGACATCTTTCTAGATTTTATCGTAGATCTCAAGAAAAGCCCCATTTAAAATGTCACCCGATAATAAATCAGCAGCAGAAGCTGCACTTTCGGCAATTCTGAACATGATCCCATATGACTCTCACTTAACTGTCCTTTTCAACCTGACTAAATGTGTTTCTCGGCTGTTAGCCAAAGACACAGCCTGTCCATTTCAAAAAAGCTGTCGCTTCAGAGCAAACTGCTGGTGCACGCAATGTTCGTCGAACGACCGAACTGCGAGCGATTGAACTGTTGCACAGCAGTCGGCGCACAACCCATACACTCCTGCACCCACCTTCCCCCAGAGACGCTATCAGAAAAGCATCGTCCATTCTCATCACCACAATCAGTCAGAAGTTCGAAGCACCAATGAATCCGACTCAGGTACTGTCCCGTGCCCTCTGCAAAGCACACTGGACCGGACACACCCAACGATAACCTTTGTTCTCCACAAGACACAACTGGCGACAAATCCGATCATTCAAATGGAGAGTCGAGTGAAGAATCAAGCGGAGAATGGGTCACAATGGAAAAGAGGCGCCGCTTTCGACCTACGATAGTGCCGACACAACCAAAACGTTCGCCGAACGTCTTGAAAAAGGCATGCCGTGATTGCAACGCTGTGTTCACCGTCGGCGAATCTACCCAACTCTGGTTCCTTGACCACGGGCTTCAAATCCCCACACGATGCCAAAATTGTAGAGACCGCCGAAAACAGACTGCTATCAAAAATACTAAGGCCACGCAGCACCTGACCATCTTACAGAATTCAACCACGTCTCGCAAAGTTTCAAATCAAACCTCGTATGCATCCGTCGTCACAAGGAACGCACCAATCAAATTTCCTTTCTCACCCTCAGCGGAGATCAATGCAGCGAACAGCGCTTACGATGACAGTAAAGAATGTCATCACAGCAACGAGCGCAACAGGAACTTCAAAGACCCCGAGTTGAGCCAAACACCAATCACTGCGTATGTCGACGACAACGCCGAAGCAAGAAAAGAGTCCGAGAACTCGACAAGGAAGCCCAGTCAAGTTTCAGGCGCTCCAGCGACTTCCCCGGACTCAGAAATATTTGCGAACTCCAACAATAGTGACTCCAATCACGCTGATCACAACCCACCGCAGAATTTGGCCGATCTTGAAGACGACCCTCAGGGTTCTAAGGGTCCTCCAATGATTTCTAGTCACTCCGATGACAGTTCAGTCTTCAATGAATCAGGCAGTGACAGTTCTGAGATCTCCAACCCAAATTCGTCAGAACTGCCAGGACTGGAGGAAGATAGCTCCGTGTCATCAACTCATGCGCGGTTTCGGGACTCCCAGTCAGAGAGCCAAGAGAGCACAACGCTTCCTCAGCTTTCAGAATGGAGAACCATTAAGGATGCAAGAAGGAGAAGACATCTGGATTGTATGCTCAGCCATCCTAGTAAGGAAGCTTCAGTAGATGCCGGGAGTTGGACCCTAAAACAATTTGGCTCACCAAGCCCAGGCTGTTACTCATCGGACATGGCTGAATTGTTCTACGAGTGCTTCAAAGCCAGAAACAACCGGTTCAGTGCTTGCTCTGCAGGGCAGGGAGACTAGGTCCTTTGTTCTGTGGCTTCTACACCATCCACACATCAGTAAACACTACCAATTTTTCCACAGAAAGCCTTGCAGGAGAAACCCTTCATTTAATTTGTTTCCATTTCAAGGCAGTCACTCTCATGGTCTATATTAACTCAAATTCTTTTTACCCACTAAATCAACTTCAGTGATTAGCCAGCACAAAAACACATTGCCTTTCACCTGGCCCACATATTAGCATTAAAGCAGGCCTGCACACAGCCCATGGTTTCAGACTTGAAATTGCTCAGCACATTGGGCAGGTTCTTACCTTTTTTTGTAAATATGCGGCTGTCCTTCGGTGAACCTCGCATGGGAGCAATGTTTTCTGTTTCTTTGGCGGGGGACCGCCATGCCTTAAAAAGAACAGACACATCAACGCCAAGAACGCCAATTGTGTGTAGTAGCTCCTCTATAGCGTTCAACACCAGTTTGCACAACATTGTTGCACACATCATGCTTCCTTGCTGCCTCGTGTTGGCTCATCCATCCCGAGATAGCAGTCATGCATGCATGATGCACGGGGGATATCTGCAACAGTCTCTTTCTTCCTTGGTGCGACCTCTATATCTCTTCTCTCTCTTTCTCATACTTGTGTATGCAGTCGCGGCAAATAATTGCAACCATCAGGTAGAGATCCAAAGCCTCCTCTTGATGACGGTGCCTTTATTGAGTGGGTAGAGCAGGGGCGTTTCCAAGGTAAGCCATCTACGCGTCACAACATCATGTTTGAGGCCTTATAGCTATAGGTGAGCTACTACACACAGTTGGCGTTTTTGGCGTTGATGTGTCTCATGGTCTTGTGCGGCGGCGGCGGCCTTCGTATCGTCGCATGTATCCTTGAGGGGTGGGTACGTGAAGCACGGCAGCAACTTGGGTCATGGAAACTCCTTTTGCCTCCGAAGAATGTGTGGAACGGTCCTTTTGTACCCCACGCTCAGCGAGGCATTTGCCTAGCCTTTGGCGAGATGCATCTGGCAACCTAACTAAATGTAATTAATTGAAAAAGTAATAAAATAACCTGCGGTTAATTCGAATATTTACAACAGCGCAACAACAACAACAAGAACAACAACCACAAGAACAAGAACAACAACAACAACAACAACAACAGCAACAACAACAACAACACCAACAACAACAACACCAACAACAACATCAAGAACAACAACGACAATAACAACAACAACAACAACAAAAACAACGACAACAACAATCGTAACCGGTTCGTGCGGAGCACAGGGCTTGGGTACCACCCAATTTACAATACAGTGTATAACACTTTTGCGGTCTTGGTGCAGCTAAGATAGATTTAGAATCCAATTTTCAATGTCTTTCCTAATTACCTATCTTGGCACATCATTTGAACCTACCCGCAGCCCTCAACTCAAGCCCCACATCTTTGGCTTCAAAGATGGTCATTCTACTTTACTAATGCACTCATTAGATATTGTTTGACACATCAATTCTGCATTGCAAACCTTTTTTAGCAAATACTGAGTTTTCGATGTCGGTTGGCTGCTTTTCTGCGCAATCAGGTGATATCAATGAGAGAAATGGAGAAAAAAAGGCCCAGCAAAGCAAGCCAGGCACCAATCCAAGAAGTTTCAAAGTGACTTGCCACCACTACCCTCGTGAGAGAATTGCATGAAAAGTAAACTTTGGATTAGAATACTCTGGTGAAGCAAATGATGGCCATTGAACGTCTATTTCCCCCCTCCAAATGCATCTAGGTGGTATCAATGAGATGTTTCAGTGACGAAAAGTCAAACAGCAAAGCAAGAGCCAATGATAACAGTTTTGGAAATGAGTTGTTACTAATATACCATCAGAACATTGTATGAAAAGGTAGGTATTGATGACAGCACTTTGGTGAAAAAACAAACACATCACAATTTTATGCCTCTTTGCTACCCTTGTGCGCATCTCGGTGATATAAATAAGACTCATGGATAAAAAGAGCGCAGATTAAGACAGGAGCCAATCTTAATGATTTCCAGAGTGAGTTGCTGAGAATATGGTGCTCGAAAGTTGTATGAAAAGTCGGCTTTGCACTCAACAGCTTTGGTGAATCAAATGATAAGTATTTAATGTATATTTGCTTCCTTAATGCGCCTTTAGGTAGTATGCATGAGAGAAATGAATGAGAAAGGGCACGACGAGCAAGACAGGAGCCCATTTTAAAAGTTTCGAAATGAGTTGCCAACCATATACCCGTTAGAGGACTGTGTCAGAAGTCGACTTTGCGTTGCAACACTATGGTGAAAAAAATGATGACTATTTGATCTCCATCTCTTTTTGTGCGCATTTGGGTGGTATCAAAGATGAATGAGGGATACATTGTGATCACTGTGCTACTGAAGCAGGTCACAACCCTACCCTGGCATTTTACCCCTATGGGAGCATTATTTGGCCCTATATATGGGATATATGTGGGATAGGGTATATCATATTCCATTTCCTTGTTAGGAACATAGGATGTGGGATAGATAAGGCAATCTTGGATGTTTAGTAGTTATATCAATTAGTGGATGATAGGGTGGATTTCTCATATGTGCATATCAGGTATTTCATTGGCTATGTGTACCATATCTGTTTGCAGGATACTATTCAGTCAACACTATCGTTATGTCTTCGGTGCCAAGCAATGTTGCTGCCCATGCCACTGCGACCTCTGGTCCTGACCACCCGGTCTGGTTTCATGGTAGCAGAGGCGAAAATTTTTCGTCTCTGTTGGGCGTTTGGCATCGCGGAAAGCGATCGGTCCAAGACATCGTGGACCAAATTCAAGTTAAAATCTCTTCCCCGGGAGGGATAGCTGAGGGTGTCCAGGTCCCCACTCTCAGGACCTCCTCGGCCCTGACCCCATCGACCGGGCAGGGGCCGCAAAAACGGGCCAAGCCCCAAGTGGCTACAAATCCTAAGTTTCCGAAATCCCCGAATGTTCCCATCGGGGCCCCCCATCCTCGAAATCCAGCTGGTGTACCTGGGATGGTTGGGGGGGAAATAGACGGCCACCCTCAGGGAGCGATAAGAGGACCACAATCGCCTATTATGGGCTCGGGAACTGTTACTAGCGCCGAGAATTGGGCAGTAATCGACTAGTCTACTGGGGTGATCGAGCGTACGAACGCTGCGCCCTCACGCGCTGCCGACTGGGGTACGATGGCTTCGCCAATGGGGCCTATCGTGGTCGACTCTGGCACTCCTCCGTCGCTAGGGGGGTTGCCAGAGCCTCAGGTCAGAAAAAACCTGTTTGCGGCAGGGCCCATCAGCCCCATTGTTGACCAACTCGACGCTGAAAACCGTCGAGTCCTCGCGCTCACGCCTGATCCCCATGGCCATCTGGGTCCGGCTCGAGAGGCCGTGGCCCTGATCCAGCAAGCCCTGTCGGGGACTAGGCAGAACCCCACTGTGGTGGAATCGTCGTCCACTCCAATGAGTGGATCGCGGCGGTTTCCCTCCCTGGTGGAGGAATCTCCTGCCTTGAGAGCGTATCCAAATCCCCCGAGCGGATCCAGGCTAAATCCTACGATCATCGAGGAATCCCCCACGCAAATCGAGGAGGATGAGTGTGACCAGTGGTTCCCCCAGGCGGTGGAGCAGTGGAACGACGATGAGGAGGAGGAGATTGGAGTGTTGGAACGTCATGAACTCAATCATTCCCCTATTTCCGTTGCCTCGTCGCCTGCACCTCCTGAACCTATGTCAGGGACCAGGGATCGCCCCATGCTTGCGGAAGAATCCCCGGCCCCCCACTACATCACGTTGGAGGACTCTCCGGCCCCTCAGTTCATTGCTGTGGAAGAGTCCCCGGTGCCTATGAGCGGCGTCAAAAACCGCCCGTGTCTTGTCGGGGAATCTCCGGAGCCTACGGAGGACCGGGCCGGTACTACATCTCCAGTGCCTATGAGTGGCACGAAAGATCGTCCATCCCTAGTGGATGATTCTCCGGCAATGCCGAAGGTCAACAATCTGTGCTGGGGGGGAGGAAATCAGGTAGAGGGAGGTTCAGCAACCCTCCCAATACATTTGATCTCTCCCCCCACAAATACATCTCCTACGGAGGACCCCCAACTGCCCAATTGGGGGGGGGATCCAGAGGTTGCAACGGGATCGGAGCCTGTTTTTGCTTCCCATCCGAGAACTCGATCACCTATGGTGGTTCATGAGTCACCACAGTATATTGTGGTGGACGATTCCCCACCCCCACCGTCGCGACCGAATACTGTTGGTCATGTTCCCCCTCCGCCGTCACCCCGCCACCGCCAGGTGGCTTACATCGAGCACGTGCAAGGAATCCCGCACCTAGTTCGGCCATCTAGTGGTGGGGGTTCGGGGGGGGGACATCCCTCTAGTGGGGGGGCGCCAGCACCTGTTGCTGCGCGCCCCACACCCCCCTCTCGCCCTGCGGGGGGGCCCTCTGGTCCCTCCGTGGCAGGGGGGGCTGCTGGGGGGGGCGGTGGTGGGTCATCTCCTCCTCGTGGAGGGGGGGGTCCATCTTTTCGACATTCTGGGGGCCCCACTCCTACACGGGGGGAGGAAGACCTACAGCACACCTGTGGCTGTACCCGGTGTGTGGTGCACTACGAAACGTGCATCCAATCTCTGATGGCACAGGTGAAGGACCTGCGAACTCAGAATCTAGAAGTGCAGCGATCCCATCAGGAACTTTCTCAGGCAGTAGCCTCTACCGTGGGCATCAGTCAGTCGTACGGGGACCGGATGACCCAAATCTTGTCTACATTGGCTAAATTTGACGCGGCGGTTCAGGGCTACCGCCGGGATTCTAAGGTGGTGGAGGCTAGCGTGGCAGATCATCTTAAGATGTCCAACGGCAACACGGCTAAGTGCTTTAGCGCAGTGGAGTCGCTCGCTACACGTTACGCCGCCGTTGCATCTAGGATCGATGCGTGGGACCACTGGTACTCCACGCCTGCGGAACCCGTTACGGTGGTCCTACCCCCGCCATCGGCGCCTCCGCCCGTTCCTGATCCTACACCGGCGGCGCCTACGGCGCCCATGGGCGCGCCATCCGGTTCATCCGGTGGTGGGTGTGTCCTTCCTTTCTCCGTCCACCCATCCCACGATTGCATCTACCATCCGAACGCTTGTCCGGATTCGGGGTGGCCGAGGGGAGGGGAAGAACACCACGAACACCCCCACCCCCAAGAACCTACATCGTGGAGGGGAATCGCCGAAAAGCAGAAGGAACGTGCTGTTCCCGAGTGAAGGGCGACGCCTAAGGGCGAAGAACACCCCACGGAGCCTACGGCCCCGTGGGCCAATGAAGAGGAGAACACCTCTTCGTTGGGGAAAATTAATCCCCTCACGAAAAATGTTTTCACTTCCCCTGGGAAACCTTCGTACACGCCCTCTCATCCTACGGATACGTGTACAGTCTCTCCAGTGAAGGTTGCACCAAGTGCAAGTGGAGGTGCACCCCCAACCATGGCTCCCCCTGCTTACCACCCGTACCAAATGCCTATGGTGCAAAATAGTTACACCAAAGCGGTTGAGGATAGTGATATGCCTAAACCGCAATTTAATGGGCAGCTAGAGTGCTACGACGAGTGGGTGGAGAAGCTTCAACAATGGTTGGGGGGGTGTGATCCCATGTACCAAAAAGCCAACGAGGCAAAAATGATTTTGAGTACCTTGCCCCCATGCTAAAGGCAATCATCAACGCCCGGGTTGACGAGGCCACCCACCACACACGCACGGCCCCCACCCTCAAAGAGTTGTGGGACTTTTTGGAACAACGTTTCCACGAGTATGACCCCTCAAGGGCTGATGAAAGGTGGCGAGCCCTCACCCCCAGGGTGGTTAAAGGACAAGTGACCCTCATCGACCTTGAAGATTTCTATGCTCGTTGGCAACGTTTGTTGCCTCTGAGCAATGAGACTCTTCCCCACGTGATCCGGGAGCAGCTCCTAAGCAAGCTCCCGTGGATCAAGGAGAAGGTCGTCAAGCAAGAGGCTAAGAATAGCCCGGACAGCTATGTGGTGGATATTAGTGGCCTTGACCCTTCGCCGGGTCGCGCCCCATTCGAAAAAGAACTCAGGAAATATAACGCTCAAGCTTGCACTACGGTTCCTGAGATTGTTTCCTATTCGGGGCCGGGGGTGATAGTTGACTGCAAAGACCCGGCTCTCCAGGAGTGGATCTTGAAACTCAACAACACACCTCACACACGCGGCTACACTATGAAAGTGGAGCAACGTAGGCCTCGTTTGAAGCCTGCGGAAATCTACGCCCTTGCCCATAAAAGCGTATCAGAGAGGGAAGCTCTCGAACGCCTCAATAAAGGAGACAAGACGACGGTGACGTACACTCATCGCCCTTCTCACAGTAAAACCGCGGTGAATGCGGTTAATGCGGAGGCTACGGCAGACCCTGACACCTCCGAACCCGCTGACACCTCCGTCAACGCCGTGGGTCACTCTAAACCTCCGGCGAAGAAACCCGTCGACCCCGGGGCTGAACCGCCACCTACCTTTTGGGTTCCGTGTTCCAAACATTGGAAAACACGTAAACAAACGGAGATGGACATGTCTTGGATTGATTGGGGTGCCACCAATACCACCCTTTGGACGTGTAAGCGTAATTCTCCGTGCAATGACACTCATTGGAACATTGCGGGTAAGTCTAAAGGTGGTAAGCCTAAGGGTGGCGATAAGGGTGGCGGTGGTGATAAGGGTGGTGGTGGTTATAAGGGTGGCGGCGGCAAGGGCGATAAAGGAGGCAAGGGAGCGCCGAACGGGCGCGGACGTTGGTAGGAGTGCCCAGAGGCGCCCCCTTCGAAAGAAGAAAACCTCGGGCACCCCTGTGACACTACCGTGGCTCTCGTTCCATCGAGAGTCATGAAGGGGCATATAGTGACTAGTGAGATTCAAACCGAACATTCCGTTCAGGTTGTTTTGCCCAATGGAGAACGCAAGGCCCTCCGTGTTTTGGTGGATTTTGGATGCCAAGCGGTCGCTTTGGCCAACCCCAATGTTTTTGGAGACCAACTCTCTGAAAAATATGAATCCCCCCAACGGAGGCGCCTACTCCAAGCCGATAATGAGACGCCTTTGCCAGGGGGGGACGAGCAAATAGACGTCAAAATTCAATTTACGGGGGTTGTGGATGGTAGTGTTTCACTTCCTCGTGTTGCCCAGTATGGCGTGTCCCCGTACCTTGTCCCGAATTTACCTTGGGATATGGTTTTGGCGCACCCATGGGGTTACGAACATTGTGTGAGCCATTTTGCCCGTTTCAATTGTTTGTACTCTCACCATTCAGTGCACCCCCGTTTTTGGATTGAGGACTTCCGTGAGGCTCCACGAACCGGCAAACCATTTTTGGTGAAACCCATTCATGGTAAGGTGTCACGTCAGTCCGTGTGGGGCCTAACCGTTCCAGTCATTGGGGCGGTCACTCCTACGCACCCTGCCCCGGCCATTGTGGTTACGCCCCCTGGTGGCGAACCGCCCAACCGTGTTGAGGCCGAGAAACACATATCCTATGCCTTGACCGCTTCCCCCGTGGCCCCCGTACAGGACCGGGCTTGTGCTTTGGAGCTCGTTGAATTTGCTCCCGAAGCCCTTGCCCGTGATGTTCTACCTACGCGGCGTGATGGGTCCATGTGGACCCAGTCTGACTATGGCCTCACGCCATATTGGGCCGCACGTGTCAAAAAACAATTTGGCAAAAACCCCGACGTGGACGCCTTCAATAGGGTCCAGGGTATGGCCCAGGCTACCCGTTGGGTTTCGCCGCTTGAAGATTTCTTTTCCACTCCCGCGGACCCCTCCAAATTGTATTGGATGTGCCCTCCCTATCATCGGTTTTCCGATTGTGTTCGGAAAATTCGGCAAGAAAAACTACGAGCCATCGTCGTAGGGCCGAAGTGGACACATAGGGAGTGGTGGAAACCCCTTATGGAAATTACTTTGCAAGGGTACCACCTTCCTGGGCCAGAGACTAAAGCCTGTCTCTATCAGAATGACCACCTCACGCCCCTTCCTCAACGGTGTTGGTCCACGGTGGCGCTATACGTGGACGGTGGTATTGCGGAGGAAAATTTGGCGGCCACTAAATGTCATGTGGCCTCCGTTTTGGCACCGGCCGTCGCTAACCCCGACACGGATGGCGAGCCGGGCATGACCTCGGAGGAAGAGTCGGAGGATGAAAGGGTGCCTAACCATTTGGTTTCGGTGCGCACCCTCACATATAAGGCGACCGATAAAAAACTGCTCGCGCCCGTTACTCTTGACCCTACCCCCGAAGATTTGGAGGCACAAGAATGCGTGCGTTCACGCATTGCGAAAATTGAACGAGAGTTATTGGGTGGGAGGGCCACTACCGTTAAGTGTTACCGAAAACGTAAAGGCGCCACACGATTGTTGGCGGCTTCTCGTGTGGGTGGCGTTGTCACCACCCAAGAGCCTATTGTGTCTCCGGAGGTGGAGCTCATGAGGAGGCGCATCCTCGTGGACTATGAGCGGGATGTTTTTAGTGGGGAGGTTCGTCTCCGTCCGGGCCAGGAACACCCTAAGGTCCGTGGTACGGAGCGGTTGGGGTTTGCTAAACTTGACCTATACCCGAACGCCAAACCCAAGTCCGTGAAACCTATACGGTTGGTGGGGGAGCGTGCCGCGGCGGAGCAAGAAATAGTGGAGGACTTTTTGGCTCGTGGCTGGATTGAGCCGTGCCCTGCCTCCGAATGGGCGTCCAACGGTTTCGTTGTGCCCAAGAAAGAGAAGGGAAAATGGCGCCTCGTGGTGGACTACCGCCAACTTAATGAGGCTACCTTGCCCGACGCACACCCCCTCCCCCTCATAGAAAACATGTTGGAAAATCAATCCAAACACAAGATTTTCACTATTGTGGACTTGAGTAAAGGGTTTCATCAAATTCCCCTTCACCCTGAATCCCGGGCTAAGACCGCCATGAATTTGGCGGGTAAGCGATACCAATGGCGTGTTATGCCTATGGGTATCAAGAATGGGCCCGCTATTTTTCAACGGGTCATGGACCATGTTTTGCAGGGTTTGGATTGTGCGGACGTATATATTGATGATATTATTATTGGTTCCTCCGGTGCGACGGAGGAGGAGCTATTGGCTAACCACGACCGCGACGTGATGCCGTGGTGGATAGGCTACGAAAAGAGGAGTTGGTGGCTTCGGTTAGCAAAACCGATTTCTTTGTTCGTTCGGTTGAGTTTTGTGGCCATGTGTTGGAAAATGGCACACGTCGGCCGGCGCCAGGGAAAATGTTGGCGCTTGAGCGTTGGGACAAACCGGATAATGTTCGGGAGCTCCGGGGGTTCTTGGGGCTCGCCAACTATTGTTCGGGCTATGTCCAAAACTACGCCTCCATAGCTACCATTTGATTAATATGTTGAAGGATTTGCCTAAGCATAAGAATGGCAAAAAGATAGGCCTAACATGGAATGCTTCGGCTAACAAGGCCTTTTTGAAGCTCAAGCGTGCTATTACGGATATTGTTCCCCTCCAACTAGCCGATTGGGATAAGGACTTTGTCCTCACCCCGGACGCTAGTAATTGGGCGGTGGGGGCGGCCCTACAGCAGGAAGGTCCCGATGGTGCCCTACGCCCCCTTGCCTTTTTCTCCCGCAAATTGTCAGGCAGTCAATTGAATTGGAGCCCTCGGGAGAAAGAATGCTACGCCATAGTGGCGGCGCTTTTAAAATGGCATGGTTGGGTGGGGAACAAGCGCGTGGAGGTCCGTACGGACCACGGTAGCCTTGAAAATTGGGCTACGGAGGACCTCAAAACCGTGGGGGGTCCCTCTCCACGCCAAGCACGTTGGCATGAATTGTTCTCTAAATTCGACCTCCATGTGGTTTACACTCCGGGGCCAGTGAACCCCGTGGGTGATTTCTTGTCCCGTTGGGTTTACCCTGCTAACCCGGCGTTAGGTGATGTGTCCATACATGGGACGGCCCAAGCGGCCGGCGATGTGCGGGACATGATGGCGGCCGAGAAGGGGGAACTTCTCGCCCGCCCCCTTGTATTTAGGGCGGTTGTGGCGCCCGTTGTTACTAGGTCTAAAGCGGCGCCTCGGGCTCAAGGGGCACCCGCGTGTGATCCACCCCCTCTGGCTTCGCCTCCAGTGGGGGGGGGGACGAAGCAAAAGAGAAAGTTTCGGAGACTGGAGCGAATTGTCAAGATAAAAAAATCTTGGAAGTCCCACAAGAAGGCAACTCCTATACATGGGGAGGATGCTCCCAATGTTTTTGAGATAAATTGGGCTAAACACTGCCCAAATTGTCAACGCTACAAAAAAATGTGGCAAGATGCCTTGAATGGGAGCTTCCAAGATGGAGTGAGGTTGGTGGATAACAAGCTCGTCCGTAATGGACGGTGGTGTGTTCCTAAGCCGCTAGTGCATCGTTTAGTGGCCGAATACCATGATGCACTTCATTTAACTACCTCCAGTGTGGAAAAACACTGGAAGGAAATTAACCATGGCGTGGAAGGTGAGGGGTTGTACAAAGCAGTGGAACTGCAATGTCAAACGTGTCCCTCATGTGCCATTCACACGCATGACACCAAGCGCAAGCAAGGGTACATGACCCCTATGCCTATACCTGTGGAGCCCATGGACTCCATAGCGCTTGATGTGTTTCACTACCCTGCCACCTCCCACGATGGAGAGGTGTATGACCGAATGCTCCTATGTGTATGCCGGCTTTCCGGCTACCTCATCGCGATCCCTATTCCTAAACCCCGTCATGAAGACAAGGATGAAGGGCTAACGGGGAGAAGAGCAGCCAATTTGGTAATGGAGCGCTGGGTGGATAGGTTCGGAGCCCCTCGTGAAATATGCTCCGACCGTGGGCCACAATTTGTGAGCCAATATTTCCAAACCCTTTGTTCTAAGATTGGTGCCCGCTCGACTATGTGTCTCGCGGGTAGGCACCAAGGTAATGGCAAGGCCGAAAATACTGGCAAGCAGCTAAGGCGTGCCGTTGCTAAAGCCATTACCTTGAAGAAAAAGAAAACTAATTGGGTAGAGGTTTTGCCCGCCGTTGTACGAGCGTGGCATGAGACTACAGGTCCTTCAGGTTATACACCTAACGAGATTGTGTTTGGTAAACACAACCGTACTAAGGGGCCTCCTCTTGCTGAGCCTAAGGGGGTGGCCCAAGACGCCACTCACTACTTCCAACGGCGTGAGGAGCTTATTGCTCTTGCATGGAGGGCTATGATTCAAGTGCAAGAGACAATGGCTCGTAAGTTTAATAAGAGTAGGAGGATGTCTCCCAATTTCTCAAAAGGGGACCGCGTATGGGTCCGTGGCCAACGCAAAAATCTTGGCGATGAGACTTGTCCCTATTGGGATGGGCCCTATGAGGTTGTGGCCAAGAAGGCGCACGACCTCTTTGTTATTCAAGTGGACCAACGCAGGTTAGTTGACGTCCACGTTGATTGTTTAATGAAAACGGTCAACTCCCCTCGCTCCCCCGTGCCTCTAAATTACACGGAGGAGGTTGCTAGAGTGCCCTCCCAGTTTGAGGAGGACACCTATAATGTCAAGAAAATATTAAGTCACCGTACTTACCGCAAGAGACTTCTCTTCAAGGTGCGGTGGGAGGGTTGTACCAAAGATTGGGATACCGAGGAACCCGTTGAAACCTTCTTACCATCCTACAACAAAGTTTGGAGAGATTACTTGCAGAAACAGAATCTCACCCAAACCGTTGACATCCTTGCCCACCTTGGTGGACCGCTCTCATGAGCGTGCCACGAAAAGGAAACCCTAACCAATATGGATATATTATTGTTTGGGGAAGGGAGGAGAGAGCGAGAAGCGGTGGGAGACAGGAAAGAAGATGTGCATGCACGGCGCGCTCCTCGGTTACAAAAATCCCCACCGGAGCAGGGCGGTGGGTACCGCAGGTTTACCCCACCGTCTACCTCTCTCACCGCTAAAGGCTTGAGAGTCCTTGGGGTGGGGTGGCGTGGCATATAGCCTGGGGCGGAAGTGGGACGTGTTCTTTCGGGGGTATTAATGCCATTCAAACCCCTATCCTTGGGTCTTACTGGAGCACTCCTACCACCACCAGGACTACTGCCACAAGTCCTGCCCACGATGACGCCCCCCGTCAAGGGTGCTAACAACGTGGCGAGCACTTCCCGAAGACTCTACCGGGTTGTGCGCATGGTGGTGTTTGCAAGGTTTCGGAGTGCCGCCCCGTACCAAAACCACGACCCCACGACCGTCCCTGACCCGTGACCCAAGCCAACGAGCTAAATCATTTGCTCAAAATGGCGAAGGCTTGAAAACTTCGTTGGGTTGGCGGGTACAACCCATTTTCCCTTTTTGTGTTGGGCGTGATGGTTTTCCACCGACTTGCCCTTGTCCACACGAGGGTAGGTATACAAGGTACGAAGTACTCGTGTGGCTCACATTACGTGGAAATAATTTCGTGGCGTGCAAAATTGCCACTACATACGGCGAGGACTTAAGCCTAGAGGGAGGGGTCGTCCTCTACAATACAAGTATTCTAATATGAATTGCAATGGGTGCCTTTGCCCCGTCACTCTATGAGTGGGTGGGGTCTTCAAAGGCAGAGAGTGGCGTTGCGGATTTGCGCCGTCTCCGCCGCCTGGGTATTTGTCCCCGGTCGCTATGCGTGCCCGGGTTGGGAGTGGGTACCCTCCATTGCCATTGCATGGGGCCGCATGCTGGCTGGGTGTGCTCTTCATGTCATTGATGAATTTCGCGGGGGAATTCCTGCCTGCAACGAGGGGGAACAAACAATATGATGAAAAGGGCGAGTGTGCACATGCATATGTTTATGAGAGAATATGTATATTAATGTTTTCTGTAGAGTTCCCCACGAGTGAACTTGGATTTCCACAACACCCGAGGGGTCCTCTATCCCAACACCCAACCAAACGGGTTGGGATATGGGCGTGGCATTTTTCTTTATAGAGACCCGTGCGTGGACCTGGATTTCCACAACACACACGAGTCTCTCTGTCCGAGACACACCAAAACCGGGTGTGCCCGTGGCCAATGGTAGCGTGTGTGTGCGCATGCCATTAATTTAGTTACGGGATTATATGGTTGCCTATTACGTTGGTTATCACCCGCCCCCCGAGCAAGCAAGACCTAGGTTGACACCTACCTTTGGGGTTTTGTAGCCGTGTACACCGGCCCAAGTTTACACGCGGAGGTGTAAACATGAACCGTCATACACGGTGTAGAGGGGTTGGGGGAGTAAAACTCCTTCCGGGCGTGTCATCGTGCCCCCGGGGAGCAGGGTGGGCTGATACACCAGCGGGACCGTACGGGCGACCTCCCCAATTTGCAACCTGGAGGTGACCCCCTGCGCTACGGCCCGCCGGTGGCACACCCACCGACAAAGGTAACACGCAAGCTAACCTAAGTGTTTATACGCACGCCCCCAAGACACACACGAACACCAAGCAACAAGGTGGCGTATCTATACACGTGTTCTATTGTGGATATGCTTACTGTTTGTTGTGTGTACGTGAGTAGTTTGTGGAAGCTCTTGCACGTGCCGTATGTGTGGAGTGCCCCCATCACGTGCCCCAAGGCCGCCACCGCGAGACCCACACTCTGTGATGCCCTCCGGGCGAGTGTGTGCCCCCGGGCCCTGCCAATGGGTGTGCGCGCACAAGTGTGTCTTGTGTTTGTCGTTGTGCATCGCTCTATTATGTGTATATATGATATATATACGTAGTATGGCTCCTAGGTGAGGGGTTAGCAGTGAGGTCAGGTTATTATTACATGGTTTTGAGGTTTGTCTATTTAAGTGTGTCTACTCACACCCTCATCCCATCTCCGTACCTCCTCCTTTACCCTCTATGTGGTGCATCACGTGTGACACACATGCTAAGTTAGACATCCACACGGACACGACCCTTGGCTGAGCCGTGCCCGTATCGTACAGTCACAACCGTGACTGGTTCATTCATCCTGGTCCGTTCCACACGATCATCTTTCTTTGGTGTCTGGTCTGTTTGACAAGTGGGCCTTTGGCTAGGCCTTGTCTCGGTCTTTTACAAGCAAGTAATCAAGCAAGTTTACATCTTACAAGCAAGAGCTCACTCATTACTACAAGCGTTACGGGCAAGCACATCAAGAACATCAAGCACATCAAGCCCTCATAAATGATCTAAAGCACGTGGGTGCAAGGTGTGGGCATCGTACCCGTGTTTTGGTTTGTGCCTAAATGATCGTCGATCATTTACCCTGAGGCCATCGTGACCTCTTTCCTCTACTTAGTGAGCTACCGCGCGCACTGTGGGGCCATCGTGGCCGTGTTTATTAGTGGGCCTAAGCATGCACAAGACAGAGGCAGGCACAGGACGGTTATGCATCGCAAGGCAACAATATGGCAAGATCACGGTGTTCACTGTTCCAAAGTGTGAAAAAAGGGCTGTGGTGGCTGTAAGGACTGTTACCACGGTTGCCCCGCGTTGCACTGCGAGACAGGACCGTTAGCCCCCCGTGGTAACAGTCCCCTGGCCAAAGGCCATCAAGTTTTGTTGTGTCCCTTGTGAATGTTTCCCTGGCCTCTATCTCTTTTATCCCTCCTGCTCCCTTGTGCAGGCACAGTCCTACGTTGCTGTTTGACACTCCCGTCAATTCTCCTGGCAGTTTCTTCAAAAAGTGAAATTTTTGCACTTTCGCGTCGCACGGCTTCGCATGTACCATTACCTTCAGTTTTGTTTAAAAGTGTGATTTCACTTTGCCTTTAGTTTTAATTCTTTGAAAAACTACCTGCCCTTACCTGCTGGACCGCACATGCCTCATGGGACACGCAGGGACCAGACTCTACGCGCAACAGCTCGCGATTTCGCCTACTACTTATTGCGGGACCTGCGGGATCCCGTTTGTCAATTTCTGTATTTCGGCGGTGGTTCGATTCCCACCGATCGGAGCTACTTCAGCGGCCGTGCGGCCGGCTCCGAGATTGCCTGCGTAGGTTCGACTCCCTATGGGAGGGAATCTGCTAACCCAACATTTGCTGCTGTTTGTGACTGCTACGTTCCTCGTGGGCATGTACTTCCTGCCCGTGGCAGTGTTTTAAGTGGGGGGGTGAAGCAGGTCACAACCCTACCCTGGCATTTTACCCCTAAGGGAGCATTATTTGGCCCTATATATGGGATATATGTGCGATAGGGTATATCATATTCCATTTCCTTGTTAGGAACATAGGACGTGGGATAGATAAGGCAATCTTGGATGTTTAGTAGTTATATCAATTAGTGGATGATAGGGTGGATTTCTCATATGTGCATATCAGGTATTTCATTGGCTATGTGTACCATATCTGTTTGCAGGATACTATTCAGTCAACACTAGCGTTATGTCTTCGGTGCCAAGCAATGTTGCTGCCCATGCCACTGCGACCTCTGCTCCTGACCACCCGGTCTAGTTTCACTACAATATAATCTTTTGACGTTGGTAGCGGCTTCGTCGGGTGCGATGGCACAATCAGTGGTACATTTATGTATTCTGAGAGGCCGAAAAACGGCAAAAGCCAACTTCCTACCGGTAGTCCGAGAGGGCTAGATCGAGGGGTGGAAATGGAGAAGCGTGTGATGGAAGTAGAAAACTGAGTGAGAGAAGTCAAAAAAGGAAGACCAGAAGACCACGAATCCAATGAACATCAAGACGAAGGCAAAAAAAGTGATTATGACCCGGAGGAAGACCCACTCGACTCAGAGTGCCATAGCCTGCAATCCACATCAAGTGATGAATATCACGGAAGCGCTTACGAATTGTGGATTACATTATATACGAATTACGAATTTTAGTGCAGCTTGCGCCTAGAAGTCTATGAAATACAAAAATTGATTCCAATACTACACTGCTGGCTATTTCACAGCCATAATGGCAAAAGACTTCATTGCACAGTTTCACATAATCAACACACTCTGAACTTTGCGCTTGCCTGCATGAGAAAAAGGGTCTGATCTTTGCTCTTGTGACCATTTGGCGCTACACTGATTTATCCTTTAATTTTTGTTTGAAAATTTCTGTGAGCAAGAATCACTTGACAATTTTTATGCAGTTGCAGCCGGCTTGCAGGCAGCCTCGAGAAAATGACCAAGCCCATGGTGCCTCTGTGGCAGTGCATATAGCACTTTGGCTTTTTCAGGGGCAAATATTATAACCTATAAGCATCTTTTTTGTGCCCCCTTACTGGTGCTGTAAATATGTGCAGCTGTCCTTCGGTGACCCTGGCAGTTAAGCATTTTTGAAATAATCTTGGCTGGGGCAACCGGCCATGCCTTAAAAAAAAGTGGAAAAGTGAACAACAGAAAGTTTTTGATGAAAGTGCAGGTTCACGTCCATAGTGTTCTTGAAATGCATTGAAGCCCGGCACTTGTCCAACAAGTATAAATGTGTTGTACTGGCCATCGATGGCAACAAAATACATTTCAGTTTCAAACGAACAAAAGCTTGGTATGGAGATGGTGGTTCGTGCGCAACATCTAATTGATGCGATGCAGAAAGGGAAGAGAGCACGAGCATCCCCGCCAGTTGTAGGTCCTGTAGTTGAATCCTGCTTGATTCTACTGCCAGTTTCAGTGCCCCAGGGCACCAGAGGCCAAACCTTGGCAGGGGAGTCACGCGTCAGAGATCCATCACGGTTCAAACCTGAAGTATGGAAGTGACAGTGAGACAACACAGTGGGGCTAAGCTCCAGAGATTACACGATGTCCACAGTTTCATTGGGGCGTGCAATTTTTATCAACACCGCATACATAATTTTACGTATTCATCAACCACCCCGGCTGACTTGATTGAAAAGACCAATCCTTGGCGGTGGACCGCCAAGGAAGAGGCCTGTTTGCAGGAACTGAAGAAGAGGATTTCTTCTACAAATTGCTTGGGAGTACCCCGCCCTAAGAACGACATTATACTCATCACTGATGCATGTGATGTAAGGGGGGTGGTACCCTATACCAATGGCAGTTCATGCGACTCATTTCCACCGCCAGTACCCCTAAACACCCCATCTCCTCTCTCGTCACCTCACATTTCTCAAGTGTCATGCCGGGATGGTTTTCCTAGCAGACAGTGAAAAACTCTTGTACAAGGAGGACATGATCCTCTTGGGTATTAGTACTCAAGCTGAAATCATCCAGGTGGGCCTCCATCTCTGCCTTGCGGCACACCAGTGCGTGCGCCAGGGGCCTGTGTCTAACCATACATACGATTTTCTTCATCAGCTCCTGAAACAGGGGAGGGGCATTTGCGATACCAACGGGCATGCCCTTTCATCGGAAGACGAGATCAACTCTTGGGCGCCTCAGGTTCAGTCTACCTGCCAGAAACCACTGCACCTGTCCATTTTAGTTTTGATCCCCACATAGTGATACCTTCCAGGGTGTTCTCCATGTTTGGGATACCCCCTGAGTGGCTCACGGTCTTCTTATTGACCTCACCATAGTGTACCGCCAAGCGCATAGCAATGGATCCACAGTTAGCAACAAGGAAACAGGGACTGCAGTGATGAGGGTAGTCCCCGTGTTTACATTTTTTGATGAGACCAGCATCTCGACACTTCTAGATCTGGGGTTCAATCTCGTCGATCTATTCCTGAGCCTTCAAACTCAGACGTTAATTTCAGGTCCATCCGCACCAGCTTTCTGCAAGACAGAGGCGGGGGAACAGCTCCCAATAACTCTTGATATTTCTTGATAAGGTTAGTCAAACCAGAGTAAAGGCGAAGGCTCTGTGGTTTTTCGGAGACGTCCTCCTCGGCATGGAGGTTGCTCCTCCCTAGCTCTTGTTTCCTCCTTCGCCCAACAGCTTCAGGGGGCTGTTCATCATGACCCCATCCCTGGTGACCCTGCTGGGTGTAGTTGAGAGAATGCACCAGCGGGACCTCGGGATTAGTGAGGGTGCACTACTCGTCATCTTCTTCACACCAGATGGAGGACTTCCAGGGACTCTTCAAGTGGTGGAGGCGAGCTTAGCGCTCCATACCCTCAGCCTTAGCACATAGCACCTTCTGTAGGTGCTGTACGTTACGTTCAAAAATAGGCGTGTTGTTGGTAGAGGGTATAGGCCCACAGACCTTACCTGTTTGGCCGTCAGGAACGCCGCACGGACAGAAGAATATGGTCATAGGACTCCGGAATAGTGGATTCCAGATCCACTTCTTCCACAAGTACCTGGGCCAAGAAGCCACTGTGCTTCATAGTCAACACCTCCAGGCTGGGCGGTGGTATTGGTGATCTCAATTAGGTGGCCGTCAGCACCATCCGTAGGAGGCGAGACTGCAAAAGTCTCCAATTCATTGCAGCTGTCGGCACGGGTGGTAGTGACCGAAGCGTGCTGAGATGTTCTCCTCTTGAGGTCATGGACGGTAAGGCCACACATTTTGGCCATCAACTCCTTGAGGACTTCCTGGTCTAGATCACTCACGAGTACGGGGTTGAAAGAGCAATCAACGATGGACGAGAGACTACCCCTTTCAGGAGAAGGCATGGTTTCCTGAGAGTCTTCGGGAACATGTATAGGCCCCTTGGGAAGTTCAGACCTCCCCACAGTCCAACGGCCGCCGCCACTAGGCGTGTTCTGTGATACTACCTCAATCAATGGTACTCAGTACCACTCTCGCTCCTCCAAGGGCGATCTTAGTTAAGACCTTGGCAAGTTGGGAGAAAGGGGGATTAGCATAGCACAGCCCCGATTATCTCTAGTGGAAACAATACGCATTATTGAGATTACGTGAGCAGTAGAGCTGCATCGCATGCTACTCTTTGCTCCTGAACAATTCCACCTCAATGTCATTCAATTCTACCTGTAGGGCGGCTAATCCATTCTCGAGAACTGACCGCACTAAGAAATAGTTCTTAGTTCGATAGGACCGGTTCACGTAACGTAGACCGCATTCTTTTCGTCTTCACAGCTTCATGTGGACAGGGAAGAGGCAACTGCCAAAGTCGCAGTGTAGGGCGTAGGGAGGTTGCAAAGACATCATTTTCACCCGGGGTTTTTGTGCAGAAAATCTGTGCCAATAACAACGTCAAAGACGTGTGTATCCAGCACTCAGCAGTGCTGGGTCATCTGTACATCGCCGAGGCATACCATCACATCAACCACACCGAGGGACAGTACAGTGCTGCCATCCTGTACCTTGATAGCCACTGTCCTGCGTCTTTGGATCTTGGTGAGTTTTTGCAATTGGCTGGCTCCAAGACTGCCTTGAAAATCTGATGACCAATTTTCACTGTGATCCACAAAACCAAATCATCTTCATCGGAGCCACCCCGATATCTCTAATCAGGAAATTTTACCCCCACCCTCACCTTCATCACGCACTTGGAGTGCCAGTTAAGCTTCCTCTTCTTGGCGTTGTCGTCCTTCAGTGCGCCACTTCCGACGGTAGTGGGAGTTTAGGGGGGGTGTTGCACGCCCCTCACCCTGCACCTCACCTTGCTGTTCCTTGTGGGGGGCAGGGTTAGCGTTTCCTCAATTGGTCGTGGAGGGGGCTGAGAAGTGCTGTGCTGCTGCACGCTTATGTTTAAGTATAGATGTCCTAGGGTTTCGATCACCCCCCTACTCCTTCTTCCTTGCTTCTTCCATTTTTTTATCTTTCGCTCTTTTCTTACGTTTCAAATGGCATTCGTCCTCGTACTGACGATGTTTGCCTGACTGGCTGCAGGTTATCATGCAGCGGAAGTGGTCTTGACATTTTGCCTCCTAACCATCCTTCGTCTTCTGCTTCCTCTATACTTCAAGGAGGCATGAGCACAACCCATCTCATTCATGGGCATGGCAGGGTCCTGCTGTGTTGTCCGTAGGACGACAGTAAAAAAGATTTTGCGCCCTTTTGCCATTGCAAGCCTGGTTTTGTTGCACTAGGTTCCCTTGCCCTCCACAACCCTACCCTTGTTGGGATGGGGTTCTGAAAGCCTCCCTCTTGGGTTTCTCTCAGCTCAATTTCCCTTCGCAGATGCCTGCGCAAGTATTTTTCCATGTTAGGGTCTTTTTCCCTCTTCATGGCCAGCTCGCTCATAAGATCGATTAGCTCACCATAGGAGTGAGTGTGGGATTTTTTCTCGGACGTCTCACCGCAATTGTCCCATGTCTCGGGAGGTCTCGTCCCAACAAGCCACAAGTGTGGCTCAGTGGGGCTGTAGGAAGTTGCGTTCATCCTCCCCATCAGCTCCGCCAGATAAGCAACGAATTCTAAGATCCATGAAGCGGTGGGGAACTCAAAGAGCATGGGGAGTTGCTTGATTTCGGTATTGACACTTAGTTCCGTCCCGTAGACTGGATACATTTGCTCCAGTCTTTTCAAAAGGTCCCTCCCGTTTTGCCTTTTGTATATAACAGTTTTGACCTGCAACAAATAATTTTTACACGACTTCTTGACTAATGTACACTTGGTCCTCATGACGGCATTTTGTTGCCCCGTGAGGAGAAGAAACAAAGAAGATACCTCCGCCCATTCAGAGAGGTACTTTGGATCGTACTCAAGGAGTTTTATCTAAAGGTTGGCCTTTCCATTTGCTTTCGGGCCTCTTCGTGAATCCCTTGTTGGGGGTGAGGGGTTTGCAGTAGCAAGTGGCGCCAGTGCAACCAGACCGTAGCCTCTCATCTCTTGAGCAGAGGTAGAGCACACAGGTACCATGCTCAGATGAGGATGGAAAGGACTCGGACAAAATCCATAGGAGTGGTATGGATTCCTCTGCGGCTTTTCACATCCGTGGTCAGCGGATCTGCACCACGAGACATCGTAGCGGGCAACTTGTTCAAATGGGCCAGGCCTAAGTTGGTCTTGCGGGCTGTAGATAGGGCACTTAAATCAGGGTCTTCATCGTTGGCTCCAAATACCTTCGCCGGCACCTCGACCTGTGCCCCGGAAGTAGATGTCCACCTTGCTTCGCACGATTGCTTTTTGTGCAGGTTGCAAGGAGGTGGAGGTAGACAGGCACTCAAATACTGAAATAGGGCAACCACTGAAGCCGATGAGGCTGCCAATGGGTCTCGGCGCATTAAGCTTTTTTAACCTTCATAACTAAGGGTTGGTGTTCCCAAGGACGGGGGTACATAGTCTCCAAGGTTGTGGACTGGAATGTCTTCACTATTTTTCTCGCCTCTCTTGCTGCTTGCTCTCTTTGAGCGCTAGTATCATGAGGGAAACCACCTGTAGATGCGGCACCTAGTGAGGACACGTGACCAACCTTTGGTGTGGTGGGGATCGGCTCACTCTATGCAGTCAAAGTTGCGCTGATCTCGGTTATCATTTCTTTGTCTTCATGTGTTGTACCTTAGCTTCTCAAAGGTCATCCTCCGCTATCGCAATAATATTCTTGTTCCCAAGGGTTTGTGTTGGTGCACACCTTACTGCATTTCGCAATAGTTTTGATGATAAAAACCTCAGTGCTTTGTGAAAAATGGGATAAAGCTCCATGTAATCAAGCAATGTCGGGCAGAGCGGCATGAGGATCAAAAAATTAGGACATAGACTCCTTCCAACCCAAAGCATAAGTAGCAAAGAGGACCTGGAGAAGGATAGTGCAAACTTAAATACAAAGCTTCAATGGTTTGTAAACAAAAGTAGTTGCAAAAGGACGGCACTCTGGCTATGTAATGTGAAATCAGCATTTGATATGCACTGTTTTGGGTGTAATCGAGTTGGTTAGGAATACGGGGCAAGTAGATTGAGCCAGACACACAATATGACTTTGCCACCTTTGCGAAGCAACTGAATTGCGAAACAATTACAACGTAGGAGTACAACAAGCAGATGAAACTTTAGAGGATGTAGGTCTTGAGCTGGGACACAACTAGGCTGAACCTTTAAGAAAAAAGGCATGAAGTGCCTACTGTATTTCGGTATATACCTCCATGCAAGAAGATACCTCCGCCCCTTTCAGTGGTAGGGGTGAACTTCATCGGAGGCTAAGGTTAGTACCATAGTTACTTTCAGGAAGGTACTTAATGTTCAAAAAGAATAAAGAAGGTGATGCAATGTTACTCTTTGATACTTCCCAAAGAAAAGCGGTGGCTTAGTCTAGAACAAGTACCCCACAAAAGACGCGGTTAGTGCCCTTTTCTTTCCACAAATTTTGAATTCCAAACTCTACAAAATTCACATGCTAGACATTTACTTCAAAGCAAGAACACAATTTTCACATTTGCAGAACAAAAGCAGTGGTCACAGGTAGAAACGCGGCAGCACCAAGCTTTGTGATGTACGCGCGGGGTACATTCCGCGGTGAAAACCTTTTGGATATTTCACCCATCGGCCTCAAAACTGACCAATAGAGGCCCATAAAAATGACCGCATTGATGCCCTCATTAATGTTATAACCTTTGTTTTGAAGAGTTCTTCTCATTTTATAAAGTTAGCAGCCGTACAAGTTCAAATTTGGCATTCAGCATTTACTAATTATGGATAAGCAAAAAGTCGAATCCGAAAGTACACTGCCAATTTGTAGGTACCGAACAAACCGATATAGTGGCCTGAGGCCTTAAATCCAAAGAAGTCGCAATGGCAAATTCACTGTTTGAAAGCTCATACGACGGCAATCTGACTTGGCGTTGGCACGGTCTTCGAAAGGCCCGACCAAGTCAAAAACTCCATCCGACACCCAATTTATCAAAAGTTTTTAACGGCAATTGATACTGCAAAAGTCCTTTTTTTGCATTCATTTTGTTTCGTAGATTTTTAAGCACCTATCTTTCACTTTGCAGTGCTTAGCGTTCGGTGCTGCATTCTTGAGCACAAACAGGTGAAGTAATAGAAAAAAAAAACTCCAAATTATCTTTGGGTTCATGCAAATGTGACACAGTAGGCTCAAGTCATGAGTTCCTCAATTCGTGCCTTTTTGCCATTTTTGGGGGAATTTTCTTCAATCTTCCCAATTGTCTCTCGCTAAGGTGGGGGGTATACAAAGTATTGGAGTAAGTATTTGCACTGTTATTCATTAACATGACCAATTTTAGCCTTTAACTTGCGTGTCGCGTTTAAACTCTAATGTGAGATATAGGTGTTGCGCACACAGTAGGACCACAAATGTTTTGATGTACCAAAGCTTTTCTTTTCATAGTGGTTGGCACCATGAAAAGAAAAGCCGGTCCAAGCACAACAAGTTCATGTGACCTTCCCTCTCACAGCCCTTTCATATGATATCATGTACGGCATCTTGATTCCACTTGTGGAAACGTGTTCATCGCACTTCGTTTTAAATGTATGATCACATGGCAGACATCATGCAATTTGGCTTTTATCTCCAAATCAATTGTCTTCACCAATATTAATTTCATCGCACTCACCCCCTATCTCTTGCTCTTGTATAGCCCCCATCCGCTTGTTGTTGGGGACATATGTTGGAGGTTGTTTGACCAAAGACTTACGGTGGGGGGTAGCAATGGCTGACAGGTGTACGTTTCATCGAAGCTCTACAGCGCGGCTCAGAAAATTATGTGAATCAAGCATGTACTCCGCATAAGGTTTGTGACCTCCTAGTTTTCAAAACACCCGGTTTTTGCGATTATTTGTTTTCAAAATATTTGGTTTTCACAATTGTCAACTTTCAAAAAGCCCAATTTTCTACTTTTGCCACAACACCAACAATACAAAGAGGGATAGAAAAGTTCATACTACCCAAAAAACTTGATTTTGCAATGTACGAACATGTGTTAAAAAAATGCTACCTTTTTGACGTAAAAAAAAAACGCAGTATCACAAAAAAAATGTTGACCATTCAGAATGGCTCGGATTAATTGATTTGAATTGGTTTGCAAGAAAATTGGCTGCACCGATTATATTGAAAACAGCTTCCGATATTTGCTGATAACCAGTTTTTCTAATCAATTGGTAAAACCGGTTAACAACCTTGACTCCACAATGGGCGTACAACCTGAACATTTCCAATCTGAAAATGTTTGCACCACGAGGGCCTTTTGGGCCAAAATGGTTGTGTGCTTTGGCTGAATACCTTTTGCTTTTGTTGTTTTGTTGTTCTCTACCACCCGCGGTGCGCACTATACAATTACGTGCTTTTTTTTGTCCACCGAGCTCTTCAATGGGGCCAAAGTAGGTTCTGGGTTTTCAGAAACAAGGGAGGGCAGGGTTCGCAGAGGGGGGGTACCCAACCATAGTTCGGGAAAGTCAAGCGACCCAAACATGACACACCCCCAGGAGAGGGCTTGGGGAGGAGGATACCACACACACACACACCGCGCCTCCTGACCACTGGCCCTAAAATGAAAAAAGCAGGAAAAATGTCTTTCGGTTTGTTTCTCTCACAGTTTTTCTCACAAACACTTACTGCATGCCATCCAGGCTCGTCAAGAGAATTGTGGCTGGTCTTGTCACAGCCGTTGTTGAGTGTCAAACACGAATGGTGTGTATCTGTGCAATGCACTGGAAGAGTATAAAGGGTAATTTTCTTGGAGGTGTTGCTGCAGGTACAATGGTGCTGTTGATGGTGGAGACCTTTGTGGGTTGGGTTGTCTGGTCCACTTTGGAGGAAAAGAGGGCTCCAGTGTTTGGGGCAGTTGCCAACCATGGTCAGGTGGTAAAGAGCAATTCTCTGCAATGTGGACTCGCCAAGGGCAAAGGAAAAAAAATTTCAAAAAAAATTCATTCACACAGATCAGTGCTCACAATTTGGCCTGATTTTCAGCTGGTGGACCAAAAATGGAGGTCTCAAGGGGGAGCACAGTCCGTTTGCTGGTTGATACTTCCAGTTTCACGCACTTGGTTGTGTTTTGTGGCAGCGCATCTCAAGCCTCCAGGGCAGGGCACTTGGTTGTGTTTTGTGGCAGCGCGTCTCAAGCCTCCAGGGCAGGGCAAGTCCTGGACCGTCCGCAGCAACTACTGACCGCATGTTACAGGTTGACCCTTGTTGTTTACCACGCTGAAACATCTGCCTCTGCAAGCATTGCAAAAGCCGACTGACAGGGTGATGGTGAAACCAAGAGAGTTCCATGGACGCTGGAGGCGAAAGCAACAGTGCTTCAAACACATCCTGATCCACAAACGCCATGACAAAATGCCCTGATCTTGCCGGTGGCAGGCAAAGGGACATTGGTGATTTACATTTTGTGGATGCACAAGACGGGCTCATGTATGACAAAATGCCCTCATATTGCCGGTGGCAGGCAAATTAAAAGGGAGGTTGTAAACTTACATTTTGTGGATGCACATTTTATTGATGCACAAGAGGCAGAGGTACCACAGTGCATTTGCTCTGCAACATTGTCTGGCGTGGTGTGTGATGTGGAGGTGTGGCTTGTTGCAAACACCAAAACACACACCGAGACAGACAGGCAGGCAGACCAACTGTCAGACAGACAACTGCACTGTACAGCAAAACGCAAGGTCATGCCACCGTACCTTCTGCACACAGTCACTGGCCCCAGCGACGGGCTCCATGTGATAATATTCTTTTTCTTTGTTTGGCTCACTGAGCACCTGCTAAGCCTGAGGAGTCCTGGGAACTCATGCATCCTCAGGTACAGCCCAGGAGCCTGCACTCCAGGAACACGATACACTCCAGTGCAACAGGTTGCCACCATGCCAAATGCACTCATGTGCAATTTTGGGAACCATCAAACGGGCCGCATACATAACGTTCTATTCAGTGCGGCAGTTGCTGTGCTAGCAACGGAAAAGATTTTTGCAGAGTTTGCTGTACTATTCGATGTTTGGGGCGTCTGGGCATGCGATAAGGCTGACACAGGTGTTGGCGATGATGGCAGGCATGGGAGTGCAGGCAACAGAAACTTAAATGTGTGGGTCTGTCAACGTCGACGCCGTCTCACAGAGCGACGTCGGCGGCGTCTCGCAGCACGACGTCTTCGACCATGAGTGTGTGGAACCAATCGCCCGTGGCGGAACCGCCGATGCTGCGGTTGCAATCTCCGCTCCTCGACTTGTCCCCACGGTTCGTCATAAAAAGCAGCGGGGCTGTAAAGGTTGGGGGCAGGTGACACAGGAGACCATCGTGCGGCTTGTAGATGGTGCTGGGCATCCAATGCCACCCAATCGACATTAGCAAACTCCATGTCAGGCACTGGGACCCACTTCAGCTCCATCTTGCCATCATGAGCACGGCCATGCAATAAAGCACAGCAGATGAGCAGCAGCAGATAATGCAGCATTGTACTGCACTGTACAGATGAAAAAGAAAGCAGCAAGCAGTACTGAGAAGTACACATCGAACTACAGAACCATGCAACACCTCAAGACAACCATTTTGGGATTGGCTTTCTTCCCCATTTGTGTGGCATGCTGATTGTACAAGCAGCTCCATGACATTGGCCAGCATCAAACCGGATCTACCACAAACAGCTATCGGGGTCATGGCTCCTATTTGTTGTGCAGTGGTCCAACAATGTGACAAAACAGGTAGCATTGCAAAAAAAAAAAAGCGAAGTGGTGAAAAATACTAAATGTGAACCCTTTGTTGTCACAGGCTTGCCCCCGTCATTGTTAAACCCCTCAGCGCATTGGTTTCCCTAAGATCCCCAACTTGTGCAGCTTTTTGAGGCTTGTTGGCAACTCCCATCCCATAGCCTTGCCCTTGGACCCTTGAAGAGGCTGTCCCCGAAAGAGGACACTTTGGTTCGGGTGGGGTGAGGTGGGGGCTTTCTCACTAGTTGATGGGGACATGTGAGGTTGTTCGACCAAAGCCTTACGGTGGGGGTTCAGTATGACACCTTGGTGTATTTTTGGTCTGCGGGTGGCGCTGCCAATCAGCTGATCACCACTTACTGCCCTTCCCTTGGACCCTTCCCCTTATAGGCGGTGGTGCCCAGCCTCTCACCACCCTGTCTCCTTTCTCTCCCTCCTCGGCCTGTCTTTCCCTCATACCATACCATACCATACCATACCATACCATACCATACCATACCATACCATACCATACCATATAGCGGAGTCCCCCCCGGCGAATCCGAGGTTCTTCCTCGAAGGGGCCCACGGGCCCAGGGGACGCCACCGGGTTTTAACGGCCAAGCCGGACGGAGCTCCCACCGGCGACCCCCCCCCCACGAGGGAGGGAGCACACAACAACCGCCAGCCCCCCCCCCCCCCCCTCAGCCCCCCCAAAAAAGGGACTCCGGCGCGGAGGGTTGGGGATATAGTCCCATGCCGCGCGGCCATGAATCGACATGGCCCTACACCGGGCGATACACGCCCTCCCCCCCCCCTCGCTCAAGAGGGGCCCCCGTCGTCCCCCGGGCAGGGAGCAACCCCCCCCCCCCCCCTCAAGGAACGGCCGCCCTCGGGAGCCCTCGCCCAGCCCCCGGGGGCCTCTCGGGGTTCGCCCCCGAGCCCGCCCGGCCCTTCCACGCCCCCCCTCACCAGCCGCAGCCCAGAGGCCCGCCCGGTCTCCCCCGCGCCGGCCCACAACCACCAGGGACCCGGGCCCCGGAGCCCCGGTGCCCAGCCCCGCCCGCCCCCCCGGTATCCCTCCGGCGGGGCCCGTCCCGGTCCGGTTCGTCCGCGAGGGGACGGCGTGGCGCTCCCCCCCGCCTCCACCAGGATTCGCCCCCGTGGATGATGCTCGGCGGGATTCGTCCCCGCCGAGCGGGGTGCGGGCCCCACCGCTGACCGCGGCCCCGCCGACACCTCGAGCGCCCCGGGCTCCCCGGCCGACTTTGGCCACCCCCGGCCGCTCCTCCGCCCGGTCGGCCGCATGGTGACGCTCTGCGGCTGAGCTCACCGCACCCCCGTCCCCCTCGCGCGCGCACCCACCCGCCAGCCCACAGCCCCCCCCCCCCCCCCCCCCAGCGTGCACGCCGTGCCCCCACCGCCCCCCCACTCTCCCGCCCCTCCTCTCTCAGGTAGCGAAGCCCCCGAGGTGGGCTGCCGCAGCCGCCGACGGGCGGCCGCCTTACGAACAAGAGGACCCCCCGCACGCGGTGGGGGTCCAGGCCTTGCACCCCTTCCCCCTGCCACACGCATCATGGCGTTGCATGTGTCATACCTCCCTCCCTATGCACCATGTGTCATGGCCGCGAGTGGCCTTTGCCTCCCCCACACCGAAACCGCACGGGGGGGGCCGAAGGCCCCTGGGTGGGGCCCCCAGAACCCCAGCCTGCGCCTCCCGACTAGAGGGTGGTGGGGCCCGCCGGTGCGCGGTACGAGCCCCCGCCACCCTCCATCCGCCTACCGCGACCCCCTGACCCCCCCCCTGTCCCCCACCCCGGCTGGGGCGGCGCGGCCCGCGCGTGCGGTACGAGCCCGCGCCGCCCCTTGATGCATTATACGGGCAGTGCGGGCCGCCAGGAGAGCGGAGGGACCCCGCACTGCCCCGAGCGCCCCCCCCCACGACAGCTGGCGCTAAAGGCCAACCGGCGCCTGGCGGGCTGTTGTGCAGGGGGGGCGAGGCGACCGGGCGCTTCGTACCCGCCCCTAACGGGGGTCTGTACCCACGGCACCGGGCACAGACACCCGTTGGGAGGTAGCCACACCACCACCCACCACAGCACCACGGCCACGGGAGGAAGGGAATAGCCCCGGGCAACGGCCTCCCCCAGGCCGAGGGAAGGTGCCGACCGCCAGGCTCATCCTGGCCCCCCATTTCCTCTTCATTGTCATCCCCCTTGGCCGTCCCGGCCCACAGTCCCCGCGGCAGGTAAGTTCCTGGGGTAGAACCCTAAGAACTTCGGTGACGGAAAGACAGGTCATGGTTTCGCACCCGGCCGACGTGGGGAGCCTCCGCCCCCACGGGACCCCAGGGCACCCCGGCCATCCCAGCCAGGGATAACCCACCGCCAGCGCCCCAGCCCCCATCCCCAGGCTCTCCGGCCTCAGTTCCCCTGCGTCTTCCTCGCCACATCCTCGTAGTGAAAGGCTAGGTAGCAGGCCACACCCCCACAACACCCCACGGCACGCCCCCCACGCACCCCACGCCGCCCCCGGCCGCCCACCAGCTGCGCCCCAGCGCACCCCCATGCCGCTACACCCCTACACAGCCCCCCCACCACTGCGCCGCCCCAGACAGCTGCTCTGCACAGCCCCACGCTGCTGCGCCCCTGCGCAGCCCCACGCTGCTGCGCCCCTGCGCAGCCCCACGCTGCACTCCAGCGCAGCCCCACGCTGCTGCGCCCCTGCGCAGCCCCACGCTGCACTCCGGCGCAGCCCCACGCTGCTGCGCCCCTACGCAGCCCCACGCTGCACTCCAGCGCAGCCCCACGCTGCTGCGCCCCTGCCCAGCCCCACGCTGCACTCCAGCGCAGCCCCACGCTGCTGCACCCCTGCGCAGCCCCACGCTGCGCTCCAGCGCAGCCCCACGCTGCTGAGCCCCTGCGCAGCCCCACGCTGCACTCCAGCGCAGCCCCACGCTGCTGCGCCCCTACGCAGCCCCAGGTAGCTGCGCCCACGCTGCTACGCCCCTGCACAGCCCCACGCTGCTGCGCCCCTGCGCAGCCCTGGCTGCCGCGCCCCTGCGCAGCCCCACGCTGCTGCACCCCTGCGCAGCCCCACGCTGCCCTCCAGCGCAGCTGCACGCTGCTGCGCCCCTGCGCAGCCGCACGCTGCACTCCAGCGCAGCCGCACGCTGCTGCGCCCCTACGCAGCCCCACGCTGCACTCCAGCGCAGCCCCACGCTGCTGCGCCCCTGCGCAGCCCCACGCTGCACTCCAGCGCAGCCCCACGCTGCTGCGCCCCTACGCAGCCCCACGCTGCACTCCAGCGCAGCCCCACGCTGCTGCGCCCCTACGCAGCCCCACGCTGCACTCCAGCGCAGCCCCACGCTGCTGCGCCCCTACGCAACCCCACGCTGCACTCCAGCGCAGCCCCACGCTGCTGCGCCCCAGCGCAGCCCCACGCTGCACTCCAGCGCAGCCCCACGCTGCTGCGCCCCTACGCAGCCCCACGCTGCACTCCAGCGCAGCCCCACGCTGCTGCGCCCCTACGCAGCCCCACGCTGCACTCCAGCGCAGCCCCACGCTGCTGCGCCCCTGCGCAGCCCCACGCTGCACTCCAGCGCAGCCCCACGCTGCTGCGCCCCTGCGCAGCCCCACGCTGCACTCCAGCGCAGCCCCACGCTACTGCGCCCCTACGCAGCCCCACGCTGCACTCCAGCGCAGCCCCACGCTGCTGCGCCCCTACGCAGCCCCACGCTGCACTCCAGCGCAGCCCCACGCTGCTGCACCCCTGCGCAGCCCCACGCTGCACTCCAGCGCAGCCCCACGCTGCTGCGCCCCTGCGCAGCCCCACGCTGCTGCACCCCTGCGCAGCCCCACGCTGCTGCGCCCCTATGCAGCCCCAGGTTGCTGCGCCCACGCTGCTACGCCCCTGCGCAGCCCCACGCTGCTGCGCCCCTGCACAGCCCTGGCTGCCGCGCCCCTGCGCAGCCCCACGCTGCTGCGCCCCTGCCCAGCCCCTGGCTGCTGCGCCCCTACGCAGCACCACGCTGCTGCGCCCCTGCGCAGCCCCACGCTGCCCTCCAGCGCAGCCCCACGCTGCTGCACCCCTGCGCAGCCCCACGCTGCACTCCAGCGCAGCCCCACGCTGCTGCGCCCCTGCGCAGCCCCACGCTGCACTCCAGCGCAGCCCCACGCTGCTGCGCCCCTACGCAGCCCCAGGTTGCTGCGCCCACGCTGCTACGCCCCTGCGCAGCCCCACGCTGCTGCGCCCCTGCACAGCCCTGGCTGCCGCGCCCCTGCGCAGCCCCACGCTACTGAGCCCCTGCCCAGCCCCGGGCTGCTGCGCCCCTGCGCAACCCCACGCTGCCCTCCAGCGCAGCCCCACACTGCTGCTCCCCTGCACAGCCCCGCGCCGCTGCGCCCCTGCGCAGCCCCACGCTGCCCTCCAGCGCAGCCCCACGCTGCTACGCCCCTGCGCAGCCCCAGGTTACTACGCCCCTGCGCAGCCCCACGCTGCTGCGCCCCTAAGCAGCCCCACGCTGCACTCCAGCGCAGCCCCACGCTGCTGCGCCCCTACGCAGCCCCACGCTGCACTCCAGCGCAGCCCCACGCTGCTGCGCCCCTACGCAGCCCCACGCTGCACTCCAGCGCAGCCCCACGCTGCTGAGCCCCTGCGCAGCCCCACGCTGCACTCCAGCGCAGCCCCACGCTGCTGCGCCCCTACGCAGCCCCACGCTGCACTCCGGCGCAGTCCCACGCTACTGCGCCCCTACGCAGCCCCACGCTGCACTCCAGCGCAGCCCCACGCTGCTGCGCCCCTACGCAGCCCAGCGCTGCACTCCAGCGCAGCCCCACGCTGCTGCGCCCCTGCGCAGCCCCACGCTGCACTCCAGCGCAGCCCCACGCTGCTGCGCCCCAGCGCAGCCCCACGCTGCACTCCAGCGCAGCCCCACGCTGCTGCGCCCCTACGCAGCCCCAGGTAGCTGCGCCCACGCTGCTACGCCCCTGCACAGCCCCACGCTGCTGCGCCCCTGCACAGCCCTGGCTGCCGCGCCCCTGCGCGGCCCCACGCTGCTGCACCCCTGCGCAGCCCCACGCTGCCCTCCAGCGCAGCTGCACGCTGCTGCGCCCCTACGCAGCCCCACGCTGCTGCACCCCTGCGCAGCCGGACGCTGCACTCCAGCGCAGGCCCACGCTGCTGCGCCCCTACGCAGCCCCACGCTGCACTCCAGCGCAGCCCCACGCTGCTGCGCCCCTACGCAGCCCCACGCTGCACTCCAGCGCAGCCCCACGCTGCTGCGCCCCTACGCAACCCCACGCTGCACTCCAGCGCAGCCCCACGCTGCTGCGCCCCTGCGCAGCCCCACGCTGCACTCCAGCGCAGCCCCACGCTGCTGCGCCCCTACGCAGCCCCACGCTGCACTCCAGCGCAGCCCCACGCTGCTGCGCCCCTGCGCAGCCCCACGCTGCACTCCAGCGCAGCCCCACGCTGCTGCGCCCCTGCGCAGCCCCACGCTGCACTCCGGCGCAGCCCCACGCTGCTGCGCCCCTACGCAGCCCCACGCTGCACTCCAGCGCAGCCCCACGCTGCTGCGCCCCTACGCAGCCCCACGCTGCACTCCAGCGCAGCCCCACGCTGCTGCACCCCTGCGCAGCCCCACGCTGCACTCCAGCGCAGCCCCACGCTGCTGCACCCCTGCGCAGCCCCACGCTGCACTCCAGCGCAGCCCCACGCTGCTGCGCCCCTACGCAGCCCCATTTAGCTGCGCCCACGCTGCTACGCCCCTTCACAGCCCCATGCTGCTGCGCCCCTGCGCAGCCCTGGCTGCCGCGCCCCTGCGCAGCCCCACGCTGCTGCACCCCTGCGCAGCCCCACGCTGCCCTCCAGCGCAGCTGCAGGGTTCTGCGCCCCTGCGCAGCCGGACGCTGCACTCCAGCGCAGCCCCACGCTGCTGCGCCCCTACGCAGCCCCACGCTGCACTCCAGCGCAGCCCCACGCTGCTGCGCCCCTACGCAGCCCCACGCTGCACTCCAGCGCAGCCCCACGCTGCTGCGCCCCTACGCAGCCCCACGCTGCACTCCAGCGCAGCCCCACGCTGCTGCGCCCCTACGCAGCCCCACGCTGCACTCCGGCGCAGCCCCACGCTGCTGCGCCCCTACGCAGCCCCACGCTGCACTCCAGCGCAGCCCCACGCTGCTGCGCCCCTGCGCAACCCCACGCTGCACTCCAGCGCAGCCCCACGCTGCTGCGCCCCTACGCAGCCCCACGCTGCACTCCAGCGCAGCCCCACGCTGCTGCGCCCCTACGCAGCCCCACGCTGCACTCCAGCGCAGCCCCACGCTGCTGCGCCCCTGCGCAGCCCCACGCTGCACTCCAGCGCAGCCCCACGCTGCTGCGCCCCTGCGCAGCCCCACGCTGCACTCCAGCGCAGCCCCACGGTGCTGCGCCCCTACGCAGCCCCACGCTGCACTCCGGCACAGCCCCACGCTGCTGCGCCCCTAAGCAGCCCCACGCTGCACTCCAGCGCAGCCCCACGCTGCTGCACCCCTGCGCAGCCCCACGCTGCACTCCAGCACAGCCCCACGCTGCTGCGCCCCTGCGCAGCCCCACGCTGCACTCCAGTGCAGCCCCACGCTGCTGCGCCCCTACGCAGCCCCACGCTGCACTCCAGCGCAGCCCCACGCTGCTGAGCCCCTGCGCAGCCCCACGCTGCACTCCAGCGCAGCCCCACGCTGCTGCGCCCCTACGCAGCCCCAGGTTGCTGCGCCCACGCTGCTACGCCCCTGCGCAGCCCCACGCTGCTGCGCCCCTGCACAGCCCTGGCTGCCGCGCCCCTGCGCAGCCCCACGCTGCTGCGCCCCTGCCCAGCCCCGGGCTGCTGCGCCCCTACGCAGCACCACGCTGCTGCGCCCCTGCGCAGCCCCACGCTGCCCTCCAGCGCAGCCCCACGCTGCTACGCCCCTACGCAGCCCCAGGTTACTACGCCCCTGCGCAGCCCCACGCTACTACGCCCCTGCCCAGCCCCGGGCTGCTACGCCCCTGCGCAGCCCCACGCTGCTGCTCCCCTGCACAGCCCCACGCTGCTGCGCCCCTACGCAGCCCCACGCTGCACTCCAGCGCAGCCCCACGCTGCTGCGCCCCTACGCAGCCCCACGCTGCACTCCAGCGCAGCCCCACGCTGCTGCGCCCCTACGCAGCCCCACGCTGCACTCCAGCGCAGCCCCACGCCGCTGCGCCCCTACGCAGCCCCACGCTGCACTCCAGCGCAGCCCCACGCTGCTGCGCCCCTGCGCAGCCCCACGCTGCTGCGCCCCTGCGCAGCCCCAGGTTGCTGCGCCCACGGTGCTACGCCCCTGCCCAGCCCCACGCTGTGGCGCCCCTGCGCAACCCCGCGCTGCGCCCCTGCGCGGCCCCACGCTGTGCCCCTGCGCAACCCCGCGCTGCGCCCCTGCGCAGCACCGCACTAATACGCCCTCGCGCCGCCCCATACCTTTGCGCCCCTACGCAGCCCCACGCTACGCCCCTACGCAGCCCCACGCTGCTGCGCCCCTGCACGGCCCCATGCCGCGCCCCGGCGCAGCCCCACGCTGCTGCGCCCCTGCGCAGCCCCACGCTGCTGCGCCCCTGCGCAACCCCGCACCGCGCCCCCGCGCAGCCCCACGCTGCGCCCCTGCGCAGCCCAGCGCTGCTGCGCCCCAGCGCGGCCCCACACCGCGCCCCTGCGCGGCCCCACGCTGCACTCCGGCGCGACCCCACGCTGCGCCCCTGCCCAGCCCCACACTACTGCGCCCCTGCGCAGCCCCACGATTCGCCCCTACTCAGCCCCACGCTGCGCCCCTGCGCAGCCCCACGCTGCTGCGCCCCTTCACGGCCCCATGTCGCGCCCCGGCGCAGCCCCACGCTGCTGCGCCCCTGCGCAGCCCCACGCTGCTGCGCCCCTGCGCAACCCCGCACCGCGCCCCCGCGCAGCCCCACGCTGCGCCCTTGCGCAGCCCAGCGCTGCTGCGCCCCTGTGCGGCCCCACGCCGCGCCCCTGCGCGGCCCCATGCCACGCCCATGCGCAGCCCCACACTACTGCGCCCCTGCGCAGCCCCACGTTACGCCCCTGCTCAGCCCCGCGCTGCGCCCCTGCGCAGCCCCACGCTGCGCCCTTGCTCAGCCCCGCGCTGCGCCCCTGCGCAGCCCCACGCTGCGCCCCTGCGCAGCCCCACGCTACTGCACCCCTGCGCAGCCCCATGCCGCGCCCATGCGCGGCCCCGCGCTGCGACCCTGCGCAGCCCCACACTACTGCGCCCCTGCGCAGCCCCACGCTGCGCCCCTGCTCAGCCCCGCGCTGCGCCGCAGCGCAGCCCCACGCTGCGCCCTTGCGCGGCCCCACGCTACTGCGCCCCTGCGCAGCCCCATGCCGCGCCCATGCGCGCCCCCGCGCTGCGCCCCTGCGCAGCCCCACGCTGCACCCCTGCGCAGCCCCGCGCCGCGCCCTTGCGCGGCCCCATGCCGCGCCCATACGCGACCCCACGCCGCGCTCCCCTGCGGCCGCACGCTGCACCCCTCCGCGGCCGCACGCTGCACCCCTGCGCGGCCCCACACTGCTGCGCCCCTGCGCCGCCCCACACGGCTGCGCCCCCGCACCGCACCACGCGGCGCCCCTGCGCAGCCCGGGCAGGGAGCAACCCCCCCCCCCCCCCCCTCAAGGAACGGCCGCCCTCAGGAGCCCTCGCCCAGCCCCCGGGGGCCTCCCTGGGTTCGCCCCCGAGCCCGCCCGGCCCTTCCACGCCCCCCCTCACCAGCCGCAGCCCAGAGGCCCGCCCGGTCTCCCCCGCGCCGGCCCTCAACCACCAGCGGCCCGGCCCCCGGAGCCCCGGTGCCCAGCCCCGCCCGCCCCCCCAGTATCCCTCCGGCGGGGCCCGTCCCGGTCCGGTTCGGCCGCGAGGGGACGGCGTGGCGCTCCCCCCCGCCTCCACCAGGATTCACCCCCGTGGATGATGCTCGGCGGGATTCGTCCCCGCTGAGCGGGGTGCGGGCCCCACCGCTGACCGCGGCCCCGCCGACACCTCGAGCGCCCCGGGCTCCCCGGCCGACTTTGGCCACCCCCGGCCGCTCCTCCGCCCGGTCGGCCGCACGGTGACGCTCTGCGGCTGAGCTCACCGCACCCCCGTCCCCCTCGCGCGCGCACCCACCCGCCAGCCCACAGCCCCCCCCCCCCCCCCCCCCAACGTGCACGCCAACCCCATGGAGTGGGGCTCTCAGGGCCGCCGCCGACCACCGGCCGGTCCGCCTGCGCCGCCCCGCGGCCGCCACGGGCCCCGCACCCGCATGGCGCCGCCACCGCCTCGGCCGCCCGCCGCTACCCACGCGCCCGGCCCAGGCCTCGGCCCCCAGGCCACGCTTCCAGCTAGCCGCTGGTCCCGCGGCCCGCAGTGGGGCCCGCATCGGGCGCGCCGACGCCCTTGCACACGCGCCCCCCACGGCCAGGCCTGCGCGGCGCGCGTGCCCCCGGCGCGCCCGCCGACCCCATGGAGTGGGGCTCTCAGGGCCACCGCCGGCCGCCGGCCGGTCCGCCCACACCGCCCCGCGACCGCCACGGGCCCCGCACCCGCATGGTGCCGCCTCCGCCTCGGCCGCCCGCCGCTACCCACGCGCCCGGCCCAGGCCTGAGCCCCCCCGCCGGCCGTGCCGCGCGGCCTCCCGCACACGGGACACAGGGACGGGCACCAGGGGATAGACCATACATAGTCCCCGCCCCCTCCACCCCCCTTACTCCACCTCCGCACAAGACGTAGCCCCCTCCCCTGTAGCGGGGGAGTGGCGGCTGGAAGCGAGGGGAACCGGGGCCCCGCAGGTCCCCGGACAGGTGGTCCCTCCACCCCGCCCCCCATCCCGCCTCCGTTTCGCACAGGTGCGCACGCCCTCCCCCCACGGCGGGGGAGGGAACCAGGGTCGCATGGGCAGGTGGTCCCTCTCACAGCGACGCGCGCCCCCCGGTAGCCACACCCTCCTCCACGCACACACCCCCCCCCCTCCACTCCACGCCCCCCCCCCCCCCCCCCCCCCCCCCCCCCCCCCCCTCGGTCGTCGTCGGCACACGCCCGGCCAGCGTGACGCCGGCCGACTGCTCCCTTGCGCCCTGCCCAGGGAGAGCGTGTCTGGCAATTTCTCCCGCCGGCACGTGCTGGGTGCCTTCACAACAACAACAACAACAACATACCATACCATACCATACCATACCATACCATATAGCGGAGTCCCCCCCGGCGAATCCGAGGTTCTTCCTCGAAGGGGCCCACGGGCCCAGGGGACGCCACCGGGTATTTTCGGCCAAGCCGGACGGAGCTCCCACCGGCGACCCCCCCCCGCATGGGTGGGTGCACACAACAACCGTCAGCCCCCCCCCCCCCCCCTCAGCCCCCCCACAAAAGGGACTCCGGCGCGGAGGGTTGGGGATATAGTCCCATGCCGCGCGGCCATGAATCGACATGGCCCTACACCGGGCGATACACGCCCGCCCCCCCCCCTCGCACAAGAGGGGCCCCCGTCGTCCCCCGGGCAGGGAGCAACCCCCCCCCCCCCCCCAGGGAACGGCCGCCCTCGGGAGCCCTCGCCCAGCCCCCGAGGGCCTCTCGGGGTTCGCCCCCGAGCCAGCCCGGCCCTCCCACGCCCCCCCCTCACCAGCCGCAGCCCTAGGGCCCGCCCGGTCTCCCCCGCGCCGGCCCGCGAACTCCCGGGACCCGGGCCCCAGAGCCCCGGTGCCCAGCCCCGCCCGCCCCCCCGGTATCCCTCCGGCGGGGCCCGTCCCGGTCCGGTTCGGCCGCGAGGGGACGGCGAGGCGCTCCCCCCGCCTCCACCAGGATTCGCCCCCGTGGATGACGCTCGGCGGGATTCGTCCCCGCCGAGCGGGGTGCGGGCCCCATCGCTGACCGTGGCTCCCCATCACCACGAGCGCCCCAGGCTCCCCGGCCGACTTTGGCCAGCCCCGGCCGCTCCTCCGCCCCGGTCAGCCACACGGTGACGCTCAGCGGCTGAGCTCACCGCACCCCCTCCCCCGCGCACGCTCGCCAACCCCCACACACAGCCCCCCTCGCCCCCGCCTTCCCCCCCCCCCTGCCCCCTCCTCCCTCTCCCCCTGCCCTGTCCCTCCCTTCGCTCCTCACAGGTAACCCGTGGCAACGGAAGCAGGCCACCGTGGTCGCAGCCAGCATGGCTCCACATCATCGTCGGGCCCCCCCACTACCGGCAGGGGTTCCAGGCCTTGCTCCTCCCTCACGCCCCCTGCACCGGCCCAGTGCGGCCTCATATGGCATGAGTCATCCTCCTCCCCTCCGTGCAACGCCTCCCCCCCTGCCCCCACCCCAACCCATGCCTCGTTCACAGGAGACGTTCAGGGGGGACCACAGGTCCCTGGGAGGGGACCTCAGTACCCTGGGCGGGGACCCACGCCTCTCACTTCCTGCCCCCGCGCGCCGGGGCCGCACCAGCTGTGCTGTGCCAGCCCCACGGGAAGCGAACAGCACACCAGGACCGCACCAGCTGTGCTGTGCAGGCCCCACAGGAACCCCCGCACGCCAGGGCCGCACCAGCTGTGCTGTGCAGGCCCCAGAGGAACCCCCGCACGCCAGGGCCGCACCGGCTGTGCTGTGCAGGCCCCACAGGAACCCCCGCACGCCAGGGCCGCACCAGCTGTGCTATGCAGGCCCCACAGGAACCCCCGCACGCCAAGGCCGCACCAGCTGTGCTGTGCAGGCCCCACAGGAAACGGGCAGCGCCCCTCCACGCCCGCGCTCGTGCGGTTCAGGGGCACGCAGGCAGATTGCCCCCTCCCCTGTCGTGGGGGAGCGGCGGCCGGAAGCAAGGGGAATCGGGGCCCCGCAGGTCCCCGAACAGGTGGTCCCTCCAGCCAGCCCCCCCACCCCGCCTCCGTCTCGCACAGGTCGGGTCACCCTCCCCCCCCGCAGCGGGGGAGGGCTCCAGGGTAACACACGCAGGTGGCTCCTCCCTCCTCCTCGCGCGCGCACCCCCCCCCCCGACATGGCGGCCCCCACCCCCCCCCCCCCCCCCTCGGTCGTCGTCGGCACACGCCCGGCCAGCGTGACGCCGGCCGACTGCTCCCTTGCGCCCTGCCCAGGGAGAGCGTGTCTGGCAATTTCTCCCGCCGGCACGTGCTGGGTGCACTCACAACAACAACAACAAGAACATACCATACCATACCATACCATACCATACCATACCATACCATGCCATACCATACCACACCATACCATACCATACCATACCATACCATACCATACCATACCATACCATACCATATAGCGGAGTCCCCCCCGGCGAATCCGAGGTTCGTCCTCAAAGGGGCCCACGGGCCCGGGGACGCCGCCGGGTTTTTTCGGCCTCGCCAGACACAGCTCCCACCGGCAATCCCCCCCCCCCCCCCGAGGGAGGGGCTCACAGCAACCGCCATCCCCCCCCCAAAAAAAATGGACTCCGGTGCGGAGGGGTTGGGGATATAGTCCCATGCCGCGCGGCGATGAAATGACATTGGCCCTACACTGGGCGACACACGCCCGCCCCCCCCCCTCACTCAAGAGGGACCCCCGTCGTCCCCCGGGCAGGGAGCACCCCCCCCCCCCCCCAGGGAACGGCCGCCCTCGGAAGCCCTCGCCCAGCCCCCGGGGGCCTCTCGGGGTTCGCCCCCGAGCCAGCCCGGCCCTTCCACGCCCCCCCTTCACCAGCCGCAGCCCTAGGGCCCGACCGGTCTCCCCCGCGCCGGTCCACATACCCCCGAGACCCGGGCCACGGAGCCCCGGTGCTCAGCACCGCCCGCCCCCCCGGAGTCCCTCCGGCGGGGCCCGTCCCAGTCCGGTTCGGCCGCGAGGGGACGGCGCGGCGCTCCCCCCGCCTCCACTAGGATTCGCCCCCGTGGATGGTGACCGGCGGGATTCGTCCCCGCCGGGCGGGGTGCGGGCCCCAAGACCGTCCGCGGCCCGCCCAACGCCGGCAGCGCCCCGGGCTCCCGGGCCGTCTTTGCCCAGCCCCGGCCGCGCTTTCGCCGCAGACGGCCGCCCGGTGACGCTCAGCGGCTAAGCACACCTACCCCCCTACCCCCGAGCGCGCACGCACACCTCCCCGCACCCCCCCCCCCCCCGCACGTGCCACCCCTCCCACTCTTTTTCTCTTCCCTCCCCTACCCTTCCCTTCTTCTCTGCCTTGCAGGTTGGTCAGCTGCAACGGCCTCGAGCCGAGGCACCAAGACCACTTCGGGGCCCCCCACAGCCGGCGGGAGCCCCAGGCCTACTCCCACTCCCCTGCACCCCTCCCTAACCCTCACCCGCTGCCCCCGGCAGCCACATGGTGTAGCATGTGTCACACTCCTCCCCCTACGCACCTCCGTCCCCTTGCCCCCACCCTGTGCCCCCCTTCTCAAAGGCCGCGCTCGGGGGGGACCGACGGTCCCTGGGAGGGGACCTCATAATCCTGGGTGGGGACCCGAGAACCCCTTACGCTGCCTAGAGACAAGTGAGGGCGGTGTGGCCCGCAGGCTTGCGGTTCGAGCCCACCGCCCTCTGTGTTGCCGCGCTGACCCCCGGACCCCCCCCCGGCACCCCGGAACCCCCCCCCCCCCCCCCCGGGGAGGCCATTCGGGTGTGGTGCCCTCTGGGCCCCCTCGTCTACGCGGGCTGTAGCGCCGCAGCCAGTGCAGCCAGCACCGGTGGCACCCAGGGCAGGGAAGCACTCTTTGCGCCCTGGTGCCCCTCCACCTGCCCGCGGTACGCCCTCGGCCGTGGGGAGCCGGACCCAGCCCGCGTGGCAGCACCACCTGTGCCTAAGGCAGTCAAGGAGTGCGGGTCTGACCCCAGTCGTGCCACGTACCACCGCCTTCCCGTGCCAACAGGCAGTCGTGGAGTGGTTGGGTAGCATGTCCTAGTGACGTGGAGGTTGCGAGCCCAGGCCCACATCTCCCCCGGCGGGCTCAGAGTCAGGCTCTCCGGCCTCCCTGCCGGGGCCTGGAGCACCAGGCACACACTTCCCCGCACCATGTGCGCCAACGCCGAACAACAATGGAGCAAGCAGGTGTGCCACAGCCCCCCCCCCCCCCTCCACAAACACACAAGGGCACATACACACAGGCACGGCGGCATCTCCCGCCCGCGAGCGCCACCGCGGGGTCTGGGGGCGGTCAGCAGTCCGGTAGGCCTTGTGACCGGACACCCTGGTACAGCCGCCCGGTCGGGTCCGGCAGGGAAGGCGGCGCGGACCGTGGGTAGGCGACCAGGTGAGGCCTTCACCCAACCCAACCCAACCCCCCCCCCCCGCCCGCACGTGCGGTATGAGCCCGCACCGCCCTCAGACGCTTCATACGGGCAGTGTGGACCGCCACGAGAGCGGATGAGCGCCGCACTGCCCCGACCGCCCTCCCCACACCGGCTGGCGCTATAGGCCTAACGGCGCCTGGCGGGCGGGTGTGCTGGGGGGCGAGGCGAACGGGCGCTTCATATCCGCCCCCAATGGGGTTCTGTACCCACGGCACCGGGCACAGACACCCATTGGGGGAACCCCCCCCCCCCGCACGGTGTACACGGGAGGAGGAGGGAATAGCACCGGGCAACGGCCTCCCCTAGGTCGAGGGAAGGTGCCGACCGCCAGGCCCCCCGGCCCCCCGCCTCCTCTTCATCCACCTCGCCCCCTGGCCCTCACGGCCCAGAGTTTCCGGCGGTGGGTAAGTTCCTGGGACCGAACCCTAAGAACTTCGGTGACGGAAAAACAGGCCGTGGTTTCGCACCCAGCCGACGTGGGGAGCCTCCCGCCCCCACGGGGTCCCGGGACACCCCGTCCATCCCCCCCCCCCACCCCCCCCCCCCCCCCCCCCCCCCCCCCCCCCCCCCCCCCCCACCCCCCCCCCTCCCCCACCCGCCTCCTCGTAGTAAACGACTAGGAAGCAAGGTACACCCCCACACCTCCACCCAAACCCCCCCGCACACACACTCCACAGAGGGACGCGCTCTGTCGAGCAGCGCCCCCCCCCCCCCCCACCGCGCCCTCGCCACACCCGACCGTCCCGGCGCTGCCCGGGGGGGCAGCCCCCACGCCGCTACCACCACCCCGCACACCCTTCCCCGCGCCGCAGCCCCCCGCCACCGCCCCGGTGCCCCCCCTCGCCCCAGCTACCCTACATGACAGCGCCCCCCGCCAACACAGCCGCAGCCGCGCAGCCTCCTGTCTCAACCCGCTCCCCCAGCCCCCTGCCTCTCTCGACCCCCCCCCACGCACACACTCGGTGACCCCCGCCACCCACATATGGGCGCCGCTCTGGACCTAGCGTCCATCGAGCAGCGCCCCCCCCCCCCCCCCCCATGCCGCCCTTTCCGCAGCCACTACGCCCCAACGCGGCCCCACGCATCGCGCATGCGCAGTTCCACACTACGCCCATGCGCAGCCACGTGCTGCGCTCCAGCACAGCCCCATGCTGCGCCCCTTCCGCAGCCGCTGCGCCCCTCGCCGGCCCCACGCTTCACCCATGCGCAGCCACATGCTGCGCCCCTACACAGCCTCACTCTGCGTCCATGCACAGCTGCATCCTGCGCCCCTTGCGCAGCCGCATGCTGTGCCCCTGCGCAGCCCGACGCTGCGCCCATGCGCAGCCGCATGCTGCACCCCTGCGCCACCCCACCTCAATCCACGGCATACGAGGTCCGCCTCCCCAGACGACTGGTGGCCAAGGCCACGCGATTGGTGGCCAAGGCAGCGGAGGCTAGATACAAACAAGACGACCAGCTGGTCCCAGCCCCCGGTGGTACGAGATGAGGGTGGTAACCGTTGGACTAGACAACAGTCCGGCTATATTTCCGGTTCCGTTTTTTACAGGCCTCTTCCAAAAAATAAAATTCACCTTTCCCGTTTTCCCTGTTTACCCCCGGACACCATAGTAGGGGAAACACTTTCACTGTCAACAGTGAAACTTTTTCCAGTCATCGAGTTCCTGCAGCTATGTGTTCCAGTCCTTGACACGATTTCATATGCTCAGGTGCAAGGCGGAGTTTCACTGTTGACAGTGAAACTACCCTGCACTATCCAGCACACTTAGGTGCTCACATAATCCACCCCCACCTGAAATGAACCACCACCACCATCCCAAGGGGGGTATGTAGGCAGGCGTAAGGCGTTGCGTACGGCATAGAGTGTAGTACAGCACGGCCCTTGCGCCGGGGTTTCATTGTTGATAGCGAAACCCAGGGGAGGGGGGTTTTGGCATGACGCCATGGTGTGATGATCTCGTCTGCGGCTGGCGGCGCCTACTGGCCGATCGCCATTCGCTGCCCTTCCCTTGGACCCTTTCCCTCCATAGGCGGTGGTGCCCATCGGCTTCTCACCACCCTTTGACCTTCCTCTTCCTCCCCGCCCTAATTGTCCCTCTCCCCTCCCCTTGCCTTTCCCTTGGCCTTTCCCTCCGTAGGCCGCAGTGCCCATCGGCCTCTCACCACTCCTTCCCTTTCCATTCCCTTGGTCGGTTGTGCCACAGAGCCCCCGGACTTGCCCTGTTTCACTTCTCTGCGTCGAGTCCACGCAGAGGAAGGCAAATGCCTTCGCCGTTGGCCCGGTGCGTCCAAGCGGCCATCCCAAGCCGGCGGTGAGGTACCTCTCCCCAACGGCGGCTGGTGAGCCCTGGGATGGCCACTTGCGGGGTCGTTTCCCCAACGGGGGCACATAACAACCTTTCGCCTCCAATTTCCCGTGCTCAGTCCTTCCTTTGGCAAGCGCAACACAAACCCCGTACCCTCTCCTTCATGCCTTTGCTGCGCGTGTTGTGTCCCCTTGGCCAACCATGGCGCGCGCCGGTGTGAGTTGTGGCGTGTGTTGTCCGTTGGGGGAGGGGGGGGGGGTCACAAAAGGAATCCCCAAAACAAGGTTGGTTGAAAACTTGTGTTCTTGGAAATCTAATGATTTTTTTGGGGGTTCATGGTCATTTTTTTGCAACAATGAAGCTGCCTATCCTGGGTGGAGGCCAACACCTTTGGATGTCGGGTTTGCACCCCCAAGGTGAATTAGGTGCACTCGGAATCGCGTTTTGAGCCCATGCACCCCAAGATATGGTCTCTTCTTGGTTTGGGGCCGTCAACAGCCAATGTGCACAAATTCTACGGCTTTTGGGGGCCTTTTGGGGGCAGTTCGCGGACATATTGTGTAGTTAGAGGGCCCTAGAGGGCCCTTCGGCACGAGGAAGTCTAGCTACATGTGTAGAGTAGCCACTATTTCCCTTCTTTTGGCCGTTTTCAGCAAGTTCTAGTACGGTTTTGGCCAAAAAAAAGGCTGATTTTGGCCCTAAATTGCAGATTTTGAAATGGAGGTCCGGCACTTGCAACACCCGTTCTCGGCCGCCACCGTTGAGTTTCTGGCTCATAGTTTGTGTGGTTGTCCCTCCCACCCATACATAGCACCCACCAAAATTTTGGCCAGACCCGAAGCACCACCATGGAGCTGTGATTTTTCCCCATTTCGCGCTTGCGCTTGCTGCTAAACCGGTTAGGTCCACCCTAGACAGTGAAGAGGGTTATAAAACCAAGACCGGTTCCACCAGCTTGGTGACCCTAATCAAGACTGAATATTGGGACCGAGCTGGTGGGGGAGGGAACATCAGCTATGACTAGTGAGGGACATCAAGAATGATTTACACATTGATGGCTCTTGACAAAGTGAAATCAGCCTGCAAGTGAACCCCATCACCACAAGGCCCACTTTGAAGGCTTTTTGGACTTCTAAGGGGCCAAAATGCCCCAAAATGGGCTCAAAATGGGCTCATTTCACCCGTTTGTGCACCCCAAATGGTCTAGGATGAGGTCTGGAAAAATGCGTTTTTGACCCATTTTTGACCCATTTTTGGTCACAACACAGTCCACTGTCAAGGCATTTTGGAATTTTCGGAGGACCAAACTGGGCCGCCACAAGCTCAAAACGGTCCAAAAACACTTGTTTTAGCGTTGCACATGGTCTAGGACCATTTTTTAGAAAAGTCATCTTTTTGCCCCTACTGGACCCTGTTGACCCATTTGGGCACCCACCTGTTTGGGCTTGAGCTTGCAGCTTGCCGCAGCCTAGTGGGCCTAGGTATTGGGGTCTAGGCGTCCGTTTGGGCAATTCTGAGGGGTGGAAACCACAAAAAGTGGGGGGTTGTTGGTGGAGTAGGTGCCCTCGGAATCGCATTTTGAGCCATGTAGCCAAAGATATGGCCTGTTCTTGGTTTGTGGCTGTCGGCATTTGGAGCTTCTGGGGCCTTTTTGGGCCGTTTCGGGGACATATCATGGAGTTAGAGGGCCGCAAAGAGCTCGTTGACACGGGGAAGTCAAGCCGCACATGGAGTGTAGCCACCGTTTCCCTTCGTTTGGCCGTTTTGAATGTGTTCCAGGGCTTTTTTAGTCCAAAATTGGCTATTTTTGGCCCTAAACTACAGTTTTTGAAATTGAGGTCCGCGACTTGGGAATCCCGTTCCCGGCCGCCACCGTTGAGTTTCTGGCTCAAACTTTGTGTGATTGTACTTCACACCCATAGGTATCATCCACCAAAATTTCAGCCGAATTTGAAGCACCACGACAGAATTCTGATTTTTACCCATTTCGCGCGTGCTGCTTGCTTGCTTGCTGCTGCTGCTTGCTTGCTGCTGCTGCTGCTGCTGCTGCTAAACCTAGTAGGTCCACCCTAGACACTAAAAAGGGTTATAAAACCAAGAGTGGTTCCACCAGCTCGGTGACCCTAACCCTAGCCCTAACCTTAGCAAGAGCATCCACTTGTCAAGAGTGTGACCACAGTTGGGAAGTTCCAAGGTTACCAAGCCGATGTTGTTATCCTCACCCTAGCATCTTCGTCGATCGGTTTTTTTGACAACTTTAAACGTCAATATGTCGCTTTGTCTCGAAGCCGCAATGCCTTAGTTGTCGTCGGTAACATTAAGCCCTACTTGGAAAACCCACGTGTACGATACATCATGAAAGCACTTCTCGCAATTTCTAGAGGAGAAACTATTAGCCATTCTCGGCATCATGGATTGACCGAGTTACCAAAGTTTACTTTGACCCCCACCACATGGGCCCCACAACGATGTCTCGTTTGTACTACGTCCATGATGCCCAATACTGTTCTTTACGGTAACACCTTTTACCAAGCATTGTATGCAAAAGTGGCAACCTCTCTTCAGTCTCATTTTGGATGTCCTTTGCTCATCAAGTTTGGCAAGCTGATGCTTCCAGATGCCAGCATTGTGCACATCAATCTTGTTGCTTTCCCCGTTGACAATGTGGCCAATGCGGAAAGCCTTGCAGCAACGCTCGGTAGCCACGATTTTCCTAGTGTGGAGATTCGAACTCTCACCGAGGCAGAAAATGAGCTTTTGAGTGACATTCCAAGGACAGCAAGAAATCTTCTTCGCCAAGGAACGAACCACATCATTACACCTCCCCTTATGCGAGCTATCTACCGTGCATTCTTTGCAGCTTCTTGTCCACATATTCCACCTTCTCTTTATCCAAGTTTGTTTGCAGCATATCAACCACCACCCCAATCTGACAATCATCATTGTCAATGTGGAGCAATGCTTTTGTCAAATATTTGTCACTGGTGTCAATTCGCAAACATTTTCCCACACCAACACACCCAGTTTGTGGTGACACCTACCACTGAATGGATTGATTCCAATCATCAATTCAGCGATCACCTTTGCATCAACACCACGGCACATCCCGTTTTGGTGGGTAGGTGCAACCCATATCAGGTGTTTGCCTGCATGGTGGCAAATAGCACCTTACCAAAGTGGCAATGCAATGAAGGACCGCATGTGTTCCCTACAGGAGGACCAAATCAACCACCCCAACCGAGTATGGCTACACTGTTGAACCGCATGCGGCTTTGCCCCGCAAACGTCATTTTTCGCAATGTCTTCCTTTCGCCTTCAGCAGCTGCGCGTCCGCACGTTGATGACGATTGCTTTGTCACGAAGCACACTTTCCTTATTCACTTTGGTGACCCTATTCCCTTACAATGGGACAACTCCACAATCTACCTCAAGCATTGTGGTATTTATGCTTTTGACGCATCTAAAAAGCACAGCCTTCCAATTTGGCCTCGCTTTAGTATCTCCTTGCGATCTTGGGACACTGGTAGTGCCACGCCTTGTGAAGACGACCATGTCACCAAAAAAATTCGCCCTAATCCGAGCAACTAGAGGTTGATCCTCTATCCAACGTCCTAACTTTGAATGTTTTGGTATTTGGCTTTCGCTTCATCGCGATCCCATCAATTACCTCCAATGTGCCTGTCCATTTCACCGCAATCAATCAATGCCCGACGTGGCCGGTACCTTTTTGACCGTATTTCGAATTTCGCTTTGTGCCATTCCGCCATATCCCATTAATTTGTGCCACGTGAGTTTGAAAAAAATTCGCGTGAATTTTTTTTCCTGCCCCCCACGTCGCCCTTAGCTTACTGCATACGTTGTGTTGTTTTGGACCACGTTCATCCTAACCTTGAAGCGAGCAACCTAACCCCGTACTCCACTCGCAATGAATGTGCTCCCCAAGCTTCGTGTTGACGTCTGCGCTCGGCTTTCGCTTCACCGCGATCCCGTTCCTCTTTCTCTTGTTATGAGCAAATCGATGCATATGTACAATGCATTGTACTTCCTGCCACATACCTGTACCAAAAAATTGATGTCTCTATCCGGCTATTGTGTGCCTGTCAAGTGTTGCATGTTCCTTGTTTCACGCATTACGGGGTGCCACGAGGCCCACTTTCAAGGCTTTTTGGACTTCTAAGGGGCCAAAATGACCCCAAAATGGGCTCAAAATGGGCCCCTTTCACCCGTTTGTGCACCCCAAATGGTCTAGGATGAGGTCTGGAAAAATGCGTTTTTGACCCATTTTTGACCCATTTTTGGTCCCAAAACAGCCCAGTTTCAAGGCATTTTGGGATTTTCGGAGTACCAAAATGGGCCACCACAAGCTCAAAACGGTCCAAAAACACTTGTTTTAGCGTTGCACATGGTCTAGGATCATTTTTTAGAAAAGTCATCTTTTTGCCCCTACTGGACCCTGTTGACCCATTTGGGCACCCACCTGTTTGGGCTTGAGCTTGCAGCTTGCCGCAGCCTAGTGGGCCTAGGTATTGGGGTCTAGGCGTCCGTTTGGGCAATTCTGAGGGGTGAAAACCACAAAAAGTGGGGGGTTGCGGGTGGAGTAGGTGCCCTCGGAATCGCATTTTGAGCCATGTAGCCCAAGATATGGCCTATTCTTGGTTTGTGGCGGTTGGCATTTGGAGCTTCTGGGGGCCTTTTTGGGCCGCTTCCGGGACATATCATGGAGTTAGAGGGCCGCAAAGAGCTCGTTGACACGGGGAAGTCAAGCCGCACGTGCGGTGTACCCACCGTTTCCCTTCGTTTGGCCGTTTTGAATGTGTTCCGGGGCTTTTTTGGCCCAAAAGTGGCTGTTTTTGGCCCTAAACTGCAGTTTTTGAAACAGAGGTCCGCCACTTGCGGATCCCGTTCCCGGCCGCCACTGTTGAGTTTCTGGCTCAAACTTTGTGTGATTGTACTTCCCACCCATAGGTATCATGCAACAAAATTTCAACCAAATCCAAAACACCACGACGGAGTTCTGATTTTTCCCCATTTCGCGCGTGCTGCTTGCTGCTGCTTGCTGCTGTTGCTGCTAAACCTGGTAGGTCCACCCTAGACCCTAAAAAGGGTTATAAAACCAAGACTGGTTCCACCAGCTCGGTGACCCTAACCCTCACTCCAGCCGTAACCTGACGGCTTAGTTGGCACAACCGACCAAGGGAAAGGAAAGGGAAGTAGAGAGGGAAAGATCGGGCAAGAAGGAAGAGGAAGGTCATAGGGTGGTGAGAGTCTTTTTTTTTTTGCATACCCATCAATGTTACCCTTCCCCCCACCACAATCCAATGTCCTCCTGCACCCAAAACTTCTTCTTGCGGGCGGCTGCTTGGCTCTTGTTCTCCTTCCACTTGCTCCTTTGGGCGTTCATCGTCCGGTGGCACCTCCCTTACGTCATTGCGTTGTTCTCTTTTCCTTGGTTGTTGTCTCGCTCTTGTCTCCCACAACCATTTGGCCGGCCTTGCCTTTTTGCACGTGCAGTGTAAGACCCTTTTGCCGCGGAAAACCTTCTTTGTTTGGGGCACGGTTACTCCCGCACACTTTAGGTGCATCCAATGTCCGTGGTTGTACCTCACCACTCCCTCTTTGGCCCTCAGTGGTTTGCACCACAATCCACATGCGTGCTTAGGCCCCCGTTTTTGTGACCAGGCTTCTAGGCCCACCATGCTTGCCTTCCCACTATTGCACGTGTTGCTGCCACTCTCCTCATCGTTGTTGCCCTTTGTCTTCTCCTTTTCCACTTGTGTTGTTCGCACTCTCAACCATTCTGTCCACCATTTGTTGTTTCTCACACAACCACTTTCCTCTATCCCTACTAGCACAAGTGGCACTTCCTCATGCCCCCTCCACACTGGGTGCGGCTCGCTGTCGTCCCACACTCCAGCAATGTGCTCATGATATTGATGCTCCACTCTTGGTGTCGTTTTGCAGATTGAGGCACATTTGTTTGCCACCTCCATGCCCAAGGCTGACATTATGTAGGCTTTCAAGCCACCCTTCAACGAGGCGCACGCCACTCCTTCAGCTTGCGAAGTCCAACTTTGGACCATCCCCACGGCTGGGCCTTGTTCTAGTGTGATTGTCCAAAGTGGTTGGCTCATTGTGTTGAGGGTGCACACATCCAAGGCAGACAACACCGGCGGCGTCTCCCACTACGCAGTGGGTGCATGTTTGTACCTCATGCTTTGGTATGTGCAAGCCCCCGACCTTGACTCCATCCTTTTTTCTGTCCTCTTCCCCCACAACAACCCCATAGTCTCGTTCCCTTGTTTTGTTGTTTCCGTCACTGTTTGGTCCCATGTATCCAATATGTACTCTGGGAGCTCCACTCTCCATGTGCCCTTCCTTGGTTGTGGTTGTGGTTGTGCTCCTCTGCGGCTGCCCTCGTTCAATCTCCCCTTCTCCCTTTTTCCTAGGTGCCCTTTCCCTTGGTGTTCTTCATGTAGATGTTGTTCCCTCTGGACTTCATCATCGTTCCCCCTCTCCTGCTTTGGCTCCTCTTCCTTCTCCTCCTTATCCACCGCCTCCGGCCCCAAGTCCTTGTGACACTCACTTCCCTCTCCCTCCACTCTTACCCCCCAGCCTTACGGCCATCTCAAGGTGGATACGTCACCGTCGGTGTCATTGTCTTCTCCTTGCTTCTCCTCTTCGTGTTCCTCCTTCTGTTCTTCCTCTTGGTGTGCCTCTTCTTCTTCTTCCTTTCCCTCCTTTTGTTCTTCCTCTTGGTGTGCCTCTTCTTCTTCTTGTGGACTTTTGCGGGCACTCTTGCTGGCTAGCCCCTCCTTCGTTGCCGCTTTCAGCTTGCATTGGCGGCACTTCTCTTAAGTCTATGACCACCACCTTCTCGTTCCACACACACCCCTTGCTTTCTCCTTCCTCTTCCACGTCGTTTGTTGTTCTCCTCTCTTCTGAGTGTGCACGTACATTTTCCCCTTCCAGCTTTTGGGCATTGCCACCGTGTCCACACTCCCTACGACCATGGTGCATGCTCATATGGGCAATGTGTCCTTCTACACTTCCACCTGTACAAACACCTTTTCTTGTTGTTATCCTGTGCCCATATCTCCTTCCTTACCCATCTCAGCATCCTCGTGAACCATACCTTCATTTCCCCCATCGTGATGTCTTGCCCTCCCCACCACACCCGCAAGAACTTGCCCCAGTGTCTTTTTTTGTTCTTGCACTCCATATCCCCTCTTTAGGGCCGCTTTGGTGATAGTTTTGACCGCCTCCTTGAATAATCTCAACATTGAGCACAACCTCAAGGCTCCGATGTATTGTCCGGTCAAAACCCCGAGTCTTTGGGCATCCAAGATCACACTTTCTCTTACAGGGTATCTCCATATTGTTATCACATTGTCCTTCCCCCTCCAATGTACCCCAGTCTAAAATGTGATGTTCCCCTTCTCATCTTCTCTCCACCACAAACCCTCCCACAAGAATACTAGGTTGCCTCCATCCATGGCTCTTTGCACCTTCCTGCAGAGTGTTGGGGGGGGGGGGGGGCTTGGTGTGGGGGTGGGGGGCGGGGGGGTTGGTGTTGTAGGACCGGCGGCACCGGCCCCCCCCCTAGGGGTGCTGTTGCACTAGCCATGAGTTCCTCCCATTATCCCAAATCACACTTGGGTTGCCAAACGTCACACACATGATGACTCTACATTCCATGAATGTTCTATCCATCATCGCGTGCTCTTGGTCACGGGTTTGGCATCCTTAGCATGTCATTGCCACTGTGTGAATTCCCAAAAATGAACCTCTCACTTGTGGGAGCCCAAGGTAGCATGCTTTGTGGCAAACACACCCACTGTGCTCCGGTGCAAAGGGTTCCATGATGCTATGGGACACAACAATAAAACAAAAATATAACACTAAATAAATTTAAATTCATAGCAATTATAAGGTATGGTATGTATGGATATAGAAGGTATGGTAGGTAAGGAACGGTGAAAGCACATCCCAAGGAGTGACATGCTCATGGCAAAGTCGTTGCACTGCATGAAGAACATTCCCCGTAACAAACGTAAAATAAGAGCTATGAAATTCCATAACACTGCAAAGTGACACAACATCGGGTGTATCTTCACCATTCACCTTGTATTGTATAAAATGTTGGTACATCCAAGTGAATCATGGCATCTGGGCAAAGGCTCATGCATTCTACTTCTCCATAGTATGTACTGTGTCTTTCATAGTCGTATGTGTTGTGTTGCAGCGGACAGGTGCATACAACACTCAAACCTACGTGTCATTCATGCCTTTGTGCATGGCATGACCCACAGGTGGGTTGCTCAGTTTTCCCTCAATGATTGAAACACTGCTGGGGGGGATTTTGAGGCTAAGCTGATCCATGAGATGATTGACAACCAAAACGAAGGATTCCAATGGCAATGACGCTGAATTTCTTGAGAGCTGCACTTGCTGACCAAATGAGGAACATACCTTCCCAGCCCATTCCTTGCACCCTTGCGCCCCTGCGTGCAGCCAAGAGTACTGCCCCCAGGCAACATGGCAGCTTCACATTCACTGATCCTACACCGTGAAGTTTGGAGGGTGCTCCCCATCACTAATGTGGGAGCCAATCTCCAAGCATTTTACCCATGGTGTCACCAGTGGAGCATGATCCCTATGCCATTGGACAGGCATTTCCTGATGGAGCTCAGGCTGAGGGTCTATGGAATCTAGCACTTGGGTGTGGATTGGAAATTCCATCGTGGCACACCCAATATGCTTTCACCAATAAATCACTTGCCTCTCATAGTTGTTTGAAAAAGTGTTCCACGGTTGCTTCATACCCAATGGTTTTGTTGGGGTGTAGTTGTAATGATAGGCGCCAGTTCGCTCCAGTCGCAATACTGGGTGAGCACAAAGCTGGTGCCCAATATTGACTTTATAGTTTGGACCTTGGTATGGGCATTGCATTGGGTCAGCTCAGTGCGTTTATCTCTCCATGTACCTGTATCTGGCTGGAACTTGGACATGTGCATCCACAGACAGAGGGCTTCTACAATTTCCGCTAGCTTGTCACCGCACAGCACATTCCCTGTGCTGGAGGTCAGAAACTGGATTTACCGTACCACATTGTTGATTGCCATCGTTCGTCCTACCTGTATCCTTGGTCTGCTCAAGGCCTGGGCAGAACAGCAGCGGACTACGCCATCCAGCACCTGCAAGTTCGTCAGAATGCAAAACGTTCCGTAGCTCCCTTACATCCCTCGTGCCCAACAGCAGCTGAAAGCAAATACCATGCGGTGGGGCACGCATTGAAAGGTCACAGATGTACTGAGGTAGTGTTGGTTTGAGAAACAATTGCTGCCAGTGCTGCCAATGATCAGGAAGCTGGACATGTGTCTTGAATATAGACACACTGATCCCTTGTTGGAAAAGGTTTCAGAATTGCAGGAAAGGAGTTAAATGGAAATGCAGCTCACCACTCAACCAGATACCCAGTGAATTGCACCCCCGAGAAATGCACAGTTATTTGTGAAGCCACCAAACTAAAGACTGTCGCTCGGCTGGCCGGCACAAGATTCATCACAAGACTTTGAAAATACATATTACTTGGCGCGCAGTGGACAGCGGATGGTGTCTATCAGACCCAGCTAGCAGGTAACTGACGGCAGTTGGTAACCAAGGGTGGTTTCAGTGTCTGTTGCCGCCACCCCGGCTACTAAGAGCGATTGAATGCCACCATTTGGTCAGTCACCCACTGGCAGAGTGCCGGATCTTTCAAAAAGAGAGGGAAACAAAACACACCAACTAAACACAGTTCTGCACCCACCTCATGATTTTCCACGAGGCCCATGCATCTTCCACTGGCTTTTCACTGCCAAAATCAAGCTTTTCCGTGCACTTACAGCACTTACAACACCGGGCATTCGGGAAGATTCAACACCTGGCACTGAATTTGCGATGGCAACTGGCCTTTTGCTGTGTGTGCATTGGTGTCGGCAGGCCGCATGGCTCTTCACCAGAAGCACGTAGCACAGTGCTCACTGAGGCCTTCGAATCATTCCACCACATTTTACACACCCACAATGCCTCAGAGATGGCTCCAGCATCTCTGTGTACCTGTGCACCATTGACTCACCACACATCCACTTGAAGACCGGAGCAGACCCATACACCCTTTAGAACACACTCACACACCCTAGGAAGAGGCTGCAAGCGCAGTTTATGAGAAAGAAAGGAAGAACGGAAAGGGATGGGGGGAGGAAAATCAACAAACAGACAACAGATAAGCAAAGAAGGGGCAGGGGGAATGAAAAGATTGGGGAAGAATGGTTACAAGATTGTCACAGCAAGAAAAGAAACGATTCCGGTTGCAAAATACACAGTCAGACCACATCGACAGCGGGAATGCCGTCAAAGTTTGAGATCCTGTCATCAAATCCTTTTGGGAAAGACGCACCAGAGCAGCAGCAGGAGGAGGAGGAACTGCCATCAACTACTCTTAGCACTAAGACGCTCAGACACAGCAGTCATCTGGTCGGCAGTCAGTTTGGGGAAAGAGGGTTCCATCGGTGCAATATGCTTTTCCCACAATTCTCCGCGACGCTTTTCAAAGCGGCCCTGCAGAAAACAGGATCAGTTAGTAATGGTACGTCATGCATGCACTGCACCTCGCATTGACATCACAATGCGAATCTATTCGAACCAAGCTTGAGCCAAACTGCGCAGCCTCATCTCACCACCCTCAATCTTGACGCAATGCAAAACGCTCGAACACGATCTCCCAAAATATGGCGCAAACCATCCCGTACTGTAATGTGTTCTTTGTGTTGTGTTCTATTGCATGCCACACATTGTGTTGTATCATATCATATCATATCGTATCGTATCGTATCGTATCGTATCGTATTGTATCGTATTGTATCGTATCATATCGTATCGTATCGTATTGTATCGTATCATATCGTGTCGTGTCGTGTCGTGTCATGTCGTGTCGTATTGTATCGTATCGTATCGTATCGTATCGTATCGTATCGTATCGTATCGTATCGTATCGTATCATATCGTATCGGATTGCACCACACCACACCACACCACACCACACCACACCACACCACACCACACCACACCACACCCTGAGTACTCCCCAGCTCTACTCACGGGCTGGGTGCCGGGTGCGAAGCCCCCGACGACAGGGCCCGGGCACTGCCAGTAGGCGGTGTACTAACAGTGTCGGGTGCGCGCACGTCCCAGTGCCAAGCACCATCCCCAGGGACCCCGCGGCCCCTAGTACCGGCCGCCTTGGCCCTGGGAACGGGCAGCGACCCTCCGTAGAGGACGGCTGACCAAGCCTCCCCCTCCTCTCTTCCCCTACGCGCCCGCCCACGCGCCAGCCCACGCAGGAGCCCGGACATGCGCCCCCCCCGCGCCTTTTGCCCCACCCACAGGGCCCCCTGCCCCAACTCCATCCCACACACCCCCATGCAGCTCTCGGTGCCCCCCCATGCACTACCTCCCGCAGCCACTCCGTGCCGCCTCCCCTGCCCACTGCCCCTCCCCCCACCCCCTTCTCCTTCCCTTGCCCCTCTCACAGGCTGGCAGCGCCTGTGCGGCGCGCCTCCAGGGCCCCGCATCGGCGGCCGGCCGCGTGAACAATCTGGACCCGGGCGCGCCGACGAGGAGGCTCCAATGCGGAGTCTTCATGGCAAGCGTCCAGGTGTGCAGGTGGAAAGGGCCCTGGAGGGTGCATGTGGGGGGCCCCCGCCCTAGCAGAGGCGCGGTGCCTGGGAGGAGAGGATGGCCGGTGGCGCGGACATGCGCGGGGGGCCCCAACAACGACCCCCCGCCCTGCAACATGTGCGAGGGTGTGAGGAGGGATGTGAAGCAGGCCTGAGTGTTTTGAGGACTGGAGTGGAACGAGCTTCCATAACAACAGCCGATGAGTATGGGTCAGTCGATTATGAGCCAGATGGCAAGGCCAGGAGACGCCGCCCCTGTCCCCGTCCGGTTGGACACCCCGGTATCGGTATCCAACATCCTTTAGGTACGGTATAAGGCCCCCCGGCCACCACCCCGGCGCCAACACCAGGGAGGGCGTCCGGGAGGGGTAACAGCCCCCGATCCCCCAAAGGCAGCCCCAAAGGTGAGCGCACCACTGGAAGGGGCATGTCTGCGGGGTAAGCAAATGCGCTGAGTAATTCCCTAACGCAATGAATAGTGCCTACTGCCGTAACTAATGCTTAACAGGGTAAATGGCCCCCCCCCGGGGCCAGTTTAGTGCGCAACCCCCAGAGCCGGACTCGACCGGCCGTACTGAGGCGAGCCCAGAAATGGGTATGGCAGGCCACAGTCCAGCTGGTAGCCACGCCTCAGTACACTCCGTGGGCTCATAAGGCCCACGGGGGCCCCAAACACCGTTACGTTCGGGAGTTAAGCCCCGGCGGTGTTTGGGGTTGTTCCTGGTTAAGAGGACTCACGTTGAGTCCCAGATACTGTTACCCCGGGGTTATGACCCCCGGTACTGCCTGCTTACTTGCCTGCTGCTGCTAGGAGACTCCGAACACCCCCTGGGCTGGGCTCCCCGTCCCCCCCAGGCCGGTGCGCCCGGTTCTCTGAAGACGATGGCCCCCCATTGGCCTGGCAGGAGACTCCGAACACCCCCTGGGCAGGACTCCCCGTCCCCCCCGGGCCGGTGCGCCCGGTTCCCTGAAGAAGATGACCCCCCATTGGCCTGGCAGGAGACTCCGAACACCCCCTGGGCAGGACTCCCCGTCCCCCCCGGGCCGGTGCGCCCGGTTCCCTGAAGAAGATGACCCCCCATTGGCCTGGCAGGAGACTCCGAACACCCCCTGGGCAGGACTCCCCGTCCCCCCCGGGCCGGTGCGCCCGGTTCCCTGAAGAAGATGACCCCCCATTGGCCTGGCAGGAGACTCCGAACACCCCCTGGGCAGGACTCCCCGTCCCCCCCGGGCCGGTGCGCCCGGTTCCCTAAAGAAGATGACCCCCCATTGGCCTGGCAGGAAACTCCGAACACCCCCTGGGCAGCTGCTGGTCTTGCCGCCGACCCTACCACCTTCGCTGCCTACCGCGAGGCTGAGCTGATCCACGCTCGTTGGGCCATGTTGGGTACTTTGGGCTGCTTGACCCCTGAGCTGTTGGCCAAGTACGCCGGTGTGCCCTTCGGCGAGTCCGTTTGGTTCAAGGCTGGTGCTCAGATCTTCTCTGAGGGCGGTCTGGACTACCTTGGCAGCGACCATTTGGTGCACGCCCAGTCCATCCTTGCCATCCTGGCCTGCCAGGTTGTGCTGATGGGTGCCGTTGAGGCTTACCGTGTGAACGGAGGTCCTCTGGGTGAGGATTTGGATCTGCTGCACCCTGGTGAAGCTTTCGATCCTCTGGGATTGGCTGACGACCCCGACACGTTCGCTGAGTTGAAGGTGAAGGAGATCAAGAACGGCCGTCTTGCCATGTTCTCGATGTTCGGCTACTACGTGCAGGCCATCGTGACTGGTGAGGGCCTTGTTGAGAACTGGGCATCCCACATTGCCGACCCATTCGCCGTGAATGGTTTTGACCAGTGCCTACGTGACGCAGTTCGCCCCCAGCCCTGTTGCCATGTTCGCTGCGTCTGGCCGTGTCTCTGACAATCTGGCGGCCTGGTATGGCCCTGAGCGGAACAAGTGGTTGGGACCATTCTCTGATGCCTCCACCCCTGACTACCTGACTGGTGAGTACCCTGGTGACTACGGCTGGGACACTGCTGGTCTTGCCGCCGACCCTACCACCTTCGCTGCCTACCGCGAGGCTGAGCTGATCCACGCTCGTTGGGCCATGTTGGGTACTTTGGGCTGCTTGACCCCTGAGCTGTTGGCTGAGTACGCCGGTGTGTCCTTTGGCGAGCCTATGTGGTTCAAGGCTGGTGCTCAGATCTTCTCTGAGGGCGGTCTGGACTACCTTGGCAGCTCCAACTTGGTGCACGCCCAGTCCATCCTTGCCATCCTGGCCTGCCAGGTTGTGCTGATGGGTGCCGTTGAGGCTTACCGTGTGAACGGAGGTCCTCTGGGTGAGGATCTGGATCTGCTGCACCCTGGTGAAGCTTTCGATCCTCTGGGATTGGCTGACGACCCTGACACGTTCGCTGAGTTGAAGGTGAAGGAGATCAAGAACGGCCGTCTTGCCATGTTCTCGATGTTCGGCTACTACGTGCAGGCCATCGTGACTGGTGAGGGCCCTGTTGAGAACTGGGCATCCCACATTGCCGACCCATTTGCCGTGAACGGTTTGACCAGTGCCTACGTGACGCAGTTCGCCCCCAGCCCTGTTGCCATGTTCGCTGTGTCTGGCCGCAAGTTCCAGAAGTCCGTCACCCCTCTTGACCTCTGGTACGGCCCTGACCGGAACCTGTGGTTGGGCCCCTACACCCAGAACGTGCCTGCATACCTGACTGGTGAGCTGCCTGGTGATTACGGTTGGGACACTGCTGGACTGGGTGCTGACCCCACCACTTTGGAGAAGTACCGTGAGGCCGAGCTGATCCATGCCCGTTGGGCCATGTTGGGCACTTTGGGGTGCATCACCCCAGAGTTCCTTGCCAAGTACGGAGGAGGCATCTCCTTCGCCGGGGACTCCGCTGTCTGGTTCAAGGCTGGTGCCGCCATCTTCAGTGAGGGTGGTATCAACTACTTGGGTGAGCCTCAGCTGGTCCACGCCCAATCCATCCTGGCCATCCTGGCCTGCCAGGTTCAGTTGATGGGAGCCGTTGAGGCTTACCGTGCAGCTGAGTCTGGCCCATTGGGTGAGGGATTGGATAAGCTGCACCCTGGTGAAGCCTTCGATCCTCTGGGATTGGCTGACGACCCTGACACGTTCGCTCAGTTGAAGGTGAAGGAGATCAAGAACGGCCGTCTTGCCATGTTCTCGATGTTCGGCTACTACGTGCAGGCCATCGTGACTGGTGAGGGCCCTGTTGAGAACTGGGCATCCCACATTGCCGACCCATTCGCCGTGAACGGTTTGACCAGTGCCTACGTGACGCAGTTCGCCCCCAGCCCTGTTGCCATGTTCGCTGTGTCTGGCCGCAAGTTCCAGAAGTCCGTCACCCCTCTTGACCTCTGGTACGGCCCTGACCGAAACCTGTGGTTGGGCCCCTACACCCAGAACGTGCCTGCATACCTGACTGGTGAGCTGCCTGGTGATTACGGTTGGGACACTGCTGGACTGGGTGCTGACCCCACCACTTTGGAGAAGTACCGTGAGGCCGAGCTGATCCATGCCCGTTGGGCCATGTTGGGCACTTTGGGGTGCATCACCCCAGAGTTCCTTGCCAAGTACGGAGGAGGCATCTCCTTCGCCGGGGACTCCGCTGTCTGGTTCAAGGCTGGTGCCGCCATCTTCAGTGAGGGTGGTATCAACTACTTGGGTGAGCCTCAGCTGGTCCACGCCCAATCCATCCTGGCCATCCTGGCCTGCCAGGTTCAGTTGATGGGAGCCGTTGAGGCTTACCGTGCAGCTGAGTCTGGCCCATTGGGTGAGGGATTGGATAAGCTGCACCCTGGTGAAGCCTTCGATCCTCTGGGATTGGCTGACGACCCTGACACGTTCGCTCAGTTGAAGGTGAAGGAGATCAAGAACGGCCGTCTTGCCATGTTCTCGATGTTCGGCTACTACGTGCAGGCCATCGTGACTAGTGAGGGCCCTGTTGATAACTGGGCATCCCACATTGCCGACCCATTTGCCGTGAACGGTTTTGACCGCTGTGTACGCTGCACAGTTCGCCCCCAGCCCTGTTGCCATGTTCGCTGCGTCTGGCCGTGTCTCTGACAATCTGGCGGCCTGGTATGGCCCTGAGCGGAACAAATGGTTGGGACCATTCTCTGATGCCTCCACCCCTGACTACCTGACTGGTGAGTACCCTGGTGACTACGGCTGGGACACTGCTGGTCTTGCCGCCGACCCCACCACCTTCGCTGCCTACCGTGAGGCTGAGCTGATCCACGCTCGTTGGGCCATGTTGGGTACTTTGGGCTGCTTGACCCCTGAGCTGTTGGCCAAGTACGCCGGTGTGTCCTTTGGCGAGCCTATGTGGTTCAAGGCTGGTGCTCAGATCTTCTCTGAGGGCGGTCTGGACTACCTTGGCAGCTCCAACTTGGTGCACGCCTAGTCCATCCTTGCCATCCTGGCCTGCCAGGTTTGTGCTGATGGGTGCCGTTGAGGCTTACCGTGTGAACGGAGGTCCTCTGGGTGAGGATTTGGATTTGCTGCACCCTGGTGAAGCTTTCGATCCTCTGGGATTGGCTGACGACCCTGACACGTTCGCTGAGTTGAAGGTGAAGGAGATCAAGAACGGCCGTCTTGCCATGTTCTCGATGTTCGGCTACTACGTGCAGGCCATCGTGACTGGTGGGGCCCTTGTTGAGAACTGGGCGTCCCACATTGCCGACCCATTCGCCGTGAACGGTTTGACCAGTGCCTACGTGACGCAGTTCGCCCCCAGCCCTGTTGCCATGTTCGTTGTGTCTGGCCGCAAGTTCCAGAAGTCCGTCACCCCTCTTGACCTCTGGTACGGCCCTGACCGAAACCTGTGGTTGGGCCCCTACACCCAGAACGTGCCTGCATACCTGACTGGTGAGCTGCCTGGTGATTACGGTTGGGACACTGCTGGACTGGGTGCTGACCCCACCACTTTGGAGAAGTACCGTGAGGCCGAGCTGATCCATGCCCGTTGGGCCATGTTGGGCACTTTGGGGTGCATCACCCCAGAGTTCCTTGCCAAGTACGGAGGAGGCATCTCCTTCGCCGGGGAGTCCGCTGTCTGGTTCAAGGCTGGTGCCGCCATCTTCAGTGAGGGTGGTATCAACTACTTGGGTGAGCCTCAGCTGGTCCACGCCCAATCCATCCTGGCCATCCTGGCCTGCCAGGTTCAGTTGATGGGAGCCGTTGAGGCTTACCGTGCAGCTGAGTCTGGCCCATTGGGTGAGGGATTGGATAAGCTGCACCCTGGTGAAGCCTTCGATCCTCTGGGATTGGCTGACGACCCTGACACGTTCGCTCAGTTGAAGGTGAAGGAGATCAAGAACGGCCGTCTTGCCATGTTCTCGATGTTCGGCTACTACGTGCAGGCCATCGTGACTGGTGAGGGCCCTGTTGAGAACTGGGCATCCCACATTGCCGACCCATTCGCCGTGAACGGTTTGACCAGTGCCTACGTGACGCAGTTCGCCCCCAGCCCTGTTGCCATGTTCGCTGTGTCTGGCCGCAAGTTCCAGAAGTCCGTCACCCCTCTTGACCTCTGGTACGGCCCTGACCGAAACCTGTGGTTGGGCCCCTACACCCAGAACGTGCCTGCATACCTGACTGGTGAGCTGCCTGGTGATTACGGTTGGGACACTGCTGGACTGGGTGCTGACCCCACCACTTTGGAGAAGTACCGTGAGGCCGAGCTGATCCATGCCCGTTGGGCCATGTTGGGCACTTTGGGGTGCATCACCCCAGAGTTCCTTGCCAAGTACGGAGGAGGCATCTCCTTCGCCGGGGACTCCGCTGTCTGGTTCAAGGCTGGTGCCGCCATCTTCAGTGAGGGTGGTATCAACTACTTGGGTGAGCCTCAGCTGGTCCACGCCCAATCCATCCTGGCCATCCTGGCCTGCCAGGTTCAGTTGATGGGAGCCGTTGAGGCTTACCGTGCAGCTGAGTCTGGCCCATTGGGTGAGGGATTGGATAAGCTGCACCCTGGTGAAGCCTTCGATCCTCTGGGATTGGCTGACGACCCTGACACGTTCGCTCAGTTGAAGGTGAAGGAGATCAAGAACGGCCGTCTTGCCATGTTCTCGATGTTCGGCTACTACGTGCAGGCCATCGTGACTAGTGAGGGCCCTGTTGATAACTGGGCATCCCACATTGCCGACCCATTTGCCGTGAACGGTTTTGACCGCTGTGTACGCTGCACAGTTCGCCCCCAGCCCTGTTGCCATGTTCGCTGCGTCTGGCCGTGTCTCTGACAATCTGGCGGCCTGGTATGGCCCTGAGCGGAACAAATGGTTGGGACCATTCTCTGATGCCTCCACCCCTGACTACCTGACTGGTGAGTACCCTGGTGACTACGGCTGGGACACTGCTGGTCTTGCCGCCGACCCCACCACCTTCGCTGCCTACCGTGAGGCTGAGCTGATCCACGCTCGTTGGGCCATGTTGGGTACTTTGGGCTGCTTGACCCCTGAGCTGTTGGCCAAGTACGCCGGTGTGTCCTTTGGCGAGCCTATGTGGTTCAAGGCTGGTGCTCAGATCTTCTCTGAGGGCGGTCTGGACTACCTTGGCAGCTCCAACTTGGTGCACGCCTAGTCCATCCTTGCCATCCTGGCCTGCCAGGTTTGTGCTGATGGGTGCCGTTGAGGCTTACCGTGTGAACGGAGGTCCTCTGGGTGAGGATTTGGATTTGCTGCACCCTGGTGAAGCTTTCGATCCTCTGGGATTGGCTGACGACCCTGACACGTTCGCTGAGTTGAAGGTGAAGGAGATCAAGAACGGCCGTCTTGCCATGTTCTCGATGTTCGGCTACTACGTGCAGGCCATCGTGACTGGTGGGGCCCTTGTTGAGAACTGGGCGTCCCACATTGCCGACCCATTCGCCGTGAACGGTTTGACCAGTGCCTACGTGACGCAGTTCGCCCCCAGCCCTGTTGCCATGTTCGTTGTGTCTGGCCGCAAGTTCCAGAAGTCCGTCACCCCTCTTGACCTCTGGTACGGCCCTGACCGAAACCTGTGGTTGGGCCCCTACACCCAGAACGTGCCTGCATACCTGACTGGTGAGCTGCCTGGTGATTACGGTTGGGACACTGCTGGACTGGGTGCTGACCCCACCACTTTGGAGAAGTACCGTGAGGCCGAGCTGATCCATGCCCGTTGGGCCATGTTGGGCACTTTGGGGTGCATCACCCCAGAGTTCCTTGCCAAGTACGGAGGAGGCATCTCCTTCCGTGGGGACTCCGCTGTCTGGTTCAAGGCTGGTGCCGCCATCTTCAGTGAGGGTGGTATCAACTACTTGGGTGAGCCTCAGCTGGTCCACGCCCAATCCATACTGGCCATCCTGGCCTGCCAGGTTTTGTTGATGGGAGCTGTTGAGGCTTACCGTGCAGCTGAATCTGGCCCATTGGGTGAGGGATTGGATAAGCTGCACCCTGGTGAAGCCTTCGATCATCTGGGATTGGCTGACGACCCTGACACGTTCGCTGAGTTGAAGGTGAAGGAGATCAAGAACGGCCGTCTTGCTATGTTCTCGATGTTCGGCTACTACGTGCAGGCCATCGTGACTGGTGAGGGCCCTGTTGAGAACTGGGCGTCCCACATTGCCGACCCATTCGCCGTGAACGGTTTGACCGCTGTGTACGCTGCACAGTTCGCCCCCAGCCCTGTTGCCATGTTCGCTGCCTCTTCCCGCAGGAGTACGGCCAGTGTCCCCTCCTCTGCCTGGTACGGCCCTGACCGCAACAAGTGGTTGGGCCCGTTCTCCGAGGGTGCCACCCCTGCATACCTGACTGGTGAGTACCCTGGTGACTACGGCTGGGACACTGCTGGTCTTGCCGCCGACCCTACCACCTTCGCTGCCTACCGCGAGGCTGAGTTGATCCACGCTCGTTGGGCCATGTTGGGTACTTTGGGCTGCTTGACCCCTGAGCTGTTGGCCAAGTACGCCGGTGTGCCCTTCGGCGAGTCCGTTTGGTTCAAGGCTGGTGCTCAGATCTTCTCTGAGGGCGGTCTGGACTACCTTGGCAGCGACCATTTGGTGCACGCCCAGTCCATCCTTGCCATCCTGGCCTGCCAGGTTGTGCTGATGGGTGCCGTTGAGGCTTACCGTGTGAACGGAGGTCCTCTGGGTGAGGATTTGGATCTGCTGCACCCTGGTGAAGCTTTCGATCCTCTGGGATTGGCTGACGACCCCGAGACCTTTGCTGAGTTGAAGGTGAAGGAGATCAAGAACGGCCGTCTTGCCATGTTCTCGATGTTCGGCTACTACGTGCAGGCCATCGTGACTGGTGAGGGCCCTGTTGAGAACTGGGCATCCCACATTGCCGACCCATTCGCCGTGAATGGTTTTGACCAGTGCCTACGTGACGCAGTTCGCCCCCAGCCCTGTTGCCATGTTCGCTGCGTCTGGCCGTGTCTCTGACAATCTGGCGGCCTGGTATGGCCCTGAGCGAAACAAGTGGTTGGGACCATTCTCTGATGCCTCCACCCCTGACTACCTGACTGGTGAGTACCCTGGTGACTACGGCTGGGACACTGCTGGTCTTGCCGCCGACCCTACCACCTTCGCTGCCTACCGCGAGGCTGAGCTGATCCACGCTCGTTGGGCCATGTTGGGTACTTTGGGCTGCTTGACCCCTGAGCTGTTGGCCGAGTACGCCGGTGTGTCCTTTGGCGAGCCTATGTGGTTCAAGGCTGGTGCTCAGATCTTCTCTGAGGGCGGTCTGGACTACCTTGGCAGCTCCAACTTGGTGCACGCCCAGTCCATCCTTGCCATCCTGGCCTGCCAGGTTGTGCTGATGGGTGCCGTTGAGGCTTACCGTGTGAACGGAGGTCCTCTGGGTGAGGACTTGGATCTGCTGCACCCTGGTGAAGCTTTCGATCCTCTGGGATTGGCTGACGACCCTGACACGTTCGCTGAGTTGAAGGTGAAGAAGATCAAGAACGGCCGTCTTGCCATGTTCTCGATGTTCGGCTACTACGTGCAGGCCATCGTGACTGGTGAGGGCCCTGTTGAGAACTGGGCATCCCACATTGCCGACCCATTCGCCGTGAACGGTTTGACCAGTGCCTACGTGACGCAGTTCGCCCCCAGCCCTGTTGCCATGTTCGCTGTGTCTGGCCGCAAGTTCCAGAAGTCCGTCACCCCTCTTGACCTCTGGTACGGCCCTGACCGGAACCTGTGGTTGGGCCCCTACACCCAGAACGTGCCTGCATACCTGACTGGTGAGCTGCCTGGTGATTACGGTTGGGACACTGCTGGACTGGGTGCTGACCCCACCACTTTGGAGAAGTACCGTGAGGCCGAGCTGATCCATGCCCGTTGGGCCATGTTGGGCACTTTGGGGTGCATCACCCCAGAGTTCCTTGCCAAGTACGGAGGAGGCATCTCCTTCGCCGGGGACTCCGCTGTCTGGTTCAAGGCTGGTGCCGCCATCTTCAGTGAGGGTGGTATCAACTACTTGGGTGAGCCTCAGCTGGTCCACGCCCAATCCATCCTGGCCATCCTGGCCTGCCAGGTTCAGTTGATGGGAGCCGTTGAGGCTTACCGTGCAGCTGAGTCTGGCCCATTGGGTGAGGGATTGGATAAGCTGCACCCTGGTGAAGCCTTCGATCCTCTGGGATTGGCTGACGACCCTGACACGTTCGCTGAGTTGAAGGTGAAGGAGATCAAGAACGGCCGTCTTGCCATGTTCTCGATGTTCGGCTACTACGTGCAGGCCGTGCAGGCGCTATTTCCATTGCCCACAGCCCCCAGGCGGTGCGTAACCCTGCCCACTGCCCCCTGCCCACAACAACGGAGCAGCAGGGCACACACAGTGCAGTGTGGTGCCGAGCGCCAAGCAATGCGGCACCACAGAGAAGGCACTGGTGGTGCAGCGCGGCACGCAGGGTGCAGTGGGCAAATGAGACCCTGTGTGACTGCGCGCAAGCGTCGGCAAGGCAGTGTCGGCCAAGTGCGAGAGTGCACTGGTCCGGCTATGCCACAACACACTTACACACAGCGCGCACACAACACACACAGCCCAGCCCGTTTACCTGTCCCCGTGCGTAGACATCCCGGCCTTTGCCCTTTGGTAACAGCGCCTTCGGCACACCACACCACACCACACCAAACCACACCACACCACACCACACCACACCACACCACACCACACCACACCATACCCAGGGCGGTCCTTAAGGGTAAAAAAAAGGTGTTCTGAAAGATAGTTTTCCCAAAAAGACCACGGGCACCTCATGTGTTCAACCATTGGTTCCCAGCCCTTCACGCCTTCACCCATGGGTTCCCAACTATTCAACCGTTGGGTCTCCTTTCTCCACACACCAATGCGAGCCTCAAATCAATTGTGCCAATGCCGCTGCCAACACAAATCTCCGGCTGCCACTGCCACTGCCACCACTGCTGCAACAGCAGCTGAAAGTGAGAGTGAAGAGATACCTTTGTGCTTTCGAACAATCTCTCGTTAATGGATGCTACTGTGTCGGCATCTAACTTTTTGTTCTTTTTTGGAGGAGCATACTTCTTGGCTGCACAAAATGAATCATAGATGAATGCACCGTTCCAACACCCATGCGTGACAATAGAAAAAGCATGCCAACCTGCACACTTCCCTGTGCAGCATGCATTTCTTGCCCAGAATCCTGCTGTGCTGGCTGATGATGGAAGGACAGACGCTGGCTGGGGAAAGGGTGGGCAACAGAGACTTGAGTCCTTTTACCGGTGAGGCAACATCCAGATATGTCAATGCAGACTTAAAGCACGGCCCAATTCAGGGAAAACAATGGTCGAACAATGCCCATGCTTGGACACTGCCGTGATTACGTACGACACGCATACACTCTGCCACAGGTCCCAAGCTGCTTGCGCAGCTGTTGCTGTTCCCAATCCACTTCAGCTAGTGCAAAAATATGCGCTGCACTCCGAGGAAGAAAATCGTTATCATAAATTTGCCAGGGTGCAAATTTGGAAGAGCAAAAACAACTCCTATGTGCAAGACCCGGTCCCCATTTCCCACTATGATCAGCCAACCCCACCAACAACACACATGGAGGCACAAACTGAGGCTCAAAGGTGGCACGTAGCCATCAACATAACACCACAGACAGCAGGCTGCCTGGGTGCAAAGCACTTGTCCTGGCCAAAGCACCCTGGGTGTTGACTGCCGCCGACTCTGTCAAGCACAACACGTCACTGCAGTGCTCCATTGTACCTTGCAGCGCCCCAGTATGCACCACCGTGTCCCCATCACCGGACAAACGTTCTTTGTTTTTGACTTGGTGTACTCTACAGTGTGTGTCCCATGTTCCAGGGGTGCACAGTAGGGCTTCCGACGAAGCAACTTCATCTCTTTCTGTAAATCCCTCTGCCATACCGCATTCAGCAGTATCCAGATGTCTGACTGCAATTGTACAGGCCCTTCAGAATCTGTGTCCCTCAAGCGTGCTCTCACACCCTCATTGCACTTGTGGCCACGATACTTGCCTTCTATGGCTGTGACCTGCACCCATGCTTGCTCAATTTGTGCTGCGGCTCGCGTCCGTTTCACACCACAGGTGCCCTAATTTGCCTCTGCATCAACAGACTCAAACATCCACGGAAACACTAACAGCATATTGCCCCCCACAAGGGCCAGCGCGCGCCACGTTTGCGCCACGTTCTTTCGGGATGCACCCACACCCAATGGGATGGGCGACCAAGTGCACAAGAGCCCAAACCACAGTGGCGCGAGGCAAGTGGTGTGTAACGGAGTTGTCATGTTAGGCAGCATGGGAAGACACTTGGCCCCAAAGATGCTGGTGCCAATCGCCATTCGCTGACCTTCCCTTCGACCCTTTTCCTCTATAGGCTGTGGTGCCCATCGGCCTCTCACCACCCTGTGTCCTTCCTCTTCCTCCTTGCCCAATCTTTCCCTCTCTACTTCCCTTTCCTTTCCCTTGGTTGGTTGTGCCAATGGAGCCCCCGGACTTTCCCTGTTTGATTGCTCTTTGTCGGGTCCACACAAATGAGGGCAACAGCCCTCGCCGTTGGCTAGGTGCGTCGAAGGGGTCATCCCAAACCGGCAGTGAGGGAGTCCTCCCCAGCGGCGGTTTTTGGGCCCTGGGATGTCCACTTGCGGGGTCTTTTCCCCAACAGGGGAGGGGCACATAACATTGTCTGTTCCCGCGCTCAGTCCTCCTTTTGTGGCGAGCGCATCATGTACCCCCTACCCCCCCCCCTTATGCCCACGGTGTGTGTATTGAGTCTCCGTTCCCACGCGTGGCGCGCGTGGGTGTGGTGGCGGGTGGCATAGGGTGTTGGACGGGGATGGGTGGTTCTTCCTCCGTGTGCTTGGTGTGGGGCGGCGTGGTGTATTGGGTGATGGGTGGCGTGGTGGGTAGCATAGGGTGAAGGGCGGGGATGGGTTGGTGCCACCTAGGTTGGTGGGTGGTGTGCAGCGCAGGGTGGTATGCAGTGTGCATTGTAGTAGAAGTTGCGGGCTGGGCCACTTGCCGTGGTTGCCCCCCCCCCACCCCTGCGAACCCGCGGAGCACTTCCACATAGTGTGGAGGTTGGTGCAGAGCAATGGGCGGAGGTGTGTTGGGCCACTTGCTAGCCCACATATCCCGGCTTGTTCTGGGCGCGCAACAATGTATTGTGTCCCTTCTCTGGTTGAGTCACTGTGTGAGGTTCGATTTCTCTCCCCTGCCTGCTTCTCAACGCAAGCATGCTGGGACTTCCCGCCGTGGTCACTCCCTCGAGAGCGCAGCCCCGTTGGGGGGAAGTGTCACGTGAGTGTAAGAAAGTGTCACGCGAGTGTATTCGCGTGACACTCTGGAAAAATATATTTTTGGCATATCTTTACTAATATATCTACCAGGGTGCAGGGTCACCGGGGGGGCTTGGGGTGGGGTGTAGGGACCCCCCCCCTATTTTGGGGTCCGAAAACACAAAAAAAACATGTTTTAGAAGTGAATTGGATGGTTATTAGTGGGTATTTGCCCGTACAAAGGTCTAAAATGGCTAAAATTAGGGTATGATATCACTGCTGGTAGGAAGGATCCTAACCAGAGTACTAAAAATAACCACTAAATCCTAAAAATAACCTAATACTAGCACCAAATACCCCCAATAATAGTTTGAGGGACATGAAAATGGACAAGGGTATGTTAAAAATGCTGAATTACTATGTCATTGGGTGTATATAGGGGTGGTGTGGGTTATTTTTAGGATTTAGTGGTTATTTTTAGTACTCTGGTTAGGATCCTACCAGCAGTGATGTCATACCCTAATTTTAGCCATTTTAGACCTTTATAGGGGCAAATACCCACTAATAACCATCCAATTCACTTCTAAAACATGTTTTTTTGCGTTGTCGGACCCCAAAATAGGGGGGGGGGTCCCTACACCCCACCCCAAGCCCCCCCCGGTGACCCTGCACACTGGTACATATATTAGTAAAGATATGCCATATTTTTTTATATTTTTTTTTTAGTGTCAGCACGAGTGCACCCCCAGTTTGATTTTTTTTTTTGGAGTGTTAGCGCAAGCGCTGATGAAAAAAAAAACCAATCTGACCGCCATTGCTACTTGGAGAGGTGAAGTGAGGCAAGCTCACCCCCACGGACATTTTGGGTACTCCAAGCATGGGCAAGAAGGCAATGGAGCCGGGGCGCATATGGATGATAACAGGGATGGGAGGGGAGACCAATGGGTGGGCATTGGATACACCGCAAGTAGCAGGTGTACAACAAACTAGTTGGTAGGTTAGGGTCTATCGGGTTTGATGAGCAGAGGGAATAGGAGAGGAAGGGTTTGAGGGAGAACCAATAAATATTGGATACACTCCACCTGAAAACGCACAAAAGGCACAAAAGGTTAGTTGTTGTGAAAAGGGGGAGAGAGGGGGTGAAAAGGGGGGCATGGCACCTAGGGAGCGTTGTTCACAATGTCTTGAATATGCGTCACAAAGGCTGGTGGGTTGCGTTCGGCAGTGAACATGCCCAAATCGGTACTGGGGTCCGTCTGCAACAATTGTCGCAACAAACTCAGGGACTGATGGCCATAACTATCATGGTGTTGGAAACCCACAGCTTTGGCGGTTAGTGGGATGCCTTTGTTGCAAAGCTGCTAAATAAGGGGGCGCATGTACAGCTCAATCCCCTTGGCATCCCACAAAAGCACGTGCATGGTGGGCTCAACAACTGCCCCCAACACAAACCAATGGACCCCGGAAGAGCAATCACTATTCGTCAAAAAAAAAAAATGAACGCTACCACCAATGCAGTTTGGGTGACATCAAGCAATCACACTTGTCCACACGCTGCTTGAGGTTATCACACCAAGCCAAGGCCTTTGACTAGGCCCTTGGCTCGAGCACCTCTCCCATGCAACAGACAACTTCTTGGTAGGCACAAATGTGGCGGTCATCCATCTAAGCTTGGAGACCTATGCCTTCTAGACGGTGTTGTGGGGTGGGGTCATTCTGTGTGTACCTCTTCTCACGGGTTGAGTCTCTTTCACAAAGATACCCACCATCTGTTGGAGGAGGGGGCTTGTTGCGACGCCCAGAACGCGTGGTGTGGGTGGTGGTGGGCATAGAACTCGGTGAGGGCATGATGCAAGTAATGCTCATACCCCACCCAATGCTGGTTAAGTGAGGCCCATCCAACGCAAAAAATCTAGCAATTCCGCCCTCTTTTCGGCCCCCGAGAAGGCAGGGGTGAGGTAGCCAATTCTGATTTTCTCCCTGCGCTTGGCGTTGGGGACCCCAGAGAATGCAGGTGTGACGTAGCAATTCTGCCCTCTTTTGGGCCCCCGAGAAGGCAGGGGTGAGGTAGCCAATTCTGATTTTTAGCCTGCGCTTGGCGTTGGGGACCCCCGAGAATGCAGGGGTTACGTGGCAATTCCACCCTCTTTTGGGCCCCCGAGAAGGCAGGGGTGAGGTAGCCAATTCTGATTTTCTCCCTGCGCTTGGCGTTGGGGACCCCCGAGAATGCAGGGGTTACGTGGCTCTTTTGGGCCCAAAAGCAACCCATTGCGACCAAACCCGGGCTACACGCTGACATGTGGCGGCCTGGTCAAAGTGAAATGCAAAGAAAGTGTATGGACGGCTGCTTTGGCTGCTCCACCGTGCCCCGGGTGCACCTATCACCGTAATACACCAGAGATAAAGGTGTCGGTGAGGGGCGGCTGGCTAGGCAACGGGGTATCCGATTGCATTGCAACTCAGCATGCTGGGCAAAAAAAAAACCCCGCAGCAAATTGCGAGCGGCCTACATGCGGCTGGTGAGCGCAGCAACGTGGCACACAACCTGCTGCGGAAACGCATCAATCAATACCTCACCAATAGACATCGCCGCAAGTTTTGCGGGGGGTTAAGCATCATGGCGCAACAAGTGGTGGAGACTTTGTCCAAGTTTCCAAAAGTAGGGTCCAACGTTGCCGACACCGAGATGTTGTTGCTTGACTACTCCCTAGATGATCCCCTCTGCATTGTTTTCGCGACTAGGCTCTAGCTTAAAAATGTTGTTAAGCAAGCCAAGGAGGCAGAAAGCTTGCCGCGTTGGGCATATGTATATGTGGATGGCACCGGTGGCCTCAAAGGGCACAAGAGTAGGTGTCGCGTGATTGGCACCCTTATGCGGCACCAGGCAGCCCCGATTGTGTTTCCCATTGCAGCCACTGAAAGCAAACTTGCTGTTCGCTTTGTGTTTAGCAGCGTCAAGAAGGCATTAGATGACGAGTTCCAGTTTGAATGGGACTTGGATTTGCTCGTGCAAGACGGTGCACTGGGAATGTTCGGGGCTGCAGCGGGTTTGTTCAGCGCAGTGTTACGCGTTTTGTTGGTGGCATGTCCAACGCGCATTGCGTAACGGACTTCTGCAGGGAGAAAATCAGAATTGGCTACCTCACCCCTGCCTTCTCGGGGGCCCAAAAGAGGGCGGAATTGCTACTTAACCCCTGCATTCTCGGGGGTCCCCAAAAAGGGGACAAACATGGCCCACGTCGGGGCAGTGCAAAAAGGCCCCTGAGGGCAGTCCTTAAGGGCGGTCCTTAAAAAAAAAAAAATCTGGTTCCTTAAGGAGCGCCCTGATCAGAAATGGCACAAAAAAAGGCCGGGTGGCTACATAACCCCTGCTGCCTGGGGGGTCCCCAACGCTTCAGAGCGGGGGGCAGAATCAGAAGTGGCCCACAAGTGGGCGGGGTGGTGAAAATAAGCCATTTGGTTTTTCGGGGTGGACTCTTTGACACTCGAAAAAAAATATTTTTTGTATATTTTTTTTCGAGTGTCACGCGAGTCACTCGCGTGACACTCGAGAAAATATATACATTTGCTTTACATGTTTTATATTTTTTTTACGCTCGCGTGACACTTCACCCCCCCCCCCCCCCCGGGAGTTGGCTTGCGTTGCCGAACTGGGCATCTTGCTGGGTCCGATTGGACCCCCCGAGAAGAACTCTGTGCACACCTTGTCCGCAAGCAGCATGCATAATGATACCACCTGCTGTTTTCCAGGGTTATGTTCAGTGATGGGAGGTCATTGACATATGTGGAGTCGCACTGCACTGCTGCCAGCGCGTGCACGCAGGGCACCCCCACACGCCCGGACTGGGAGTGAGGCAGCCTAGAGAGGATTCAGGGTGCCCTGCTGACCTGGAAAACCCCCCTTTTAGCGCTGACCTGATAAAATTCTGAAACTGACATGCCCCTTCAGAAGAGCAAGAGCAGCAAGCAATCTGCAGAGGCGGCATGCGTGCCTTAATTACGGTTTGATGCAAAACAACAACAAAAACAGAAATTCCAATCATGCTTCAACCAGGTCGATCAGCAACAGCAAACACAGCGCTGCGGGTGCAGAATCCAGCCACACTAGAAGCCCTGTGTCACCGTGACAATGCCCCACCCACATCATCACACACACACACACAAACACATATATGGAGAGAGAGAGAGAGAGAGAGAGAGTGTGTGTGTGTGTGTGTGTGTGCAAATTACCCACGCGATGACCAGGTTGAAATATATACTGACCACTGCTTACATGCACACCAGGCAGGTGTCAGCAGGTGTCATGTCAACTGGCGTCAAGAAAACTTTTGGCAGGTGCTAACCCCATGTATTGCAGACAGCAGGCCAACATGATTCGATCCAGCCAATCAACTCTCAGCATTTCCATTTCATTGATATTGTCTCCATTTCATTGATGTCACCTCGAGTGACATCACGAAATGAAGAGGAAACACGAAAAGGAAACATTCCAGAAACTCTTGTACACACACTTCCTGTGGCACGTCCTGTGGCATACAGCAAAGAGCAGGGGCAGTGTACCCAGATGTTCAGCTTTGGTATCACGCCGACTCTTCTCTTGGTAGTACATTCGGTCAATACTGTCCATCAGCTCAGCCTCTGACATCTGCTTCACCGTGATTTCATTGGCCTTCTGCAGCCTGCAAGTGGCACACAGGGAAATCGCCCATCACCGTGGGCTTACTATAGTCAGGCAAACCATCTGGATTGCCATAATGGAGTCGAATTCAGTGTGGGTATCTTGGAATGTAAAGAGGGGGGTGGCATGATGCCGCGCGTGGATCGCTGTCTTAAGCTGGCAGCACCTAATGGCCGGTCTCCAGTTACCTTTGTCCTTTCCTCGAACCCTTTCCCTCCGTAAACAGCATGCCCATTGGCCTCTCACCACCACATGCCCGGGGGGGGGGGGGGGTTTGGCATGACGCCATGGTGTGATGATCTCGTCTGCAGCTGGCGGCGCCTACTGGACGATCGCCATTCGCTGCCCTTCCCTTGGACCCTTTCCCTCCATAGGCGGTGGTGCCCATCGGCTTCTCACCACCCTTTGACCTTCCTCTTCCTCCTTGCCCAAACCGTCCCTCTCCCCTCCCCTTTCCTTTCCCTTGGCCTTTCCCTCTGTAGGCCGCAGTGCCCATCGGCCTCACCACACTCCTTCCCTTCCCTTTCCCTTGGTCGGTTGTGCCAACGGAGCCCCTGGACTTGCCTTGTTTCACTTCTCTGCGTCGAGTCCACGCAGAGGAAGGCAAATGCCTTCGCCGTTGGCCAGGTGCGTCCAAGCAGCCATCCCAAGCCGGCGGTGAGGTACCTCTCCCCAACGGCGGCTGGTGGGCCCTGGGATGGCCAGTTGCGGGGTCGTTTCCCCAACGGGGGCAAATAACAACCTTTCTCCTCCAAGTTCCCGCGCTCAGTCCTTCCTTTGGCAAGTGCAACACAAACCCCGTACCCTCTCCTTCATGCCTTTGCTGCGCGGATGGGGGTTGTGGGGTGTGCGTGGGTGCGCGGGGGAGTAGGATGTGGCGCGTGACGTGGGGTGGGCCACTTGCCGTCGTTGGCCACCCACTTCGTAGCACGACTCCCCGGACCACCTCCACATAGGAGCAAGTTGTTGTTGGGTTGACGGTGTTGTCCCGCATTGGGTGGAGGTGTGTAGGGCCCCTTGCTGGCCCCCTTATCCCGGCTTGGTCCGGGCGCTTGACAACGTGGTGCGTCCCTTTTCTGGTTGAGTCGCTACGCGAGGGAAGATGTCTCTCCCCTGCTCGCTTCTCAGTGCCAGCACGCTGGGACTTACTGCCGTGGTCACTCCCTTGAGAGCGCGGCCCCCGGTGGGCTTGCGTTGCCACATCGCGCATCTCGCTGAGGCCCGTTGGACCCCCCGAGAAGAACTTGGTGCACGTGTAGACTTCACTGTGTTGTTCAGGTCGGTGTTGGTCACCACCCTGGCTGCAAAAATGCGGGGGTTGCCTTCCCCCTGCCTGGTGTTTGGCCTTGCCCCCTACTCCGCCGGCGAGAAGGCTCGCTGCGCATTGTGATAGCCGGGGCGCATCCAATGGAGACTGCGGCGCCGTTTCCATTGGGCGGGGGGGTCCAGAGGCCCGTCCACGGCCGTACCTCAGACCACATCGTTGTGCCTTGTTGCTGTATCACTGGGGGCCGCGGCTCCCCAGTGTGAGTCTCGGACTTGGAGGATCTTCTCCTCCCCAGCTGAGCCAACTTGATGGTGTGAGACTCTCCTTTCCATCAGCTTTTTGCTTTTTTTTGTTCTTCTTTCTTCTCCCGGCGCCGGGTTGCCCGTCCCTTGGGTTCATGGGTTGCTTGGCGCCCGGTCTCAGTCCCTCTTGCTTCAAGGCCTAGGCCATGCCATGGTGCGTTCCGGGTCGCGCCTTTGTGCTTGGCACTGCGCTGAACAAGCTGCACCCCGTCACCTTGACGCCGTCGGAACTATGCGACCGTGCGCTTCCACGCCCTCTTGTCACCCGCGGATGGGGCTTGTCCACTTCTCCCATGGCTTCCAGCTTTTGCTCCTTGTACAGCCGGATGCCTACTTGCTCGGCAATCACGTTTGCCCGATGCAAGTTTCGCATCAACCCGGTTGTGTCCTCCACTGTGAAGTTGATGCCCTCGCCGATGATGAACACCTCCGGCTCCCAACGTCTCACCTCCGGCACCCACACGGTTGAGGCTAGCACTCGTACTTTGTACACCTGGTGTGGTGCCAATAAGTACATGTTGCTTCCTGCCTCTGGGAGAGAACCGAGAACCACCCTCTCCTCCTTTTCTCGGCGAGGATCCGGTCCGCTTGGATGGCGCGGACGTTGTGTGTGTGCCACGGGAACTTCTCATGGAACATGAGCCGCCGGGTCCGTTGCGTTCATGACCCTGGTGGCGGTGCCCCCTTCGGTGTACCCTAACCCCATCTAGCCCCCATTCCACTCGCATGTTCGGAACGGCCGGGCCTTTTGCTTCTCCACAAGAATGACCAAAAACCCTCTCCATCGCCCTCCGGTTCTAGGTTGTTGGCACTTGGTTGCGCTTCTTCCGGGGCTGTTTGCCCCGCCGAACTTGTGGTGTTGCAGAAATTGGATCGAAAGTATGTGGGGTGGAACTGGTAGTTGGGTGGTTCCTCCGCCAGCCTTGTCGGTGCCAGCCCGGGCGCACCTTTCCATCCCTCGTAGCCGGAGGTCAACCTTTTGAAGAGGTGGGTGGCTTTAGCAACATTGTTCATGTTCTTGTCCGGATGTAACCGCAACACCCACTTTTTGTATGCGGCCTTCACTTCATCCATGGTGGGTGCACTACCCACTCCAATCTGTTCAAGAAAGCTCCATCCTTCAAAACCCGGGGGCAGCACCTCAACGGGCTCAACTACCTCCGGGACCACCTTCTTCTTGTCCACTTTTACTCGGCGCATCCCTCCCACTAACAACACTTGCACTTTGTCCTTGTAGATCTCCTCCAACACACCCTTGTGGCCCTCCAACTCCGGCTGTCTCATCCCTACTGACCTCACCTCATTCCATAGCTCAAATGTTTCTTCTTGCCCTCCCATCTCTCCTTCTTCACTCCTTTCCTCCTTTCTTCCGTGTGGTTCATGGTCCACCGCCACCCCGCGTCCTTTTGTTTCTTCCCCGTGATGTTGTTGTTGTGCAGCTTTTGAGTCCTCGGCGCCCTTCATGTGCTCCACCTCTTGCACCCTGACCCTGTTTGGGGGGGGGAGAAGCACCCACTTTCCTGAAAAAATACAGGCACCCACCCCGCAAGGGTAGCCTGGCAAGGGTGTGACCAAAGCCCTAAAAATTTTTTGATGTGCATTTCTTTTTGGTTGAGGTTGCTTTTTGCCAACCCTCTACAGCACTCAGCAATCCTCCACAACCCTCTGATATCCTTCATTTGGGAACCAAGCCCAGCCCTCCACTATACTCAGCAACCACCAGAACCCTCTCACTGTGTCACCAAATCTTCAAAGATCTGCTGCGCTTCTCTGAGACACAAAACATTGTGCAACGAAGCGCCCCAAGGGCCAAAGCTTGTTGAGGTGCAAAAGTCACAGGCGCAAGGGATGTTTGCTGAAGGTTATCGAACATTGTCAGAGTTGTTGCGGGCAATAATATAGGGTGGAGTAGTGGGGGGATTGTTGGAGATGTTTTCTGATGTCAATGGCAAAATGTTGTTCCTGGCAGCTGTGGAGGATTGTTGAGGACTGCTGGAAGTTTTTGAGGGTAACAAGTAACAAATGCTGAGGGTGCACACACACAAATCAGAAACCAATGGGCATGCTGTGAAAATGGTTGCTTGACAACGTATGCTGATCAATGCCAAACATACTCCAGCTCCCGCTTCTCCTTCTGCTTTTCGACCTGCGTCATGCATTGAGTGTACAAATGCGCCATCAAAGCCTCTTGAGCTTCAGGCTTCAACTTTCTTGGAGCGGGAAATCCACACTCTGCATTCAATCTGCAAAAATAATCAATCATTTGGTGACAAAGAAACATGATAAAGATGCCATGTTTTCTATGACAGATACACCCTCCAGTCGCTAAACTTTCATGAACTTTCAACGATACATTCAATTCCATGGGGGAGGGGGGAGTTTGCGGCAGTGCGCAAAACTGTTTGAGAGACACCAACCGACGTACCTGGACCCCCCCCCCCCCCGAAACATGTCCCTCTGTTGACCCATCTTGTTACCACTACAAATGCATGATTAGCACATCTAAACCCCCTGCAAAACAAGAGCAAACAAAAAAGCGAAAACAAAGCTGTTTTTTCAACGAAGTGGCCTGATTGCAACTTTTGCCACTCTCAAGCATCAAAATTCGAATTTCTGCTGGAGGTACTGAATAACGCCAAACCTGCTAGTTTAACCTTCAGGTCACTCGCAGTGGATTGGGAGAGGAGAGCAAATTCAGGTCTACAATGATGTTAAGGAACGGAACCCTGACCTTGTAATCACAACCAAGAAACTATTAGTGCTGTCCATCCAGGGGGTGCCGTAATGATGAAAGAAAAAAAACTCGGAGTGTCCAATACGCCCTAAGATGGCGGTTGGTGGGTAGCCGACGGCGGTTGGTGGGTAACCGATGGCGGTTGGTGGGTAACCGATGGCAGTTGGAGGGTAATCGCTGGGGGTAACATGCGGACATAAAACAGACCAAAAAAAAAGAAGCCAAACGGAGTCATGGGGGTAACATGCAGACATGAAAAAGAGCAAAAAAGCGAAGCCAGAACGATTGCATACACTGGGACTTGAACCTGAGTCCCTTGGCATTAAAGGATAGTACAACTACCAACTAAGATACCTCAGGATCTGGTATCTCCCCACCATCAGAGAGTGCATGCCATAGTAAAAAAAAAAAAAAGGGTGAGCGTCCTTATGGCACCCCCTGTGTCCATCTGCAGTTTTGGGCACATAAGCATGATCCTCGCACGGGTGAACCCTGATACCACAGGGGTACCAACGGACAGTGCCTGAGTCTGCTCATGAAAGGCCCTGCCGGTCTCTCATGTGGAACGTTGCACCGAGTCGTCTGCTCGTGTGTGCGGCCGCTGCCTGCCCCCTGGGGCAGGGGTGGATATAGTGGGGGGGGGGGGGGTTTGGCATGACGCCATGCCAAGTGGGGGGGGGGTCCCCCCCCCGGTGACGATTTCGATTACGATTTACCCGTGTGACTGAACGGCAGTTTTGCCAGCAGTTTGACAACAGGACTGATGGGCAAAAATAAGGGCCAGAGTTTTGAGCTCAACTAGGCTTGAACCCAGGACCCCTTTTCTGAAGACTGCGCATATACAACTGTACTACTGCACCAGTGTGCCCTCCCTGACACAAAATACTACACTGCACAGTGCTTTATGTATCCCATGAAGACAGTCCGCAGAGTGCAATTATTTCTTGACACATTTTGCCAAAATGGCTTGCAGTTCCAAATCATCTGTGTCTGCACTGCCTGAGCTGGAGCTGCCTGAGCTGGAAAAGGAGCAAATCGTAATCGTCATTCCGTCATCACTGCCTCCCGACTCAACGCCCCCCCCCCACCCCCACCCTGGTAATGTCGTCACTATTATATCCACCCCTGCCCTGGGGGAGAGGGAGGGGGCGTGTGCGGCTGGCCCCTGGTGACCCCAGGGACGGCAGTGTCCACACTGTCACTGGTGGCACTGAACCTGCCGCCCAAGGGCTCCTGCCCTGGCAAATTGTGCGCTAAACAAGATGTACATGACTGCCCCGAATGTATATCATAGTTGTCCCATGCTTGTGTGGAGCCCCCCAAAGCGGGAGCGGGACGTGGTGGGACAACCTTTGTCATATTGGGGTCCCCAAAATGGAGAGGAGACGTGGTTACATGGCCTAGGGGCAAGGCTCGCTCAATCAGTCAATTGCTCCCAACAACCATGAAGTCAGGCCATTTGCTGCTCCAAAAATGCCCGACTGCCGGCGAGACATACTGCGCCCCCTAACAGTACAAGGCACATGATGCGACTCCAGTACTGTGGCTGGCGGATGCCTGCGGCATGCAAAATATGAACAGCTGATAGAATGCACAATCTTTTCATGAAATAATAACTGTGAGGACCATATGGTCCACCAAGGAGTTGTTCAACGCATCTCAACAAGTATGGTTGCATCTGGCAGGGAACTGGGTCTGATTAGGGATGACCTCCTTATCATGTACCAGCTCCCAACACTTGCCCCTGTCACATCCACAGCTCACCAGTAGGAACCAGTTATGTCCAGTGCATGGCTCAGCAGGACTCCCGTCTGTCTGACCATGTTGGATGGCGGACACCAATGGCAACATTGGTCTCCGAATGCGGTGGATTTCAACACGATTCGCCCTCAAGCAACAACATACGCCTTTTCTCTTGATTCCTCTCTTGCCCTTTGCTTGTCCATGCTCATACTATACAACCTGCAAAACGAGCAGAGTGCACAGCAGGTTGCTTGCTGTCTAGGCACAATCTTCCGAACTACAATGTGTGTTTGGAACACAACAGGGCCAAGCGCTCATCTGTGACGCTGTGCCAGCTGAAGGAAACAGCAGAGTGCCTAGACGCTGGCAAGCATGTGAAGCAATGGTCATGTGTCAGCATGAATGTACTTCATGGCAACAGCAAGACTCACATACTTCCTAGTTTGCTCTTCTTGCTGCTCCCTGGTCAGCCTTTTCGCCTTGCTGCTGGCGGTTGTGCTAGTAGGTGACCTGCAAAAGCAAGTATGACAATGCATCACAGCGTCGTTTGCATGATGTGAGTGGTGGGCATTGCTGGTTGCCAGGTGTGTGTGGTTTGCGTGGTTGGTTTGCGTGTGGTTTGCGGGGCTAGTATGGATGGCATGAGGCGTGGCGTGGTGAGTGTGGTTTGTATGATTTGTGTGGTGGCGCGGGTTTGCTGGTGCATGTGGTTCTCCGCACTCGAAGAGTAATCTGCTGCTGAAACCCCAATCCAGGACATTCCCTAACTGGAAAAAAAAAGAAATGGGGTGTTACACAGAAAATTGTATATGGTGGGATTTGAACCACATCTTGGGCATTTGCTGCTGTGATATTCCACCAACTCCGGTGCACCCAGCACCTGCCAAGCTGCAACAAAGTGTCTACAGAGGAGACACCATGTCCAGAAAAAAGGGCCAACCAACTCTTGGCCTGCCTCACCCACTCTTGGCCTGCCTAACCCTAACCAAGATTGAATACCGAGCTGGTGGGGGAAGGAACATCGTCTTGGAGACTTCAACGACAAATGAGGTACACACTGGAAAGTGGATGAGAGCGGCTCAAAAGGGGCTCAAAATGAGCTGTATTCATCCGTTTGGGCACCACAACTAGATGAGGATCATTTTTGGAAACCATGGTTTTGACCCGTTTTTGAGCCATTTGTGGTCCCAAATTGGCCCATTTTCAGGGCCCTTTCGGCCTTGAGAGGGGCCAAAATTGCTCAACATGGGCTCAAAATGGGCTCATTCCACTTGTTTGTGCACCCCAAATGGTCCAAAAGTATCTTTGGAAAAACACATTTTTCATCCACTTTTGCCTGATTTTCGGTCCCAAAACAACCCATTTTCAAGGCATTTTGTGAATGTGGAGGGGCCAAAATGGCTTGCTATGGGCTCAAAAGGGGCTCATTTCACTTGTTTACGCACTCCAAATGGTCTAGGATCATTTTTGGAACAACACATTTTTGACCCATTTTTGACCCATTTTTGACCCATTTTTGGTCCCCGAAAGACCCATTTTCAAGGCATTTTGGGATTTTAGGGGGGCCAAAATGGGCCACCATGAGCTCAAAACGCGCAAAAAGCACTTGTTTTGGCATTCAATGTGGTCCACGATCATTTTTTGAAGAAAGCAATTTTTTTTTGCACCCGATGGACCTTGTTGACCCATTTTGGCACCCACATCTTTGGGCTACCTCTTGCAACTTGCCGAAGCCCAGTGGACCTAGGTACGGGGGTCTAAACGTCGGTTAGGGCAATTTGGAGGGCCGGAAAACACCAAAAGTGGGTGGTTGCGGGTGGATTAGGTGCCCTCCAAATCGCGTTCTGAGCCACGTAGCCCAAGATATGGATTGTCTTTGGTTACCAAGCTGGTGGAACCAGTGTTACATTTATAACCCTCTTTAGTGTCTAGGGTGGACCCACTAGGTTTGGCAAGCAAGCAAGCAGCAAGCAGCAAGCATGCGCGTAATGGGCAAAAATCACAGCTCCGCCTTGGTGCTTCGGATTCGGCCAAAATTTTGGTGCATGCTACCTATGGGTGTGAGGGACAACCACACAAACTATGAGCCAGAAACTCAACGGTGGCGGCCGGGAACAGGCGTCGCAAGTGCCGGACCTCCATTTCAAAATCTGCAATTTAGGGCCAAAATCAGCCTTTTTTTGCCCAAAACCGCCGGGAAATAGTGGCCACTCTACACATGCAGCTAGACTTCCTCGTGCCGAAGGGCCCTCAAGGGCCCTCTAACTACACAATATGTCTACGAACCGCCCCCAAAAAGGCCCCCAAAAGCCCTAGAATTTGTGCACATTGGCCGCCGAACACCTCAAACCAAGAAGAGACCATATCTTGGGCTACGTGGCCCAAAACGCGATTTCGAGCGCACCTAGTCCACCTACAATCACCCACTTTTGGTGGTTTCCACCCCTCAAGATTGCCCTAATCGGCGCCTAGACCCCCGTGCCTAGGTCCAGTGGGCTTCGGCACGCTACAAGAGGTAGCCCAAAGATGTGGGTGCCAAAAGGGGTCAACAAGGTTCATCGGGTGCAAAAAAAAAAGGACTTTCTTCAAAAATGATCCTGGACCACATGGAATGCCAAAACAAGTGTTTTTGGCGCATTTTGAGCTCGTGGTGGCCCGTTTTGGCCCTCCTAAAATCCCAAAATGCCTTGAAAATGGGTTTTTTGGGGACCAATAATGGGTGCAAAAATTCTTCAAAAATGTGTTTTTTCAAAAATGACCCAAGACCATTTGGGGTGCGTAAACAAGTGAAATGAGCCCCTTTTGACCCCGTTGCAAGCCATTTTGGCCCCTCCAAAATCACAAAATGCCTTGAAAATGGGTTGTTTTGCGACAAAAACGAGGCAAAAATAGATCAAAAATGTGGTTTTTCGAAAAATAATTTTTGGACCATTTGGGGTGTAGAAACAAATGAAATGGGCCCATTGTGAGCCCATTTTGAGGAATGGTGGCGCCTCTCAAGTCCGAAAGGCTTTGAAAATGGGGCAGTTTGGGACCACAAATGGCTCAAAAACGGGTCAAAACCATTGTATTCCAATAATGATCCTAGTTCAATTGTGGTGCCGGAGGAAGGAGGAAACTCATTTTGAGCCCCTTTTGAGCCGCTCTCATCCACTTTCCAGTTGTGGTGTCCTTGAAATCACCTAGATGATATTCCTTCCCCCACCAGCTCGGTCCCAATATTCAATCCTGGTTAGGGTTAGGGTCACCGAGCTGGTGGAACCAGTCTTGGTTTTGTAACCCTCTTTAGTGTCTATGGTGGACCTAACAGGTTTGGCAAGCAAGCAAGCAGCAAGCAAGCAGCAAGCAAGCAAGCAGCAAGCACGCGCGAAATGGGCAAAAATCAGAGCTCCATCATGGTGCTGGATTCGGCCAAAATTTTGGTGGATGCTGCCGAAGGGTGTGACGGACTACCACACAAACTATGAGCCACAAACTTAACAGTGGCGGCCGGGAACGGGCGTCCCAAGTGCTGGACCTCCATTTCAAAATCTGCAATTTAGGGCCAAAATTGCAGATTTTGAAATGGAGGTCCGGCACTTGCAACACCCGTTTTCGGCCACCACCGTTGAGTTTGTGGCTCATAGTTTGTGTGGTTGTCCCTCACACCCATAGGGAGCATCCACCAAATTTTTGGCAAGACCCAAAGCACCACAACGGAGATGTGATTTTTGCCCATTTGGTGCGTGCTTGCTTGCTGCTTGTTTGCTGCTTGCTTGCTTGCTTGCCAAACCTGCTAGGTCCACCATAGACACTAAAGAAGGTTATAAAACCAAGACTGGTTCCACCAGCTCGGTGAGCCTAACCCTAATCCCGATTGAATATTGGGACCCAGCTGGTGGGGGAGGGAATATCATCTAGGAGATTTCAAGGACACTGGTGGGTTTTCTGCTGTCGGCCTGTCCTCAGCGCCTGTTTGTATGGTTGCAGTTCTTCAAGTTGAATTTTTCATTGATCTTCAACCTTTTCAACTCCGTCGCAGGATTCTTCAATGGCCTGCACACATGTTTCAATTTTTGAGTGCCTGGGGTTTGACCTGTCATTCATTTCAAAAGTGTGGGTCACCACAACTGGAAAGTGGATGAGAGCGGCTCAAAAGGGGCTCAAAATGAGTTTCCTCCTTCCTCCGGCACCACAATTGAACTAGGATCATTATTGGAATACAATGGTTTTGACCCGTTTTTGAGCCATTTGTGGTCCCAAACTGCCCCATTTTCAAAGCCTTTCGGACTTGAGAGGCGCCACCATTCCTCAAAATGGGCTCACAATGGGCCCATTTCATTTGTTTCTACACCCCAAATGGTCCAAAAATTATTTTTCGAAAAACCACATTTTTGATCTATTTTTGCCTCGTTTTTGTCGCAAAACAACCCATTTTCAAGGCATTTTGTGATTTTGGAGGGGCCAAAATGGCTTGCAACGGGGTCAAAAGGGGCTCATTTCACTTGTTTACGCACCCCAAATGGTCTTGGGTCATTTTTGAAAAAACACATTTTTGAAGAATTTTTGCACCCATTATTGGTCCCCAAAAAACCCATTTTCAAGGCATTTTGGGATTTTAGGAGGGCCAAAACGGGCCACCACGAGCTCAAAATGCGCCAAAAACACTTGTTTTGGCATTCCATGTGGTCCAGGATCATTTTTGAAGAAAGTCCTTTTTTTTTTGCACCCGATGAACCTTGTTGACCCCTTTTGGCACCCACATCTTTGGGCTACCTCTTGTAGCGTGCCGAAGCCCACTGGACCTAGGCACGGGGGTCTAGGCGCCGATTAGGGCAATCTTGAGGGGTGGAAACCACCAAAAGTGGGTGATTGTAGGTGGACTAGGTGCGCTCGAAATCGCGTTTTGGGCCACGTAGCCCAAGATATGGTCTCTTCTTGGTTTGAGGTGTTCGGCGGCCAATGTGCACGAATTCGGGGGCTTTTGGGGGCCTTTTTGGGGGCGGTTCGCGGACATATTGTGTAGTTAGAGGGCCCTTGAGGGCCCTTCGGCACGAGGAAGTCTAGCTGCATGTGTAGAGTGGCCACTATTTCCCTTGCTTTGGCCATTTTGAATAGGTTCTAGGGCGGTTTTGGCCAAAAAAACGCTGATTTTGGCCCTAAATTGCAGATTTTGAAATGGAGGTCCGGCACTTGCGACGCCTGTTCCCGGCCGCCACCGTTGAGTTTCTGGCTCATAGTTTGTGTGGTTGTCCCTCACACCCATAACCCCCCCCCCCCACGTTTTGCGTGAACCCCCCCCCCTACAACGAACCCCCCCCCCATACACACCGAACCCTAGGACCTGAGACAGCGTGCACTTGAATACACCGGACCATTGCACACAAATTGCACCTCACAAGACGTTGTGTCTGTTCACTGTGGATTGTCATTTGGACGGAAGGATGAAGCAATGGAAAGCTGCTTCTTTTTGGGTTGTGCAACAGGCTCAGGGGCGGCAGGTGGCTTTGCAGCAGCCAAAACTCTTGCCTGGAGCGTCTGGATTAGCATTGATTCTCTGAGCCATCTTCTGTTTGGAAGAGGGCATAGATGGGGGCACGGTAACACATGAACCACACCACAAAAAAACACCGGTTTTTTTTGCACCCGGTGGACCTGATTGACCCATTTTGGCACCCATCTCTTTGGGCTACCACTTGCCGCGGCCCAATGGGCCTAGGCACGGGGGTCTAGGCGTCGGTTAGGGCAATCTTGAGGGGTGGAAACCACCAAAAGTGGGTGATTGTAGGTGGATTCGGTGCGCTCGAAATCGCGTTTTGAGCCACGTAGCCCAAGATATGGTCTCTTCTTGGTTTGAGGTGTTCGGCGGCCAACGTGCACAAATGATTGGGCTTTTGGGGGCCTTTGAGCTGTTCGGCGGCCAATGTGCACAAATTCTAGGGCTTTTGGGGGCCTTTTTGGGGGCGGTTCGTAGACATATTGTGGAGTTAGAGGGCCCTAGAGGGCCCTTCGGCACGCGGAAGTCTAGCTGCATGTGTAGAGTAGCCACTATTTCCCTTCCTTTGGCCGTTTTCAGCAAGTTCTAGGGCGGTTTTCGGCAAAAAAAAAAAAAAAAAAAAGGCTGATTTTGGCCCTACATTGCAGATTTTGAAATGGAGGTCCGGCACTTGCAACACCCGTTTTCGGCCACCACCGCTGAGTTTCTGGCTCATAGTTTGTGTGGTGGCCCCTCACACCCACAGGTAGCACCCACCAAAATTTTGGCCGAATCCAGCACCATGATGGAGCTGTGATTTTTGCCCATTTCACGCGTGCTTGCTTGCTGCTTGCTTGCTGCTTGCTTGCTTGCCAAACCTGATAGGTCCACCCTAGACACTAAAGAGGGTTACAAAACCAAGACTGGTTCCACCAGCTCGGTGACCCTAATCAAGAATGAATATTGGGACCGAGCTGGTGGGGGAGGGAACATCAGCTATGACTGGTGAGGGACATCAAGAATGATGCACACATTGATGGCTCTTGACGGAGGCCCCCGACAAAGCGAAATTAGCCCGCAAGTGATCCCCATCACCACGAGGCCCATTTTCAAGGCTTTTTGGACTTGTGAAGGGCCAAAATGCCCCAAAATGGGCTCAAAATGGGTTCATTTCACCCGTTTGTGCACCCGAAATGGTCTAGGGTGAGGTTTGGAAAAATCCTTTTTTGACCCATTTTTAACCCATTTTTGGTCCCAAAACAGCCCAGTTTCAAGGCATTTTGGGATTTTCGGAGGACCAAAATGGGCCACCACAAGCTCAAAACGGTCCAAAAACACTTGTTTTAGCGTCGCACATGGTCTACAACCATTTTTGAGAAAAGTCATCTTTTTGCCCCGACTGGACCCTGTTGACCCATTTGGGCACCCACCTGGTTGGGCTTGAGCTTGCAGCTTGCCGCAGCCTAGTGGGCCTAGGTATTGGGGTCTAGGCGTCCGTTTGGGCAATTCTGAGGGGTGGAAACCACAAAAAGTGGGGGGTTGCAGGTGGACTAGGTGCCCTCGGAATCGCATTTTGAGCCATGTAGCCAAAGATATGGCCTATTCTTGGTTTGTGGCTGTCGGCATTTGAAGCTTCTGGGGGCCTTTTTGGGCCGTTTCCGTGACATATCATGGAGTTAGAGGGCCGCAAAAAGATCTTTGACACGGGGAAGTCAAGCCGCACGTGAAGTGTACCCACCGTTTCCCTTCGTTTGGCCGTTTCGAATGGTTTCTAGGGCTTTTTTGGCCCAAAAATGGCTGTTTTTGGCCCCAAACTGCAGTTTTTGAAACTGAGGTCCGCCACTTGGGAATCCCGTTCCCGGCCGCCACCGTCGAGTTTCTCGCTCAAACTTTGTGTGATTGTACTTCACACCCATAGGTATCATGCACCAAAATTTCAACCAAATCCAAAGCACCACGACGGAGATCTGATTTTTGCCCATTTCGCGCGTGCTGCTGCTTGCTGCTTGCTGCTTGCTTGCTTGCTGCTGCTGCTGCTGCTGCTAAACCTGGTAGGTCCACCCTAGACACTAAAAAGGGTTATAAAACCAAGACTGGTTCCACCAGCTCGGTGACTCTAACCCTAACACTAACCCCGAACCAACATTCCTTAAGGGAAAAAAAACAAAAAAAGAGGTCTTAAGGAACATCCTGCCCCAATCTTAAGGGTGCACAAGTGGTACACTTGACGTGTGAAATTTCTGTTGCATGGTCATATTTTGGAAGTTCTGATTTGTGAGTATTGATGCTATTGAAAACTGCTTAAGCAGCTTGTACACCAGTCCTTTCGGAACTGGCCCAGCACCCAATGCCCCAACAGGGTGAGAAATACAAAAATGGGGGCCATCCGCCATTTTGTGTCGGTGCATGTATGCACAGGGGCCAAAGGGCTGGAGCGGGCGGGTCTGAATGCCCCCCCGACACCCTCGCGCCTTCGCATGGGACTTCTTCCCGCTAGCACCAGGTTCTACAGCGCCCCTCCATCCTTTTGCGTCCTTTCCCCAACGGCCCTGCCCAGGCCTGCGGCCCAAGGCGGCACACCCCCGACACCCCCTGTTGCTGTCCCCCTCCCTTTGGAATTTTCGGTTTTTGAGCTGTTGAGATTGAAAAGTGCTGAAGCAGTTTTCCAGATAATTTGTAGCCTTCAGGCCAGGGCAAATACATGACGAGTGTTGAGAGCCCCCATTTGCAGACTCCAAAAATCCAACAAAATGCACAGTCACTGTTTTTGTTTCAAAATCACTGTGTGTTTTTTCCGCTTCGGATTCATCTTTGTACATGCAATGGCGAGATGGGGGTGCACATACCCCCATCCGGTAACCAATCACAGATCAAGCATGTTTTGACCATGGTCTGTCGCCTTCTCTGTGCCATGAAGTCCAGCACTCAATAAATGCTGAACATGCACTGGCTCAGAGTGGGCTGCACAGAGGTACAAAGACAAACCAAATTTGGTTGGTTGCTTGCATTGTTGGCTAATACTCTCCCTCAGCCCCACTACCCACCCACATCAGAGAGTGGCAGGAGCTGTTTTACTTCTCAAAAAAGTGGGGGTGAGACCAAAAGGGGTTAGGCGGGCGTCCGGCACCAAGCTTCAAACTAGGCACCATTTTAGAGCAAGCCGACGGGCTACACAACAGCGGTTGAACTCGAGGCTTTTTCCTTCAAACGAAACACTCTGGGTGTCCTCCAGAAACACCCTAGCTGATGGCTGCCCAGGAGCTGCAGCACCACGGCACAGCCCTGACCTCATTACCAGCCCTAGCAGACAGCGCATACGCCATTGTATGAACACTCTTCTGTGTGCAAGTAGGCCTCGTCCAAACCAGCTACATGCAATAAAGAGTTGATGATCTGACGGAAGACAGAGAAACCAGATGTGCTACAATGCATCCGTCATTTTTGATCCTGTTGGCCCCAGAATGCTGGGAAACGGTCGGCAAACGTTTACATACCTCCATTTCCGGGGCCTGTTGTGCTGTTCTGACTCGTCCCAAACCCACAAGCACTTAAAGCAGTCCTACTGTCAATCATTCACACATGCCTATTCTGCCCATTCCGTGCACATTCCCCCTCCACCCAGACACTCATTGCCTCTGCCCATTCCCCCCATGGCCCGCCAGTCGAGCCTGCCCACCCTCTCCACACAGACTGTCTGCTGGTGATAAACCTACTCAATACTGAAATCAGCACGGGGGGTTCGCAGCAACGGGCCAGACACCGACTCCTTCCCACTTCCGTGCCACTTTCAGGGGGGGGGGGGGTTTGGCATGACGCCATGGTGTGATGATCTCGTCTGCAGCTGGCGGCGCCTACCGGACGATCGATCGCCATTCGCTGCCCTTCCCTTGGACGATTTCCCTCCATAGGCGGTGGTGCCCATCGGCTTCTCACCACCCTTTGACCTTCCTCTTCCTCCCTGCCCTAACTGTCCCTCTCCCCTCCCCTTTCCCTTCCCTTGGCCTTTCCCTCTGTAGGCCGCAGTGCCCATCGGCCTCACACCACTCCTTCCCTTCCCATTCCCTTGGTCCGTTGCGCCAACGGAGCCCCCGCACTTGCTCTATTTCACTTCTCTACGTCGAGTCCACGCAGAGGAAGGCAAATGCCTTCGCCGTTAGCCAGGTGCGTCCAAGCAGCCATCCCAAGCCGGCGGTGAGGTACCTCTCCCCAACGGCGGCTCGTGGGCCCTGGGATGGCCACTTGCGGGATCGTGTCCCCAACGGGGGCACATAACAACCTTTCGCTTCCAACTTCCCGCGCTCAGTCCTTAATTTGGCAAGCGCAACACGGACCCCCTACCCTCTCCTTCATCCCTTTGCTGCGCGTGTTGCGTCCCCTTGGCCACCCATGGCACGCGCGGGTGTGGGTTATTGCGGGTGTTGTCCGTTGTTGGGTAGCAGCGGGCGGCTCCACGCCACGGTGGGTGTTGGGCGGCGCATTGGGTGCGGTGCGTTGCGTTGCAGATCGGGGAAGGGCTGGTGCCCCGCGAGCGGATGGGTGTTGTGGGGTGTGTGTGGGTGCGCATGGGAGTAGGATGTAGCGGGTGATGTGGGGTGGGCCACTTGCCGTTGTTGCTCCCACTTCTTGGCGCGACTCCCCGGACCACCTCCACATAGGAGCAAGTTGTTGTTGGGTTGACGGTGTTGTCCCGCATTGGGTGGAGGTGTGTAGGGCCCCTTGCTGGCCCCCTTATCCCGGCTTGGTCCGGTCGCCTGACAACGTGGTGCGTCCCTTTTCTGGTTGAGTCGCTACGCGAGGGAAGATGTCTCTCCCCTGCTCGCTTCTCAGTGCCAGCACGCTGGGACTTACTGCCGTGGTCACTCCCTTGAGAGCGCGGCCCATGGTGGGCTTGCGTTGCCACATCGCGCATCTCGCTGAGGCCCCGTTGGACCCCCCGAGAAGAACTCGGTGCACGTGTAGACTTCATTGGGCTTGACCGGTTGGTGTTGGTCACCACCCTGGCTGTAAAAATGCGGGGGTTGCCTTCCCCCTGCCTGGTGTTTGGCCTTGCCCCCTACTCCGCCGGCGAGAAGGCTCGCTGCGCATTGTGATAGCCGGGGCGCATCCAATGGAGACTGCGGCGCCGTTTCCATTGGGCGGGGGGGTCCAGAGGCCCGTCCACGGCCGTACCTCGGACCACATCGTTGTGCCTTGTTGCTGTATCACTGGGGGCCGCGGCTCCCCAGTGTGAGTCTTGGTGGCTGGAGGATCTTCTCCTCCCCAGCTGAGCCAACTTGATGGTGTGAGACTCTCCTTTCCATCAGGCTTTTTGCTTTTTTTTTGTTCTTTTTTTCTCCCGGCGCCGGGTTGCCCGTCCCTTGGGTTCATGGGTTGCTTGGCGCCCGGTCTCAGTCCCTCTTGCTTCAAGGCCTAGGCCATGCCATGGTGCGTTCCGGGTCGCGCCTTTGTGCTCGGCACTGCGCTGAACAAGCTGCACCCCGTCACCTTGACGCCGTCGGAACTATGCGACCGTGCGCTTCCACGCCCTCTTGTCACCCGCGGATGGGGCTTGTCCACTTCTCCCATGGCTTCCAGCTTTTGCTCCTTGTACAGCCGGATGCCTACTTGCTCGGCAATCACGTTTGCCCGATGCAAGTTTCGCATCAACCCGGTTGTGTCCTCCACTGTGAAGTTGATGCCCTCGCTGATGATGAACACCTCCGGCTCCCAACGTCTCACCTCCGGCAACACCCACTTTCTGTATGCGGCCTTCACTTCATCCATGGTGGGTGCACTACCCACTCCAATCTGTTCAAGAAAGCTCCATCCTTCAAAACCCGGGGGCAGCACCTCAATGGGCTCAACTACCTCCGGGGCCACCTTCTTCTTGTCCACTTTTACTCGGCGCATCCCTCCCACTAACAACACTTGCACTTTGTCCTTGTAGATCTCCTCCAACACACCCTTGTGGCCCTCCAACTCCGGCTGTCTCATCCCTACTGACCTCACCTCATTCCATAGCTCAAATGTTTCTTCTTGCCCTCCCATCTCTCCTTCTTCACTCCTTTCCTCCTTTCTTCCGTGCGGTTCATTGTCTACCGCCACCCCGCGTCCTTTTGTTTCTTCCCCGTGCTGTTGTTGTTGTGCAGCTTTTGAGTCCTCGGCGCCTCCCATGTGCTCCACCTCTTGCACCCTGACCCTATCCAATGACACCAAAACCCTTCTGCCACAGTCCATTCGGAGTCTTACTTTTCCTTGTTCCTCGATGATGCTTTCAACCTCACCTGTCTTCCCCTCCAATTCCATCTTTTTCTTCATGCCTGTTAGTGCTACTCTTCCCCCGAGAACAATGTGATGGCCATCCACTCCAACCACTTCCGGTCTCTCGGAGTCGCTATGGTTCGGCCCGTGCTTGTGGCTTGGGGTGTTGTTCCTCCGGCGCCACCCCTACCTTCCTCGCTTTGCTGCGTTGTTCTCTCCTCCTCTGCTTGTGCCTCTCTCTTTCCTCCCGCGGGGGGGGGGGGGTGGCGCTAACAAGGCGCGCCAAGCCCGATTTGCGACTCATATAACGAGGCGCGCAGCTTCAGCCAAATACTCACATACAGAAAATGGACAGCCTACCTCTAACAACGACTAGACATCGATGTGCACCATATTATGCGAGAGGGAGTGAATTGACGTTTCTCGTGGACAATAAGAATGTAGTAAAAAAAGAACCCCCCTTTGGGATATTGAAAGTGTGCGGGAAAAAAAAGCTGATATAAATCATCAATTTTTGACCCCAAATTGTGATAGAATGGAAAATATGTCCAGGGTTCTGGTCATTGAGGGGGTATGCGAAAAGGGCTGCCTAAGATTAGTTGCCACAATTGACGCAACGTTTGTATTTTTGGGCCTTCTTGCCGGACTTTGCGGCAATCCTCCATGTGTTGCCGCCATGTCCATCTCACCTCTCCTTCCACCGTTGTGCGTTGTCGTGGCACCTTCTCTTTGTGCAACGGATAGTGCATCCTCCTTTCCATTCCCCTATTTCTCCTTTCCTCGGTGTGTTCCATTCCTTGGTGGCGCTGGTGTTGGATCCTCCGAACGCATTCCTCTTCCGCTCCTTACTTATATTTGTTCCTCAGAACTTTCTTCCCTTCTTTGTGCCTTTTCCTCCCTTCCCCTTCCCCTTCCCCTTCCCTTTTCTCCTTCCCAACTCCGGTGTTTTGTGCTCCAAGCCACCTCTCCTGCCCTCCTCTTCATTCACCCAACCTGGGTCCGCCGTGCCTCGCCCAACGACAGTTCCCTTGCCGTTTCCTTCTTTTGGCGCCCTCATATGTCGGGCACCCCAATAGTTGGTCACTTTCACTCCTGCATCTGGCAGCCGTGTTCCCTTTCCAGCCTTGCTCCTTCTTGTATCCTGTCCATTTCCATCCCTCACTTCTTTCCAAAGGTTGGACGTTTCCGATCTATGGCTTCTGGTGTGTGGTTCCTCCGTCATTTGCGTCCGTTGTTGTCCTTTCCACGCTGTGTGTGACCCACAGGGTCGTTGTTGTACCTCTTCTTCTGCACGTAGAGTGCTTTTCACGCCATACAGCCCCCGTGTGGGGGCAATCCACGTCAGGCGTAGTATGCGGGGGTTTTGGCATGACGCCATGGTGTGTTGTTTTCATCTGCAGCTGGAGGCGCCTACTGGCCAATCTCCATTCGCTGCCCTTCCCTTGGACCCTTTGCCCCCATAGACCGTGGTGCCCATCATCCTCTCACCACACTCCTTCCATTTCCATTCCCTTGGTCGGTTGTGCCAACGGAGCCCCTGGACTTGCCCTGTTTCACTTCTCTACGTCGAGTCCACGCAGAGGAAGGCAAATGCCTTCGCCGTTGGCCAGGTGCGTCCAAGCAGCCATCCCAAGCTGGCGGTGAGGTACCTCTCCCCAACGGCGGCTGGTGGGCCCTAGGAGGGCCACTTGCGGGGTCGTTTCCCCGATGGGGGCACATAACAACCTTTCTCCTCCAAAATCCCGCGCTCAGTCCTTCCTTTGGCGAGCGCAACATGAACCCCCTACCCTCTCTTGTACGTTGTTGCTGCGCGTGTTGCGTCCCATTTCCGACACATGGCGCGCACGGGTATGGGTTGTGGTGGGTGTCGTGGGGTGGGCCAGTTGCCATGGTTGGCAGCCCACTTGTTGGCGCGACTCCCCGGACCACCTCCACATAAGAGCGAGTTGTTGTTGGGTTGAGGTTGTTGCCCCATGTTGGGTGGAGGTGTGATGGGCCCCTTGCTGGCACCCTCATCCCGGCTTGGTCCGGGCGCTTTACGATGTGGTGCGTCCCTTTTCTGGTTGAGTCGCTACGCGAGGGGGGATACTTCCCCTTGCGGCGGGGGGGGGGGGAGGTCCTGAGATGTTGCCGCTCTCCTAGCAATTGGTGGCATCAATTGACTTCTCATCACTCACAATGTATCCACCACTATTGGCCCACCAATGCTGTGACTGCATGGTGGTAAGTTGTGGGCTCAGGGATGTCCACTTGTGATCACTTCTGATCTGGGATCACTTCCTTGATCGGGGGCTTCCACCACAAACATCCTCTACATCCACAATGGCATTTGTTTCCACACGTGGCAACCATTTTTGGAGACACCCTTTGGCGCTTCACTGTTCTCAGCAACAACCGAGTTTTTAGATACCCTTGCGCGGCTCAACTTCGGCGCAACACAGATATGTGGGGTGGAGGTGTGGGGGCTAGGTGAGGGGACTGAATCTACAGATCACACATCCAACACATTCATTGGCCATTGACTGCATTCACTTGCTGAAGTGGCGCAAAAAAAACATCAACTAAATAGAAAGCCTTGTTCACTGTCCACATGAGGAAGGGCAGGTTTCGGTCCTGCGACCTCTTGGTTATGGGCCTTTCAAGCTAAGCATTGTGCCACTCTTGTGTGTGCAGTGCCATTTTGTTCTTTTCGTTTTCCACACCTGTCAACCTATTGGGATAATGGGGGTGCAAGCATTTCCCACCTGCTGGGTTCCCTATTGCCCTTTTTTATTGTTTACCTGTCCCCTCCCACTTCATTCCTGGCCGCTGTTTGAGACTGAGTTATATTTTTGCACTGCACCACTCCCTTCTACTTGCCATGCTTTGTGATGCTTTGTTCTGGATGTGGAGGCCGTATGCTGCCTTGTAAAATCCATTTGCAGAGACCCTAGCCTGGAACATTGCTTGAAACACCTCAAAGCTCAAATATATCTAAATTGCCATGGAGCTGCTGACCAGAACGATGTGAATGGCACAGGGGTGGTGGGTATTTTTCACCTCCGTGTTTGGTGGCTGTGTTGACACTCCTAATCCCCACAGGTTCTGCTGCCGGGCGCTGTTTCACAACTGGACCACAATGATGCATCACAGACAGTGGTCGGCATGAAATTGTGGGTACCAGAGATTACAGCCTTCTGTGTGATGTGCGAGTATCCATGACAAAAAAGACTTGGAAGGTGGAGATTGGATGCGATTTGTGGTAGCACAATCTCAAAGCACTGTAACCTGACATGACTCTTGTGAGAAATCCATGATATGACACACACCAGAACCTCCAGTGCAGTGCAGTGCAGTGCAGTGCAGTGCTGTGTTGCTTGCTTTCTGTCACACTTTGTTGAACTTGGTTGTGCTGTAAGGCAGAAAAGGGTGGAAATTTTGAAACTGTGTTCACAGTCTCCCCCCCCCCCCACTGTTGCCAGTGGCTTCAACAAGCAGTGCATACACCCGGAAATACCAACCAGCAAACTTACTCAGCCTACCCCCGTGTTGCACCCGTGTTGCCTCTGTGAGACACGAGGGAGCTGCAGACACTCTACGTGGGTCCGCCAATATGTCACAAATATACTATCTGCATTTGCGTCTGGATTTACATAGCGTCCGGGTTCTGTTGCACAGCACGCACATGCCCGCCCAATGCCCTCCACTGTCAACCCATCCCGTCCAAACTTAGGGTTCCACAAATACTGGTGTCCAGTGCTATGTCTTTTGTGCTCCCTGCTTTTGATGATCGACTTCTTTAGTGTCTCTGGGAAGTATGGGAAAAAACGCACTTTTGTGAGTGAAAAAGAATGTAAACCCAGCAATTGTTTAGGGCGGCGCATGAGTCATAGGGAGACAGAAATCCAAAATGACATTGCTGGGGAAACACATGCTGCACCTGCGCAAGCACCAAACGTGGCAGACACTCGCCAATGCAGACGACGGCAAAAAGACAGCTGATTCGAAACATTGGTCAGAAACAACTTGCAATCCGTTCATGGTACAACATGAATGCTCCATCTGAACCTATCATGGCTTTATGCCGTCCAATCCGATCAGACCCGTCCCAGCGAACCTACAGTACAAAGCCCGACATAACAGATGACCCATCTCAGCTTCACTTCGTTCTTAGGGAAAATGAAAGATCAGCATCTGCATGAATGCAGCCACCCAACTCCCATCAAGACCCTCAAAAGAATGCACTGAGAGACTTCGGTCTAACGCAAAAGCTGGCAGACCGGCCCGCTGATGCACCCACGTTCCGCAAATCTCAAGAAAGCAATCCACAACCACGGCCAAAAAAACACGGCACTTGAACACAGCACAAAATAAACAAACAAACCAGACCTACACAATCAACAGCAGCGAAGGGCAGGGCAGGAACGCCTTCAGCTGATGGTTGGGCAATCAACCCAACGCCCTGACTCAAACAACCTTTGACACCCCTCAGTGCTCCCCCTGCACTCAGCTCGAGAGATCACCCAAATGCTGCAATCATTGGCCACGCGCCTGGTTGCCGGTGGTCCAGGACAGAACTTTGAAAACTATCGAAGCATGCCCCCCAATGATGCACCTGCGCATCCTGCTTCCACCACCCTACGAACGGGCACGCCTGTTTGATGCAGGCAGAGGGTCCATTGCCAGTGCTGTGTACATCCTTCCACGGCCCAGCACAATCATGAAATGACCGGAAATACCATTGGGCAGACACTGACGGTGTAGATTTGACATGTTGAAGGCATATTCACCCCCGTAATCCTTCCCTGGATCTTCGGGGAACAACGACGAACGAATGTTGGTAAAATTCTTCATTGACTGCAAAAACAAACACAAAGCAGCTAAACGCGATGCATGGCAACCCCGCTGGTATGGGGACAGGCTGCGGTCACTCTCACTTTGTCTGTCGGCTGTCCATTGGGCGGAGGCAAGGAAGCCAAGCGAATCCCGAGCAGGTTACCAGTGCTTCCAAGATCCAGCATCAGCGGCCAGTTGCGACGAGCCGCTGAGGTGCACTTGCGAACCCCATCGCTTGACATTGGCAAGCGTACACTCGCACCCGCAGAACCGTCGCGTCGCGTCACTCATCGGCGCGAAAAATCCAAGATGCCACCGTGGGTCTCCCTGGATTTCTGTCTTGGAAAGCCACAAGCATTTTCGGTCCCGTGGCGTCCAACTTCAACCGACACGGGCCAGATAGAGATGGGAAGTGAAAGCACAATTAACAGATACATACCACGCCGCAGAAACTGGACGAGTCCATCAGAAGACCACCGCATCGAGCATCGTGCCCAGCATCTGGTTCACACAAGTGTTCATGGTGTTGGTGATCTCCATCTCCAAATGATTCTTAGAGTTGAGCTTCCCCACATTCGCCACCTCATCCGTGTCCTTTCCTGCACGCATGCACACACCGTCATCCGGCTCGATGACCTGTACCTCACCTCCGGTAGTGAGACCCCAAACAACTCAGGAAGCCGAAAAAACACCGACCCAACCCTCGCTCCCTGCGTGGGGCATCCGTTGCACGAAGCACTGCGTACCGCAATATCACACCTGATCTGATGAGCTTCTCATAGCCAACACTTAGGTCCTATGAGAAAAGCATCAGGCGCTGCTGGGCATCGGCTCTTTCCTTTGCCCTCAATCAATTCAGCAGTGCAGACAGAAACCATCAATGGGAAAATCCTGAACATCAGAACGTTGGCATTACCTTAAAAGCCTGCAACAGCTCCTCCAATGACTTCTCATGTTTGTCCCAGTCCTTCACCTTCAACCCTGCTGCCCACTCGCTCTTGTGAACGTTGAGCAACATCTTCTGCTCCAGCTCGTTTTTGCGGTAGCTGATTGCCATTGAATAATAGTGTCGGTTCAATCCATGAATGAGAGCCTACATACATGATTTATGGAACGAGCACACGAAACGGCGCACGAAACGAAATTCGAAAACGCCACAGGGGCTCGCCACAGTGGCTTCGCACAAACAGTTGACATTCGATCTTCCTCCAGGAGCTGCAGGCCAGCCGAGGGCACTGGATAAAAGGTAACATGATGTGAACCTTGTTGTTCCCACTTCTTGTCTCGTTGATAGTTTCGTACAATTATCTCTCCCTCTCCTCCTTTGCAACGTTGACATCAGAGTGCGAAACAGCCAGTGTCAAGCCGAGTTGGCCCTCGCTCGCGTGTGATATGCCACCATTTCCTTCGCTCAGGTTCCATCGCCGCGGCATCCAGTGTATGGTTCAGAAAATGCGATTCGGATCATTCGGACGTATTCCTAGTTCGCATTAATGACTAGAATTCAACCTCTCGAAGAGGTAGATACTTATCATGCAAAGAGTTGCTGCAGGGCATTCCGTGAGCGCGCCATGAGCCGACCAAAACGGTAGCATATTTGAATGCAACCGTTCAGGAATTGGGTGCACGTAGTAGGAGTAACGAGGTTTGCCGTTGTTTGACATGATTGTTCGGGGTCACGACGCGAATCAAACCAAACTCTGACGAGTCCACAACGTTGTTGCGACATTGCCGCGACTTGTACAATGCCGTCGTGCGCTCAAGGTCGTCAAGCCGCATCAAAGGGCATTTTGGCATGTGCTCCAATACAAAATCAACTGTGTCATTCAATTGCTTCCCTTTTGGGGGATACACCGCTTGTTGTGCCGTTTCGTCAACCTCATTCCATCGCAACAGTGCACAAGAGTGTTGTGGAGATACAAGGGGCGTTGGTGCGACAAACCTGGATGGATGGCTTGTTCAAATGCCCAACATTAGATGTTGTTTGCCTGGGCTCCTGCCCTAAGACGACCGCCGAGGGATTGATACATCTACACAAATCCGAAAATAGAGTTGGCGAGAATTCTGCAAAGAGCTAGGTCAATCGCACCAACCATTGAAAAAGTGAGATGGAGGCACCTGAAAGCATCGATGACGACCTTGCCTTTAACACTTTGGATGGGATCAACCACCACGGCAACCGCTCGATTGTTCAACTGTTCGAAGCTCTGACAAAAAGCGACAAGGGACAGCGAAAGGGGCACGGTAGCGATGATGACGCATCGCCATATCCAAGGATTTCCGAACCAACCGCAAATTGCATGACATTTGCCTCACACCGGGGATGGGGATGGAACAACGTACGAACAATGCCTCGGATGATGTCCACTCTGTCCGATGCACACCTGTTGAGTATTCACGTCGACGCCGGATAACCAACAACCGAAACCCGGATGGGAATGGTACCATCCGACAACCATTTCGGGTCTTCCCACTTGCTTCAACATATCTAACATTTTCGTTTGGAAAACGGGGTCGACGGCTTCTACACTCACCCCCGTACCACTTTGCGGCATTGCAAAGACATCGATGACACGGATCTAATGAAAGTGTGGGTTAGGCGGATGCTTCGTGCCCTTGTTGGCATGTGTGGGCGGGTGGTGCAAGCAATCATGTAGCTTGGTGAATTACTAAACCGTGAGCGACACTCGTAAACCCATAACCGACCGCGTTTCAAACACCACCACGCGAAAACTATGAAACGAATATTACCAAGGAACAACCAATGCAACTGCCAACAACCGATCTTATCGCCGACATACCGTGTAGTCATCGATAAACTGGCCCAACATCAACCCCATAACTTCCATTGGCACTCCGGCACGCCCATGCTTCAACATTTTCAGTAGAGAAAGTGAAGAGATAGAAACGGTTTCGGCCGTGTCCACTGCAGGCGCGTCTGCCGCGGCATTAGCGCCACCTCCTCCGAGGCCGCTTTGAAGGAGCTGGGCAAAATCCATCCTCTGGGCAAACACAAAGAAATGACAGACACACGGCTATCGAGAGATATTTATGATTGCCTTTGACTTGACTCACGAATGTCCGCCAACACGAGCCGGAAATAGCAACGTGTAGCCACTTGAGAGGGGTTGGCCATTCTTGTTTCAAAAGCAAAACTTTTGCTGTCTATATCCTTGTCGAAAGCATGACCTTTTGGCGTTCATTTGTTCATCAATCACCGGTCCCTTGGTCAAAACAAAAAAAAAAGCCCCCGCACCGTTTCGAGGTGGACATTCAGAAATGCCCTAAGTGACCACAATGACACTCTTGACCACGTGTTCACTTTTTGTGTCAAACGGAATGTTGTGGGAGTGCTCGTGGGCCCGATTCCCTCCACGAACATTCCAAAAAAAGTTCGGTATGTCACAATCACCCCAAGAGAAGCCACAACATCACGGCACCCACGGAAGCGTGCAGGTGCACATGGGCACTTGCATTCACTCTTGCCTCGGATTTCGCAAACCGCCTGTGTGGGCTTTGAAGTACACTCACATAGGCCAAGAGTATAGGAATCGGCGAAACAACATTTCGTCGCCCTCACCGTTTCTGCAGGGCATGGCAAGGATTGATTAAATAGTATTACCATCAAGAAAAGGATGTCCCAAAGGCGAACAACAGCGCAATGCAATGAGCGTTCTAAATGACCTCGCTGATCGATAGAACAGCGAAATCACCAGTGCATCAGATCAGGAGAAGGTAGGCCTATGTGAACCTCACCCCACCACCACCCACAGTGGTGGTAACCATTGCGACCCCAGATTTCACACAACGCGAATTTTGCTCACAATGTCACACAAGTCACATCCCAAAACAATTAGAAAGGGCAAACAATCCGAAAAACGTGCGATCGAACGAATTTGAAAAAGATCAACTGTAACTACCTGAACCTAACCTGACGGAATCCGAAACAACGAAACAATATCCAACGAAATCTCCCATCCCAGCCAAGGCCTGATCAAGTTTGGCACTTGCCTTTGTTCCTATGGTCGTGGACCTTTCATAATGAACGCATTCCTGCACTTTCCTTCTGCTTCCAGTTATGGTGGCAAGCCCCTGTTGTCTCAATGTGCCAGTGGAAACACTAGACGCCCACGGGACTCAAACCGAGAAACTCCACAAGGGAAAGCCCCGCTAGTACCGGCATCAGTTGCACGAGGGGGATCTCAAGCCCTGCGTTGATGCACCACACATCCGAGCTCCACAGGGCATTTTCGCGACATTCCCCTGGTTTGGTTGGTTGTCTAGCACGGCAAATAAGTTAGTACTACATTTCCCTCACTTCGAATGCGAGCAAATTTATGTCTCATGTCACTAAAGATGTCGCGCCCAACGCTCTACTTGGGTGGCTTCATATTTGTGGTTCTGCTTGGCTTGATGTATCAAAGTATTATGTCTCCAGAGGGCAGTCGTGCGCCGTTATCTTCATGGAGTCCCCGTCATAGCGCGTCCGACTCAAGCACAGGATACAATCCTGTAAATCCTGCAATTCAGCAGGCGCAACTACCTTTGTCGAGTACCCTGAACAGCTTGCTTGACTCAAGCACGCAGAACAAAGATTTTAACCCAGGTACCGTTGCAGCAACGAAGAACAGGACATCTCCGTCTCCGCAGTTCTCCCGGCAAAGCACTTTTGTGCAGGTTTTCCTTTCCACCTAGCTTCCTCAGTCGAAATTGTTCGAAGCCGCCAGATTCTGTTTGTATCGAAAAGTCTCCACAGCGAGCAGACACGAAATTTCCACAGTGATATGTGATTATACGGTGCGGTTGCTGCCCAGTCTCGACAACAAAAATGTTACAGACGTTGCAGAATCAGTCAATACCAAGAACCTCGCCAACAGGCTTGTTTCCGGTGTCTCGTGGACCACACCACATTCTGCGAAATTGATGGAAACCGCCAAACGACTACTGTTTGCAATCGGCCAACAACCGTAGTTGTTATTTTACCACATGCATAATTGGGGTCGGGGTTGTGTTGTAGCGCCTCACCCCCAACCGTTTGCTTCCACTTTGGGTTGGATGGGGCTTGGGGTGGTGGTGCTCGGTGACTGAATTCCCGTGATCGAAGGTTAGTCGGGAATACCGCCCCCATTCAAAACCTCCACGGCGGGGAAATCAGAAGGTTTTATCCACAAACCTGCACCCCCCAACCCACCCAAGCTGAAGTTGCACGCCCGAAAGCGGCCCACAACAAAGCAGTCATACAAAAGACATAGCGCTGGACCGGACGTACCACCCGGTACCCGACCAGCCTTGAGCTTGGGTATCTTTGTCCCTCCCTCCAGGGAGGGCAAAGCACTGCCTATAAACCATGGCTGCCCAACATTCCACACTCAGCAACCTGCACTGCAAGGTTTCATCCAACCAGTAGCACAACCGAAGCATGGGCGAATGTCGTGGCCAGTGAAATCCTTTTTTGTGGAATTACTCTGAACCATTTTTGTGGCCGCCCCGTGCGGATTCCTGAGAGCATTTCAGTAATTTGTAAGTCGAACCCGGTGGCACGCAACTGAGGCAAGTGGTGGTTGCATAACTCGATATGACGGATGGCCATTTCCGTATGATGGATGCCCAGGCAAAGAATACGAAAGCTGCTCGTTACCACAGTCATGCCGTGTGCACGACTTACAAACGATCTGAGCCTCCAAGTTTGCAACAGTTTGCATGCCTTGGTTTCGAGGAATATATTGTCCGCCACTTTTCTCAGGTATATCGTGATCTTTACAGACGCATGATGGTGGAGAACTCTATGCCAAAAAAGTTTGTGTTCTACGACCCTCCTTTGCAATTAAATATCGGCTGGGGTAACAGGTACACATCCCTCACCGCACACAGCTCACAAATAATGTGTTTGCATTTCACCTTGCTGTTCAGTTGATGTGGCTGCAACCTTGGAGCATTCAGCTGGTTAATCGCCACGCAAACATAGCAGCATTGGCACATGTCTCCTGCCTGCTCAGGCGTAAACCCCCCGTCTCCGCCCCAGTCGATTGACGCCGCCAGCTGCCAGGAGAGCAGCAGCAGCAGCAGCAGCATCATTGTCCAAAGCCCCAACCCCGCCCCCCAGCCCAATCTCCCGCAAAAGCTCGGTTGGATACTCATTGGGAACTTAAGTTTTTTCTTTGCTGGTTTGCTTGCAAACCCTTGGTAAGGCCTTCTACATTGCCGCTGCGTTCGGTGGCGAACGCAGCGGCCCCTACCACCTTCACTAGTCGCCTTCGTCGGCACTATGCAACGCCACAGCCACTTCTCATGCTGCAGGTTTTTGTCGCTGTCTTTCACCTTCATGCTGTGCCTCTTAACGGATCGCCTGTTGCTGCTCTCGGAGCGCAGCAGCGAGGACATCAATACATACTTCCATCCGCCCGATGGCATGGAGTGGTCGTTCGATAGGTCGCCCCGTGTCCCTTTGACGACCCGGTTGCAATGTTTGCGTCCAACGAACTCAGTGCGATGTCTGCACCCCTCCGACAGACGGGGCCCGGGGCGAGGTCATGAGGTTGGAATCGAAAAATTGGAAGGAGCCCCTCCCCCCCTCCCTCCCCCCCTTCTAAGTCTTCTGAAAGTCAGAGTGTGGTGACCCCCCAAAAAAGAATTCTCCGGGGATGCAGCATTCATACTCTGGTGTTGCGCCTGCTACATTTGAAATATTTTCCCTTTCTCTTTCTTGGACCGCCATTCCATGTGCAGGGCTCGGGCAAGGGTTAGGCAACCATTTCGGAATCAACAGCACGAAGTACCAGGAACCATCCACGAATTTACGGCAAGCATGCAGGATCCACTGGAAAATCTACTTTGGTAGACGTTGGATTCGCATGGAGGACCCCTCTTCTCCCTTCAGACTCCCTCCCTAGCCCCCTCCCTACCCCCGCTCAAGCACATCACGGGGTGTAGCCCGACAACGGGTCGGCAGAAGATGCTGGGGTTTTTTCAGACTCACCCCGAAATCCGAAATGCTGTTTCCTTCACTGGCTGCGACGGGTTTTGGCTGTTTAGTTACCGGCCTGACCCATTACACAGCCATGCGTGTGTGCCTCACAACCGTCACTCCCTTGCAAACCGCGCAGATGGTTGGCAAAAGGGTGTGCGGTTGGTTTGACACATCTCTGCGCGGTGCTGATGTTGTTGTGTCCGCCATTACTGCGCCGCTTGCTTTTTCTGAGGGGGGGAGGGGTGAAGCGCCCCCAGCGCCCTCTAGTGCACCCTCTTGTGGACCATTTTGTGCAGCCCCCAGTGCAATCTCCGCAAGTAGAACGATGTTTAAAGCGGAAGGTGCAGTTTGCGGAACGTATTCAATGCTGCAGCGGGCTGTCATGGGCATGAACGAACCCCATGTCTGTCCCGGTCCCAAACCAGGAAACAATGCGAGGAGCCTGGCAAAGGGCATGCAAACAACTCCTCACGACAACTGTCACAAAACATTGGGCCTGCACTCCGTAGCTTTACTGTGTGCTCTGCTGAAGTAGTTGTCTGGCTCACTAAGGGGCTAGTCGCCCCCGTACGGGAGACGCCAGGGTCGGGACGCTCGCTCATTCCCCCTCCCGCAGATTGGCGCCCACGCTGCGGCTTCAGGGCAACGTCAGCGGCTGGTGGCTCATCGACAACATCGGAGACCACGCCTTCAAAGCGCGGTCGTGGTTGTGCGGCGGAAACCTGACGCGGCCCCATCACATTATCACTTACCGAGGGAATTCCTACAACCATTACCTGCTCGCTCAGAATCCCGAATACGCAGCCAGGTACCCGGGGGGGGCAATGCGAAGTTGCATGGACGGGCTGCACCAGTTGCTGCGGGAAAGGGTTTGGGCTGACCCCAGTCAAGATTGGACCCGAGTGCTCTCGTTTGGGGGGTTGGGGCCCAACCCTCGGTCAACCCCGACATTTACACCGAGCCCTCAGTGCACTGATCGCCGCTCGTTCTTGAGTAACACGGAAAGGGGGAAGCGGTGGGCTGAGGGTCAGTGTGACGGGCACGCTGCGACCTACTCTGGGAGCGGGCGCCAGCTCAGTTGGGCCTGACCTGACCAGCGAGCCAGGGACCTGTCCTTTGTTTTGTTTGCTGCTGTTTGCCTTCAGGTTCCCCTTGGCCGTCTCCCCCTCCCCCCTGTCTGCTTCCCTTGGTGGCTGTTCCTCTTTTTGTTGGGCGGGGGGGGTTAGTCCTGCACGGCCTGTGCTCGGGTCTATGATTTCCACGACCGTGCCTGCTGCGTTGTGCGGGCTGTGGGCTGATCGTGTTGCATGTGAATTGTGATGGGTATAGCAAAGGGCGTTGTGAAATGTTCTCTGCAGTAGCGCTGCATGAGGCGAGAATATAGGCAGACTGTTCTCGTGTGGCGCTCGGAATCTCTGGACGGGGGCTGAGAAGGATGTTTCTGGGCGCATGCTCTTGGCCGCCCCACCTCCCACACAGACAGCCATCTCGAGTGTGGGGCCTGACGCGCACAATTTCGCTGGGGGAGGGGGGGGCTTCGCGACCATTCGTGACGGCGAAAGCGCCCCCCGGCACATCTGCCCCTATCCCTGTACAAACAGTGTGCGCCAAAGACTCCCAAACGACAGCTTTGCCCATTCACACCCCACAATACCCCCCAATTGCCCGTGTGCCCCCTCCCCATTGCCCCAACTGCATTTAAATTCCTGAGAAAATAAGGCATTCCTTGGGGCTGTGGATGCACACGTCCCTGCGCATGGTGGCTGCGCGTTGCAAAGATGTATGTGGTTTGCATGCATATTGTTAGGCTGGTGCCCTCTGTCTGCGCACTGCCAGTGGGTGTCTACGGCAGGTTGCGTCAAGCCAAGCGTTTGGGGAGGGAAAATAATGGATCCAGGTTTGCCTCCCTCGTTCCTGCTCCCTCCCTCTCTTTCTCCACCATCCACGGCATGTGGGGGGCTGTAAGGTGTTCGCGTGTGGGGGATGTGCGCCTTTCGGGGGATGTGCGGTGTCCAGGAGGTGTGGGGGATGTGCGGTTTCTGCGTTGTTCCTGTTCTCCTCGCCCTCCCTCTCTCCCTCCCTCTCTCGGACTGGTGGAGGCAATGTACGAAGTCCGCACAGCAGTCACACAAACAGTGCTGCGTTCACGCCACAGCCTTCAATCGCAGATGCGGAGGGAGGGAGGGAGTGGATTAGCGGATTACTGGATGAGGAGCCAATCAGCTGGTGGCCAGCCGTCCGCCCCCGGATGCGTGTAGAGGGAGGGAGGGAGCGAGGGAGGGAGGGAGCTGGAGCAGAGCACGTTATGTGTAAACCGCCGGGCCAAGCAACTCCTGCATTCCTGTGCGCAGGATTGAGGAGCTGTTCGGCACTCGTTCACAATACACTCGAATGATCCGCATCATGAAGTATCTGTTTGGAGCTCCACAGGAACACTACAAGGAGGGAGTGCAGAGGCTGTTGGATATATGGGAATGGAATAAATATACACACCATGTGGCCGTCCAGTTTCGGACGTTTAGAGGTCCCGTGGGCTTGCGCTCTTGCATGCAAAAAGCGCGTTCGCAGCTGAAAAGTGCATTTCCGGCCTAAGCGGTCCACCCCTTTTAGCAGCATCATATTTTCCCTCGCCCGAATACAAACGTCGCAACACACAGAGGCAGTGCCGCTCTTTCAATTCGGCAAGCGGCTCGTGGGCGGCACAATATTTATTTGGTGTTTCAATGCCAGATTAATTGATGAGGCTGCCACCACCTCCATCTGGCCCACCACCCAGCGCGTTCACAACTCAAACAATGCCACCTGGGGCTAACAAGAAGCCAACAGTCTCGTTTTCTTGCCATGAGGAGGTCATCATGCGTGTAGTCAAAATCTGCTGCACCATTCCACATTCCAAGCCCTCCCTGCCTTTGTGAGGATGAGAGCATAGCACAAATGTTGAGGCAGCTATTGCCTCTGCAAAGGGCATCGTTGCCAGATGACTCACCACCAGGTGTCATCGCGGAGATGCAGCCGCCAAATGTACTATTTTCATTCAGGAACGTTGCCACCGCACCTCCTGCCGGACCCCTCGTCCCTCTGCAGTAATTAGGCCCTCCCCCAGCAGCCGAGGACTCCCCGTTCTCTTAGCTTCAGCCAATGCGGCAGCTCTCGGCATCACTACATCTCTACACACACGCACCTGCACACGTATACAGAACACAAAGGTACACTTTCAAATCCCGGGTTGTCACGAAAGCCATTTGGTATTCTCTGTCTGTTTACGTTTGTGAAGCATGTCTTCTTCCGTTGTTGTGCGGCTCTCAGGAGACCCAAGTTATTCCCAGATGATGAGATACAAGGAGCCCACGTGGCAATGCGTCATGAAACAGGTGGCGGGTTTGGGGCTGTCCCCGGCGAAAACAATGATTTTCTATACGACAGGTGTGTGCAGTGAGTGGCGCCTCGGTCATCCGCTTTGGATGATCCGTACTTCTCGCTGCATCTTTCGGATCAGCTGTGCGTCTGCCACCTGAGACAATATCAGGCAGAATTGGGTCCATGCTTTGGACGCGGCCGGCTCGTACGGAACTTTGGACGTGATTGGGGCGGGCATTACTGGATGGCACATGATCAGGACCCGAGTCCTACCGAGCCCCAGTTTCTCGATCGGACGCCAGTGGTCTCTGTTTGCGTGTTTTGCAGATGACAAAACTAACGTGGACGCCGGGCTGGTGAAATTGGCGCCGTACGGAGCGGTCGTGATGAAGAAAAACCACACTCTTTGGGGATACAAGGTGTGTTGAGAGATCTGGCGTGCCCCAGCGCATTTCGTGCTGGGTGCAATATGTTGTCGGTGGGGGAGATGATTAGTGTGGCTGGGGAATGAATGCCGAGTCCGCGTTCCGCCTTCCCGCCCCCCTACTGCCGTTGCAATTTGCTACTGCACTTTGCTACACCGGATTGGACGTCATGCTCGCGCACGGTGCAGGTTGGGGTGTTGGATTGGCTGGTTCTTACCAAGGTGGACATCCTGATCAGCACTGGTACCACGTATCCCATGTCCGCCCACTATCTGACAGGTCTGTTTGTGTTTGGCACACGTGGCCTGTGTGTGTGGCTCTTTACAACATGTAATGCTTCCGCGGTCTCAAAGGCCTCGTGCCTCTTTTATCTGCTGCTGACGCCAAACAATACGTTGCCCTCTTCCGGGGGTGTGTCGTACCGTCAGGACAGATCAGTCAGATGGCAGCCGCACATTAAAGACACGCCGGAACGTTGGCGCCAAAGCCCCCTCCCCCCATTTTCCATCTCCTGCCACCAGGACTGTCCCTAAGGACGCTCACATTTTGCATCAAGGGCCGTCCATATAAAGCGCCCGCATTGCCCTTCATTCGCCCTCGGCCACCGTCCAAACAGCCGCCGGTTACCCCCCAACAACGCCGGGCTGCCGTTGGCGGACGCCAGCAACCTTTTTTTTTGGTGTGCTCTTAAGGACCTCCTTGCCTGCCCCACCCGCCGCCCCGCTTGCATCGCTGTAGCCCCAACCCCGACTCTTCCACGGCTCTAGTGTCTGGCCGTCTGCGGTCATTTCATATCCCTAAACCCGATGAATGTGATTTGGGCCTATGACTTCGTGAGGGCGATTGGGTGCTGTGAATGAGAACATGAAGACGTGGAAGGGTAAATGAATGCAACTTGGGGCATTAAGAGGAATACTGGGCCTCAAAGCAGCAACGTGGGAGGTAAGGTCCTGGTGTGGCCAACGCCAGGGCCAGGGCCAGGTTTGGGCTCCGGTTTAGCGGTGGGATGAAGGCAATGGGGTCCGCGCCGAGTACTACCCCTCCCTGTCTCTTTGGGTCCGGCTGAATAGTGGGCGGTCCGCTGAAGAAAACGCAGAGGAGGAGGAGGGGGTTTAGTTTGCTATGCACCCCGTCGTTGGGCTGAAGGGTGTGCTCCTCCTGCAGCCACATGAGGGGCGTGGGCCGCAAAGGCTGGTTGGGTACTGTGCAGGACAACCGATGTCCACTGCTTGCTTGTGTTTATTGTTTGCTGCGTTGCTCAGCGGGTTCGTTGGTGTCTATCGGGTGTGGGAGAGGGAAAGCGCACTTGTGGTGGGTCAAGAGTGGGATGTTTGCCCCGCTGCTCACTATTGCAGCATCACTGCCCCTGGTGACGACTGCACTGCGGGCGCCAGTAGGGATTTCCCATGCAGTCTGTTCCATGGATGTGAGTTCGGAGGGAGCTGTCCACTACAAATGACATGGTGAGTGCAACACAGGGCCAAGAAGGCTCCGGACCGCCAAGTGTTACGCATCTGCGGTGCGTAACACATGTGCAGCGTCCAGATCTATGTCGATATCTCTGTCTCAGTCTAATTCTATTTCTGTATGTATGTGTATGTACGTATGTATGTAGTGTATGTAGTGGATTAGTGGATTGAGGGCCATGTTCGCCAGGCTAGGCGTCCGCCCCTGGAGTGTGTTGGTCACTGGTCGCTCAATTCTGACTGATCCGCGAATCCACGCAGGGCGAGCATCTAAGGGCATAGCCCTGTGCACACTGCCTTCTTGTGCCTCATCGAAGTCATCTGCCCATGGAGGGGAGCTCAGGTTTCATTGTATACCGAGCACACACCGCTCCATCACGGCCGAGGTGAGCATCTAAGGGTGTAGCCCTGTGCACACTGCCCTCACGTGCCTTATTGCAGTCTTCTCATGTGGGAGGGGAGCTCAGGCCCTGCAGTTTGAGAACCTGCCCAAAGACCTATCCAATGTGGTGGTCCGATTTGGCAAAGGGCTTAAATTGGCGGATATCCGGGTCCTCTGCCGTGACTCCGTGGTGGTGACTGTGGCTCAGCTCACGCGTCATCGCTGGGTTGTGATCAAAGGTGAGCTGCGAGCCCTGCTCGACGACCTTCACACGCCGTATGGGATGTGCGGACAGTTTATGCTTCCGTCAACGGAGTTTGCATCGCATGCGGGAGACACGTGGGTCGACCGTGTGCTCAGGGCGATGGGAACGCTAGGAGTAAGTCTCCTCATGCCGTCATCGGTGTACTCGTGCGTGCACGCCCATCTACCGCAAGTGCAATGGGCCGGACAGCGATGGGCAACCCGGTCCTACACCTTCAAGGGTAGGGACGTCTGTGTGCTACTGTCTGGGCCCCGCACGGAAGCGGCGGTGCGGTCCTTGACAGATCCGGCGAACGACCTCCTGCACGCGCGGCTTCCATGCCATGAGCCTGGACACCGGGCCGTGCAGCTTGAGGAATGTCACGAAGACCATCTGCACCTTCCAAATAGGGGGTAGGGCCCACTATGCTAGACCACGTGTGGTTAACGGGCCTTCTAGCGGTTTTCCAGTCCCGACTGCCCAGCCCCCCGACCCATCGTCTACTTCATCTGGTGCGGCACAAGAAGGCCACCAAGCGTACGAGGCAGTCCGCTGCGGGCGATGCATATGTGGTGGGCGGATACAGAGACGACGACGACTAACCCTAACCCTAACCTGGAACGGATTGCCATGCCGTTTGTCCTCCAGCCTCCCTGATGTTCTTTTTGGGAGATGTCTTCGATGGGCATCGGCAACAAGATAATCCGGTGTCGGTCCCCCTTCTTACTCCACACGCCGGGGGCGGCCTTGACCCTCCGCCTCTGTGGGTTGTACACGGGGAGTCGGCATTCGACAAGGCGTGCAAAGTGGTGTGGGGACGGGCGGAGTGGGCCATTGTATTACTGGTGCCTGCTGGTCCGGCCCCTGATGCCGATGCAAGCCCAGTCCCAGAGGTGGCCAGGTTAGACAATGTGCCCCATGACCCGCACATCGTTGTCACCTTGCTGCGCGAAGGTGGGGCGGTGGAGCAGGGAACGGTGGTGGTATACCAGCCACATAGATCCATGACAGTATGGGGGGCGGAGTATACCACCGCACTGGACGCCATCGGGTCCATATGCGGATGCGGTATACACAGGGGGCCGCACGGGGTACATCAGCCAAACGTTGTCCTTTCCCCGGAGTTGACGGCATCCAGTGCAACGTTACTAGGGAGAGTAGTGGTAAGCCCACATTCGGATGTGGTATGGCTGGAGCCCCACAGGTACTGCTGGGTGCCCGTGGCAGCGAAGGTCACGTCGTCTGATGCCTCTCCCCAGGAAGAAGGGGTCACCAACGTGGCCGTGGCGAGCCACGGCAGTCCCACATGGACAGGTGCTATCCGTGGCACGGTTCCCGAGGCGGAGATTATCGGGGCAGCCGCTTACCCACTCCACACGCCTCCTTCAAGCCTCATGGTGCATGTGGTGGATGTTTCCATCATTGGGGCGCAACTGCGCAGAGCTCAAGAGGCCCTGTACCGCGGCATCAAGGGACCAACCTCCCACTTCATCAACCAGCACACTCTGAATTGGGTGGTGGAGGGGCTACGTCAGCTGCCACGCAGGGTTGGAGGGCCCCATCACTAGGTGGTAAGGCAGAGCTCGCACTTAGCAGCGGTCCCACTGGAGGAGCCGGATTTCGCTAAAGGCCCCGCCAGTACACCTCATGTTGCCCAAGGAACACGCAACCCTCCTGGTGCCTAATGAAGGTGGGGTGCTAGAACCTCATGTGCCCTCCATGCGGGCCCTCCAACACGTCAGAGAGGCGGTGTGGGCCTCGTTGGCAGCGCGCACCAGGGTCCACACACCATTGGCTGGTGCTTGTGAAGTTGTGCCCTTGGGAACGGTGCATCATGGCCCTACACATCGGGACCTGCTGTGGGCGAGAGACGGCCGTCTCCCCACCATGCAAGTCATGCAACAGTGGCGGCAAAAAATCACCCGCACGGTGATCCCTGCGCTTCCATGCATCCTCTGTGGAGGGCCCAAGGAAGACACGGGCCACTTGCGCATATTGTGCGAAAGGGACGAGGCGGTTGCACGGCTACTGTGTGCGAAGGTCGAGGAGGTCAATGCGGACCTGCCATTTGCAGACAGGGCCATGGAGTTCATGTCTTGGAAGGAGCACGGATGCAGGTGGACGGAGTCCTTAATAGGAGTAGTCCCAGGAGAACTCAAGCGGCTCTTCGTGGCGGTGCGGGATGCCTCGTCCCAAGGCCCGGCGAAGGCCAAGCTATTCCTAGAGGACATGATCCAGATTGGGGAAGATGGCTACGCCCGGAGAAATCATCGACTCACCAAGATCATGCAACTGCCGCCGGGAGATCGGAGGAAGGCTACATATGCATTCCTGCGCGGTGATACGCCATTCTATCCACCGGCTGGCAGGGTCAGGCAGCTAGCTGCCTCCGTGGAACCCATTCGATGGCCTCCCGGGCGGCCTTTCTGCGGGCGCCGCTGCATGCGTTACTGGTGTCAAGGTCATACATCACGCACAACGAGGCCATGTCCACGTTTCCCCAGTAGATGGCGGCGGCGGCACAGGCCTTTAGCAAGTGGATTGAGTCTTGGATAGCCCAAGACTTTGCCACATTGCGGGCGCGGTCCTGTGTCGGAAGTGTCCGCGCCGTCCCGGGCCACCATCCGCGGTACCATGGTGTGCCACCCAGATGGCCATGACGAACCGTGGCTTAAGGTGTTTGTAGGCCATCCTGCAGCCGGGAGCATCATGGGCTGGCCCAGTGATGTGCTGCCCGTCTTCCAGCAGCCGTTGTGCTCCCTCCCGGTTCTAGCGGTGGCCGCCGTGTTGGGCATGGGGGAACTGTGGCTGTATGACTGGCAGCTGCGGAGGGACGCACCTGGTTGCGTCACGGCGGTGTTGCTGTCACTGCCGGATGGGGATGACAGTGCGTGAGCAGACACCCGTCACACGTTGGATACCTTAGACCTTGAGCCGGTGGTCGAGGCCGGTCTGGGGGCAGCAATTGGTGATCGCGTCGGCTTAGTGCCCCAGTCAAGCAGGAGTAGACGTCATTGTGGAGATAGCGCAGGACTATGGATGGAGGTTCCTGGGGGGGGGGGGGGGGGCAAACCGCACCTCCGGGCAGTGCGATGGCCCCGGCTGCTCGAATACCTCTCGGGAGGGTTGGACGGACCGCCGGTTCTCACCCCAACATCCACGTGGGACGAGGCGAAGCAGAGCCTGCTCAATAGTGCTACCGCTCGTGCCCTGGCGAATGCAATTCTCCGCTACCACGAGGCGTGCAATGATGTTTGGCAGGACTTGTGGTCTCAACGCTGCGAAGGCGGCTGTGCCCCCTCTCGGTCGATACTTCCGCTGGTATGCAGCGGGTGCGGCGATACGGCGCCGGCATGGGTGCACCAGTGTGCCTCTACCCCGCTATGTGGGTCGTGCCGAGAGCGCGCCGGCAGGGGGTGGCCCAAAGCCAGGTGGGCGCTGCGGCACTCACGACAACTGTCGTCGAGCGCGTGGAAGGCAATCCAGCGTGACTTACGGGATGTACAGGTGGATGGAGTGCGATGCCCAGATGACCCGACCGTGGTGCTTCCCTTGCTGCTGTGGTGGGCTGCGCTGGACGGCGACTCCCGGGTCCTATGGCTCTGGCATCACAGAGGGGATCTGGCAATTTTATAGGGGAATGACAGGGTAATGAGGGTGCTCTGGGACCAAGTGCAATGGTGGGTGGAATGCAGAGTGTTGTCCGTCTGGTGGATGCAGCAGCGAAGGTGGCACATGAGACGTGGCCTTATATCGGCCTGTGCGTGCGGCAGCAGCGGACGTGATATGAACGCCATCGTGACGTGGCAGGTCGTGCCGGCCTGATAGTACACGGTACCGCCCCCGCACGCACGGTTCACACGACGTATGGCTAGGCACGCCTGCCCCGGGTCGCCGCATACAATAGTGAGGTGTCATGGTAGATAATAAGGCCCAAACCTTTGTAGGGTATTCCCATCGCACCGGGGTCTCAAATGGCGACCATGCTACGGCAGTCACGGGGGTTCATCCTCAAGTTACTCTGGGGGGTTAAGTGGATACACACGTGTCCTCATGCCAGCGCTACTGGTGTTGGCCACGGGCTGCGCGGAGCAGCTCGATAGGTCGGGTTGCGTGTGGAGTCGCCGCAGCATGGGTGGCGACATGGGATATGCGAAGGTGCTACCACTGGATGATGAATGGCGGCCGGTGAAGGAAGTGGGCGTGGAAGTCTGAGGCGGGCATTATGGCTTGGACGGGTGTACGTGTTCGCAGTGTGGCAGCGGGGGGATGCTGCTATGGGGGTGCCCCTTGACCCCATGAACAACTCAAGGAGGTATTGGGGTAGCCCACAGGCCCCGGAAGAAACTTCGTGGGAGTATAGGGGTGCCCCCTAACCCGAGACCAACTTAGGGGGGTATTGAGGCCGCCCACGGGTCTCAGAAACAATTCTGTGGGAGTACCGGGGTGTCCCGTGACCCCTCAAACAACTCATGGAGGTACCGGGGTGTCCCTTTGACCCCTGAAGCAACTCAGAGAGCGTACCGGGGCATCTCGTGGCCCCAGAAACAAACTAGAGGGACAATGCCTGCGGGCATATACATAGCCTAACCAATTGACCTCAGCACACGTAGCCAGTATGTACCCACTGCGAACGGATTTTTTGAATGAGTACACTCACTTTGTTGATTTCTTGCCCGTTTTGCCCGTGGTGCCTTGTCTTTGTGCCCGTTTGCTATGCTTACTTTGCCAAAAATTCATGAAAATTCAAACGACGTGAATTGTAGCTTGAATCGGTCATAATGTAGTAGGGCCCCTAATTACCTGCTGCCGGAAGTGAGCGGGTAATGCCGCCGGAAAATTGCTCCAAGTAGGAAAAATGGGGAAAAATGGGACCTACTATGAGAATTTGTAGATTTTTTGTGGAAAAATGGGGACAACGATGCGCCCAAACCCCAAAAAACCACTTTTCCCTGGCCCTGGGGGGGTGGGGGGGTGTACTGAGCCACATGTCCGAGGAAAAATGGGGAAAAATGGGGGGAAATGGGGGGAAATGGGGGGAAATGGGGGGTAAATGGGGGGGAAATGGGGATGTGGACAAGAGAAATTCATCACACTGCCTGCCCCTGCACCTCCTTGCAGCATCTTTCCCTCTTCGTGCCCTATGGCCGACCAAGTGCACCTTTTTAACGGGGTGCGCTATGTCCCCATCAAGGCCATCAGGGATCCTGACCGCAAGTGGTTGTCCGCGGGCTGGCTCTCAAAGTAGATCAGTTTGAACAACTACAACAAGACCAAGCCCGCGGACATTGGGATTGCGGTCAACCCTGGGCAAGGCAGCCGTACCGGCGGGGCTTCAATATTGCCTTGACTGCAGCGGCAAACAAAGTCCAAAAATACCTTAACTTAGAGCAGCGGGCGCAGGAGGCGGAGCGGGACTGGGACCATCTCCGGGTGCAGGCCCGCAAACCCAAGCCGAAGGCGGGCGCGCGGGCAGCAGCAGGTAGAGCAGACGGAAGGGGGGGGGGACAGGGGCGGGGGGGGGGGGGGGGTACAAGGTACCTTATGGCCGTGAGCCAGGCCCGGAAGGCCCAAGCAGAGAAGGCGAAGGGGGAGCTCTTAGCAGTGGCCACCACCGCGCGCCTGCTGCTTTCCCAGAGGGACGGGCCGACCTTCGCGGCGGTGGTGCCGGGCTTTCAAGCTGCCTTGACGATGTCGAGAGGCGGTACCCGGGAACACCCTGGTGGAGGCCGCCACTAACCCAGCCTTCGAGCTCCCCCCAAAGCCCCCCCAGCCCCCCGCAGCCCATGGGTCTGGGACCTCCACAGGCACTGCGTCCCCGTAGTGTCGCCCTGCGAACGGCCTCTTTAACCATTGTAATTTACAACGGGGCCGACCACTGTCCTGATCGTGCCGCGAATTTCGCGTGATTTCATGCAAATGGGCGAACAACTCAGTTGACCACTGTTCCTGAGGTTTATGCGAACTTTGCGCGAACTTTGCGCGAATTTGTACAGTATTTGTGACTAATGCTGGTTCCCAACGCATGGGGTGGCTGTACAATTTTTTTGTTGTGCAGTGTTTGCCAATGGGGCTGACTTTCTCTGATTTTCTCTTTCTCGACATTGCAAATTGACATGCATTGCTTATTGCCTATTGTCCGTGTTTTTTGTCATGGGACGTGGGAGTGGCGACAAGGGGAAGAAGGCCTTTGCCCATATCAAGTCCAGGCAGCACCGGGCCCGCCGCTTGAGGACATTGCAGGACGTTGTCTCGGGGGAACTAGGAGCCGAGTATCTAGTGAAGCACCTCCCGGACACGGGCCAGATTGTCCTCACGCCGGTAGACGGGGGGGGGGGTGTGGTGCTCTGCCCACCAGACCATCCATGTCGCTGCACCTTTCCAGGACGGAGGCGCAGTACCTCACACCCCATCTAGTGGAGGGGGTACCCTGGGAGGACGTGTGGGTCACCATGCAGCAGCTTGCACAGCCCGCGCCGGAGGGGTTTGTAGCCAAGACGGGGGATGACACGGAGCTATACGGAGCCTTGTGCCAGTTGCTGGCGCGGTTGCAACACCTGTACCGTTGCTGACCGGTTGAACCTGCCCACGTCCAACAACCGGGCAATCCAAGGCTGCATTGGATGCCACTAGCAGTGGACGGCACGTCGCGGCACGAGGCTTCGCACGTGCATTGCACCCTCGGGGGAACCAGTAGCCCCAATCAACCAGCAAGCTGGTGGCTACTAGGGGGTAGTGAGGAGTGGGCGACCTTGTACGCAGCTGCTCAAGAGGTTGACTTCGAGCAACAGTTGTGGGATGCTAGTAAGGTTGTCAGGTTGTCTTCCAAGATACTTCCGGTGCTGACCGGGAAACACTTTTTTTCCTCTGTGCCGATGGCAAGGCACAAATTTTAATGGCCAATTGTAAAAATTTGAAAGCCAAGGCTTCACAAGCAATGGTGTGTTGGGTTTGCGGCCGCAATAGGGCAAGCTGCCTTGCCAACTTTGGCTTGGAAGCCACCATTGACGGGTGGTGGGAGGTTGTGCTCCCCATGGGAGCCATATATAGACACATCCCAGCCAAACGTCGCATTCCTGACTACGGGTTGCACGGGGTGCTGCGGGTAACTATTTGTGGTATTTTCGGCATGAGGGATGCGGTGTCGGCTGCCACTGGCAAGTCCGCGGCGGTCGTTGTCCGCAATTTTTTCCAACCGATCCTAGATGTTGCCCACATGGCAGCCAAGACGGTAACAAAGGGTAGGATGGCAAAGGGCAACGACAGCGCCAACGTGAAGGGCAACGTTAGGTTGGAGTGTGCCGCGGCTGTGCAATTCATGCGCACCCGGGGGTGGGAGGCACTCATTGCCGTGTGCCTTGAAGAGGGGGGAATGAACAACAAGCGGGTGGGGGGGAGACCATGGGGGGATGTTTGTAGGCAGTGGTGGGACAATTTTGCCAGGATGTGTATATATGCATGGCGGACATCTTGGCTGTCCGGGGCACATCTAGGAAGGTTACGTGAGTGTAGTATCGCGATGGGCAAAGCCCACCTACTCTTGGAATGGCCTAAGCTGTTGTGGTCACATTTGTGGATTGACCACATGTACTTTTTTGCCCGCCAATGGAGAACCCTCTCCAAATTTTCATGCTTCGCCATGGAAGGCAGCCACCGTAGGCTCAAGCGCATGTTGCGCAACAGCGGGGGCCTAAGCCTTTTGCGTGGGCGCCTAGGTGTGCAGGTTGTCGTTGACAACCACACCATAGACAACAGCCTCCGTGCAGAGGGGTGGGACGTCACAAAGAGGTCCATGCGTGGGCAAGGCCCGTTGACCGTACAACAATTGGCTAGGCGGGCCCGCAAGAGGGCCCTTAGTGACCTCAACTATGTACATACCCTTAGTCAACGTTTCAGACGCCGCAAACGGTGCAAACATCGAGCATAGTACGTTCGGACGGTTCATGGCAAAGAGGACTTGGTTTGTTATGGTGAAGATGTGCATGCCCGTACGCGAAAATTGGGCCAAATTCGCACGAAATTCGCGCGAATTTGGCCCAAATTTGCATTCGCAAGGGTCGCAGCAGACACAGGCGAACAGCACAATACGAATAGGGCATTTAACGGCCACCATGGCCACCCAGTGTGTAGAAAAGGGGTGGTTTTTTCTCGCAGGGACCTGTATTTTATTTTTTTAGAATTTTTGAAACCATATCCTCCATTCCAACCCATTGAAAAAGGCCTTTTTGGGACAAAATAGTTGTTTTGGACACCCATATTCGCATTCTCATTCAAAAGTTCCCTTAACGGCCATTCGCAAAGGGTACATAGCACGGCAGCGGGGAAGATGGCGGTTGTGAGCGCAGAGAGAGGCACTCGCGGGTATTGGGCAAACACGGCGGTATGGCGCATTGGCAGTGCGAGCGGGCGGTGGTGCGATGCACTGGCGGTAGCAGCAGGCATAGCCTAAGCGGTGATTGCGAACCTGCAGGGCTATATAGGGGGAAAGTGGCATGAGGACCCGTGATGTACCATTGTACACCGTGCCTGTATGAGAGGTCCAGGGGGTGAGGCACAGGCCCATGCTATAAGTAGGCATGCCACGTTGTCGGTGGATGCTGAACCTGCGGCCTAGCCGCCGCTGTGGCGGAGATGGCACAACCACGGGAGCTGGCCAAACAGTGCAGGTAAGGGTCAAGGGTAGGCGTCAGGGCAATGTATGTGGGCTAGATGAGGTGAACCTGGGTACCACGGCCCAGGGCGAACCTCTGGTGGGTACCCCTGCAGGGGGTCGATAACCAAGCTACGGCACCCACCAGCCCGAATCCCAGCCAGCGATATTCACGGGTTGTGCCTCTCATGCTGCGTGGTGGCCGGCATCCCCCTTGTAGACCCTCGTGTTATACTATACAAGAGTATGTACAATTACCACGGGTCGGCTCATGATGATGCATTGAGGTGAGGGACACAGTCCTATATATGTGGGGTCCAGAGGGGGTTTACCATGGGCGCGGCTACCGGCTATTGGTGGCAATGGAATATTACTGTGTGCATATATCCGATGATGTATCTCGGTCTGGGGGTCCAAAAGAGGTGCCCGGGGGGGCACAAAGTACTGTTGGCCTATACGATGCGGACAAGGGGGCGATGAAGGCTGAGGGCCAGGCTAAGTTGGAGCTCCCTAGAAACCCTGGCTACACGTCCATGGACTTTTGCGTGTGCGATACTGGTTACAGGGTGCACGTGGGCCGAGGGGATGATACGTCAAGGGACATCAGGGGGGGACACCAAGACGGGGCTTGATCTTGCTTCGCCACATGCATGCTGCTTTGTTTCTTAGTTGCTGCATGGCACCCATAGGAAGTGCCCTTGCTTGCTGCTTGTTGCTATGCTGCTGCGATGCTATGCCTTGCCCCATTACCCCCGCCGATCCAACGGGCCAGCGCTCGTCGCCGTTGCTAACGCTAACGCTCTGCAGTTGCCACCGCCCCCAAAGCTTGGTTGGCCGGTATCCCCAGTCCTCTGGGTCCTGTGTCATGCTATGGGCCACCCCAAGCAGCCCTTGGACCCACGGGATCGAGCAAGGCAGGAACCACCTGTCGGTGCGAGATGCCCGGAAACTCCAGTAGACGGCATGATAAGTGGTTATGACTATGACTATGACTATGACTATGACTATGTATGTATGTATGTATGTACGTATGTATGTATGTATGTATGTATGTATGTATGTATGTATGTATGTATGTATGTATGTATGTATGTATGTATGTATGTATGTATGTAGATATCTCAGAATTCTATATTCACTTTTATGTTCACGTGCATTTCCATATCTCTGTCCAATACATGTTGAAAAGGTGGTCAACTATGTGCATTTGCAACCCCAGACAGCCTGCCGACACCCTATCCGCACTGTGCTTGGTCCAGGGCCCTCGCAAAAGATGATTGTCGCAGGCCGGTACCAGCTGGGCAGCCCTGGCGCCAACCGTGACAAGATTTGGTGCGATGCCGTCCCCAAACCCGGAGTGTTCCCGGATTTCATGGATGACCTGGCCATTGTTGTGCAAGGTGACGACGAGGTTCCCGCGCAAGTGAAGTGCCGCATGCCACCCAAGGGATTCAGGTCCGTACCCCAACGGTTGCTGTGCACCATTGATTCATTGATTAGATTTGCCACCAGCGTCCGGCAGTTTAGACATGATCATCCTGAAGCTCACTCCTATGAGTTTCGGTCTCGACAGCAGCGGACATTACTGAGTGGCACATCGTACGGAGCTAATTCCTGATGAAGATCGGTTCCCCTGCCGGACGCTACTTGCGTGTCTTGTGTAACCGCTTGATATAGAAAGGGCACACCGTTTCACTGTTAGCACGAGAACTGTGGAACTCCTTTTGATTCTGTCAAAAAAATTAGCGCCACAAACACCGATCTGCTACAATCCACGTGTGATAAGTTCTACTAGGACTCCACCGACCAGGACCTCCTCATATTTTGTCCAGGTTTATGCCTCGTCTGTGTCCATGTCTATGTCGGTTGCAAGCTACAACAACGATTGCAATGCAATCCCCACAACTCTTGGGACTCCGATCCTGATTTTCAATGTTCTACAATGTGGTGATTGCAAACTTTGATACTTGAAAGTCATGTATCTATCTGTCAAGTTTGTGGGCGGTAGACCACCTGAATCACAGGGTGAAGAGTCAGACCTCTTAAGCCATTTGCTCATGATATCTATCCTGCAGGTTTCCTTCGCTTATGGAGGGTGGAAAGATGATCATGCGATACGACACGTTCCCCAAGACGCCGCCGCGGTTCTTCAACAAGACGTTTGTCCATTTTCTTGTCCCTTTTTGTCAAAAGCGTAGGGGCCCGGGATGTGTGCCACTGGCCAGGATGTTTGAGCCGATGATGTCCCCAGTGCTCATCAGTAACAGCTGACACTGCACTGCTGTAACATGAAGCACTGTCAGGAAAAGCAAAGAGCAGAAACGAAGCGAAGCGAAACCGAAACGAAATGCAGGAATTTGTGGCACATCACTCTGGGGATCATTGATCACAATACGCACTCATGAAGTTTGCCTTCGCCCCCGTGTATTTGCTTGCCATTGCTGGTTGAGGTCTACTGAGGCTTCCCATTGATGGTTGGAGGGTATTTCATCGAAAGGCTATTTTTTGCAAAAGGGCGCCACTATGGAGTGGGTTTCAGGCGATCTCAATCCTGCTTATTCTTTGCCTAGAATAGACGGTGATTCGAACGGGTTTTTGGCGACCTGGGATAGGTTTGTGGCGTTGCACTCCTCTCTGCAGATCCCGAGCCAGTCTGGGTGTTGGGGGTCACAACAGATTTGTCTGTCCGCTGCAGGCCACAGTTCATCACCACAATGGCAAGCATATTGGAAGCAGGGAACCATGCGGGTCTTAGCATCAGGGAGGTCTGTCCTCAGTTTGCATCATTGTTTGGGATTAGGGTACTGGGGGGGGGGGGTGGAACAGGCGAAAATTTGGAACAGCAAAATCACCTCGCAGAGGTTGTTAGATCAAAGCCAGGCAGGCGTATGTATATATGGGGAAAACGCCACATACCCCCCCATTTTGGCCATTTTGGGGCTATTCGCGTACCCTACCCCAAGGGGTTGAATTGTTAGTTTAACCCCTTGTAAAATCATTATTTTGTCCAATAAACGCATCCCCCAATGAGTTTTTGGTCCGGAGCCCCCCAGACCCCCCCACTTGAAACCCACTTTTTTAAGGTTTTGTGGGAGGGGGGGGGGGGGGGGGGGGGGGTGGGGGTGGGGGGGGGGGGTCAAAAATGTCGAAAAAATGACCCCCCCTTTTTTTGGGTCGAAAATCATGAATCTTTTGGTTTTTTTCGATTTTGAGCCGAAAAAGTGTTTCCGGGTCCCGACTCCATTGGGTTTGTATGGGGCGAAGTGGGACGAGCGCTTATGCAGTTTATGCACTTTTTAGCCATTTTTGCTATGTTGGGGGTTTTGGCAAACCCGATGACCCCGTGGTACCCACTCTGAGGGGTGTGAGTAGGGATGTTGTGACAGTATATGCCTACTAGGATACAAAAGGACTTTTTTTGCAGTCTGTAGCCTTGCTTAGGGCCGGTTAATGCCCATGCCAAAGACGTGAAATGTCTGTTTCCACCAATAATGGCCTAGTGAATGGGGAGGTACACAACCTGCTTATGCAGTTTTTCACCTTGGACAGCTCAAAATCGAAGTTTTCGAAACTTGTTTTTTTGATATTGTGACCACACAATATGACCATCCAAGGTATGTAAAGCATGTTTTAGGCTGTATTTACGTGTTTTTCACCTTATTTGGGTATTGGGTGGGGGGGGGGCGTCTCCCAAGGGATGGGTACACAACCTGCTTGTGTAGTTTTTCACCCCGGGCAGCTCAAAAATCGAAGTTTCCGAAACTTGTTTTTTTGATACCGTGACCACCTAAAATGACCATCCAAGCTATGTAAAGCATGTTCTAGGCCTTATTTGGATGTTTTTCACCCTATTTGGGTATTAGGTCCCGGGGGGGGGGGGGGGGGCTCCCAAGGGATTGGTACACAACGTGGTTATGCAGTTTTTTACTCAGGGCAGCTCAAAAATCGAAGTTTTCGAAACTGGTCCTTTTGATATTGTGACCACCTAAAAATGACCATCCAAGCTATGTAAAGCATGTTTTAGGCCGTAGTTACGTGTTTTTCATCCGATTTGGGTATTAGGTCCGGGGGGGGGGGGGGGTCTCCCAAGGGATTGGTACACAACCTGCTTATGCAATTTTTCGCCCTTGGCAGCTCAAAAATCGAAGTTTATGAAACTTGTTTTTTTGATATTGTGATCACCTAAAATGGCCATCCAAGGTATGTAAAGCATGTTTTAGGCCATAGTTACGTGTTTTTCACCCTATTTGGGTATTGGCTTGGGGGGGGGGGCGGGCTTCCAAGGGATGGGTACACCCACAACCTGCTCATATAATCACCTCGCAGAGGTTTTTTAGATCAAAGCCAGGCAGGCGTATATAGGGGAAAACGCCACATACCCCCCCATTTTGGCCATTTTGGGGCTATTCGCGTACCCTACCCCAGGGGGTTGAATTGTTTGTTTAACCCCTTGTAAAATCATTATTTTGTCCAATAAACGCATCCCCCAATGAGTTTTTGGTCCGGAGCCCCCCAGACCCCCCCCACTTGAAACCCACTTTTTTCAGGTTTTGAGGGAGGGGGGGGGGGTGGGGGTGGGGGGGGGTGGGGGGGTCAAAAAATGACCCCCCCTTTTTTTGGGTCGAAAATCATGAATCTTTTGGTTTTTTTCAATTTTGAGCCGAAAAAGTGTTTCCGGGTCCCGACTCCATAGGGTTTGTATGGGGCGGAGTGGGACGAGCGCTTATGCAGTTTATGCACTTTTCAGCCATTTATGCTATGTTGGGGGTTTTGGCAACCTCGGTGAACCCGTGGTACCCACCCTGAGGGGTGCGAGTGGGGATGTTGTGACAGTATATGCCTACTAGGATACGAAAGGACGTTTTTTGCAGTGTCTAGCCTTGCTTATGGCCGTTCACAACCCGTGCCAAAGACGCGAAATGACTGTTTCCACCAATAATGGCCTAGTGAATGGGGAGGTACACAACCTGCTTATGCAGTTTTTCACCCCGTACAGCTCAAAAATGGAAGTTTTTGAAACTTGTTTTTGTGATATTGTGATCACCTAAAATGACCATCCAAGGTATGTAAAGCATGTTTTAGGCCGTATTTACGTGTTTTTCACCCCATTTGGGTATTAGGTCCAAGGGGGGGGGGGGTCTCCCAAGGGATTGGTACACAACCTGCTTTTGCAGTTTGTCACCCTGGGCAGCTCAAAAATCGAAGTTTTCGAAACTTGTTTTTTTGATACCGTGATCACCTAAAATGATCATCCAAGGTATGTAAAGCATGTTTTAGCCGGTATTTATGTAGTTTCCACCCTATTTTGGGTGTGTGTTGCTCGCGGTAGATTCTCTGCGAGGTGGACTTGCCGAAGGCAATAGAATTTGGCACAACAAAAGTGCGCCAAGGTCTGTAGCGATTTTTCTAGGTGTCATTGTTAGCGCTCTTGGCATGCACATTCCCCTTGTGCCCGCGCAGTTTGCTATACAGGGACCCTTTGGAATAACAGCAGGCATCCAAGACTCCAGGAAATAACAGCAACCAACCAAAAGGCCATAGGAAATAATCACCACTATTCACAGTCTATTCCTTCCTTATTCGCACTGCCTCGGGGTTTCATTTTGTCTCTAACCCTGACGTCAATACCTATTGCGACTGACCCTGCCGTGGCCCTGTCGTTGACCCTGCCTCTGATTTTGCCTCCGCCTAACCTATGGACCTTGCCATGAACCCCACCACTGACTCTACCCTCTGGGTCGCCTTGACCCTTTGCTGGCTTTGACCCCTACCCGTGCCATTGATCCTGCGGTGACAATGCCACTGACCCTGCCTCTGCCTACGCCCCTGCCTCTGCCTACGCCCCTGCCTCTGCCTACGCCCTGGCTTTGACTACACCTCTACGACCGCTGGTATCGATCCTGCAGTGACGATGCCATCGCCCCCTGCCCCTGTGATCCACCTCAACCCCTATCATTGGTTGGACCAGACTGAACCTCGAGAAAGTCTCCAGTGAGTAGGGGTGTCTCACGTGGTTGGGTTTTTGACGCCAAGGAATCGCATATCGTTTTGGTACCACAATCCGTAGGTTGTAGTCTCGCTCAGGTATGCAATGTGCGTTGTGTTCAGTGATTGATTTTTCAGCTGATCCCGGGTTTGTTCTCGTGCGTATCCCAACAAAAGTTTTTTGTATATCTAGTGGACCCCGGTTTTTTTAATTTGTGTCCCAAAAAAAAATGTGTATCCTAATTTTTTTTTGCGTGCCGGCTGTGTATCCATGTGCACCCACATGAATGAGCTGCTTTGTGGCAACAGGCAACAGGCAACAGGCAATTACATGAACCCATGAATTTTCTTTGTGAATGCCCAGCACACAATTGGTAGAATTTCGGTCATGAGTTAAGAAAAACATGTCTGTCCAATGTCTGCCCACCAATCTTTAAGCACCATGCCTGCCCCAATGTTTGCCCACCTGTCCATAGGCACCAGGAAGCAAACACAACTGAAAGTACTCCCAACAACTCCCAAGGTGTATCCCCTTGTTTCCTGTCTGTCTTCACACACGTGTGCATCAGGTGTGTATCTTTTGTGTATACCAAAACAAAGTTTTCCGTACTGGGTGTGTTGCCCCCCCCCCCCCCCCCCAAAAGGTGCACATCAGGAAGAAACAGGATACACATTATAAGAAAGTCTGCCTGGTGCCCCATTGACCGTGCATTTAATGATTTTAGAGCGCTCCGTATTGCCTGTGCCTGTCTGGAGAAGTGAAACCAGATTTCATGAAACCAGATTTCTAACCCTACCACATACGCTTTGCAAACCACACTACCCACACACACCACCACACACTATACAAACCAGATTACCAGCCCGGACCACATACACCTTGGAACCTCACACCACCTGCCCACCACGTACTTGTACCACACACACCTTCGGTCGGCCCACAATGTCTGCAGCAAAATTGACCACACCCCAAGTGGTGACCCCAGCTGTCCTGACCCAAGGGACTGAGGCCTTCATGGTGTCGCACGTTCCGGAGGAAAGAGAGAGAGGCTGTTGCAAATCTGCCAGCCTCATTGAAGGTCATCGTGTGGCAATTCTGACGCGCAGCAGTCACCCCCCCAAAAATAAAAACAACTGACATCAACACAGAGGGGGGTGGCAGCAGCACAGGCAAGAGATGCAATCAGGATTCGCAGTTGCAACAATATAGTAGTTTTTGGGATGATCACATTTCTTACATGGGCAAGCGCCAATGGGGGTGGGGGGGGGGGGGGGGCACCGAGAGGGCTCCATTGCTGTACCGCAAACCCAGTCTGGCATGGTGGGCTTTTTTTTCCAACAAAAAAAGTGCATGTTTCAGGGTTTTTGTGTTACCATCTTTGGTTTTCATGTTGATGTTTGCACTTTTTTCCGTGCTAAGTTTTTCCGATTTTCCAACTGTGTTGAGAGAATGTCTTGCTTGTTGCAAGGCCCAATATTGTGTCGCAAGACACTGTCACAGCAATTTCTTCTAAGCCCCAAGACCAGACTGTGGCACCAGATCTTTACCATGAGTTGCTAGTGGGGGAAAAAGGGCATTTGTGTGCTTTGGTTCGACCACCCTACACTTGTGCTCAATGCCATTGCAAGTGGTACCTATGGTGCACACTGTGGTGGTTGCACTTTTTCCTTGGGCCGGACATAGCTCTTTGCGTTCACCATGCTGTTCATGGAGAACGCCCCCCCCCCCCTGCCCATGATAGGGGCCGCACCATGGCACTGGCAGAGCCGGAGCCGACCCCATCCTGCCCCCAAAAGGTCCGCAAGGTTCGCACAAGAGCAGACGCTCGCCCACAACCAATTGTACCATGCCTTCCGGGTGTGTCAAGCGGCCCCCTCTTCCAAAGGATGGTGGGTATCTTTCCAATGGGGATTCAACGCTCGAGGAAAACTTCACAATGCATGGCCCCATTGCGCAACCCCATCTTCAGCGTGAAGGGTTACTAGCGTGGATGAGCGACCACCAAATGTGTGTGTACCAAGATGTGGTTTGGTGTACGGGTGAGGGCCTTGGGCCAAGAGCATGGTCCAAGGCCTTGGAATTGTGTTCATGCCCCAAGGAGCGCATGGACGGTTGTGATGCCGCTACGTCTTCTTCTTGACGAACAACGGTTGTTCCAAGGGTGCATTGGTTTGTTTGGGAGCGCTTGTTGAACCCTCTGTGCATGTGCATTTGTGGGATGCCAAGGGCAGTTTGTTGTACATGCGGCCTCTTATTGAGGACCTTCGCGAAGAAGGCATCGTCCTTATTGCGAAGCTTTTGAGATTCCAGTGTTTCTATGGTTGGATTTGCGGCCACCAAAACCTGAGTTTGCTTGCACGCCTGTTGGTGTGAGACCCGTCCAATGGCTCTATTTTTCGAATTGTTGTGAATTTTATGACAATTTTCCAAGCCTCTTTGTTTTTCTTGAGCACGTTGATTTCGGTGCGTTAGCATGTCGGTTACTCTTTCATGCCGTGGACAGTGGAAAATGGCCTTAGTTAACGAAGTTTGTGTGGTGGGGCCTTTTTCATCAAAAAGGGATTCCATATTTCTTGGCCCCTGAAGGTTTTGCCACCAGTCATGGAGGGCTACACGGAGCAAGGTGATGCCATGAGGTGGAGGGCAAATCACTCAGTGACTGCACAGGGGCATAGATGTATTAGAACAATTGTACACCATAGGAGGAGGGGGGTTAAACCCCCCTGGACCCCCCCCCCCCCCCTCCGCTTCCAGTGTTTGAGGCTAATAGCCAAAATTTTGCTTCGGTGGCTTTGGCGCCAAGAGCCTTTGAGCTTAATTTTTCGGGGGGGACCATAAGGGGACCCTAGGAGGGGGAGGGTCCCAACCTACCTACCCCCCACCCACCACCCTTTAGACCCCCCTCCCCCTCCCCCCCTTCTAATACATCCATGTGACAAGGCCCAACAACTAGTTTGACTAGCCCCCCCCCCCCCCCCAAACCACCACCACCTCTGTGAAACCAATGCCCTATTGTTTTGACAACTTTAGGAACTATGACCTATTTTGCCCTTTCCCGATACCCCCCCTTGGCAGAACAACATTGGGTCTTGTTGCTGTCAATTCTTGGGACTTTGGTGTTGTTTTCGCAGGGGTTGACCTGATACCTCGGCAGTTGAGAAAGTGCTAGTGGAAACAAAATTCGAGGACATTGCCACTCCACTTTCACCTGACACAAGAGCCATCTTTGATGCCTCTCCTTGTGTGACCCCAATTAGGTATTGGGAAGAACATTTCACCACATTTGCAGATGACATGTGTTCTGCCCACATTTCTTTTCCATTTAAATGCCATTCACCGTGATGTGATAGACTGCCATCCCCACCTGACCAATAATGTGGACAAGATGTGGCAAGAAGGTTGTTTGAGAGGCCCAGGGTGCGGAGAAAAGCAAGTGTCAGCTTGGAGCAGTTAAACCAGGGAAGCAAGGGATTGGTGTATATTTTGAGTGGTTGGTATGAATGCTTTATGTGTCTTGAGGCGAAGAAAACCCAAGCTGGGAACAGATCAAGGAAGAGGAGACGAGAGCCATGGCTTAGCACAACCCGTGGTGTACTTAAGCCGAATGGATCAATTTTGGGACCAAAGACTTTATTGGGTGATCCTTTGGTGCGGTGCGTGCATGGTGCATTAAGCGGTGCAGCCTGCAATCCACTAGCAAGGTGGTGTTTGTTAGATGTCCGGGTATCCCAATGATTGCAGTGTGTGGTGCACGCTGGATTACATGGCGTGTTGTATCCTCCATCAGGACTGAGAGCCTGTAGTTTGACAACGCATTTGCCCTGTTGCAGGTCTTAACAATTGCCGAGCACTGCGGCGGATGCATACCGGGAAGTGCACATGTGGTACGCCTTGTGCCCTGCTTGTGGCTAGTGCCTCCCAGGTGGAGGTATGGGGTGCAGGTGCGGTGTAGAGGTAGGTGACGGGGGGGGGGGGGGGCAAAGGATGATTTCATGCCAACTGGCACCTTAGCTACACAACCCTCGGAGTAAAGTAGGTTCAACCCACACACCCTCCCCAGCCCCACCCCCCCCACTCCCTCCAGAACCTCTCTCTCTCCCCCGCAAGTCTCTCATTTAAGTGCCCAAGCACCGAGGAGGCACCGGCATTGTGGCAACCAATGGAGATGGGTCATGGACGTGGGAGAACTGCTGCAAACTAGTGGCGTGCGCTGGAGGTGCTGGTGGAGAGCAGGGCCATAGTGACGGAGGCGGGGATAGGGGGGGGGCATTCAAATTTCCGACAGAGGGTATAGTTTGGCCAAACTACCCTGTTTTTTTTTTACCATGCTAAAAAATTTGGTCAAGACCTGTTTTGCACAATTCACCAATGTTGCTTTCTCCTCATGCTGGGGAACCGAGTTAGTCCGGATCCCTGTCCTCAGGTCCATCCTCCATTGAGGAAGTCCAAGCACCAGGGCAGCGCAAGAGACTCACAAAGACCCACGGTACCGCCAACGCCACTCGCAGCGCACGGAGTGGGAAGCGGAAGAGCCCGTCAACACCTAGTGCCGCGGATAAGTAGGGCAAAAAGTAAAGCATGGGAGGCGTACAATCCTTGAATGTTGCATGTGGGGCAAAAATGTACCCACTAGCAGCCCGCCTAAAATGTTTCCACCCGCGTGGCAAAAATGGTGTGGTTGACCTACCGCAAAAAAATCCGTACCTGAAGTTCTGTGTGGCATGACTCAAGCATTGTTGTATGGCGGGAACACCCCTGCTTGGGTCACAAGGCCGGGCGGTCCGGGCATTTGCCCGGATTAGGCATGGAGTGGCGCCAAGTTGCAAAAATTGTGTCAATGGTGAAAACTAACCCTTTTTTCAACGCCCAGGTTAGAACTGTGCAAAAAGTACCCAAACTACCCGTGTTTTCGAGTGAGCTAAAAAATTTTGTTATCACCCCCGGGTACGAAATTTGAATGTCGCCCAAATAATGGATCACAATGCCGGGCCTCAACACGTCCAAGCTCGCTGTCATCTTCAACCAGGCACTCAACGTGTGCCTGGTCTGCAAGAGCTTGATGGTGTACCGAGACGCCTTTTTGTTCGGCTTGAGCCTAGCATGGGGGTTGGAGGTTTGGGAGCTCGAGCAGGCGCAAACCGAATTGGAAGCAACATTCAAGCTTTGTGCCTCGTTGCAAGAGCCGGAGCAAGCAACAGCCCAAGTCCATAGGGGCTGGGACAATAGCGCGCACCTTACGTCAAGGACGGGCATGCGGCGTGCGAGAGACGTGGGCCGCGGGAACGGCCGAGTGCAGGAGGTTTGGGATGACACAGATGCGCCCGAAGTGGGCGAAGTGGAATCAGCTCACAATCCATGAGGTCAAGGGGCCGCGAAAGCGCGCCGGGGCGCCGCACTGAGCGATCAAACTATGCAAGCTACTAGAACTCCAGGTGAATGAGACGGAGAGAGCGGTGCGGAGGGGCCGCATTTGCTGGCAAAGAAGGTATGGAAGGTGCTGCTGGATTGCGACACAACGGGAGCTGACAACCTAGCCCGCATAAAGGAGAAGCGGCGGAAGGAGCACAAGAAAGCGAAGAAGCAAAAAAAAGAAGGAGCGCCGACGAAAGGGCACATGGGTTGGGTCGGGCTCGGAAAGCAGCGACAACGATAGCAGCGACACCGACGACAACCACTCCGGAAGCGGGACGTCGTCTGCATCGTCGGGGCAACTCAGGGGGCGGCGGTGATGCTCCCCGAAGAGGTACACCGCGCGCCATGTGGGAAGCGGAACAATGGGCCCCAAGGAGGGCGAAATATGGCGAGGCACGGGATTAGCCGCCAACACGGATTTTACCCCGCTCGGAGGCAAGTGCCACTTCAATCAAGTCAAAGCGCCCTAGAGCTTGGGAGGACTACACCAAGCCGCCCAAGTCGAAATGGGCGGAGGTTGTGGGCAAGCCTAGTGGTACTTCGACCGGGATGAGTGGGCTTTCACACGTGGAAAAGGAACCAAATGAATTGATGAGCGCGGCTTGCCCATCGCGGAGGGGACTCAGTGTCTGGGGAAGGCGCTGTGGGATGAGTGGTACACGAACTTCGTCGCATCCGCCGTGCGGGGGCTCAGCAAAGGCACCCTCAATGCCTGCGTCCAAGTGCCCAGTCACCTACGACAGCTCGCGTGTATGCAGCCGGGGGGTGGCAAGCGACGGGTGTTGGAGGACGAGCTCCACGCCATCATATAATGGGGGCTGGGAGAGAGCGCAATCAAGAAGGTGCTGTCCATAGTTTGCTTGCTCGAGAAGTTGGGCTAGCTGCGGCACACATTACGCCCCTTGTACCTTGCGGTCGAAGTCACAAAGCAGCAGGAGAAAGAGGGCCGGGTCCGGGTCAAGGAGTGGACGACCATGGGTGCCATCCAGCACCTGGCAGCCACCGCGGGGACGGCCGCGGAATGGGAAATTGTGGCACTCGCCTTCATACTGCCAGCGAGCCAGCAAGGTAGTCACTACACACGACAGCGACCACCTCGTCTTCACAGGCACCAAGTCTCGGGTGGGGGCACATTGACTGCAGTGGGCGGGCTTCCTTGTGCGGCTGCGGGCCATTCACAGATTCCACCTGGATGACCCAGCATGGTTCCGAAGTCGCCACAGGTTGCATGACGGGTTACAGGGCCTCCTCGCCAAGCCGGGAGGCAGTTACAAAGCCATACACTGGCATTCCTTCCGCCGGTACCGAGCAACATAGCTGTGGGGCCTCGGATTGCTTGTTCGGTTCGTCATGCACTGGGGCGGGTGGTGCACGTCGGCGGTGGCCGAGATAAACCACAAGCTCCCCCACGGTGGAGTTTCACTCGCAACGGGCCGATACCGCAACCAGAGTGGCGAGGGAGATTGCTGGGGGCCGTGCTTCGGGCGGGCACGACGCTCGGCATACGGCCTGGCTGGGTGCGGCGCAAGCTTGAGGCCCCCGTTGTGCGACTTGTTGGGCCTGTGCGGAGTATGGAGGGCGGCGGCGCAGTGGAGAAGAAGCGGGTGGGGACATCATCGCATAGAGCAGTGGCCGTGGAGGTCGAGGACTCGCCGCAGGCGCAGCCATCGAAAGCGGTGCGGAAGCGGGAGGCCGGGTGGCCCAAGCCGAGAGCTAGGCGCAAGCTCTCAGCAACAGCCGGCGGGGCAGCAACGGCGACACAGCAGCAATACACCGGGGAAGGACCACGTGCGAGAGGAGACTCGCAAAGTGCCGCCGAGGCCCGTGCGGCGTCACCTGCGGTTGGCGGAGGCTTTTGGGAGGCTGCAGGGCAGCAAGGAGGGGCGTGTATCATGGTCGTGGGGGCAGTGATGGGGCTTATGGTGGCAGAGCGCGAGCTGCTTGGGGGGGGCAGTGAGCGGGTGGGGCCGGAATCCATCCTTGAGGTCGCGCTCAAGGTGGTGGGGGATGACGGCCTCGACAGAGAGAAGCATGTATTGCTCGTCGTTGGGGAAATCACGGAGGCGGCGGCAGCAAGGGGGCTTGGGATAGGGCGGGTGCAGATATCCCCCTCCCTATAGAACAAGCTCATCCCTGGGGGGTTGTGGGAGACGTATGAGCGATGTGTGGGGCGGCGACACGGACATGGCCTCTAGGTGCAGCAAGCTGTTGCACATGATGAGGTCAGTGCGCATCGGCACGTGGGGGGTTAAATTGATTGGGCGAAAGCTGACAGCTAGGACGTTCCTGCACCCCAAGAACCGGCCGAAGTGCCGCACGATCCCACACCAATCAATGGGGTAGACAACAGGCGGCTTTCAAAATTCCAACTGCTAGGGCTTGAGGGCCTGTGGGACTAGATGCGGGGGAGGGGAGGAGGGGGCGACATGGCCCCTGTGGATGGCCAAGCTTGATCTCCCGAACGCGTCGTCCAGTGTTTGTTTACCGTGCGTGTAGCAGCGCATTTTCGCGCTTCAAACAGCCGACGGACGGCGCTATAGATACACGCGCATGCCATTTGGCTGGCAATGTTCGCCGCTTGTGTGCTAGACACTAGTCAGAAAAATTGTTGAAGGGGCCCTAAGGGGCATCAAGGCTAGGGCGTGGGTATATATCAATGATATCCTCGTGTCAGCCACAAAGTGTGCTGTGACGTGTGGTGCGGAGAATCACGGGCCAATTGAAAGGAGCGGGCTTTCTGATCAGCAGCAAAAGCGAGACAACACCCACCCGCCGAATCTGTTTCACGGTAAAGAATGTGCGGGGGGGATGAAGAGTGCATTGCGTGCGTGGCTGTAGGCGTTGGGGAAAGGCAGAATCGTGTAGCGCAAGGTGCGAAAGCGATTGGGGCAGTTGTGTTGGCTGACAAGACCGTGTGCAGGATTGTCTTGCTTCTTTGCAAGGAGCTACCGGGCCTTCAGTAGGGGAATGGCGCGCGGCACAACCCTGCTTTTCGGCTCAGTGGTGCAGTGCTACCCCCCAAAAGAAAAGCGTGCGGTGGCGCGAACGCCATGACGGGCACCTATACCAATTACCAAGACGCGGCAAAAGAGGGCTGTGGTTTCCGAGTGGGGATCGTTAGGAGGCGGGGCTTTTATAGATCATACCGGGCGCCAGTGTGGATCCAAATGCTCTTGCAGGTAGAGCTGTATGGGGTTTACCATGCAGCATGCAAGCTGGCGGTGTATATGGGAGGGTAAGAGGTAGCGGTATGGATAGACAACTAGGCAAGTAGGCATCATGTCATGGGCTTGCAGGCGGTAGTAGGTAGCTGGCCCACCAATGAATCCTGCACCGAATGGTCTGTCTCCAGTCGACGACCAGCGTTCTTTAAGGGCCACGTGTGAGGTTCGGCATGCATGTGCCGGACCTTGACGACACTCTACCGCCCTACAGGGCAGCAGCATTCACAGCGCAGGGCTTTCCCGTGACCACCTTGAAAACCACCCACCACCGGGTGCACTGAAACTCTTTGTGACGTTGGGAAGAACAAACTTGTGACAAAGGGCGAAAACTAGGGCTCAAGGAGTTGCCGACATACGTGGAGCGTTTCCTAATAGGAGCCTTCATGGTGCAGGGTGGCATCCGCTGACAGCTAGCGGACCCCCCGAGTAGCCTTAAGTCCCTTCCATCATGAGCAGCAACACACACCGAAGCACAGGAGTGATGCCAGAGGTGGAGCAGGGAGCGGTTCCTTCTGAGAGCCCCATAGCGGGCATAGGTGAATGGGGGGGGCGGGGGCGCAAAAGAGATGGTAAGGGGGCTCAACAGGGATCAGCCGCAGGCAAAGTGACTCTTTGGCGTTATTGACAGTGGTGCGCCCAATCTGTACTGTTCAATTGAAATCCAATAGGGTTGACGAAACAAGGTCTTAGCAGAAGGAGTGTACACATATTCTGTGGCATGTGTATCACAGCAATTTTGTGGCTACGGCCTTTGTGGAAGAACTGCTGAAAATTGCTGCATATGCATACCAGGACGTGCATGTGTGGGGCGCTTTGTGACCTGCGGATGGCCCACTCCCTCCAGAACCTCTCTCTCTCTCTCTCTCTCTCCCCTGCCAGTCTCTCATTTTACTTGAGTGCCCAGGCCCCACCCGCCTGCCCGTACAGTCTATGTCCCACAACGCAGCGGGGAAGCAGGAACAACATCACAATCACTCAGTGGTGCCAGATGGTCCATGGAGGCATTAGCGAGTTCTGCTCTGCAGGGTGTCAGGGAGGCAGGTGCTGAACATCAAATTTGGGAGTGAGTCTGTCCTCAGGCTCAAGTTGTTCCACAGTACAATGCTGAGAATGTGTTTATGAAGCGCTTAGGGGGGGCTGGGTTGGAATAGAGGAAATTCACAGGAATTGGTACATGGTGACCCATCAAGTTCCAGTCGGGGATGAGTGCCAGAGGTCATCTGAGCCTGGCTGCTCAAGTGTCAACCCGACAACCTGCCAACCAGCACAGAAACAACCGCCACCGCATGCATGCCGACTTCACGAATGGGCTGCCTAAGTGCCATTTTGCCGCCATGTCCCAGCGCTGCCCCGCCAACGGGGTTGCAACGCTGTGTCACAGTGGGTGCGACCCGCCGCCTCAATCAACGCGGGAGGCTGAACCCGGTGCCTCTTGCGCAGAGACTCCCCTGCAGGACTTCGTCGCCCGCCTGCAAACGGTGTGCCAACACAAACACCAGGAGACGGGCCCCGATGCTGATGTCGCGACGTATTCAGCCTTCGCCACATTGGTCAACTGGTGGGATGAGACATCGCCAAGTGTCCCCGGAGCCGACGCCGAAATTGGGCAGGCGCTGCGGAATTTCGCCAAACAACAGGCGAACATGTACAACACTGCCTGCAACGAGCGGCACCGGCGGGTCCGCACGGTCTTGTGCTTCGGGCAGTTTGCCGTGCTGCTGCTGGGGGTCTCCTACGCCATCGCCTTCCTCGCCTTCACCTTCGACCACGGGACGCAGGTGTACTCCATCCTGCAGCCCGACGAGCCGCAGCAGATCTGCTTCTGCGACACCCGCTGCCAGTGCACCTGCACGGACCTCGCAATCGCGGACCCGGACTTTGACCGCGCGATGGAGTGCCATTTGGCGGTGGAGGGGGCCCTCCTGCCGTACTCCAACACCTCCGCGGCCGTGTCGTCGGCGTTCCTCAACGGCAACATCGACGAATCGTTCCTGAACACGTCCTGCGCGCCCGTCGTGGCCGAGATGGACGCGGCGTGCAACCGCACGATGCAGTTCTTCGGGCGGATGGTGACCGGGATCTTCGAGGGGCCGTGGCGCAGCTCGAACGCTACGCAGTGGGTCCAGATCCTCGCGTTCCTGCTGGTGTGCAGGGAGATTGAGAAGAACGCGACGCGGTTCGACTGCACCGCGCTGCTGTCCTCCCCGGACTCCGCGGTATTCATCGAGGCGATCCGTATGGCGTATCGGGTGTTCGAACACACGGAGTTGCCGGCGGAGGACCCGCACACTTGGGGCTGCGCAATCGTCTGCCAGTACGCGCACAGCACCCTCCGCGGCCTGACGGGCTTCACGCCGTGCCATGTGCCCGAGCCCGAGATCAATCCCATACGGCAGGGGCCCTGGGTCACGATGCAGATGTTGTGGACGTACCGCCGCTGGCTGCAGTGGAACAGCACCAACGTCCAGATCGAGGGGCAGTCGGTGGCGCAGCTGGTGCAGGACCAGTCGGATGCACTGGTCCGCTACGGGCGGGAGATGAGCCGCAGCCGCGAGCTCCTCCAGCGACGCAACCTGTGCCCTGCCCTGGCCGATCGCTGGGGGTACCTCCTGCTGGTTACCGGGACGAGCACGCTGACGGTCGTGCTGGGGGTCGTGGGGTACTGGGTCATTGGGCACGCAATGGCCCAGAACCGCCTGCCCCGGTTCGGCTCCCAGCACCACGCCGTGCTCGGGGGCGTGGCGGAGACCCTGATGTGCGGCGCCAGCAGCGCCATGGCCGACTGGGCGACCTGGTTCATCGACGTCAAGAAGCGCCGGCACTCCGCGCCGTTCATCTGCAGCGCCTTCGGGCTCGCGACCGTCGTGGACTCCGCCGTCCTCGCGCTGCGGCTGTGCGGGCTCACGGCTATTCTGCTGCGCACGGGCACGTGGGTGGGCGAGGGCTGGCCCGCCGGGTGGCTGGGCCTCCAGTTGGCGACCGCGGCGCTGTTGGCGGTGGACATCTGCCAGGCCCTCCTCCTCGTGCTCATGGTCTCGGAGGAGGAGATCGAGGAGGCGGGCATGTCCTACTTGCTCATCGTGTGGACGCTGGTCAAGTGTACCACCACCGCCGTCCCGCTGGTGCAGGACTTCGTGGTCCGGGGCCGCCACTCGAATATCGACCGACTCTCCCCGTTTCGGTGGCTCGGGGCGCACCGGACCCGCCGCCCGATGCACGTGCCGATGAGCCCCGACGGGGTCCTGCCCCCGGGGGACGGGGCGGGTCCCAAGACCCACCGCAACGGCCGCGGGCCCGACACAGGCCACAGGCCGCCGCCGCACCACAGCCCAAAAGATGGCCTGCTGCCGCGGCCGAATGACGATGCGCCCTGGCCACCCCCATCCGCCAGCACCGCCTGCGACGTCGACGTGGACGAGGGCTATTACGGCCCCGGCCCTCGGATGTCTTTGTGAGAGGAGCAATGGGCACTGCGGCAGCGGGGATCCTCCTGTGTGGACACCCAAAGCTCTTTTGCGGCGGAGTGAGGTTTGTGCGGTGTAGGTTTTGCTGTGTGTCTGGTTCTCCTCCCACAATGGCAGGCACCCACACAATTGCACCCACCCGAACTCATCCCTCTCCAAATTTCTCCGTACAAAGCAGGACACACAAAGGTCATGACAGTGGCCACCAGTTGTCCTGCACATGACCCCAGTCTTCACGGACCCCCCCCCCCCCCGCGTGCCCCTGCAAGCTGTGGACATGCCCTTGTGGTGGTATGTAGGAGTGTGGGGAGCTGCCCGACATCAGTGATGCCGACCTCAATGCCGCAAGTAGCGAGCATCTCTGGACTTTCTCTCCAACAGCCACCAATAGCAGGCCGTCGCACTCCGCCGCAAGCAACAATGTGGCTCATCAAAATACGTCATCAACGTACCAATCCTGGCCCTCCACAAGAAGCAAGTCAAAAGGACTCCCAAGCAAACAACCAAAACCAACAGCCACACAACAAACTACATGCACCACACTGCCGCCATACAAAGATGGCGTGAATCAAGTCAGCCAAGGTAGCTGGTAACGGGTGGCTCGGAAGGGGTTTAGGGCTGCGATATGTTGTCAGTATGATTGACAAGCACTTTGAGATATATACAGGGAACGTTTGCCCCACGTGCGCCGTGTGCATGTGCCCTTTCATGTGTTGGTCCGTAGGATTGCAACGGGTATGCACACGCAGTGGAATACAGGGCTACATTTGGTATGCCACCAATGCCCAAATGCCCTGCTGACATTTAGAGGCTGGCAAGTTTTCGAAAATCTGCGAAAGCTGGGGTTACGCAGGGCTGTCCCACTGCTCAGGACTGCAGCGTTCTGCCCCGTCAGGAAGGGGGCGGCACGTTACGCGTTTCCTCTTCAACGGTCCTTTCAGAGAGGTATGGGGCAATGGGTCATGTCGGGCTGAGGTGCCGATTGTGGTGCGGTCTGGCGGCGCGAGGTTCGGCCCCTGCAGAGGGTTCTGGAGGGTACGGCGGAGTACGCACAGCCCATACTTTGGAGACTGCGGCCCTTGGGTCCTAAGAACGTCCATCGCCGTCGCCGTGCATTGCATTTCGACGGTGGGCACCTGCTCATCACATTGTCCCCTCATTCTGTCCGCCGACTGTTGTGACCTCAAACACATTTGCCCATTTGACGTGGTTCGAGCCCACGCTCTGCACTGGATTCGGGGCTCAGTTGGCCATGGCACGGAGAGACACAGCAGACGTGCGCTGGGCGCCGGTTGTGCTTCACGGTGACCCGCCAGCCTTTATCGGGTACTCCTGCACTCTTGAAGCGCTGCCGTGTGGACACGGGACAGTTGGGGGCTCGCAGTGCTGAACCACAAGGACCGCAGCCTCAGGTCGCCCCAGGGGTGCGCAGTCATCCGGTGGTCAACCCCCGGTGGTTGGCAGCCATGAGCCCTTGACCATGACTAACACGGCGCATCACCTGTAATGGGATGGAAACATATTGACACCTGCATTTTGAGCTCTTCCTACAGCGCAGAAGGGCTCAATTGGCAACCCCCAGCGAAGGCGAGCGGTTCTGCCCCCCGCGTCCCCCAGCGAGTGCAGACACCCTGGGGAAGGGGGTGCCATAAAGGCTGGTTGCGCGCCGTGTGCAGTGCTGTGTTCTGTGTGACCTGCTTGTTGGTGGAAGTCACCTGTGAGCGGCAGTGGGGCTGGGGGAGTTGGGGGGGCAATTTTGTGGGTCAGAGTGGAATGATTGTACCACAGCTCACAAATTGGAGCATTCAGCGCGAGGTTGATCAATTGCAGCAACACAGAAATAAAGCGCTTAGAACTATAAACCAAGAGGGATGGGAATTTTGGTATCGGTACAAAAAAGTATGCGCCACAATTGCGTGCCTCTGGGTGAGCTGTGAAACAAAGTCAGTACTTCAGAGGTTCTGTCCCGAACAGTTTGTCTGCGAGCAAGCCATGTCTAGTCTGACTTCAAGATGCTGCTTCTATTTGTACCAGGGGTATCCGCTTCCCTACCATACCAGGGGTATGTGCTCATTTACACTCCCTGGACCGCCCTCCGTTCGAAGACACCCATGCATGTCATACTGCTGTTGCCAACCGCCGTGAAGGCGCTTCAATGGCATTTGATTTCGAGTAGTCAGTGTGCAGTTGCTTGTGCAAGGTCGTGATGTGTGAATCAGCGGGGCTGAAGTGTGCACATGTGTATGTGTGTTCATCAATGGGGGCGCATGGTGCACCGCGTGCACGGCAAACATTTTGTCCAAGGGGTGCCGCTAAATAGACAAATAAAATAGACTGCAGTCATAGTTGGATTATTGATAGGATTGTTTACCATCTTTGGTGAAGCACCAGTGTTTGTAGTCCTATTATCCCCTAACCAATGGCCATATCCTACGCTTTTCAGCCATGCTGCCCCTGCTTTGGGGATCCCAGTGACACAATGGTTATGTTTTGCTTGCACCCAAGCTGGAGACTCTAGACTGTGTATCACACGGGGCATATTGAGGTACATTTTCTCCACCCATTCCAGTAGTCAAGTGATACTGCTCATTTCACCCCATTTCACTTCATCCCGTTTGTGCAGGCCCGGTATGTTCAGGATATTGTAGCCAATTGTCTCCTCCCTGCTTTGGGGACTCCAGGGTTGGGCTTATGTAGCCATTTCTCTCCTCCGTGCTTTGGGACCGAAACATGGCAGGCTGCCCGCTTTGGGAACCCCAACATGACAGGCTTTATGTGGCTGTGCCTCTTGTCTTGCCCCAAGACTGCATAGAGCTGTGGCCATGATGTCACAGCAAAACAAGGCGCAAAAGCAGTGGAAAGAGGCACAAAAGATGGTTTTACAATTCACTCAAAAAGAGACACGTGACCTTTCAAAGTGCTGTGGTGTTACTCATTTCAAGTCCCCCCCCCCCCCACTCCAAGGTGAATGTGTAGGGATCGCTTTTTCTATTCCACACCCCAACAAACCGACCCGCCATCTCAGGCCCCAGTTTGAGGCAGCTTCATCTGGTCAAGTATCCGGCTCTCCCCAGCTGGATCCCTTTCTTGGTGTGCTGCAGGGCACGCCGCAGTGCCGCACGTGCGGCAGGCTGAGGATGATTCCTTTACTACACAGAAACATCAAAATCAAAACACCAAGATAACAACACCATTTGACACTCGTGGTGATGGGAATGCAGCATGGTATGAGTAGGGGTTACACCGGCAGTTGCAGGTGGTTTGAAGGGCAGGCCGGGGGATGGAAACGGGATGCACCTCGACGTTCGGTGCTTTGTGGTGGTGGTGATGGGGGGGGTTAGGGCGGCTGTCGTCGGGGTTACCGTTCCTGCTCGCAAGTGCAGCCGGGCGGAGTGGCCCTGCACATTCCACCGCCTCGCACAGCACCAGGGCAACGCGCCGCGTCGCGTTGCCCTCCAGAGGTATCATCATGCCCTTCCTGCTGCTGGTCGCAGCCCAGTGCTGTCCAGTCCGCGCAGCAGCCGGAGGAGCGCCGTGCCCCTATCCCCTGTCAGGCTCCTGCCAAGCCCATCAGTTCTTCCCCCTCCTGGACGCCAACTGCGACGAGGTCCTCACCGCCCCCGAGTTCAGGAACGGCGTTGCCCACTTTGGCTAGTGCCACCGCGACGCCGACTTGACGTTCCCCCTCCTGGACCACGACGCCAACGGGGCGGTCTCTCCCGCAGAGTTCTGCCCGATCTTCCAGCTGCTCGCTGTGGGGGAGCCCTCCGCTCTCCGCGTGTTGAACCCGGTGGACGCCAGCGCCACGGCGCTGCCGCTGGCGAGCGCGCGGCACGAGGGCGGCACGTGGTGGGGCAACAACCAGCACAAGCTCGTGCGCGCGGGGGGCCGCGTGTTCACCGGCGTCTTCGACAACGCAGCCCCCGCGGCGCCGGAATTCGTCTTATTCGGCTGGGACGATCGGTACCGGACATGGGCCGAGGGGTGCCGCATGCCGGCCACGACCCCCGGCAACCTCGTCTTCGACCACAAGTCCCGGTCCCTCCACGTGTTTGTGCACGAGAGCACCGACCCCAATAACGACGCAAAGCGGCGGCTGGTGCACTACAAGTTTGCCCATGTGGGGGACCCCGTCATGGTATGCACCACCAGCTGAGTGTCATGTACGGCGTCACTGGTATCAGTGTCAGTATGCGGCCCAGAAAGACCAGCTCGTCAGCCCAGCCTCTTTGAGTCTGGCCTGGCGCAGGGCATCCGGCGTACAGCGCCACCACTGTGACGCCGCGGGGGACAGCAAAACCAGTCAAACAACCCCAGCAACAACCAGCACAACCCCAGTACGCCAACTACTGGGCGCCATTGACGCGCACACGGCACATACTGCCACATCCAGCACAGCCCCAGCACACCAACCACTTGGCTCCACGAACGCAGAAACGACACCAGCAGGAGCACTGGCTGCAGCGGCTGACAGAAAGCAGCAACCCGACGCAACTTGCGAAGGGAAGAATGGGTGACTGTCCAAGGCCCGTAAAGAAACAACAACCAGACGGAATGTCACACGCGGGGGGGGGGGGATTGCAGTTGTACTGTGCGTTGCCTCGCCTCCCACGCAAACCGGTCTTCCCATGATACACTTGCAACAGACCTGTTTCTCTCTCTCTCTCTCTCTCTCTCTCTCTCTCTCTCTCTCTCTCTCTCTCTTGTGGCTTGCGTGTGCTGCCCGTTGTGTTGACAGTGTCACCTACACCACCACACACGTGACAGTCCACACGTCACTGTACAAGGGGGGGGTGGGCAGCACCGACAAGCCCTGGAAGATAGAACAAACCATTGGTGGTCACTGCACACGACCAACCAGGGGGTGGACTCACACGAGTCCCTAGCTCCGAGGTGTGAACAGCCCGGAGTGAAGTCCTCAAATGGAGAGCCCCTCAGCAGCCCGGAATGCAAAAGAGCAACAACGCATCTTATTCACCCCAGAACAACCCCAACAAACACCAATGACAGGTCAGCTTGTAGATTTGGAGACATGCAAAAGTGCCCGGTGCCCGTGGTACCACCCAACTGAAAGTGGGACAACCCGACAGCCACAATGGGAGGCAGGGAGCGACATGCTACCCCCCCGGCGCCACACACCAGCAGCGGTGAACGTGCCAGCAGAAGAAGAAAGAGCCCGAAATAGGGAGGAACGCAAGCAGCAAAGCAACTGGGCACAGAGCCGCCCCACACACGGCAGTGAGACGAGCCCCAACAGGACACACAACACAAGGGATACACAAGGGAACCATTAGGTGCGAGCACTGCAGCAACCACCAAATGCGGCGCACGCCGAGTGAGCCATCAGCAAACACCTCCCCCCCTCCCTCTACAAAGTGCCCACGTACTCCACAATGGCGGGGGCTGCGCCCCGCGCGCCGGGAGGTGCTCGCCACGGGGCTGGCAACAGGGCCGTGACCAGCCAACCGCGCACAGGACAGTCCACGTCGTACGGAGATGTGAAATCCTCGTACGGGGGGGGGGGGGGGGCAGGCGGGTGGGGCAGGAGTGGGTGCGCGAAAGGGGCACCCAGGAGCGCCAACAGACACGGGGAGGAGCAACACAGACACACAGAACGCGGGAGCCACACCAGGAGGGACAAAGGCGAGCACAACAGACAAGGAGGACGGGCACAGCAAGGCAGGAGAGGCAACCAGAATAGCGGGAACAGGGAACCAGAATGGAGGGGATGGGAGAGAGTGCGCATGGGAGGCAGCGACAACAAAGGAAGCCACCCGTTCTTCCCTTCGCAAAGTGCGTCGGGTGGTCGTTGCTTGCTCGGCTGTGGGGCCAGTGCGTGTTGCTTCATGTGTGTATGTGGGGCCCACTGTTCTATCTTCCGGGGCTTGTCGGTGCTGTGCCCCCCTGTGTGACATTCCGTCTGGTTGTTGTTCCTTTACGGGCCCTGGACAGTCACCCGTTCTTCCCTTCGCATGTTGCGTCGGGTTGCTGCTTTCTGTCAGCCGCTGCGGCCGGTGCTCCTGCTGGTGTCGTTTCCGCGTTCGCGGAGCCCAGTATTTGGTGTGTTGGGGTTGTGCTGAATGTGGCATGGAGTGCCGTCTGTGCGTCAATGGCGCCCAATAGTTGGCGTATTGAGGATGTGCTGGTTGTTGCTGGGGTTGTTTAACTGGTTTTGCTGTCCACGCGCCTCTGTCCACAGGCCGTCCATAGCCTGCCTCGCTGTGGTTCTGTGTGCGTGAGGCCCAGGTGCCCTGTTCCTCCATGCGTTGTCCTGGCCGTCCACCATATGTCCTTTTCCCCCTCACGGCTGGTCTGCCCCTCATGGGCTCCCGCTCCTGTTGCGCAAACAGCCCATCTGGGCTGCGGGAGACACCCCCCACCTGATTCTGGTTGAGCAGGGGTTGCCCTGGCACCCGGTAGCGACAGGGCTGGCTGGCCAGGCCATCCCCAACGAACCCAATGAAGAACGAAATGTCACACAGGGGTGTGCATTCGCCCTGACACCTGCCCCCCCCCCCCCCAGTAAGTGCTGTGCTGCATGCGGAGCCCAAGGTGCCTCTTAGGGCTGTCTGCTGGGGCGGAGTACGTCGTCTTCTGCTGTGGAGCCCTCAGTGTCTTGCAGGCCCCTGTCAGCCCAGGCCATGCTGGTTGTGGAGTGAGCCCACCCCGGGGGCAATCGACCTTCTTGGGCTAGGAGCTCGGCACTGACACCCCCCCCCCCCCCAAGCCTGCCCCTCCCCCCTTGGGGGGTGTGGGGGGGGGGCGTTGTGACGATTGCAGGTCTTGCATGTTGTGGGATTCTGCCTGCACTGGCCAAGGGCATGATGCCATTTGCCAAGGGACGCTGTACCCCAGCAGCCGGCACGCACGCGGGCGGCCAAAAGCTGAAAAGTTCTCAATCTTTGGGGAGTGGGTGTGAGTCTTCTGCGCATGTCGGAAATCGACCGCCACTCCCCACGCCCCGGCGGATGATTGGGTCCGCGAGGGGTTCTGTTTGGGGCGTCAGAAGCGGCGAGACTTCACAACGCATGGGGCGCCCCCCTTATTTCTACCCCATGTTCTATGTCGCTTCTTGCTCTGCCCGGCGCAGGGCACGTCCATCAAATGGGAAACTTTTGCCAAAATATTTCAATGCATTGCTCCGTTCAGACCATTGCGTAGTGGCAGGAGGGGGTCAGACTCCAAAAGTTTGTGTACCTGAAATGGATCTCCCATTTCCGGCCTCTTAGTCAATTTCATTTTGCTGATGTGGGTGGGTGGGTGGGTGGGGGGGGGGTAGGTGAGGCGCCAAAAAAAGGTTTGGGGACCTGAAATCGGCCTCCAATTTCGGGCCTGTTAAGTGAATTTTTTCCCTGGGGGGTTGGGGGTGGGGGGTCGGCCGGGGCTGGCGAGGGCCCCAAACGACTGGGAGGCGGGGGGCGTTAGCAATGGCTTGGCTCCGCTGCGACTGACAGTTGGTCGAAGGTGCTGGTGCTGTGCCGCAGTGCTGCAGTGCTGCGCTGTCAGGGGGTGCGGCCGGGGTCCGAGGGGGGTGTCTCCCGGATGCGGTCCTACTCACAGGATCTGACGTGCCCGGTGGCGCCGGAGGTGATCGCGGGGGACGCCAACAAGCGCATCGGCGTCTCGGTGGTCGGTGGCACGTTCACGGTGGCCTACGGGGACTTCACCAGCCACTGCGACCAGGCGACCGACCCTGGCTGCCGTGCCCGGGCCGGCATATTGTAGTGTGGACCCGCGCGGCGGGGGCGGGGGCCTGGGCCATGTCGTGCCCCGTCACGCAGCTCCCCCACAACTTCTACTACCCCATCGTCCACGGCGGCTTCCCGAACGGGCCTGCGGGAGACTCCCCACGGTCCCTCATGCTGATCATGGACGACTGCACGTCCGGCACGTCCTGTGACTACCTTTGGGTCAAGTATCTGACGGAGACCTCGCCCGGCGGCACGTGGGCCGCGGAGACCCTCCACCACCTCCCGGCGGCGGCGGGGGCGGCAACGCAGAACCTGGACATCCTCTGGGAGGACTGCGGCAAGGTCCACCTGCTGTTCGCGGACACGTCGTGCGCCATCCCTGTGTTCCACCACTGGCACCGCCCGGCGCCAGGCGCGGCGTGGCTCAAGGAGCAGTTCTGGTTCCCAGATATGGGGCTGAGCTGTTGGTGTTGCATGTTCCTGGTCGACGGGACGCTGCACTATGCCATCACCTGGCACTCCCGGCTGTACGTCTTCCAGGACGACGACAAGCGGCCGGTCCCAGTCGCGAGCACGCCGGGGGTGGCCGAGGGCTACCTGTACGTCTCGGAGTTCCGCAGGGGCGATGACCTCCACCCCATTGCCGTGGACTTCCTGGTGGTTTCTGGGAGGGCCTCTGTGTATGCCCCCGGGGCCCCGGCGCCCCACTACCACATTCGTCTGCCGCTCAAGTAACATCCTGACATTGCCCCGTGGCGCAATGCCCGCACGCCTGCAGCACCGACTGCTTTGTGGGGCCCATCTGCAGGGGCTGCACTTGGGAGCGGGGACGCAGCCCCTGACACGCCGCCCTGGGCCCGACGCACCCAACGTCGGCGTGCACGCGGTCTCCATCCCCCAAAACGGGCTCCTCCAACCGCCTGAAGGACCCCCACAGCTCTTTGTTTTTCGTTTCTGTCAAGGAACATGCACGCCCCTGGGCCGGTGGTGAGGACCCAATTGCTGGCAGTTACTGGCCAACCGTTTTCAGTCAACCGCCAATCGCTGGCGGTTACGGTTAACCCTCCACAGCCCTGGGCCATTGGCTGCCAGCCGCCGTTTTTCAACTCCCTGACATTGGACGCCTAGAGTTGTTCTTTTTTTCCCATTCAGGAACGTCCTGGGGGGTGTTTTGCAGGCGGGCAGGTACCCCATACGCATCTTTTGTTGGCCCCAGCAGCGGATGGAATGTCCCGATTTCGTGTCTGGGGCCTATCAATCCCTGCGCCATGGACTCTTTTCCTCCAGGTCCCTTCAACAACGCTGTGGGCCAGTGAAGACCAGTGGAGACCGATGGCCCATCCGTGCTGAGTGGCCACCGAGGGCCGTCCTGCAGCCGCCGATTGTCAGTTCAGTGCTGCATCAGGCAATGGCCCGTTCCACGGCGTTGGCGAATCACCGGCCCGGGGTGGGCGACTCCTAGAACGCCAACTACCCCTGCCCCCCCCCCCCCCCCCTAGGGGCCTCCGGCAAACAGTCAGTTGCCAAAGGTGTCGCCCTCAGGGGTCCACGGGCGCCAACGGCGCCCGACGCTCCATGAACACCAAAGGTGCCCTACAATTTTGTCCACTTTGCACCCCAACACTATCCTTAAACCCAACCTTGACTCTAACGCCCACTGCCAACCCTCAGCCGACTCCTAACCCTACACCTAACCCTGACCCTAGCCCTAGCCCTAACCAGGATTGAATATTGGGACCGAGCTGGTGGGGGAAGGAACATCGTATAGGAGAATTCAACGACAAATGAGGTACGCACTGGAAAGTGGATGAGAGCGGCTGAAAAGGGGCTCAAAATGAGCTGTATTCATCCGTTTGGGCACCACAACTAGATGAGGATCATTGTTGGAAAACCATGGTTTTGACCCGTTTTTGAGCCATTTGTGGTCCCAAATTGGCCCATTTTCAGGGCCCTTTCGGCCTTGAGAGGGGCCAAAATTGCTCAACATGGGCTCAAAATGGGCTCATTCCACTTGTTTGTGCACCCCAAATGGTCCAAAAGTATCTTTGGAAAAACACATTTTTCATCCATTTTTGATTGATTTGTGGTCCCAAAACAGCCCATTTTCAAGGGATTTTGTGACTCCGGAGTGGCCAAAATGGCTTGCAATGGGCTCAAAAGGGGCTCATTTCACTTGTTTAGGGACCCCAAATGGTCTAGGATCATTTTTGGAAAAACATATTTTTGACCCATTTTTGACCTATTTTAGGTCGCAAAACAGCCCATTTTCATGGCATATTGTGGCTTTGGAGGGGGCAAAATGGCTTGCAATGGGCTCAAAAAGGGCTCATTTCACTTGTTTATGCACCCCAAATGGTCTAGGATCATTTTTGGAAAAACACATTTTTGACCCATTTTTGACCCATTTTTTGTCCAAAACAACCCATTTTCAAGGCATTTTGGGATTTTAGGAGGGCCAAAACGGGCCACCACGAGCTCAAAACGCGCCAAAAACACTTGTTTTGGCATTCCATGTGGTCTAGGATCATTTTTGAAAAAAGTCATTTTTTTGCACCTGGTAAACCTTGTTGACCCCTTTTGACACCCACCTCTTTGGGCTACCTCTTGCAGCTTGCCGTAGCCCACTGGACCTAGGTATGGGGGTCTGGGCGTCGGTTAGGGCAATCTTGAAATGTGGAAACCACCAAAAGTGGGTGGTTGTAGGTGGATTAGGTGCACTCGAAATCGCGTTTTGGGCCACGTAGCGCAAGATATGGTCTGTTCTGGGTTTGGGGCTGTCGGCGGCCAATGTGCACAAATTCGGGGGCTTTTGGGGGCCTTGTGGGGGGCAGTTCGCGGACATATTGTGGAGTTAGAGGGCCCTAGAGGGCCCTTCGGCACGGGGAAGTCTAGCTGCATGTGTAGAGTGGCCACTATTTCCCTTGCTTTGGCCATTTTGAATAGGTTCTAGGGCGGTTTTGGGCAAAAAAAAGGCTGATTTTGGCCCTAAATTGCAGATTTTGAAATGGAGGTCCGGCACTTGCGACACCCGTTCCCGGCCGCCACCGTTGAGTTTCTGGCTCATAGTTTGTGTGGTAGTCCCTCACACCCATAGGTAGCATCCGCCAAAATTTTGGCCGAATCCCAAGCACCGTGACGGAGATGTGATTTTTGCCCATTTTGCGCGTGCTGGCAGCTTGCAGCTTGCTTGCCAAACCTGTTAGGTCCACCCTAGACACTAAAGAGGGTTATAAGGGGGCGCCTTAAGCGCAGTGCAACTATTTGGGCGTCTAGCCGTATTGGAGACCCATACTTTGTGATACCAGGGGCATCATTGTTGCCCCTAGCCTAGGTGTTGATGTTTCTTCCACATTGGGGATATGGCATTTTTGGATATTCACCCACTGTCACCCATTTCCACCCGTTTTCACACTTTTTTGCTCATCTCCACCATGGACTCCGACACTTTGGTGTGGGCCTTTGAGTTGGGGTGACGGAATCCCGGTTTTTGCCTGACCATAGTCGAATGCCCTATGCGAGGATGCACCGCTGTTGATGAGGATGCGTGGTTGTACCACAAATGGAAACCGGAGGTTGGCATGGATTCCCTCCTGCAAGGCACTTTGCCCCCCGGTCAGTTGAGGATGGGTTGGACACATGCGAGGCTTTGGTACTAGCTGGCGGGGTGAGTGAGCTTTCAAATAAGGCCACTCCGGAGCATTCTAATGTTGTACTTAGTTGATGATTGAACAGAAAAGAGGATATGTGTGTGGCTTTTCGCATTTTGCATGATGTCTTATGTGAGGGGAAGGTAGCTTGCATTTGTCTTTAGCTAGGGTAGTTTGGGTGACCTAAATTTGGGGCATTTGGAAGGGGTGTGCCTGGGGGTACTTTAGGGAGGACCTTGTCTAAAAGTAGCGCGCAGTGTGCGCGACGTGCGCGCGCAGTGCAAGGATTCCCCCTAAAACCAAGACTGGTTCCACCAGCTCGGTGACCCTAGCTCAGGGTTTTGCTTAGTGTCCTACCCCACGGGGGGGGGGGGGGTCTGGCAGAATTTCAGGGTGGGTGGGTGTCCAACCCCCCCCCCCCCCGGGGTGGGGTGGGACTTTGTGGGGGCCCTTGGGTCTATCGAGCCAGTGCCACTTCTTTCTTTCTTCTGCTGCAGGTTCCATGTAACATATTTATTTATGGTGTGTTTACATGGTATTGCATATCACGTGTGCATGCCCCACGCCCATAAAGGGGCTAGGATGCATTGTCATTTGTGTCAAATGCGAAGGGGGCAACGCTAAAACATGATGGTTGTTCACCTCTGTGAAAAACTTGGTCTTCTGTATTGCATGTCTCAGTTGGGTACGTGGGTGGGTGGGTGTCAGACCCCCCCCCCCCCTGGGGGGGGGGTGGGACATTTGTCGGTCTGTGGGTATGCCAAAATTCTGGGTGGGTGGGTCCCTGAATTAACCCCCCCCCCCCCCAGGGTGGGTAAGCAAAACCCTGCCCTAGCTCTTGCTCTCACCCTAGGCTAGGGGCAAAGTCAGTGTTGGGGTCCAAAATGGAGAGCACTGATGTGTCCCAAAGCAGTCATGACCGAAATTTGGGGGATCTTGTTCAGCCCAATCAACATGGCTGGCATGGCCAAACTGGTTGGCTGCAAAGGTTAGGGTTAGGTTTATGGTGATGGTATGGTTAGAGGGGGGGGCAAGGGGAGGTAAGGGGAGCCTATGCCCCCCCTCCCCCCCCCCCAACACCCCAAATCGCCCCATCTGGACCCCCCACACACTGCACAGTGCAGCACAGCACACACTGTCCCGTGCAGTGCACAGCACACACGGTGCACAGTGCACTACGAGCGGAACACAGGGTGCAGTGCGGTACAACACACACAGCTCAGTACGGCGCAGCACACACGGTGCGGTGAAGAGCAGAGTGCACGCAGTGCAGTGCAGCAGAGCACGCACAAAGCAGTGTGGTGCGCGGCGCCTTGCGGTGCAGCGCGGCACACACAGTGCAGCACAGCACAGCACACACAGTGCGGTGCTGCACAGCACACACACAGTGCAGCGCAGCACAACACACACAGTGCCGTGCAGCTCAGCATACACAGTGCTGCAGCACAGTGTGCGCAGCTGCACCGGACAGCGATCAGCGTGGTACGGTGCCGTGTGGAACAGCACATCGCGATGCAGTGCAGCACGGCACGCAGAGTGCAGTGTGGGAAAGCACATGCAGTGCCGTGCGCTGCAGCACGGCACGCACAGCGTAGTGCACAGCACAGCACAGTGCGGTGCAGCACAGCCCGCACAGTGCACTGCAGCGCAGTGCAGTGCAGTGGGCATGGCACAAAAAGGTGCAGTGCCGAGCACAGCACAAGCACAGTACAGTGCAGAGCGCGGCACACAGCAGAGCAGCGCATCACACACAGTGCAGCACAAGACAACGCGCACAGTGCAGTGCAGCACAGCAGACGCGGACCCCCTCCACCATCTAGGCTCCTCAACCCTTGGGGCAGGGGGCCCCCGCCCCCCCCAACAGCGCGACCAGCCCCCCCCCCCCCCTCTCCCAGCCCGGGGCAGGTCCCCTCCCCTTCCGCCGCCGCGGCGCCGGGCTTTCCAGATCGCCAAGTGGGATGACGTGGCGCAGGGGTCCAGCTTGCACCATGCAGCGGCGCCGGCGCGGTGCTAGAGCAGCCGCTGCTGCAAGGCACGGGCAGCAGCTGCTCTGCGCGTGCTGCGGCGGAGTGCTACAATTGCAGCAACCCCATGGGCCCTCGGAGGTACCGGGGCGAGGGTGTGCTGCAGAACAGGTGCGGAGCCAGGGCGGCAGCAAAGCATCGGCTGCGGTAGCGGCTGTACGTCGGCTGCAGCCTAGGTGTGGCTGTAGCGGCACCCCTATAGCCCCTCGATTGGTAATGGGGCGGGGGCCTGCCGCGGAGTGGCTGCGACAACGTCATGGCTGCGGCGAAACGTGGGCTACAGCGGCTGCGGTACGTGTGCAGCGGCCTGGGTGCAGCTAGTGCAGCACCCCCATTGTCCCTGGAGAGGTGACGGGGCAGAGGTTGGCTGCACAGGCACCAAGCCCACCATACCCTCCACCCTGTGCTGACGTGCACGAGGCACAGGGGTGGGGGACAGCACAGTGCAGTGCGGAACTGCACACACAGTGCGGTGTGGCACGAAGCACAGGGTGCAGCGCAGTGCACAGAGTAGTGCCGTGCACAACGCATGCGGTGCAGTGTAGTGCGCAGCACGGTGCGGTGCAGCACGGCACGCATTGTGGAGTGCAGCACAGAGCGTTGCAACGGGGCGCACACGGAGCAGTGCGGCACAGCACACATGCGCGTGGGAGCCCCCCCCCCCCCCTCCCTGCCCATGGCACGGCGGTCCCCCCCCCCGGCCCACGGGCGCGGATGGGGCGTGCATCGCATGCATGGCCGGCCGATATGCAGAGTCGTCGGGATAGCCATCGTGCGCCCCCCAGGCGGCCTGTGAGCCTCAAGATCGGCCCTCAAATCAAATCAAATCAAATCAAATCAAATCAAATCAAATCAAATACCTCCCTGAACCCCCCCCTCCAATGCCCCCCCCCCCCCCCCAAAGGGGCCTCCGGCCAACAGTTACTTGGGGGGGTATTTGGCGTCCAGAACCGAGGGGTCGCCCCCCCCCCCCCGTGATCACCGGCGGTGACGGGCTTGGCACTGTCCGTTGACTGCGCTCCCGGGACCGCGTTTGGAGGCACGTTTCGTGTTTGGACCGCGTTTCGTGCCCCAAAAGTGCCCCCGCTTCAGACTGTGGCCGAACGACCTTCGCGAATCGCTTCGTTGTACCCTGTGTGATATCTGCGGGTGTTTCCGTTGGAATACTGCGGCATTGTCACATTGTACAGCAGGCGGATCCATTTGTCCGCCGTCGGCGAATTGGTACTTGATTGTGCCAGTGGGAGTAAGTCAGTAAGTAAGACAAACACGATGATCGCCACGGGCTTGCCCCGTGCCCTAAGAATTTTACATTCTAACATTCTAACATTTTACATTTATCCGTGAGTACTTTAAGTCCGAGCCTGTACGTTCACCTCCGTTTTTCGCCATCAGTTTCGGTATGCCCCGCGGCAAGAGTGGAGGCAGGGGTTCATTCTCAGCGGAACCAACTTTTCACGGGCATGACTCACCCCCTCTTTCTGGCGCACATCCGTGTCATCAAAGCCCCCGGTTAGAAAAGGGTCAGACAAGGTCTCAAGGCGAAGACAAGGCCATGCTCGCGTTCGGGGGCCAGGAGGGTGTGCCAGGGACGGGAGCGATAAACTCAGCCTTTGCAAGGCACTTGCTCGGCACACTCTGGTTTGCCCACTCTTCCATTCGATGGCTGCCACCTGCTCCGGGGTCTTACCCTTGAATGCATTGCAAACGGAGGTGGTGAACTGAGGAAAAGGTGTGGAATTGAAAATGGACTGGGGGGTCCGGTTTAAAGCTCATCCGCGGCGGCCAGTAGCTGGCAGCGGTGAAGCGCAAACGGCCAACCGCAGGCGGTTGAGACTGCAGGTCAGTGTCGGTCAACCCTTCGGTTACCAACGGTTGACCGCTATCGCCACTGCCCTCAATTGCGTGCTGCTTGTCTTCTGTTCTTGCAGTTGAGCTGGACCACCAGTCAATTGGTTGGCTACCGCGCACCTGAGTCAAAGCGGACGTTCAAGTGAATGTGTTTCCGGTGCAAAGGGTGTGGGACGCTTGCCCCATCAGAGGCCCATGAGCTACGTCCTGGGCCAGTTGTTGAGTCCCCTTGGGTTGTCCAGTCTGCAAGGGCCCGGGTAGAGGCCCGAAGGCTGTTCTCGAAGGCGTTTCCCCGTGTCAATGTGGTGTTGTTTGTCAAACACGTGTCTGGACGTTTTGTGGATTTGCCTGTGCCCTTTCCCCCGCTTTTGCCGAGGCTACGGCATGAGGGCGCAAGCGATGACGCCACAGCGCCAGCAGCCGTCTCAGCGGGAGCGCCTGCATTGCGTGTGGGCGCTATAGCAGTACTCTGCCCTAGGTGTGTGATCAATATCCGGGTTCGATCTCACCACAATCTGAGCTACAGAACCACTCAACCGAGCCTCTCAACAAGACTCAACTTTCCCCAACCCTTCATGTGGCAGAAAAGTGAGCGAGGGGCGTGTCATGATTCACCGCGCCGAGACAACGAGGGGGAATGACAGTGGGCGTGACGTGCAGGCCACGGTCCCTTCGGGACCGCTCTGAGTGGAAACAACAAAACACGGGTCTTTGCTCAGGGGCTGGCGTGCAGGTGGCTTGACTTGTATGTTTGGCCTCATACATTACCAGTGCCTGCAGTTGCATGTGTTGTATGTGTTGTGCAGTGTCCGCAGGGATGTTCTGCTTTCTGAATGTCGATGTCTTTCATGGCGTGCCATGAGGCACCGGGGCATCGGATGCACGGTGACGCAGGTGATAGCAACCGTCACTGCTGGTCCCGTGTAACCAGGATGTGCGTCCAAATGCGCGAAATGCTGATGTGACGTGGCGAGATTCAGACACTCAACGTAGGCGAGGAAGTACGACACAGAACAACATGATGCGAGGAACCCCGCAACACCACACAACATCCTCATGAATCCCGCCAGCGTGTGACAACCTTACAAAACCAATCCACAGGGTTTTCTTGTGCCATAGACAACAATCACTCACATCCGTACTCGGCCCTGTCTCACTCCAAAAGCCGTCAGAGCGGACTCCGTGAGGGGCCCTCAGACACACCACCTCCTTCTGGCGTCCCACTTCCTGACGTGGACGAGACCGACGAGTCTGTATCGTATCCCACCATACCACCATACAAGGGTCGTCTCTTACACGACCGGGACTGCGAAAGTGCGGATGGCAATCAACAATATGCAGATGCTGTTGACTACAACACGCAGCTCAAATGGCTTCATTTAAGAAATTGCCCACCACTGCCCCCGGTCTCTGCAAAAGCACCGCTGCAGACTGGGCCGCGGTGCCTGTGCAGAGTCCAAAGCCTTCAAAACATGTGGTCTTCAATTCTAGTGCAGTCTTTGGTTCTGCAAATCTGCGCTCGGATTTAAAAATTCGTACAGCTCGAGTATATCGCCCGGCAAGTGTACCATTCCACGTATAGAGCCGCACATCCATGATCGTGATTAATTGCTCCCACGGTGGTACATTAGAGAGCAATCCAGTCGAACCACACCACCCTTTTCCCCACCATTTGCACACCTTACCCTGTGCCCCTAGATTCCCCCAGATGAGATGTTCGGAGTCTCAAGCAATGGCAAAAGGGGATGCGAATTACCATTGCATTTGGTGCCAGGAGGAAGCGACGTATGGCATCTGAAGTAGGCCATGGGAGGCGTGACGGCGCGTTGCACAAAGCGTGGCAATCTGTGTTGGTGCCTAACAGCCCGTTGCTGACTGAACGCACTGGGATGTAAATCTGTGCCAGCCATGGTCGGATTTATGGTTTACAGTTTATGTTGCGTGTCTGGATCGTATTGATTTGGGCCAGGGGCGTCTCATGGACAATAGGGGGTATGCTCCTTAGGTCTCCATGACCTTGCAACCACAAGTTGAAGGACGCGATTGTTCGGCCAAGAACATTTCTTTGATTCATTTTCATTTTTTTTATTCCTTTCCTCAGAATCCTTTTCTTTTTTTTGCAATGTTGACGACGACCACTCCCTTCAGCTCCCTTTCCATGCCTCCTGCCATGTCTTTCGGCACTGGCGTTTCGAGCTACAGCCTATCAGCCCCCAGCTTTGGGACGACAAGCTTCAGTGCCACTCCCGGTGCTCTCACAGTCCCTCCCAGCTACAGTGCAACCAGCTTTAGTGCAACCCCTGGAGCCCTCACAATCCCTGATTTGACAGGGTACACCACGAGCCTTGAGCTACCCAAGGAGACCCAGTCACAATACCCCCCGCGGGGCACATTGCGGCCAAAGAACGACAAGTTGGATCGCTTCGTCAAACTTGTGGTGGAGAAGATCGACTTCAGCATCGAGCAGGCCCGAGCGCTTGCCGAGGACACGATGAGGATGCAGAATGAGCTCGCAGAGAGTATCACAGGGGGTGACCCCCAGTTGCGTGCCGACCTTGTGGAAGCCAACCAAGAAATTCACAGGCTCTCCTCCCTCCCTCCCTCCCTCCCTCCCTCCCTCCCTCCCTCCCTCCCTCCCTCCCTCCCTCCCTCCCCCCCCCCCACATAATTGGGCGCAGAAAAGATGAAAGGGGCAATTTGCACTGTGTGTAGAGGGAGGGGAGGAGGGAGGGAGGGGTGAAGAGTGAGTGAGTGAGGGAGGCAGGGAGGGGGAAAACGGAGAGAGTAAGGATTGTTGTCGTCGTCGTCGTTTCTGATGTTACTCTGATTGTTGTTGGTGGTGCTGCTGCTGCTGCTGCCTGCGGCTGTTGCTTTTGGTTTGCGGACCATGCCCTTGAAGAGCCCTTGTATATCTGGTCGTGGCTCATAACCCGCCAAAGTGTTCCACAACTGGCAGCCTTTGGCCCTGTCCTCAGTACAGTGTCCCCGCCGGACCGTCGTTTTGCCTGATTTCGGCCTTGCTTGCGCAGGAGGGATGGGGGGAGCGAGGGCACCCTTGGAGACGAAGGTATTGGCCAGGGCCCCTGTCACTGTAGACGCATGGAATGGCTGCACAGACCTGCAGCAGATATGTGCTGACATCCGGCAGAGGAGGCGAGCCTAATGACGAGAGTTGTGGGCTGGTTTCGCCAGTCGCTATGTATATATCACAGATGATTGGTAGGGTGGGTATTACCAGTATTACCAAGTGGCACATGGTACGGCCTGAGTTCTAGCGAGACCCTGTTTTGGTGCCAGACTCTCGCAGCCAAGTCTTGTTGAACAACGTCCCTCCTGTTCTTAGGCTGCGCGCCCAACTGGTAACGCGCTTGGGCGGCTGCAATGACGATGACGAGGAAGAGGAGGAAGAGGAGGAAGAAGAGGAATTTGAGGAAGGTGTGGCAACAGGGAATCTGTGCAAGTTCTCAGATGAAGTGGAAAGGGGGGGGGGCGAGAGTCGTTGGGCTCCCCCCTCAGGGTTCCAACCCCCCCCCCCCTCAGGGTTCATATGTCGGAGGGACCAAGGGCAGGGAAGGGATGGAAGGGGGCGTCCCTGGTACCAGCACGTGCCCCTGAAAATGATCCCCAGGACACACATTTTCAGTGTTTCTTATCAAATTTCTCTTTGTTGAAAATGTTTCCTCCAGCTGCTCTGTAGTCCAGTGGCTTTAATTCCTTTTTTTCTATTTTAATGTTTTGAATTTCCTTTTGAAATGTCCCAAAAATTCCAAAAGTTTGGACAGCCTGTTTTTGCAGCCATCTGGTCCTCAGACTGCTTTTTGATAAGAGCCTGACTTGTGAACCCTGTCCCAATCGCCTCCCCCTGCTTCAGCTCAAGCAGCCCCGCACCCCCGCCACCGCGATTGCGGGGGCAGGGTTTTGCTTAGCATGTGGCCCACCCTACAGGGCTGGGAGGTGGGCATGAGGGCAAAAAAACTTTGTGTACCTAAAATGGGCCTCTCTCTTTTCAAAATATCATTTTCCCCTAGAGGAACATTTTTTTGGTTTTGGGAACAATGCAAGCGTAGTGACGCACGCTGATACTGGCGCGCGCTTACCGAGCGACGATGCAACAGGTTAGAACAACACTTTACTACGACTCGTTTGCACAGGTGACCAATGGTTCCTGCTTGCGAGCAGTGGCTCTTTGGTTTTCTGTGCACACCCTAGACTCCAGTGGAGCCTGCTTGACAAGAGTCTGCAACTAGTAACACGCGCAAGACAAACAGATAGATAGACACCCAGACACACAGACACACAGACTCACAGGCATACAGACACACAGATGGAACAAATAGACAGACATACAAGCAGACAGTCAAACATACACACAGAGAGACAAACAATCAAGCAGACCGACGGATGGACGGATAGATAGACAAAATGGTCATAGTCATAGAACACTTATCATGCTGTCTACTGGTGTTACTGGCCACCGCGACCCACCACCCCGCCGCAGTGCCGTGGGTCCCAGGGCTGCCTGAGATTGTCCACAGGTTGACGAAGGACCTAGAGGACCGGGGATACCGGATGTCCAGGCTTGGAGGGCAGTGGCAACTGCGATGCGTCAGCAGCATTAGCACCGGTGACAAGCGCTGGCCCGGTCACGACAGACAAGCATACAAACAAGCAGTCAAACAGACATAGACAAGCAACCGTCAAACAGGCAAACAGACAGATAGTCAGATTAACAGACGGATAGACGGACACACAGACGGAGGGACAGACAGATAGACATACAAACACTTAGTCAAATAGACGGACAGATAGATAGAGAGACAGGCAGACATACAGAGGGGGGGGAGCGAGGGTCCGTTGTAAAACTTAGTAAAAAAAATTTTTAGAAAATTTTTTTTCTATGTTTCAAAACTTAGTAAAAATATATTTCTTTACTAAGTTTTTCCTCTGAGGGTGGTTTCCTACTAAGCAAATTACTTTGTAAAAAATTTTTTTACTGAGTAATTTACTTAGTAGAAAAAAAAGTTTTTTACTAAGTAAATTACTCACCCAAGAAATAAGTTTTCCCACTTCTGACTGCCATTGGGCCCACTTGTGGGCTATTTCTGATGTTGTCCCCCCACTCTGAAATCCACGCTTTGTTGCTTGGCCCCCCAAAAATAAGAATTTTCCACTTCTGACTGCTGCCACTTCTGATTCTGCCCCCCGCTCTGAAGTGGTGGGGACCCCCCCAGGCGGCAGGGGTTATGTAGCCACCTTGCCCACTTGTGGGCCACCTCTGATTCTGCCCCCCGCTCTGAAGCGGTGGGGACCCCCCCAGGCGGCAGGGGTTATGTAGCCACCTTGCCCACTTGTGGCCACCTCTGATTCTGCCCCCCGCTCTGAAGCGGTGGGGACCCCCCGAGGCGGCAGGGGTTATGTAGCCACCTTGCCCACTTGTGGGCCACCTCTGATTCTGCCCCCCGCTCTGAAGCGGTGGGGACCTCCAAGGCGGCAGGGGTTATGTAGCCACCTTGCCCACTTGTGGGCCACCTCTGATTCTGCCCCCCGCTCTGAAGCGGTGGGGACCCCCCCAGGCGGCAGGGGTTATGTAGCCACCTTGCCCACTTGTGGCCACCTCTGATTCTGCCCCCCGCTCTGAAGCGGTGGGGACCCCCGGAGGCGGCAGGGGTTATGTAGCCACCTTGCCCACTTGTGGGCCACCTCTGATTCTGCCCCCCGCTCTGAAGCGGTGGGGACCTCCAAGGCGGCAGGGGTTATGTGGCCACCTTGCCCACTTGTGGCCACCTCTGATTCTGCCCCCCGCTCTGAAGCGGTGGGGACCCCCCAGTTGGCAGGGGTTATGTAGCCACCTTGCCCACTTGTGGGCCACCTCTGATTCTGCCCCCCGCTCTGAAGCGGTGGGGACCCCCCAGGCGGCAGGGGTTATGTAGCCACGTTGCCCACTTATGGGCCACTTCTAATGTTGTCCCCCCCCCCCCTTTTATTCTTTTGCCCTTCGTGTTTGCAACGGTATCCTCCAAGCAAAGCTTTGCGGATCGCACCGAGGCATGCACGGACAAATGGGCCACGATGATTCTTGTGGGCACGGATGATACCTTTGGAATACGCATGTTTGTGATCCTCTACCCTTGAACTGATGAAGGAGCTTACTCATCACTCATGGATAAAGAGTGGCAGACACATGCCAAGGTGCAATTCATGTGGGGGACCGACAGTCAAAATGCATTGCATCATTAGACACTTTGTAAACATTAAATGACATTCATGTTTGCAATGCTCACCTTCATGCAGCAGCTTGATGGTGTCAGTTGCCATCCGGCATGTCTCTTGACGTTGCATTGTGCCTTATCTCGACGCGTTGTCAAGGGCATATTGCAAGTGCCACAAGATCGATTGTGGTTGTTGCGTGAAATGGCTGAGGCTACTCTGGTACTCTGTACTTCAGTCGTTCAAAGTTGGCCTCCACCCCAAGGACCCCAGCGGTACATTGGGAGGTGGCTCACATGTACCCCGAATGTACCCCGAACCCAAATCCGTGGACCCCGTTGACACATGCTTTTCTTGTGATGGCACACCTCACATGGCGTGCCACGAACGTAAGGTTCTTCGTTGTGCCTTGCATGTGTCCTTCTTGTGTCAATCAGAGATTTGTGTTGGGTTGTGCCAATTCTGGACGGCCAACCTTGTTGCTGTTGCTGTTGCTTCTGCTGTTGTTGCTGCTGCTGCTGTTGACACCCGTCCTGGTGTGCCTACTGTTGTTACTGCTTCTGCTGTTAACACCCGTCGTGGTGTGTGGATCTATCGCAAGTGGTATGCAGTGCCTCCTCAATATCCCCAAAATGCAGATGGTCAACTCAGAATTGACCAAGCATTTTGCACCGAGTTGCAAGGGGAGTTGAAAACGGCTCTGTTTGGGATGTGCACCAATAATCCCATAGTGCGAGGTAAACCGCGCCATGCAGATACCAAGGCCAACTTGATTCTTAGGCGTCACAAGTTGCCCGCCCTCTAGGACCCCATATACGCACGATGTGAGAATATTCTACATTTCTAGTTTGAGTATGCTATTTGACATATGTGAGCAATGTTGGTACCAGCGTTGTGTGACATCCATTGAAATAGGTGGTGATGTGTTAGCCTTAGGTATCCGCTTCATCTAGTGTATCATGTTTGAGGTTTTTTGCAAGCTGGCCGAACTTGAGGCCAGCTTTTGGGCTCCATTGGAAACATGCATGTGTATATACACCTTTTAACGCTTCTGGCCGAAATTTCGGCCAGCTTTTTGGTTTAATGTTGAATGACTATACTCATTTTCATTTTTTTAAGGGCTGGCCGAAATTTCTCCCAGCTCTCTGCTCTAATCACCATTCATACACTTATACTGAGCTGTTTTTTGTTGGTGTGGCCGAAATTTCGGCCAGCATTTCCTCTTTCTGCGCATATCAGCAATTGTTTTCCCATCCAACACATTCTTCTTGGTTCCAGGGGTTCCACAAAACCGACCTATACACCACAAGTGAAAGAACAGCAAAGATACGGTTCATTGAACAGCAAACAAAACTACCCCCAAAGGATATACGTGTATTTCCTATTTTTATTAACCTGGCCGAAATTTCGGCCAGCTTTTCCAAGAACATCAAAACACATGGTCTTATTCACCAGATAGGCCCAAGCTGGCCGAAATTTCGGCCAGGTCCTTCAAAACTTTAAATAACGCCACAGAAATGGGTACCTTTGAGCTTTTTTGGAAGTTGGCCGAAATTGAGGCCAGCTTTTCCATTGGTTCCATTGGAAACATGCATGTGTATATACACCTTTTAACGCTTCTGGCCGAAATTTCGGCCAGCTTTTTGGTTTAACGTTGAATGACTATACTCATTTTCATTGTTTTAAGGGCTGGCCGAAATTTCTCCCAGCTCTCTGGTCTAATCACCTTTCATACGCTCATATTCGGCTTTTTTGCCAGTGTGTGCCAAAAAAATTAAAACACATGGTAGTATTCACCAGACAGGCCCAAGCTGGCCGAAATTTCGGCCAGTTCCTTCAAAACTTGAAATAACGTCACGGAAATGGATACCTTTGAGCTTTTTTGGAAGTTGGCCGAAATTGAGGCCAGCTTTTCCATTGGTTCCATTGGAAACATGCATGTGTATATACACCTTTTAACGCTTCTGGCCGAAATTTCGGCCAGCTTTTTGGTTTAACGTTGAATGACTATACTCATTTTCATTGTTTTAAGGGCTGGCCGAAATTTCTCCCAACTCTCTGGTCTAATCACCTTTCATACGCTCATATTCGGCTTTTTTGCCAGTGTGTGCCAAAAAAATCAAAACACATGGTAGTATTCACCAGACAGGCCCAAGCTGGCCGAAATTTCGGCCAGTTCCTTCAAAACTTGAAATAACGTCACGGAAATGGATACCTTTGAGCTTTTTTGGAAGTTGGCCGAAATTGAGGCCAGCTTTTCCATTGGTTCCATTGGAAACATGCATGTGTATATACACCTTTTAACGCCTCTGGCCGAAATTTCGGCCAGCTTTTTGGTTTAGTGTTGAATGACTATACTCATTTTCATTTTTTTAAGGGCTGGCCGAAATTTCTCCCAGCTCTCTGGTCCAATCACCATTCATACACTCGTATCCCCCTTTTTTGCCGGTGTGGCCGAAATTTCGGCCAATGTGTCCCATTTCTGCGCATATTAGCAATTGTTTTCCCATCCAAAACATCTGCCCGAAATTTCTGCCAACTTGCAATTCTTGCTGTGCATAAATATTACACCGTACACTCCTATAAAGCTGCTTTCTTCTCACAGCGTTAATGTCTTCTGGTATTACTATAACTGTCATGCTCGTATGGGGTGTGTGCCACGCATTGCCACTGTTTTGTGTGTACATTCTCTGTTTTGCATTTTGCTGGCCAAAATTTCGGCCAAAGTTGCCTTATGTGGACCCCTGATTCCAAATGACACACATTTCTGGCCGAAATTTCGGCCAGCTTCTCGGCAACCCAATTTTGAACAGTGGTTTCACATCCAGTGCATGGCTGGCCGAAATTTCGGCTATGGTATTCCATCATTCGTGTCAAGACGTCGATTTTGGGCCATTTTGTGTTGAATTGCGCTTGTTATTGCCACTTTTGTTATTTCTCCTTCCATGAAATCCCCTGCTGTAGCATCCTTTTTTATGACCGAGCCTGCACTGGATTCACAGGAGGTGCTTATTTCCCCTCCAGCTGAAGCTGCGTCCGAAAATGGGCAATCCCAACCTGCTCATCAACCGGACGGGGATAAGGCAAGCACAGAGGGACTTCAAGGGAAGCCTAAGGCACCACCAATGAAAAATTCATCAACCACCATCACGTTATCCGACTGGGTCACGTCAACAACCAAAATAAAAGTTTTCTTTGACCAAATTGTAATAGACCACGACCGAAGCATTGGCCACGTCCATAAATTATCCGAGGATCGTGTGCAGCGGCGTTATGACGATCTCAAGGCCGCACCGCCAGTGGATTACATCCAAGATCTTCTTTTTTATAAAGTCATTCGTATGTCTCCTGTTGCCTACTGCCATTCCCAACGGGTTATATTGTTTGCCGGTGCGAAGGTTGGCCGAAATTTCGGCCAGCATCTGCGTCCCTAAGTGTTTTTGGTGTACTGCTATTGTTTTTTCCCATAGCCTGTGTGGATTTGTCAGTTGGCAAGTATTTGCTTGTCATTGAGTGTGGTACATTGTACACCATCTTCAAATGTCAGTGCACCTGTGCTCTTTGCGCATGTCTACCGTCATAGGTATCCATTTCGGTGACGTTACTTCAACTTTTGAAGGACCTGGCCAAAATTTCGGCCAGCTTGGGCCTGTCTGGTGAATAACACCATGTGTTTTGATGTTCTTGGAAAAGCTGGCCGAAATTTCGGCCGGGTTAATAAAAATAGGAAATACACGTATATCCTTTGGGGGTAGTTTTGTTTGCTGTTCAATGAACCGTATCTTTGCTGCTCTTTTACTTGTGGTGCATAGGTGGCTTTTGTGGAAACCCTGGAACCAAGAAGAATGTGTTGGATGGGAAAACAATTGCTAATATGCGCAGAAATGGGACACATTGGCCGAAATTTCGGCCACACCAACAAAAAAAGCCGAATATGAGCGTATGAATGGTGATTAGAGCAGAGAGCTGGGAGAAATTTCGGCCAGCCCTTAAAAAAATGAAAATGAGTATAGTCATTCAACACTAAACCAAAAAGCTGGCCGAAATTTCGGCCAGAAGCGTTAAAAGGTGTATATACACATGCATGTTTCCAATGGAACCAATGGAAAAGCTGGCCTCAATTTCGGCCAGCTTGCAAAAAACCTCAAAGGTATCCATTTCCGTGACGTTATTTCAAGTTTTGAAGGAACTGGCCGAAATTTCGGCCAGCTTGGGCCTGTCTCGTGAATAACACCATGTGTTTTGATGTTTTTGGACCCGACTGGCAAAAAAGCCGAATATGAACGTATGAAAGGTGATTAGACCAGAGAGCTGGGAGAAATTTCGGCCAGCCCTTAAAACAATGAAAATGAGTATAGTCATTCAACGTTAAACCAAAAAGCTGGCCGAAATTTCGGCCAGAAGCGTTAAAAGGTGTATATACACATGCATGTTTCCAATGGAACCAATGGAAAAGCTGGCCTCAATTTCGGCCAACTTCCAAAAAAGCTCAAAGGTATCCATTTCTGTGGCGTTATTTCAAGTTTTGAAGGACCTGGCCGAAATTTCGGCCAGCTTGGGCCTGTCTGGTGAATACTACCATGTGTTTTGATTGTTTTGGCACAAACTGGCCGAAATTTCGGCCAGGTTCATAAAAAAAGGAAATACACGTATATGCTTTGGGGGTAGTTTTATTTGTTTTTCAATGACCCTTATTTTTGCTGTTCTTTTACTTGTGCTGTATACGTGGGTTTTGTGGTAACCCTGGAACCAAGGGGTAAAAGTAATAATAGATAGACCCCCCCTCCCTACTAAAGGAATGCAATGGTCTAAATGTAAAATACCACCATATTTTTGTGATTTGGTATCTTTATTTCGAAAATTTGTGTGTAGCTAGAAATAGAAATAACGGCATATATTTCACATACATACCTTCATTTTGCCTATTGCCACCGGGGGGGGATAGATACCCCCAAAATAACACCCCTTTTCACATACCTTTCTCCTCACTACAACATGGACTTCCGTGGGCCATAGCGCGAGGTGGGGGGCGGGCAACTTGTGACGCCTAAGTGATTTTCAAGCGCGTCTTTTGTAACTACTTGTAAGTAGTTCCCGCAGATGTTGGCCATGGCCCTGTCAGGACTCTTTTCTTGAGCCTGATTTTGTTTCTACTACCCAACCCCAATTATATTTTGTTATGTTGGCCGAGTGCCAACTAATTGGTGTGTATGATGGCCTGGGTGGGGCGCCACTAACACAAGTGGCCGAGAATCGACTCGGGGGCCTTGTGCCCTTAAACAAAAGTACCACCTACCATCGAAGTGTTGACTACCTTGTTTAAAATGGCAACCGGGGGGGGGGGGACTTAGTGGACCGAGGTAAAACTTAGTAAAAAAAGTGTTACCTCATCCGGTACTAAGTTTTACCAAATACCCGGGGAGCGAGAGAGTGAGAGACAGAGGCGGACAGGGACGGACAGACAGGTGAACCTTGCTGAGTTGCATGTCTGCCTGCCGTCATACTCTCGGTTCTGTCCCCGTGGACCAGCTGAGGATGCAGCGATTCCGGAGGCCTCGGACCAGAAATTCGACTTGGAGGGCTTCAAGAGGGCCCTGGAGGTCCAGTACGTCCTGGAGCAAGGGCCGCAAATCGAAGACTTCATCGCCCAGGCTAAGGCGTTAACTGCCGAAGATATCTCATTCATCGACACGCATCGGAAGGTCATCGAGGCCATGAGCAGTGCTGAGACTCGCAAGGCGTACATTGACGGCCTAAGTGAAGAGTTTTAAGAGGACAGGGCGGAGGTGACAGGGCGGGGGTACCACAGTGCTTTAGCAAAGCGCAGACTGCTGCCTGAACAGCACCATCAGCACGTTTTCTTAAGGACAGCATTTGCTGTGTTCTGGTCCAAAACCCGGGGCCCCCAGGCCAGCAGTCGTGTTCAATCATGTTGGTTGCTGTACAACCGCCGGCGGTTCCAGGCCAACCGCTTGTGATCGCCGGTCAGTGTCGGGGATGCCGCAGTACTCAGAGGGAAATTCGGTGCGTTGCGCTCAGTGCGTTGTGCAGTGTGCAGAATTTGGATGGCAATGGAGAAGTAGGAGGAGAGGACGTGGAGTAAGCGCCAAAGACGGGTGCCGCCCTCGACGCTTACCTCTGCAATCACAAACACCGTGCTCAAGGCGCTTCCCAACGAGTACTCTGGCCACTGGCAGTGTCGTTGGTTTTTGCCGTTTTGCGGGAATTTATTTCGCCAGTTTGCCCTCTGCGACGCTTTGGAAGGGAGGCAGGCTGCCGTAAAAAGGGGACACGCGCCCCTTTGAAGTGAGATCGGTGCGACAAAGAATTGGCAGCAGGGGGTCGTACCGGGTGCGGAAGTGAAGTGGCCCCAACGAAAACGCCAAAGGGGGGTGCCTTTTTGCACGCAATATGACTGTTTTGTGCCACAGGCACTGCTGGTAGTTTGGTGCACGTGCCCACAAAGCGAGGGATGGCCTCATGGAGCGGTGAATCGAAGCCGCGCGGTGCGCATGTTCCCCTCTGAGCAAGACAAGATTTGTGCCGTGCTTCCGTGCCAGCCTCTGGTAGGCGTTGCACTGCGGCCCCACGGGGGCACTGGCGTACGTCCTTTGGGGCCTCAATGTCTTGACATACGTGTTTAGGTCTTCAGGGCCCATGGCTCGACGCCAGTAGTGCTTGGCCTTCCCGACGCTGTGTAGTGGAGTGCAGCTGGGCATGACCATTGGGCCCAGGGGACTGTGTGTATGTGTATGTGGGTGTGGGTGTGGGTGTGTGTGTCTGCAGAGCCCACGCACGCACACCACCCGGACGGAAATTGCGCTTTCGGGTTTCTGCACGAACCGTTTCACTGACAGCGTCTGGAACTAGTGTCGTGTTGCTTACAGAACATAGATGCCTGTCCGGTGTGTGCAGTCCACGCAGTCCATGTGTGTACTGTGTGTAGTGCACACTCCAATATGCACCGCAGTACTTCAACCGCCAGGCGGTCCCTACGCAACGAAAGCAAAACACCGACTGCCATTCTCCCTCTCCTGACACAACTGCTTACACCGCTATCCAGAAAAAACAAACAAGCACGCTTACTCAGCCTTTATAGAACCCCCTGCCAAAAAAACTGGCAGTTGTCTGAACCTCCAACTCAGCCAACCGCTTTTGTAATCGCTACAAGCTGCCCACCGCCGCTTTCCTGCCCAGCATTAACAAGACTGGTATCTCACTACCCAACGGATACCTGTGTTGTTGTTGGGCAATATGTTACTTTTGTGTGAATCAAAGGGTCCTGTATGGCACCCGAATGTGATCGGAACGGACATTCTCCTCTGCTGTTGTGCAGCGTGGCGGACTGCCGACAGAACCATTGCCAAGTCTTGCGTTCCTCTGCTTTGTGCTGCTCTGGGGTCATGGCAGAGCCGGTGGTCGGCGATGGAGGATGCCCTGGCGGTGACTGGGGGTGGGTAGTTTGTTCGGGGCCCTGGCTGACCCACCCACCCACCTGCATCAGAATTTTTCATGAATGGAAAAATGAAGTTTATCAAAGGAGATTTAAGGCTGATTGTAGGGGTATGCACGTTTTATTGGCTTTGGACCCCTCCCCCCCCGCCTCTGTACAATGTGTGTATATGTTGACACAAATGTTCCGCAACGTGGGTGTCAATGTCCAGTATTAATGTCGATGGGTGATGATGCACCCTACGTTGAACTGGGTCTTAATGTGTTGCACCCCCCGCCCCCCCTCCCCCCCAAGCCACCCATCATGTCAAGACCACGCTGTTTCCCTTATTACAGCACCTCTTGGAGGCATGGCTCAGCCTCGCTCTGTCCCTCAGCCATGAGTCCATATGGCTGTGATCTTGCACTCTCATTGTTTTCGAGGTCAGCAATATTGATGAGGGCTGAAGGAAGCACCAGATGCGAGAGTGACAGAGATGTGAACCTAATAGTTTCACCCCATATTTTGCTGAGGTGACATGGCTGTGGCGGGACAAGTCACTGCCATGTCACCTGCATCATATGGGGCTGATCCTACCGAGCTAGGCTACCAGGAATTGACCCAGGCTTGTAGTGTCCTGGTGTGTATGGCACTACTGGTGCATGGCACCTCACAGACAACTAGAAATTGCCGGTCACTGTACCCTGAGATGCTGAACCCATATGAGGCCTCATCTGAGGGTGCCTCTGCACTTTTTTTTGAAAGTTGATTATCTTTTCAAAAACACTGAAATCTAGTGTGATCCATGCTTGTGCTTATCAGTTTTGTCCATGATATTCATCGGTTTGAAACAACTGCTAGCCTATGGGGTAAGGAATCTTAGGGCACAGGTATAGCTTGTCCCTCCTGAGCTCCTCCCGACTGGCATACCCAAATAAAGGGACCTACTCAAATGAGGCTATTGCTCAGTGGCCTGTCGACCCCATCTAGGGGACCCCGGCAGACCAACTATGGGGCCCACACACACAAACGATGCAATACGCACCGACCCCATGGCCCAGCAAGCAACGATGCCCCAGCATGTGCAGGGAAGAATGGGTGACTGTCTGGGGTCCCACAATGCGGGACAACCACCACAGCACCAGCCACAGCCACAGCACACCAAGCATTGGGCCCCACGCACACACAAATGAAGCAACACGCACTAGCCTCACGGCTGAGCAGGCAACGATGACCCGACGCACGTCGTGAAGGGAAGAACAGGTGATTGTACAGGGCCTGGTAAGGAAACCAACGAAGGACAAAATGTCACACAGGGGGCGGGGGATGGATGGGTGAGGGTGTCAAAGGCCAATGCAATGTGTGTGTCCCTGCAATCCGCCCCAAGGGGGCGCTCTTTGCGTAGTGCAAGGATTCCCCCAAATCTCCAGCCCCTTTGGCGAATTTTTCCCCCTGGAGGACAAATTTTCTGATGTGGTGGGTTGGTTGGGTGGGTTGGTCGGTCTGCCCGGGCTCCCCGCCCCCCCCGCCCCCGGTAGAGGTTCCGGCAGAGGAAAAGAAACTGGAGATCTGGCCGCAAGAGGCACTTAGGTGTCAGCACTTCAACAGTTAGGACTATATGATGCCTGGGGTGAAGTGCCCAACTTGCACTCCTGCTATAGTCAGGATGTACCCCCAGGGTATACCTACAAGCATTCGAATCAAGACTTAGAAGGGACAACGGACAGGTCCAGGGGGCACATTCATGTCTCTGATTCCTTAAAGGGGGCGTACCGTGCGCTGTGCGCGCGCTGTGCGAAACCGGGAGTTCGGTAAGTTCAGAAGATTGAAAGGACGTCATTGAATGGCGGCTGCAGTGGACGGGGCTATAGGGGGCAAAATTTAGGTCCCTGGGACCCATGGCAAGCATCAGATGTTTGAATTTTTGAGTTTGGAATTGATTGTGCATGATTCCGTAGGTGGGTGGTTTTCAGGGTTATTACCTGGATAATCACCGTAATAATTGGCGCTGTGCGCGCGCTGTGCGAAAATGCCCCCAAAGGGTCACCTGTCTACTGCATTCACTAGCTACCTTTGCAGATCGGACCACAAGTGTGTTGTGGTTAACTGTGCCACCCCCTGTCTTTCACACCCAGCACCCACGTTTTCGGTGCCCAGATGAGTTCCTCAGCAACCAGGAGGTAGTCCAATAAGTTACAGGTCAACTGGAGGATCTTACATGCGTTCCAATGCCATACAATTTTCCAGAGAGCATAGACAGGTAGAGGATCCTCAAGTTCTACCCCTGTTGCTTAATTCCACTGTTCAGTATGTCACTCCGCAAGGTTGGAAGTTCCTGGCGTCTTAGGGTCTTTCCCCTTCAACACATGCTAAAGCCTATTCCCAGCTTGTAGCATTACATGAGCGTGATCATACAGACAAGGTGGGCAACCTCCTTCTCTCTAAGCTAAAAGGCTTGCTTGCGGGGCACACCATCACTGATGTCTCCCAAAAAGAACGAACTAAACAAATTCACAAGCTGATGGATGAACCGCACTCGCGCAAGCGACTAGGATGGGTGCGTAACAAAGGAGGGCAAGTCGTCGCCGACCCTGTCGCCATAGCCCAAGCTTGAGCAGCATCGGGCGGAGGTTGCCACCCCAGGCCTTGGCGTTCCTTCGCAAGCTTAAGCTCCTGCCAAATTTCTCTGTGATGGCACGAGCTCTCTTCAAACCCCTCTCTGAAGCTCTTCTGACGCACTTGATAGATTAAATGCAGGATCTTCCCCTGGACAAGATGGCATACCATTTGGGGTGTACACCACCTTTCACTCGTTTTTCATCCCACTTATGATGGAAATCTCTCACCAAGCCTTCACGATAGGACAACTCCCAGCATGTTGGGAACTAGGCCTAATCAATTGCATTCCGAAAGCCTCGGGGCTGGCGGCGATTTCCAAGCTGCGACCCATAGCGCTCCACGATGTTAAGAAAAAATGTATCATGAACATTGTATCCCTCGAGATTGACCAAATTTTTCAACAGCTAACGCATAAACAGCAGGTAGGGTGTGTTAAAGGTCGCCAAATGATCCACCACAGCTCGGGGGTCAAAGGGGGTTTTGATACCCTGGACAAGGGCCTCTTAGTCAGCTTCAATTTTTCTAACGCCTTCCCGACACTTTCCCACAATTTCATTCAGGCAGTCTTGCAACTCATCCATCTCCCGCACTTCCATATCGTGTTCATTCTGTCCACGCTTACGGCCCCCTACCAGTTTTGCATGGGCAGATGGGTTGTCCATGAACTCATTTTCCAGCCTAAGGCAGGCATAGGTCCCCCTAGGCTGGTGTGCCCGGGCCTTGGAGACTGCTGCCTCCCCGAAGGCCCTTCAAGACGCACCGACCACCGCCTAGGTAGGACTCCCCGTCCCCCTAGGCCGGTGTGCCTGGGCCTTGGAGACTACTGCCTCCCCGCAGGCCTTTCGGGACGCACCGACCAACGCCTACTCAGGACTCCCCGTCCTCCTAGGCTGGTGTGCCCGGGCCTTGGAGACTGCTGCCTCCCCGAAGGCCCTTCAAGACGCACCGACCACCGCCTAGGTAGGACTCCCGTCCCCCTAGGCCGGTGTGCCTGGGCCTTGGAGACTACTGCCTCCCCGCAGGCCCTTCGGGACGCACCGACCACCGCCTACTCAGGACTCCCCGCCCCCCTAGGCTGGGGTGCCCGGGCCTTGGAGACTACTGCCTCTCCGCAAGCCCTTCAGGACGCACCGACCACCGCCTGGGCAGGACTCCCCGTCCCCCTAGGCTGGTGTGCCCGGGACTTGGAGACTCCCCTCTCCGCAAGCCCTTCAGGACGCACCGACTACCGCCTGGGCAGGCCTCCCTTTTCCCCTAGGCTGGTGTGCCCGGGCCTTGGAGACTGCCGCCTCCCCGCAGGCCTTTCAGAACGCACCGACCACCGCCTAGGCAGGACTCCCCGTCCCCCTAGGTTGGAGTGCCCGGGCCTTGGAGACTGCCGCCTCCCCGCAGGCCCTTCAAGACGCACCGACCACGGCCTAGGCACCACTCCCCGTCCCCCTAGGCTGGTGTGCCCGGGCCTTGGAGACTGCCGCCTCTTCGCAGGCCCTTCAGGACGCACCGACCACCACCTAGGCAAGACTCCCCGTCCCCCTAGGTTGGAGTGCCCGGGCCTTGGAGACTACTGCCTCCCCGCAGGCCCTTCGGGTCGCACTGACCACCGCCTACTCAGGACTCCCCGTCCCCCTAGGCTGGTATGCCTAGGCCTGAGAGTTTGCAGCCTCCCCACAGGCCATTCAGGACGCACCGACCACCGTTGTCCCCCGCAAGCCGCCCCTGGACACCAACCGCCGGCTGGGTGGCTGGGAAGTGAAGAACCTATGCCCCCGAGAAAAGGTACACACATCCGCCAAGACCGCCCAAGAGCGCCCCATCCCAGGGCACCCCCTTGGTTGGACAGGCCCGTACGCGGCAAGGGAAGTATGGACAGGGGATAGAGGGCCTCACGGTGCTCGTTTCGGCCCTGCTTGAGCTCCGGCTATAAGGTAGGGTACGCCTGGAGTCCGTTGCCGGCGGCCTAGGTGGCACCGACCCGTGGGGTGGTAATGGGTCTGACTTAGGCGACTCCCATAGGTGCGAACTGCGGTTCAAACCCTGCGAGGGGCTGCGAATGGGAGGGGCACTGCCCATCAGGTTGGGGGGAACCCCAACGCTGCAAGGGATCCCTTCGACCAGTAGTGTTCTCACCCCGCGGTGCAGGGGTGGGTTACCTCCCTGGCTACGTTAGTGGTGCAAATGTACGACGCAGGTACATTTGGACGCGGGGTACAACAGGTGAGACCTTTAACGGGGGAAGTCACACAACGGCCCCCTCTTGTGGAGATCCCGCACACCAACCAACCGCGCCAACACCAACTAACAGGCTTTGCGGCTGCCGCTTATACGCAACGCCTACCTGCTAACAGGAGGCGGTATGTCAGGTGCTCGTGTGCCATTCAGATCACGTTTGTACATTTCCAGCTGTATCTTACCGACTTGATGTAGCATAGCAGTTGATTGCTGATTGACACTTGGAACATCCGCTGGAATGGCCTTGGCGGGGGCATCCAGTATCTGTGACCGAACATGATTGAGCCCAACCGCGCCGCGCCGAGACAACAGTAGGGCGACAACCAGGGCGTACCGAGGGAAGGTCCCCCAAAAGACTGCTAGCCCCCCCCTCAAACTAGGGGTACAGCCTCACAGAAGCACCCAGGGACTCCCCGAGCCATGGTGCAAAAATTGCTGCAGGCGGCTGACCCCATTGAGGACCGCCGTCCCGTGGCGCCCGCAAGGGCGCTGCAACGGCCCCCGGAACCTGCCCGCCGCCGATCCCCTTCCCCCAGGAGGGAGCCGGAAAGGCAACGTCAGGGCCGGGACTATGATAGTCCCGGCAGAGACGACCGCGCCGATTGCCGCCGGTACTACCGCACCCCGGAGCGGTATGCTGAACAACGGTCGGAGAGGCGTGCCTCCGGCGGCCCGGCCCCCGCCACTCGGGGCAATGACCGCGCCCCCGCCCGGCGAGATGACCGCCCTCGCCGTGATACGCCCAACACTGCCCCCGAAAGAGGGCCCCATGAGCGGCAGAACTACGCTTACCGGCGCAGACGTTGGTCCCCTAGCCCAGGTACCGCCTGGCACGTGCACTATGATGCACCAGACACAGGGCACCGGCCAGAATGGGAGCCCCGGACGTCTCCCAATACCGGCCCCCCGCATATGCCACAGGAGGAACCCCCGTACAAGCGCCAACACGGGCGTAGGAAGGGCCGACAAGCTGCGGCCCAGCCACCTACAGGCACCCCACGCCGGCCGCCTACTTAAGCCCTCGCCGGCACCCAAACAACGCCGGGCCTCTTGGCCCCCCGCCCACCAATGACGCAGTCACCCCGGGATGGGAACCCGCACATGCCGCAGAAGAGGCGTGCCGGGACGACATAGACCACCCCGGGTCTCCGGGACCCGGGCGATGCAGCCCCCCAAACAGCGTCGCCAGCCCCGCAGCAGCCCCGCCACAAGGATGCACCTACCGTCCTGCATATACGTCGCCTCCCGGCGGGATGGTCCCACCGTCACCTGGCGGACCGTTTTATGTGGCTGGATGGGGCGGTAGGAGTTGCAGAGGCTTTCTACGGGGGAGAGAACCATGGATACCTAACCTTCCGCACTAACGCGCAGGCAGTGGCTGCATGGGCTAAGGTCAGCGCTGCCTTGGGAACAGTTGCGCCCCCACCAGGGGAATTACCGGCGGCTATCCATTGTGTGTACTATAATGTCGTGTGTGGCCTCACGGTGTATACACGGCCTGACGCCCCGGCGGAGGGCCAGCGGGAGACGCTGCCCGCCCAAGAGGCCCCCCCGCGCACCGACCGCCCCCCCCCCCCCCCTCACGGAGGCCGATGTCCGGCGCCTCATAGCTGACGCCATTCGCGAGCCACCGCGCGTGGCGCCTTCACAGGTAAGGCCGCCCACCCAAGTGCCGGCAGCTCACGCGGCCGATAATGCCATGCGCCCCCTATAGGAGCCCCCCCCCCCCCCCCGGCACGCCCGGCTGAGCAGCTGATGCCCCCCTCCCGGGGCCCAGATCCCCCGCAGCCCAAAGGCCAAGCGGCGGCGCCAGAGCAGCAGCAACACCGGCCCGTGGCCCCGGTTGACTTGCTGAAACCAAAGGCGGCGGCCACGGATGGCCGAGGTAGCCGGCTTCGCCGGCACCTGCCCATAGAGACCAGGCAGACCCACAGCCGCCGCACTGGGCGCAGCAGCTATGTGTATAGCGACCTAGTCGGCTATCAGACATCAGACATCAGACTTTAATGGACCATCACTCCCAACACCCCCCCCCCCACCCCAACACCCTTTCTAACCCCCCCCCCCCCCGTGTCAGACTTCCCCCCCCCCCCGTGTCCCCCCCAGTATCAGACTTGTCCCATTGTCACCACACCCTTGAGGTGTAGAAGTGGGTTGTGGTCTCGACCCTAGCGTCTGAAACCCAACCAATGCTTGCAACCCCTTCAATGATGGTACGCCCCCCCCCCCCCCACCCCACCCCACCCCACCCCATCTCTCTGACTCAAACCGATCGGGGGGCTCATATGTGACTGAAGACAAGTGGGAACAGAATCCTGATGTCTGGCCCAAGCAACCTCACCTGAGCTAATCGGGTCAGTTTTGCTGGTGGGGTGGGTGGGTGAGTGGGGGTTCATCGGGTTGGGCCGGAACTGTGGAGAGGGGGGGTAGTGGGTTTCGAGCACGGCACAGCACAGCACGGCTTAGCATAGCACATCACAGCACATCACAGCACACCACAGCACAGCACAACATACAGCATAGCACAGCATATTACAGCACAACACAACACAACACAGCCCCTACGGCCGCCCAAGAGAGCCTCCCTCCCTCCCTCCCTCCCTCCCTCCCTCCCTCCCCTCCCTCCCTCCCCTCCCTCCCTCCCTCCCACCCTGTCATTTCCCTACTTGTGTGGTTGAGGTTAGGGAGGGTATGCCTGTTTTTCTTTTTCAGGTTTTCTGTTCTAGTAGAGTGCTTTCCCGCCAGCTTACCAAGGTCCGAACCCCAAAAAAATTAAAATAGGAGGTATGTTACTCCGTTCCTTAGTTAGTTCCGGTGGAGGGTGGATGGGGCACCGCTCCCCCAGGCGCCCCCTTGACACCACCTTAGCACCCCCCCCATCAATTTCATATGCCCCCCCATCAATTTCATAGCCCCCCCCCTATCAATTTCATAGCCCCCCCCCCTTATCAATTTCATAGCCCCCCCCCCCCCCCCATCAATTTCATAGCCCTACCCCCCATCAATTTCACAGCCCTACCCCCCATCAATATCATAGCCCCACCCCCATCAATTTCATAGGTCCCCCCCATTCAATTTCATAGCCCCTCCCCCATCAATTTCATAGCCCCGCCCCCATCCATTTCATGGCCCCCCCATCAATTTCATATGCCCCCCTATCAATTTCATAGCCCCCCCCCCCATCCAATACATAGCCCCCCCCCTGTCAATTTCATAGCCCCCCCCATCAATTTCATAGCCCCTCCCCCATCAATTTCATAGGTTTCCCCCATTCCATTTCATAGCCCCCCCCCAATCCATTTCATAGCCCCCCCCCCCCCTTGACTTCATAGCCCCCCCCCCATTGATTCACAGAGGGGTGTAGACCCCTGTTAGGAATTGGCGCGTGGGCACGCGCTGATTCCTAGAGGGGTCTTATTTGGGGGGTCTAGACCCCCCAAATAATTGACGCATGGGCATGCGTCAATTATTTGGGGGGTCTACACCCCCCAGATAACTGACGCATGGGCATGCATCAAATATTTGACGCACATGCATCCGTCAAATATTTGGGGGGTGTAGACCCCCCAAATATTTGACGGATGCGTGTCCGTCAAATATTTGACGCATGCCCATGCGTCAGTTATCTGGGGGGTGTAGACCCCCAAAATATTTGACGGATGTATGTCCGTCAAATGTTTAGGGGGTGTAGACCCCCCAAATATTTGACGGATGTATGTCCGTCAAATATTTTGGGGGTCTACACCCCCCAGATAACTGACGCATGGGCATGCGTCAAATATTTGACGGACATGCATCCGTCAAATATTTTGGGGGTGTAGACCCTCCAAATATTTGACGGACATACATCCGTCAAATATTTGGGGGGTGTACACCCCCCAAATATTTGACGGATGTATGTCCGTCAAATATTTGACGCATGCCCATGCGTCAGTTATCTGGGGGGTCTACACGCCCAAAATATTTGACGGATGTATGTCTGTCAAATATTTAGGGGGTGTAGACCCCCCAAATATTTGACGGATGTATGTCCGTCAAATATTTAGGGGGTGTAGACCCCCCAAATATTTGACGGATGTATGTCCGTCAAATATTTTGGGGGTCTACACCCCCCAGATAACTGACGCATCGGCATGCGTCAAATTTTTGACGGACATGCATCCGTCAAATATTTTGGAGGTGTAGACCGCGCAAATATTTGACGGTTGTATGTCCGTCAAATATTTCGGGGGTCTACACCCCCCATATAACTGACGCATGGGCATGCGTCAAATATTTGACGGACATACATCCGTCAAATATTTTAGGGGTGTAGACCCCCCAAATATTTGACGGACATACATCCGTCAAATATTTTGCGGCCGTAGACCCTCCAAATAATTGACGGACATACATCCGTCAAATATTTTGGTGGTGTGGACCCCCCAGATAACTGACGCATGGGCATGCGTCAAATATTTGACGGACATACATCCGTCAAATATTTTTTCGGGGTGTAGACCCCCCAAATATTTGACGTACATACATCCGTCAAATATATTGGGGGTGTATACCCCCCAATTATTTGACGGACATACATCCGTCAAATATTTTGGGGGTGTAGACCCTCCAAATAATTGACGGACATACATCCGTCAAATATTTTGGGGGTGTGGACCCCCAGATGAGTGACGCATGGGCATGCGTCAAATATTTGACGGACATACATCCGTCAAATATTTTTGGGGGTGTAGACCCCCCAAATATTTGACGGACATACATCCGTCAAACATTTTGGTGGTGTAGACCCCCTAGATAACTGACGCATGGGCATGCGTCAAATATTTGACGGACATACATCCGTCAAATATATTTTCGGGGTGGAGACCCTCCAAATATTTGACGGACATACATCCGTCAAATATTTTGGTGGTGTAGACCCCGCAAATTTTTGACGGACATACATCCGTAATATATTTTGGGGGTGTAGACCCTCCAAACAATTGATGGACCTACATCCGTCAAATATTTTGGGGGTGTAGACCCTCCAAACAATTGATGGACCTACATCCGTCAAATATTTTGGGGGTGTAGACCCTCCAAATATTTGACGGACATACATCCGTCAAATATTTTGGGGGTGTGGACCCCCCGGATAACTGACGCATGGGCATGCGTCAAATATTTGACGGACATACATCCGTCAAATATTTTGGGGGTGTAGACCCTCCAAATATTTGACAGACATACATCCGTCAAATATTTTGGGGGTGTGGACCCCCCAGATAACTGACGTACATACATCCGTCAAATTTTTGACGGACATACATCCGTCAAATATTTTGGGGGTGTAGACCCCCCAAATATTTGACGGACATACATCCGTCAAATATTTTGGGGGTGTAGACCCTCCAAATATTTGACGGACATACATCCGTCAAATATTTTGTCGGTGTGGACCCCCCAGATAACTGACGCATGGGCATGCGTCAAATATTTGACGGACATACATCCGTCAAATATGTTGGGGGTGTAGACCCTCCAAATATTTGACGGACATACATCCGTCAAATATTTTGGGCCCGTAGACCCCCCAAATATTTGACGGACATACATCCATCAAATATTTCGGGGGTGTAGACCCCTCAGATATTTGACGGACATACATCCGTCAAATATTTTGGGGGTGTAGACCCTCCAAATATTTGACGGACATACATCCGTCAAATACCTTCGGGGTGTAGACCCTCCAAATATTTGACGGACTTACATCCGTCAAATTTTTCGGGGGTGTAGATCCCCCAAATATTTGACGGACATGTATCCGTCAAATATTTTTGGGGTGTGGACCCCCAGATCACTGACGCATGGGCATGCGTCAAATATTTGACGGACATACATCCGTCAAATATTTTGGGGGTGTAGACCCCCCAAATATTTGACGGACATACATCCGTCATATATTTGGGGGGTGTAGACCCCCCAGATAACTGAAGCATGGGCATGCGTCAAATATTTGACGGACATACCTGCATAATATATTTTTGGGGTGTAGACCCTCCAAATATTTGACGGACATACATCCGTCAAATATTTTGGGGTTGTAGACCCCCCAATTATTTGACGGACATACATCCGTCAAATATTTTGGGGTTGTAGACCCCCCAGATAACTGACGCATGGGTATGCGTCAAATATTTGACGGACATACATCCGTCAAATGTTTTGGGGGTGTAGACCCTCCAAATATTTGACGGACATACATCCGTCAAATATTTTGGGGGTGTAGACCCCCCAAATATTTGATGGACATACATCCGTCAAATGTTTCGGGGTGTAGACCCCCCAGATATTTGACGGACATACATCCGTCAAATATTTTGGGGGTGTAGACCCTCCAAATTATTGACGGACATACATCCGTCAAATATTTTGGGGGTGTGGACCCCCCAGATGGCTGACGCATGGGTATGCGTCAAATATTTGACGGACATACATCCGTCAAATGTTTTGGGGGTGTAGACCCTCCAAATATTTGACGGACATACATCCGTCAAATATTTTGGGGGTGTAGACCCCCCAAATATTTGATGGACATACATCCGTCAAATGTTTCGGGGTGTAGACCCCCCAGATATTTGACGGACATACATCCGTCAAATATTTTGGGGGTGTAGACCCTCCAAATTATTGACGGACATACATCCGTCAAATATTTTGGGGGTGTGGACCCCCCAGATGACTGACGCCTGGGCATGCGTCAAACATTTGACGGACATACATCCGTCAAATATTTTGGGGGTGTAGACCCCCCAAATATTTGACGGACATACATCGGTAATATATTTTGGGGGTGTAGACCCTCCAAATATTTGACGGACATACATCCGTCAAATATTTTGGGGGTGTAGACCCCCCAAATATTTGACGGACATACATCCGTCAAATATTTTGGTGCTGTAGACCCCCCAGATAACTGACGCATGGGCATGCGTCAAATATTTGACGGACATACATCCGTCAAATATTTTGGGGGTGTGTACCCCCCAGATAACTGACGCATGGGCATGCGTCAAATATTTGACGGACATACATCCGTCAAATATTTTGGGGGTGTAGACCCTCCAAATATTTGACGGACATACATCCGTCAAATATTTTGGGGGTGTAGACCCTCCAAATATTTGACGGACATACATCCGTCAAATATTTTGGGGGTGTGGACCCCCCAGATAACTGACGCATGGGCATGCGTCAAATATTTGACGGACATACATCCGTCAAATATTTTGGGGGTGTAGACCCTCCAAATATTTGACGGACATACATCCGTCAAATATTTTTGGGGTGTAGACCCCCCAAATATTTGACGGACATACATCCGTCAAATATTTCGGGGGTATCGACCCCCCAGATATTTGACGGACATACATCCGTCAAACATTTTGGGGGTGTAGACCCTCCAAATATTTGACGGACATACATCCGTCAAATACCTTGGGATGTAGACCCTCAAAGGCCCGCACCCACCAGCGCCGTGGCGGGTGCCCCCCGGCCTGGGCCCCCTGAATGCCCGCCGTTGGCAGGGGTGGAGCTGTCTCAGGACCTCATGGGCATGGACCCCCTTGCAGCGGACCAACGGCCTGCGCCCGCAGAAGCCCAGCCAGCCCCACCATTTAACCCCCCGGAAACGGCCCACTAGCCCGCGCCCCCCCAAGCCTCGGAAGACACCCGTGATCCGGCTCCACTGGCGCCGGAGAGCCCCGCGGGCGGATAGGCCCTGGAATGGTGTGACGCTTGTCACTTTTGGCGCCCCCGCCCCTGTCGCCAGTGCCCCCCGCGGCCGGCCCCTCAGGGGACAAACGAGGCTATCGTAGAGCCCGCCCTCAAGGATGATCCGGCGCCTGAGCCCCTTCAGAATGATGAGCCCTGTGCCACCCCGCCCACCTTGGAGGCGGAGGCCCCACGCAATGTCGACCCCCCCCCCCCCCATAGACGTGGATGCCTACCAGGGCACGGCCACCCAATTGGCTGACCTAATGGGAGACAACGTTGATGGCCTCAGCCCCCCGAACGCCTCGCAACCGGCGGACACGTCCGATGACGACCCCGAACTGCCCGTCGAAGGCCCCATCGGAGGCCCCCAGGCGATATGGGCCCACACGAGTCCCGCCTAGCGGCGCTCATCGTTGACACCGCCCTGGAGGAGGCAAACCGGTGCAGGGCCATGGACGTTGCTGTCTTCCTCGACAGCGACCGCCTGTCGGCAGTGGGGCGCCGCATGCATGCGGCGGGCCAAGAGACCACCCCTGTCCCTGGCCCCCACTCCCCTGAAAGTGATGGCCTCTCCCCCCTCTTGGCGCAATATGCCAAGCGGACCCGCGAGCTGCTCCAACTTGTGGACTTCACCCTAGGGGTCCCCTCCTTCTCCCTCTCTAGCTGGGAGGGAGATGCCATCCCGGCCCCTCACCCGCCGGGACGTGGGATCACGGTTTACTACGTGATCGAGGGGAAGGTGCAGCTTCGCCTCCCAACCCCCGAAGGGAACACGCGCCCCGGATGGTAGCTCCAAGCCATGGCATACGTGTATGCTTGGTCTGCCCCGCCCCCACCCCGGGCGGTACCCCCAGACACCCGGGCTTTGGTGTTGGTATGCCAATGCCCGGTGCATGTCCCGCGGGGTACCCCAGCAACCGCCCCCCCCCCCCCCCCCGGTGCAGAAACCCGTCAAGCGGGGGGACCGGTATGCCCCGGTGGACACGGCCCGGCTGGACCTCGGGGACCACCGGGCCACTCTCACCCCGCCCGGGGGTACACCCCTCGTCATCGCCACGCCCATGGTGGTCAAGACCACCTACGACAAAGCCCGGGTAGGGCTAGTCCTGGTCCCCTCGGCCCCGGGGGCCCAGCAGCACAAGGACGCCGACTGGAAGGGCTGGAGCGCCACATGGGTGAGCTACGTCAGAGCCCTTCAGCCAGTCCGCCCCACGGGTTTCAAAGTCCTGGGAGTGCGGGCACAGGCCCAGCGTGACTGGATAGTCCCCAGGCTCACCGGCGAATGGCCGGCAAGGACCGCTTCCGTGACCAGGGTCTTCAGCCTCATACCGCGCGACCTGCGTGCCGCCCAGGAGGCGACCAACAGCTCGGCACTGGACGCAAGCCCCCAAGACAAGCCTACTCCTGCCGAGTTGAGCACAGGGCCAGAGGACCACGGCCCCTCACCATCACAGAATTGAGGGCACGCCGGAGGACGTGCATGCCGTCGCATACTCGTGGCTCAATGTCCGCTACTGCTAGCGCAGGCCCTACACATGGCGGTGCGCCGCCCCACCATCCTCATCCTGGCCGAGGCCCAATCCAAGGCAGGCCCTGAGGACCCCCCCTTCCAGGAGAATACCCGGCACGTCGTGCTCCCCGCCCATGGAAAGACGGGGGCCGGTCTCGACGTGTATGTCCGCGCCGGGACTACCACCCGGGCCACCCTGCTCTAGGGCAAGGAGGACGCGAACGCCCTCCTCATGGAGGTACTGACCCCGTGGGGTAAGCACCTCGTGCTGGCGGCCCATGCCCCTCAAATCAACATTGGCGTTGCGCCATATGTACGATGGTGGGCGAGCATCTGGCGTGAGGTCACCTGCATTGTGGACCCGGCGACCGTCCTGGTGGTGAACGACACCAGCTCAGCGGCCCGACCGGCGGACCGGGGAACTCCGCGCCCCGATGATACAAGCTACCGCACGTTCCTGCGGGCCTTCAACCTTAGGGACCTGGTGAACCGCGCGCTCCCAAATCGACACAGTCGCCTGCCACAGCGAGGCGCTGTTCACCATAGCTTCCTACCACTACTAGGGAAGCACCCTCCTCTCGGACCACCATGTCCCCCTCCTCTTCACCGTCGCCTTTCCAGTGGTCCGACTAGACAAAACTCAGCCCCCATACAATCTCCCGCACACCGGAGTACCACTTGGGCCCAGTGGCCCCGTCCCCAGGGGTTGCAGCCGATTTCAAGGGCTCGGTGCTCCGCAGGAGAGCCATAGACCCCCAACTCGCCCCACCCCGGTGGCCGAAAGGCCTGCAGCGGGCAATCTATGATTGGGCCCACGCCACGGGCAGGGTCCGGGCCCTCCGCTTCCGGCACTACCGCCTCCGGGCACGCCCCGCGGAGCGAGCCCCCCCCTCGAAGACTCCCCAAGGCAACAGGAGGACCTGCATCTTCCTGCAGTGGACTACTCCCTGGACAACAGGAAGTTGTTACCACAGCTGTGCCACCTACTTCTACAGAAGTGTGGCTCATTGGCTGCCCAAGGCCGGCAGAAACCCCCACCACCCCATGCCACCCTGACCTTAGGCCTCTACGCCGACGGTTACCAGCCCCGGGGCCGTCCAAATATTAACACAAAAATCAGTATAATTGATTTCCAGGGACACTGGTTCCCAATGTCTGGCAATTTGCCCAGGTGCACAGACATGTTGACCTGGCAAGAGCTTCCCAAGGTCAGTGATTGCCAGTGGCTACCCAAACGTGCAGAGGCCTTACAAGCCCTGCCTTCTTGTAAATTTAAGCAACGTATGAAGTATGCTGGTGCAGTGTACAACACCACCCTGCAGATAAGGCTCGGGGCAATCACTGCCGATCACCACCATTTGTGGTCTGAGTGCCGGCAAAAGGGCTGTGTGGCGTGTCCCTGGGTGAATAAGGATGGGGCGGGAGAACTCTTTTTGCACAAAGGGGGATGTCTCAATGGTGTGCGTGGGTCCCATAAGTTTCAGGGGGTTTCTAACCTGGAAGAGGTATATATTGTGCAACCTGTATTGCACAACACCAAAGGAGCAGCCTCCAGGATCCTGGGTGTCATAGGTCGAACACTACCAGCGCCCTACAACCATGAGCTACTCCAGGTCATAGCACATGTGGCAAGGAGGTATGATCCTGTATCTTTGCCACCTGATAGCAGGCAGCACATGCGTCACGTACGAGGTAGATTCCAGGCAGGCATTAGCCTCACAGGTCGCGAGGCCCGCACAGTCATGGGCAGACTAGCAGGGGGTATGGTGCTCCCCCTGCCTTTCCATTCCTTGGTGGTGGCATTTTGCCACATGGTGCATCTATGCTATGGTTGTAATAACCTGGCAACTGTCACATGGCAAGCTATGGGGATGTTGTACACATATATTGTGCACATCATCCCCGAGTTTGCTGAAGAAGGTTGCACTGCAACCTTATATATGCATGGGTGGTCCCACACATGGTTTAATCCACGGACACCCATGCTGTATTCTGATGAGGCCGGCGAGCGGGATTTGAGGGTGGCCAAGAGATATGCCCCCGTCACTAGTACCAGGCAAGATGCCAGTATTAGTGAAAGTTTGAAGCATGAGCTGTATCAGAAGTTCGTGCAGAAAAAAAAGAAGATCCCCTGTGCCAAAATTTGGGCGCCCGTGCAACGAAACGTTGTTCTGGAGGCGTGCATGGTTGCTGCCAATGCCGTGTGGCATGTGGTCTTCCAACGCCTCTTAGAGCATTTGCTGCATTTCCAGGATGGAGGTGGTTGCTCCCTATATATGCACCCGGACACCCGTTCGGTGAAATGCGCCTTTCCAGGTGCAAATCCCGAGAGTGATGTGGTATGTGTGTGTGGGACCTGTGGCTCAAAGCGTGGTGTCCGTCAATGGGTACCACTGGACAGGGAAGCTGTCTGCAAGTGGCCCAAACTGGGTTTGAAGAGCCGTGCCACATTTAAGTCCTGTGCTGCACGCCGTAAGGCGCTGAAGGACAAGGGAAAGGGTAAGGGACGTGTGGGGCCCATCCCTCAAAGCCGAGTTTCTAACCCTGCGACAGTTGATATTGTACCCCCTTCGGAGGGCGAGGACAGTGCTGCTTCATTTCAAGGTCCTACGGGTTTGAACGAGCAGCAGCGTGTTCAACCCATGAGACGTACGAAGTTGGCGCGTGTACCCATTGTTGATAGCGACATTGAGCAGCAACTTGTGTGCCCTCGTGGCAGTGGCAATAGCAGCAGTAACAGTAGCAACAGCAGCAGCAGCAGCAGCAGCAGCAGCAGTGATAGTGGGAGCAGTAGCAGTCCCGAGGATAATGATTCGGATGATGATGCTGTGCACCTATCTGGTGCCTCCACAGTAAGTGCCTCAGATTCTTCCTCATCATCCAGTGACAACCCTGAACCCCAACCTCAACCCAAGAAGTATCGCCGTGTGGTGGTGGATGTGGATGCCATGTCAAGCGATGGCTGTCCTGTGCAGATGCTCAGCGAAGGAGATTACAACATTCACAGTTCAAGCTGAAATGAACAGGCAAGGCACTGAGCATTCACATTTCAAGCGTAAGTGAACGGTCATGCTTGTCTTTTTGTGTGTTTCTTTGCTGAGGTGTGGGATTTGGGAACCAAGAACGGTGTAGGTCATTGTACAAAAAACCGATGGAAAAACGCCTGGAAGTTTTTGAAATCCCTCGGAAAGATGCTCGGAAGTTTTGGCAGCCAGATCGGGTCCCAAAACGCAACCGATATCGGTAGGAATGTTCCATGGGCTTCCCAGCCGACTGTGCCGGGGGAGCTCGGAAGAAATTTTGGCTGGGACTTCCGAGATCAACCCTGCAATATGAGTCCCATTTGCTGAGCATGAATGCTGAGCATCCCCAAATATCCTGAGCAATATGCTCAGCATTTTCCTACCATTTTTTACCTTCTATGCTGTGCGTCCCAGCACCATGTGTTGGACTTCGCAGTACTGCTGGACTAATGGCTAAAATTGTCTATGGCGGGGACATTCAGTCTATCGGAACCGACCATTGATCCCCCACACTGGCTGCCGTGGCCCGCCACGTGGGCCGCGCGTGGGTAACGGATACCCCGGAGCAACGAGAGGAGGTGTTGGCCGGAGCCCCGGAGCTCCATCCCTCCCGAGTTCTCCGCTATATGGGGACAGACATCTACCTCCAGGGCACACCCACAGCCCCCCGAAACCTGCCGGAGATCCGGGCGGCGGTGTGGAGGTAGCTCCGCCCCCAGCGACTCTCCCTGGACGCGGCCGTGATGGTGCTCATGGCCAAGCTCCCGAGTAAATTGCTCTCCCTGGCCAGCATCTACCACCCCACGGCCCAGGTGCACGCGGCCAATGACGCCCTCATGGTGAGGGCGTACAAGCACATGACGGGCGTCTCCTGCCATGCCCACACCGAAGCGCTCTTGGGGGCCTTGGGAGCATGGCTGCCAGGGTTTGACCCGATCAGCACACTCGTGGCAGACTGCGGTAGTCCGGGAGTGGGTCCGGCAGGGGGCCTGGGCCAAAGAGGAGTTCCGGGACTCCCAGACTTATGCCCTCCAGGCACACCAAGCGCTCAGAGGCGGATGTCTTGCGGTGCTTACCCCAGGAAGTACACCCACCACCCGAGGTGCCCCCACCTCATCGCAACGCTGCAGCGGGTCGTGGATGACGTGGCCATGCCCATGTGGATGCCAAGCCCCTACTTAGGAACGTCCCCCATCCTCATACGGGGGCCCCGGCGGACCCCAAGCGGGGGCAGCGGCGGCCCCTGCCCCCCAGGTGGAGGTGTACCCAACCCAATATGGCGATGTCGTACAAGTGATCATCCCCCCAACGATCTAGGAAACGGTGCAGGCCCTAGGTTTCCATCACCTGGGTGACCTGTACACTGAGGACCACCGTGTCAAACGAGAGCGTGCCCTGAAGGAGCGGGCGCCAACCCGCAAGGGTATCCCTGGCCTTAGGGCGTGGCTAACCCGCCACGACGTAGTCCTGGTGCCCCTGCTGAGGATGCCCCCGCCGCGGTGGCAGGCTGAGCCCAAGGACTTGATCCCGGGCGCCGTGCCCACGTACCAGGCGGAAGTGGTCATAGGAGGCCGAGTGGCCAAAACCACCCGGATGGAAACCGTGTACCACGGGGGACATCCCATCAAGGTGACCACGGCCATGAAGCATACCATGGAGGCGGCGGACTGGGTGCCGGAATTCAGGGTGTGCTACCAACCCCCAGGCACAGTACCGAGCAACACCAGACTACACCGCCTCTTAGTGGCACTTCTGGGCATTCAAGTGCAGGTCAACGCGCCCCTGCATGCCCAGCTATGGGACGATCAACACCACGTGTCCCTGGCCCAGCTGCAGAGCACTGGGGTCTGGGCGCCCACCATCGTGTGGATGGCCGCGCCCCCGACCGACGCCTACTGGCATTGGGCCCAGACGTCGCAGGCCCCCCTCGTCACAGTCACCGCGGCGCTGCCGCCGTGTCCATGGATAGCCATAGCCCCGGCGGCGGTGGCAAAGTTCAAGTACCCTGCGGAGTGTGTGACGCACGAGTGTCCGGGGCACCCGAACAAGGGGCCCCTTTACTACTCACTCAATACGGCGGGGACAGTACCGGCGGAACTCGGCCCCGCCCTACACTGCACAACCACCTCCGGGAGCACCATGGGGACCTGGCCCTCGTGGCGCCGCACAACCGGGCTACCGACCCCCCGCACGTGCTGGCCCCCGAGGTCCAGCCGGGCATATGGTTCCATGACTTGCCGGCACTGGCCACTCTCTGCGGTACCGTCGCCGCGGTGGATGCTGGCATGGCAATGGCCGGAGTCGCCCAGAGCGGGCCCGCGGCCTACCGGGCCCACGTGGCCTCAGGGGTAGGCACCTCCCAAGAAGGGGAGGCCATGATCCTCCTCTCATACGTCCGCAGACTGGCACCAGCCAGGGGTATATTGGCTGGTGCCGGACTCAGAGGCGGCAGTGGGGCCCTCCGCACGTACCAGGAGGGAGGCCATTGTGGAGATGGCATACATCACCTCTACGCTGCAGTCCTGGGAGGCGAACGCCTCTCCCCGAAGTCGGCCATCAACGTGGTTACCACACCGTCACACTGGATAACGGACCACAACGCCCGCTTGGATGCAGCGACGCAGGAGCCGCCAGAGGTGGACCTGACATGGCTCCTCCGGCGCCCCTTCTCCTTCCTCCCCCCGGTGACCTACCGGGACCAGTGTCAGCTCTCCCCAACGGTGCTGAGCGGCTGGTTGCAGGACCGGGCCTCCATACCGGCGCGGGCCGGCTATGAGGCCCGGTGGTGAGTAAACTACGTGTCGGGAGGAGGGCCCCCCCTCGACTGGTTCGATAGTGACCAGCAGCGCCACATCACGGCGCACCGCATGGACAACATCCCTCCGATGACTGTCTTGGCCCACCGGTCCTCCCACCGGGACACAGTGCTGGACACAACGTGTCTCCTCTGCGGGGCGCAACCGGAGACGGCGCCCCACCTCTGGGCCTGCTCGGCCCAGTCCCATGAGTGGGAGCCGGCCTGCCAGCGACTCGCGGCGTGGCTCGACCAGAAGGTGGGAACACGGGCAGCCCCGGTGCGCCACCAGCTGTGGGAGCCAGCTGTACTGGAGCAGTGGGCAGCAGCCTTGCGAACCCCCTCTATGCAGCGGGCCCACATGGAGTGCTCAAGGCCCCACGCGCTGGGAACGGAGTTCATACGCCACGTCAACAACAAGTCCATACGGGTCTAGTACGCCCATGCCAAGACGCGTGCCACGTTGCTGAAAGCCCGCCTGGGCCCGGGCAGCACGATGGCGTGGGTATTGCAGGAGCTACGCCTGCACCAGCAAGCGGAGAGAGAGGGGGTACAGCGGGAGCTCCTGGAATGAAGACAGTCGCCAGGGGGGTGACGACCAGGTTCCCCCGACTCCCTCTCCTTCCGCCCCAAAACCACACACTTACACACAGCGCGCACACAACACACACAGCCCTCCCGTTTACCTGTACCCGTGGGTAGACATCCCGGCCATTGCCTTCTGGTTATAGCGCCTTTGGCACACCACACCACACCACACCACACCACACCACACCACACCACACCACACCACACCACACCACACCACACCACACAACACCACACCCTGAGTACTCCCCAGCTCTACCCACGGGCTGGGTGCCGGGTGCGAAGCCCCGAACGATAGGGCCCGGGCACCGCCAGTAGGCGGTGTACTAACAGTGTCGGGTGCGCGCACGTCCCAGTGCCAAGCGCCATCCCCAGGGACCCCGCGGCCCCTAGTACCGGCCGCCTCGGCCCTGGGAACGGTCAGCGACCCCCAATAGAGGACGGCTGACCTAGCCTCCCCCTCCGCTCCTCCCCTACACGCCCGCTCACGCACCAGCCCACGCAGGAGCCCGGACATGCGCCCCCCCCGCGCTCCAGCCTCAGCCCCCCCCGCTGCCGCCCCTGCGCGCGCCCCGGTGACCCCCCCATGCGCCCCCCCCTATGAGCGCTCCCTGCTGCCTCCCCTGCCCCACCACGCTCCCTGACCCTGCCCATCTCTCAGGCTGCCAGCGCCCGTGCGGCGCGCCTCCAGGGCCCCGCATCGGCGGCCGGCCGCGAGACATCCGGACCAGTGGAGGCCCCCGGACACGGGCTTCAACGGAACGGCGGGACCGGGACGGGTGTGCCGGGTGTGTGCGTGGGTGAGGGAGGGGTGAGAGACTAGGGCCCCAGTGGGACGGCCTGCGCCGAGGCCTGAAAGGCCCGTGGCCCGGACATGCGCGGGGGGCCTCAACAACGACCCCCCGCCCAGCAATATGTGGAAGAATATGTGGAAGAATATGTGGAAGAAACAGTCCCTGTCCCCGTCCGGCTGGACGCCCCGGTATCGGTATCCAACATCCTTTAGGTACGGTATAAGGCCCCCCGGCCACCACCCCGGCGCCAACACCAGGGAGGGCGTCCGGGAGGGGTAACAGCCCCCGATCCCCCAAAGGCAGCCCCAAAGGTGAGCGCACCACTGGCGGGGCATGTCTGCGGGGTAAACAAATGCGCTGAGTAAAACCCTAATGTAATAATTAGTGCCTACTGCCATAAGTAATGCTTAACCGGCTAAAACGGCCCTCTCCCGGTGCCGGTTTAGTGCGCAGCCCCCAAAGCCGGACCCGACCGGCCGTACTGAGGCGAGCCCAGAAATGGGTATGGCAGGCCAGACTTTAAGTGCTGGTAGCCACACCTCAGTACACTCCGTGGGCTCATAAGGCCCACGGGGGCCCCAAACACCGTTACGTTCGGGAGTTAAGCCCCGGCGGTGTTTGGGGTTGTTCCTGGTTAAGAGGACTCACGTTGAGTCCCTAATACTGTTACCCCGGGGTTATGACCCCCGGTACTGCCTGCTTACCTGCCTGCTGCTGCTAAGAGGTAGGAGGGAGTACCCGCGGGTCCTGCCGGAGGCTCCGAACACCCCCTGGGCCGGGCTCCCCGTCCCCCCCAGACCGGTGCGCCCGGTTCTCCGAAGATACTGGCCCCCCATTGGCCTGGCAGGAGGCTCCGAACACCCCCTGGGCAGGACTCCCCGTCCCCCCCGGGCTGGTGCGCCCGGTTCTCTGAAGAAGATGCCCCCCCCTTGGCCTGGCAGGAGACTCCGAACACCCCCTGGGCAGGACTCCCCGTCCCCCCCGGGCCGGTGCGCCCGGTTCTCTGAAGAAGATGGCCCCCCATTGGCCTGGCACGAGACTCCGAACACCCCCTGGGCAGGACTCCCGGTCCCCCCCGGGCCGGTGCGCCCGGTTCTCTGAAGAAGATGGCCGCCCCTTGGCCTGGCAGGAGACTCCGAACAGCCCCTGGGCACGACTCCCCGTCCCCCCCGGGCCGGTGCGCCCGGTTCTCCGAAGATACTGGCCCCCCACTGGCCTGGCAGGAGGCTCCGAACACCCCCTGGACAGGACTCCCCGTCCCCCCCGGGCCGGTGCGCCCGGTTCTCTGGAGAAGATGGCCCCCCCTTGGCCTGGCAGGAGACTCCGAACACCCCCTGGGCAGGACTCCCCGTCCCCCCCGGGCCGGTGCGCCCGGTTCTCTGAAGAAGATGGCCCCCCATTGGCCTCGCAGGAGACTCCGAACACCCCCTGGGCAGGACTCCCCGTCCCCCCTGGGCCAGTGCGCCCGGTTCTCTGAAGAAGATGGCCCCCCCTTGGCCTGGCAGGAGACTCCGAACACCCCCTGGGCAGGACTCCCCGTCCCCCCCGGGCCGGTGCGCCCGGTTCTCAGAAGAATATGGCCCCCCATTGGCCTGGCAGGAGGCTCCGAACACCCCCTGGGCAGGACTCCCCGTCCCCCCCGGGCCGGTGCGCCCGGTTCTCTGAAGAAGATGGCCCCCCATTGGCCTCGCAGGAGACTCCGAACACCCCCTGGGCAGGACTCCCCGTCCCCCCCGGGCCGGTGCGCCCGGTTCTCAAAAGAAGATGGCCCCCCCTTGGCCTGGCAGGAGACTCCGAACACCCCCTGGGCAGGACTCCCCGTCCCCCCCGGGCCGGTGCGCCCGGTGCTCAGAAGAAGATGGCCCCCCATTGGCCTGGCAGGAGGCTCCGAACACCCCCTGGGCAGGACTCCCCGTCCCCCCCGGGCCGGTGCGCCCGGTTCTCTGAAGAAGATGGCCCCCCCTTGGCCTGGCAGGACACTCCGAACACCCCCTGGGCAGGACTCCCCGTCCCCCCCGGGCCGTCGCGCCCGGTTCTCAGAAGAAGATGGCCCCCCATTGGCCTGGCAGGAGGCTCCGAACACCCCCTGGGCAGGACTCCCCGTCCCCCCCGGGCCGGTGCGCCCGGTTCTCTGAAGAAGATGCCCCCCCCTTGGCCTGGCAGGAGACTCCGAACACCCCCTGGGCAGGACTCCCCGTCCCCCCCGGGCCGGTGCGCCCGGTTCTCTGAAGAAGATGGCCCCCCCTTGGCCTGGCAGGAGACTCGGAACACCCCCTGGGCAGGACTCCCCGTCCCCCCCGGGCCGGTGCGCCCGGTTCTCTGAAGAAGATGGCCCCCCATTGGCCTCGCAGGAGACTCCGAACACCCCCTGGGCAGGACTCCCCGTCCCCCCCGGGCCGGTGCGCCCGGTTCTCAAAAGAAGATGGCCCCCCCTTGGCCTGGCAGGAGACTCCGAACACCCCCTAGGCAGGACTCCCCGTCCCCCCCGGGCCGGTGCGCCCGGTTCTCTGAAGAAGATGGCCGCCCCTTGGCCTGGCAGGAGACTCCGAACACCCCCTGGGCAGGACTCCCCGTCCCCCCCGGGCCGGTGCGCCCGGTTCTCAAAAGAAGATGGCCCCCCTTGGCCTGGCAGGAGACTCCGAACGGCCCCTGGGCAGGACTCCCCGTCCCCCCCGGGCCGGTGCGCCCGGTTCTCTGAAGAAGATGGCCCCCCATTGGCCTGGCAGGAGACTCCGAACACCCCCTGGGCAGGACTCCCCGTCCCCCCCGGGCCGGTGCGCCCGGTTCTCCGAAGATATTGGCCCCCCACTGGCCTGGCAGGAGGCTCCGAACACCCCCTGGGCAGGACTTCCCGTCCCCCCCGGGCCGGTGCGCCCGGTTCTCTGGAGAAGATGGCCCCCCGTTGGCCTCGCACGAGACTCCGAACACCCCCTGGGCAGGACTTCCCGTCCTCCCCGGGCCGGTGCGCCCGGTTCTCCGAAGATACTGGCCCCCCATTGGCCTGGCAGGAGGCTCCGAACACCCCCTGGGCAGGACTCCCCGTCCCCCCCCGGCCGGTGCGCCCGGTTCTCTGAAGAAGATGGCCCCCCATTGGCCTCGCAGGAGACTCCGAACACCCCCTGGGCAGGACTTCCCGTCCTCCCCGGGCCGGTGCGCCCGGTTCTCCGAAGATACTGGCCCCCCATTGGCCTGGCAGGAGGCTCCGAACACCCCCTGGGCAGGACTCCCCGTCCCCCCCGGGCCGGTGCGCCCGGTTCTCAGAAGAAGATGGCCCCCCATTGGCCTGGCAGGAGGCTCCGAACACCCCCTGGGCAGGACTCCCCGTCCCCCCCGGGCCGGTGCGCCCGGTTCTCTGAAGAAGATGGCCCCCCCTTGGCCTGGCAGGAGACTCCGAACACCCCTTGGGCACGACTCCCCGTCCCCCCCGGGCCGGTGCGCCCCGTTCTCTGAAGAAGATGGCCCCCCATTGGCCTCGCAGGAGACTCCGAACACCCCCTGGGCAGGACTCCCCGTCCCCCCCGGGCCGGTGCGCCCGGTTCTCTGAAGAAGATCGCCCCCCCTTGGCCTGGCAGGAGACTCCGAACACCCCTTGGGCACGACTCCCCGTCCCCCCCGGGCCGGTGCGCCCGGTTCTCAGAAGAAGATGGCCCCCCATTGGCCTGGCAGGAGGCTCCGAACACCCCCTGGGCAGGACTCCCCGTCCCCCCCGGGCCGGTGCGCCCGGTTCCCTGAAGAAGATGGCCCCCCCTTGGCCTGGCAGGAGACTCCGAACACCCCCTGGGCAGGACTCCCCGTCCCCCCCGGGCCGGTGCGCCCGGTTCTCATAAGAAGATGGCCCCCCACTGGTCTTGCAGGAGGCTCCGAACACCCCCTGGGCAGGACTCCCCGTCCCCCCCGGGCCGGTGCGCCCGGTTCTCTGAAGAAGATGGCCCCCCATTGGCCTCGCAGGAGACTCCGAACACCCCCTGGGCACGACTCCCCGTCCCCCCCGGGCCGGTGGCCCGGTTCTCTAAAGAAGATGGCCCCCCCTTGGCCTGGCAGGAGACTCCGAACACCCCCTGGGCAGGACTCCCCGTCCCCCCCGGGCCGTTGCGCCCGGTTCTCAGAAGAAGATGGCCCCCCATTGGCCTCGCAGGAGACTCCGAACACCCCCTGGGCAGGACTCCCCATCCCCCCCGGGCCGGTGCGCCCGGTTCTCTGAAGAAGATGGCCCCCCCCTGGCCTGGCAGGAGACTCCGAACACCCCCTGGGCAGGACTCCCCGTCCCCCCCGGGCCGGTGCGCCCGGTTCTCAGAAGAAGATGGCCCCCCATTGGCCTTGCAGGAGGCTCCGAACACCCCCTGGGCAGGACTCCCCGTCCCCCCCGGGCCGGTGCGCCCGGTTCTCTGAAGAAGATGGCCCCCCATTGGCCTGGCAGGAGACTCCGAACACCCCCTGGGCAGGACTCCCCGTCCCCCCCGGGCCGGTGCGCCCGGTTCTCTGAAGAAGATGGCCGCCCCTTGGCCTGGCAGGAGACTCCAAACACCCCCTGGGCAGGACTCCCCGTCCCCCCCGGGCCGGTGCGCCAGGTTCTCCGAAGATACTGGCCCCCAACTGGCCTGGCAGGAGGCTCCGAACACCCCCTGGGCAGGACTTCCCGTCCCCCCCGGGCCGGTGCGCCCGGTTCTGTGGAGAAGATGGCCCCCCCTTGGCCTGGCAGGAGACCTCGAACACCCCCTGGGCAGGACTCCCCGTCCCCCCCGGGCCGGTGCGCCCGGTTCTCCGAAGATACTGGCCCCCCATTGGCCTGGCAGCAGGCTCCGAACACCCCCTGGGCAGGACTCCCCGTCCCCCCCGGGCCGGTGCGCCCGGTTCTCTGAAGAAGATGGCCCCCCATTGGCCTCGCAGGAGACTCCGAACACCCCCTGGGCAGGACTCCCCGTCCCCCCCGGGCCGGTGCGCCCGGTTCTCTGAAGAAGATGGCCCCCCCTTGGCCTGGCAGGAGACTCCGAACACCCCTTGGGCACGACTCCCCGTCCCCCCCGGGCCGGTGCGCCCGGTTCTCAAAAGAAGATGGCCCCCCATTGGCCTGGCAGGAGGCTCCGAACACCCCCTGGGCACGACTCCCCGTCCCCCCTGGGCCGGTGCGCCCGGTTCTCTGAAGAAGATGGCCCCCCCTTGGCCTCGCAGGAGACTCCGAACACCCCCTGGGCAGGACTCCCCGTCCCCCCCGGGCCGGTGCGCCCGGTTCTCATAAGAAGATGGCCCCCCACTGGCCTTGCAGGAGGCTCCGAACACCCCCTGGGCAGGAGTCCCCGTCCCCCCCGGGCCGCTGCGCCCGGTTCTCTGAAGAAGATGGCCCCCCACTGTTCTCGCAGGAGACTCCGAACACCCCCTGGGCAGGACTCCCCGTCCCCCCCGGGCCGGTGCGCCCGGTTCTCATAAGAAGATGGCCCCCCACTGGCCTTGCAGGAGACTCCGAACACCCCCTGGCCAGGACTCCCCGTCCCCCCCGGGCCGGTGGCCCGGTTCTCTAAAGAAGATGGCCCCCCCTTGGCCTGGCAGGAGACTCCGAACACCCCCTGGGCAGGACTCCCCGTCCCCCCCGGGCCGGTGCGCCCGGTTCTCTGAAGAAGATGGCCCCCCCTTGGCCTCGCAGGAGACTCCGAACACCCCCTGGGCAGGACTCCCCGTCCCCCCCGGGCCGGTGCGCCCGGTTCTCAGAAGAAGATGGCCCCCCACTGGCCTTGCAGGAGGCTCCGAACACCCCCTGGGCCGGACTCCCCGTTACCCCCGGGCCGGTGCGCCCGGTCCTCTGAAGAAGATGGCCCCCCCTTGGCCTGGCAGGAGACTCCGAACACCCCCTGGGCAGGACTCCCCGTCCCCCCCGGTCCGGTGCGCCCGGTTCTCTGAAGAAGATGGCCCCCCCTTGGCCTGGCAGGAGACTCGGAACACCCCCTGGGCAGGACTCCCCGTCCCCCCCGGGCCGGTGCGCCCGGTTCTCTGAAGAAGATGGCCCCCCATTGGCCTCGCAGGAGACTCCGAACACCCCCTGGGCAGGACTCCCCGTCCCCCCCGGGCCGGTGCGCCCGGTTCTCAAAAGAAGATGGCCCCCCCTTGGCCTGGCAGGAGACTCCGAACGGCCCCTGGGCAGGACTCCCCGTCCCCCCCGGGCCGGTGCGCCCGGTTCTCAGAAGAAGATGGCCCCCCATTGGCCTCGCAGGAGACTCCGAACACCCCCTGGGCAGGACTCCCCGTCCCCCCCGGGCCGGTGCGCCCGGTTCTCTGAAGAAGATGGCCCCCCCCTGGCCTGGCAGGAGACTCCGAACACCCCCTGGGCAGGACTCCCCGTCCCCCCCGGGCCGGTGCGCCCGGTTCTCAGAAGAAGATGGCCCCCCATTGGCCTTGCAGGAGGCTCCGAACACCCCCTGGGCAGGACTCCCCGTCCCCCCCGGGCCGGTGCGCCCGGTTCTCTGAAGAAGATGGCCCCCCATTGGCCTGGCAGGAGACTCCGAACACCCCCTGGGCAGGACTCCCCGTCCCCCCCGGGCCGGTGCGCCCGGTTCTCTGAAGAAGATGGCCGCCCCTTGGCCTGGCAGGAGACTCCAAACACCCCCTGGGCAGGACTCCCCGTCCCCCCCGGGCCGGTGCGCCAGGTTCTCCGAAGATACTGGCCCCCCACTGGCCTGGCAGGAGGCTCCGAACACCCCCTGGGCAGGACTTCCCGTCCCCCCCGGGCCGGTGCGCCCGGTTCTCTGGAGAAGATGGCCCCCCCTTGGCCTGGCAGGAGACTCCGAACACCCCCTGGGCAGGACTCCCCGTCCCCCCCGGGCCGGTGCGCCCGGTTCTCCGAAGATACTGGCCCCCCATTGGCCTGGCAGGAGGCTCCGAACACCCCCTGGGCAGGACTCCCCGTCCCCCCCGGGCCGGTGCGCCCGGTTCTCTGAAGAAGATGGCCCCCCATTGGCCTCGCAGGAGACTCCGAACACCCCCTGGGCAGGACTCCCCGTCCCCCCCGGGCCGGTGCGCCCGGTTCTCTGAAGAAGATGGCCCCCCCTTGGCCTGGCAGGAGACTCCGAACACCCCTTGGGCACGACTCCCCGTCCCCCCCGGGCCGGTGCGCCCGGTTCTCAAAAGAAGATGGCCCCCCATTGGCCTGGCAGGAGGCTCCGAACACCCCCTGGGCACGACTCCCCGTCCCCCCCGGGCCGGTGCGCCCGGTTCTCTGAAGAAGATGGCCCCCCCTTGGCCTCGCAGGAGACTCCGAACACCCCCTGGGCAGGACTCCCCGTCCCCCCCGGGCCGGTGCGCCCGGTTCTCATAAGAAGATGGCCCCCCACTGGCCTTGCAGGAGGCTCCGAACACCCCCTGGGCAGGACTCCCCGTCCCCCCCGGGCCGCTGCGCCCGGTTCTCTGAAGAAGATGGCCCCCCATTGGCCTCGCAGGAGACTCCGAACACCCCCTGGCCAGGACTCCCCGTCCCCCCCGGGCCGGTGCGCCCGGTTCTCTGAAGAAGATGGCCCCCCCTTGGCCTGGCAGGAGACTCCGAACACCCCCTGGGCAGGACTCCCCGTCCCCCCCGGGCCGGTGCGCCCGGTTCTCTGAAGAAGATGGCCCCCCCTTGGCCTGGCAGGAGACTCCGAACACCCCCTGGGCAGGACTCCCCGTCCCCCCCGGGCCGGTGCGCCCGGTTCTCAGAAGAAGATGGCCCCCCACTGGCCTTGCAGGAGGCTCCGAACACCCCCTGGGCAGGACTCCCCGTTACTTCCGGGCCGGTGCGCCCGGTCCTCTGAAGAAGATGGCCCCCCCTTGGCCTGGCAGGAGACTCCGAACACCCCCTGGGCAGGACTCCCCGTCCCCCCCGGGCCGGTGCGCCCGGTTCTCTGAAGAAGATGGCCCCCCCTTGGCCTGGCAGGAGACTCGGAACACCCCCTGGGCAGGACTCCCCGTCCCCCCCGGGCCGGTGCGCCCGGTTCTCTGAAGAAGATGGCCCCCCATTGGCCTCGCAGGAGACTCCGAACACCCCCTGGGCAGGACTCCCCGTCCCCCCCGGGCCGGTGCGCCCGGTTCTCAAAAGAAGATGGCCCCCCCTTGGCCTGGCAGGAGACTCCGAACGGCCCCTGGGCAGGACTCCCCGTCCCCCCCGGGCCGGTGCGCCCGGTTCTCTGAAGAAGATGGCCCCCCATTGGCCTGGCAGGAGACTCCGAACACCCCCTGGGCAGGACTCCCCGTCCCCCCCGGGCCGGTGCGCCCGGTTTTCTGAAGAAGATGGCCGCCCCTTGGCCTGGCAGGAGACTCCGAACACCCCCTGGGCACGACTCCCCGTCCCCCCCGGGCCGGTGCGCCCGGTTCTCCGAAGATATTGGCCCCCCACTGGCCTGGCAGGAGGCTCCGAACACCCCCTGGGCAGGACTTCCCGTCCCCCCCGGGCCGGTGCGCCCGGTTCTCTGGAGAAGATGGCCCCCCGTTGGCCTCGCAGGAGACTCCGAACACCCCCTGGGCAGGACTTCCCGTCCTCCCCGGGCCGGTGCGCCCGGTTCTCCGAAGATACTGGCCCCCAATTGGCCTGGCAGGAGGCTCCGAACACCCCCTGGGCAGGACTCCCCGTCCCCCCTGGGCCGGTGCGCCCCGTTCTCTGAAGAAGATGGCCCCCCATTGGCCTCGCAGGAGACTCCGAACACCCCCTGGGCACGACTCCCCGTCCCCCCCGGGCCGGTGCGCCCGGTTCTCTGAAGAAGATGGCCCCCCCTTGGCGTGGCAGGAGACTCCGAACACCCCTTGGGCACGACTCCCCGTCCCCCCCGGGCCGGTGCGCCCGGTTCTCAGAAGAAGATGGCCCCCCATTGGCCTGGCAGGAGGCTCCGAACACCCCCTGGGCAGGACTCCCCGTCCCCCCCGGGCCGGTGCGCCCGGTTCTCTGAAGAAGATGGCCCCCCCTTGGCCTGGCAGGAGACTCCGAACACCCCCTGGGCAGGACTCCCCGTCCCCCCCGGGCCGGTGCGCCCGGTTCTCATAAGAAGATGGCCCCCCACTGGTCTTGCAGGAGGCTCCGAACACCCCCTGGGCAGGACTCCCCGTCCCCCCCGGGCCGGTGCGCCCGGTTCTATGAAGAAGATGGCCCCCCATTGGCCTCGCAGGAGACTCCGAACACCCCCTGGGCAGGACTCCCCGTCCCCCCCGGGCCGGTGGCCCGGTTCTCTAAAGAAGATGGCCCCCCCTTGGCCTGGCAGGAGACTCCGAACACCCCCTGGGCAGGACTCCCCGTCCCCCCCGGGCCGTTGCGCCCGGTTCTCAGAAGAAGATGGCCCCCCATTGGCCTCGCAGGAGACTCCGAACACCCCCTGGGCAGGACTCCCCGTCCCCCCCGGGCCGGTGCGCCCGGTTCTCTGAAGAAGATGGCCCCCCCCTGGCCTGGCAGGAGACTCCGAACACCCCCTGGGCAGGACTCCCCGTCCCCCCCGGGCCGGTGCGCCCGGTTCTCAGAAGAAGATGGCCCCCCATTGGCCTTGCAGGAGGCTCCGAACACCCCCTGGGCAGGACTCCCCGTCCCCCCCGGGCCGGTGCGCCCGGTTCTCTGAAGAAGATGGCCCCCCATTGGCCTGGCAGGAGACTCCGAACACCCCCTGGGCAGGACTCCCCGTCCCCCCCGGGCCGGTGCGCCCGGTTCTCTGAAGAAGATGGCCCCCCATTGGCCTGGCAGGAGACTCCAAACACCCCCTGGGCAGGACTCCCCGTCCCCCCCGGGCCGGTGCGCCAGGTTCTCCGAAGATACTGGCCCCCCACTGGCCTGGCAGGAGGCTCCGAACACCCCCTGGGCAGGACTTCCCGTCCCCCCCGGGCCGGTGCGCCCGGTTCTCTGGAGAAGATGGCCCCCCCTTGGCCTGGCAGGAGACTCCGAACACCCCCTGGGCAGGACTCCCCGTCCCCCCCGGGCCGGTGCGCCCGGTTCTCCGAAGATACTGGCCCCCCATTGGCCTGGCAGGAGGCTCCGAACACCCCCTGGGCAGGACTCCCCGTCCCCCCCGGGCCGGTGCGCCCGGTTCTCTGAAGAAGATGGCCCCCCATTGGCCTCGCAGGAGACTCCGAACACCCCCTGGGCAGGACTCCCCGTCCCCCCCGGGCCGGTGCGCCCGGTTCTCTGAAGAAGATGGCCCCCCCTTGGCCTGGCAGGAGACTCCGAACACCCCTTGGGCACGACTCCCCGTCCCCCCCGGGCCGGTGCGCCCGGTTCTCAAAAGAAGATGGCCCCCCATTGGCCTGGCAGGAGGCTCCGAACACCCCCTGGGCACGACTCCCCGTCCCCCCCGGGCCGGTGCGCCCGGTTCTTTGAAGAAGATGGCCCCCCCTTGGCCTCGCAGGAGACTCCGAACACCCCCTGGGCAGGACTCCCCGTCCCCCCCGGGCCGGTGCGCCCGGTTCTCATAAGAAGATGGCCCCCCACTGGCCTTGCAGGAGGCTCCGAACACCCCCTGGGCAGGACTCCCCGTCCCCCCCGGGCCGCTGCGCCCGGTTCTCTGAAGAAGATGGCCCCCCATTGGCCTCGCAGGAGACTCCGAACACCCCCTGGGCAGGACTCCCCGTCCCCCCCGGGCCGGTGGCCCGGTTCTCTAAAGAAGATGGCCCCCCCTTGGCCTGGCAGGAGACTCCGAACACCCCCTGGGCAGGACTCCCCGTCCCCCCCGGGCCGGTGCGCCCGGTTCTCTGAAGAAGATGGCCCCCCATTGGCCTTGCAGGAGGCTCCGAACACCCCCTGGGCAGGACTCCCCGTCCCCCCCGGGCCGGTGCGCCCGGTTCTCTGAAGAAGATGGCCCCCCCTTGGCCTCGCAGGAGACTCCGAACACCCCCTGGGCAGGACTCCCCGTCCCCCCCGGGCCGGTGCGCCCGGTTCTCCGAAGATACTGGCCCCCCCTTGGCCTGGCAGGAGACTCCGAACACCCCCTGGGCAGGACTCCCCGTCCCCCCCGGGCCGGTGCGCCCGGTTCTCCGAAGATACAGGCCCCGCATTGGCCTGGCAGGAGACTCCGAACACCCCCTGGGCAGGACTCCCCGTCCCCCCCGGGCCGGTGCGCCCGGTTCTCGGAAGAAGATGGCCCCCCCTTGGCCTGGCAGGAGGCTCCGAACACCCCCTGGGCAGGACTCCCCGTCCCCCCCGGGCCGGTGCGCCCGGTTCTCTGAAGAAGATGGCCCCCCATTGGCCTGGCAGGAGGCTCCGACCACCCCCTGGGCTGGACTCCCCGTCCCCCCCGGGCCGGTGCGCCCGGTTATTGGAAGATGATGGCTCCCCATGGGCCTTGCAGGAGGCTCCGAACACCCCCTGGGCAGGACTCCCCGTCCCCCCCAGGCCGGTGCGCCCGGTTCTCTGAAGAAGATGGCCCCCCATAGGCCCTGAAGGATGCCCCGACCACCCATTGGGTTGGACTCCCCATTCCCCCAGGCCGGTGCGCCCAGTAGTACATCCCCACAGGCCCGGCACTACACTCCGACCACCCATTGCAGGAGTTGCACTGCCCACTGCCCCCAGGCAGTGAGGCAGTGCATTGCAGGAGTTGCACTGCCCACTGCTCCCAGGCAGTGAGGCAGTGCGTTGCAGGAGTTCCGCTGCCCACTGCTCCCAGGCAGTGAGGCAGTGCATTGCAGGAGTTGCGCTGCCCACTGCCCCCAGGGCAGTGCGGCAGTGTATTGCAGAAGTTGCACTGCCCAATGCCCCCAGGCAGTGGGGCAGTGCATTGCAGGAGTTCCACTGCCCACTGCCCCCAGGCAGTGCGGCAGTGCATTGCAGGAGTTGCGGTGCCCACTGCCCCCAAGCAGTGAGGCAGTGCATTGCAGGAGTTGCACTGTCCATTGCCCCCAGGCAGTGAGGCAGTGCAGTGCATTGCAGGAGCTGCACTGCCCACTGCCCCCAAGCAGTGAGGCAGTGCATTGCAGGAGTTCCGCTGCCCACTGCCCCAGGGTAGTGAGGCAGTGCATTGCAGGAGTTGCACTGCACACTGCCCCCAGGCAGTGGGGCAGTGCATTGCAGGAGTTCCACTGCCCACTGCCCCCATGCAGCGAGGCAGTGCATTGCAGGAGTTGCACCGTCCACTGCCCCCAGGGCAGTGAGGCAGTGCATTGCAGGAGTTGCACTGCCCACTGCCCCCAGGCAGTGAGGCGGTGCATTGCAGGAGTTCCAGTGCCCACTGCCCCCAGGCAGTGAGGCAGTGCATTGCAGGAGTTCCACTGCCCACTGCCCCCAGGGCAGTGAGGCAGTGCATTGCAGGAGTTGCACTGCCCACTGCCCCCAGGCAGTGAGGCCGTGCATTGTAGAAGTTGCACCGCCCACTGCCCCCAGGCAGTGAGGCAGTGCATTGCAGGTGTTGGAGTTGCACTGCCTACTGCCCCCAGGCAGTGAGGCAGTGCATTGCAGGAGTTGCACTGCCCACTGCCCCCAGGCAGGGCGGCAGTGTATTGCAGGAGTTGCACTGCCCACTGACCCAGGGCAGTGAGGCAGTGCATTGCAAGAGTTGCACTGTCCGCTGCCCCCAGGCAGAGGCAGTGAGGCAGTGCATTGCAAGAGTTGCACTGCCCACTGCCCCAGGGCAGTGAGGTAGTGCATTGCAGGAGTTGCACTGTCCACTGCCCCCAAGCAGTGGGGTAGTGCATTGCAGGAGTTCCACTGCCCACTGCCCCCAGGCAGTGAGGCAGTGCATTGCAGGAGTTCCACTGCCCACTGCTCTGGGACAGTGAGGCAGTGCATTGCAGGAGTTGCACTGTCTACTGCCCCCAGGCAGTGGGGCAGTGCATTGCAGGAGTTCCACTGCCCACTGCCCCCAGGCAGTGAGGCACTGCATTGCAGGAGTTGGAGTTGCACTGCCCACTGCCCCCAGGCAGTAAGCAGTGCATTGCAGGAGTTGCACTGCCCACTGCCCCCAGGCAGTGCGGCAGTGCATTGCGGGAGTTTCACTGCCCACTGCCCCCATGCAGTGAGGCGGTGCATTGCAGGAGTTGCACTGCCCACTACCCCCAGGCAGTGAGGCAGTGCATTGCAGGGGTTGCACTGCCCACTGCCCCCAGGCAGTGAGGCAGTGCATTGCAGGAGTTCCGCTGCCCACTGCCCCAGGGCAGTGAGGCAGTGCATTGCAGGAGTTGCACTGCCCACTGCCCCCAGGCAGTGCGGCAGTGCATTGCAGGAGTTCCACTGCCCACTGCGCCCAGGCAGCGAGGCAGTGCATTGCAGGAGTTGCACCGTCCACTGCCCCCAGGCAGTGAGGCAGTGCATTGCAGGAGTTGCACCGCCCACTGCCCCCAGGCAATGCGGCAGTGCATTGCAGGAGTTGGAGTTGCACTGCCCACTGCCCCCAAGCAGTGAGGCAGTGCATTGCAGGAGTTGCACTGCCCACTGCCCCCAGGCAGTGGGGCAGTACATTGCAGGAGTTCCACTGCCCACTGCCCCCAGGGCAGTGAGGCAGTGCATTGCAGGAGTTGCACTGCCCACTGCCCCCAGGCAGTGAGGCCGTGCATTGTAGAAGTTGCACCGCCCACTGCCCCCAGGCAGTGAGGCAGTGCATTGCAGGAGTTGGAGTTGCACTGCCCACTGCCCCCAAGCAGTGAGACAGTGCATTGCAGGAGTTGCACTGCCCACTGCCCCCAGGCAGTGCGGCAGTGTATTGCAGGAGTTGCACTGCCCACTGCCTCCAGGCAGTGAGGCAGTGCATTGCAGGAGTTGCACTGCCCACTGCCCCCAGGGCAGTGAGGCGGTGCATTGCAGGAGTTCCACTGCCCACTGCCCCCAGGCAGTGAGGCAGTGCATTCCGGGAGTTCCACTGCCCACTGCCCCAAAGCAGTGAGGCGGTGCATTGCAGGAGGTCCACTGTCCACTGCCCCCAGGCAGTGAGGCAGTGCATTGCAGGAGTTGCACTGCCCACTGCCCCCAGGCAGTGAGGCAGTGCATTGCAGGAGTTCCGCTGCCCACTGCCCGAGGGTAGTGAGGCAGTGCATTGCAGGAGTTGCACTGCACACTGCCCCCAGGCAGTGGGGCAGTGCATTGCAGGAGTTCCACTGCCCACTGCCCCCATGCAGCGAGGCAGTGCATTGCAGGAGTTGCACCGTCCACTGCCCCCAGGGCAGTGAGGCAGTGCATTGCAAGAGTTGCACTGCCCACTGCTCCCAGGCAGTGAGGCGGTGCATTGCAGGAGTTCCACTGCCCACTGCCCCCAGGCAGTGAGGCAGCGCATTGCAGGAGTTGCACTGCCCATTGCCCCCAGGCAGTGAGGCAGTGCATTGCAGGAGTTCCACTGCCCACTGCCCCCAGGGCAGTGAGGCAGTGCATTGCAGGAGTTGCACTGCCCACTGCCCCCAGGCAGTGAGGCCGTGCATTGTAGAAGTTGCACCGCCCACCGCCCCCAGGCAGTGAGGCAGCGCATTGCAGGAGTTGCACTGCCCATTGCCCCCAGGCAGTGAGGCAGTGCATTGCAGGAGTTGCACTGCCCACTGCCCCCAGGGCAGTGAGGCAGTGCATTGCAGGAGTTGCACTGCCCACTGCCCCCAGGCAGTGAGGCAGTGCATTGCACGAGTTGGAGTTGCACTGCCTATTGCCCCCAGGCAGTGAGGCAGTGCATTGCAGGAGTTGCACTGCCCACTGCCCCCAGGCAGTGCGGCAGTGTATTGCAGGAGTTGCACTGCCCACTGACCCAGGGCAGTGAGGCAGTGCATTGCAAGAGTTGCACTGCCCACTGCCCCCAGGCAGAGGCAGTGAGGCAGTGCATTGCAAGAGTTGCACTGCCCACTGCCCCAGGGCAGTGAGGTAGTGCATTGCAGGAGTTGCACTGTCCACTGCCCCCAAGCAGTGGGGTAGTGCATTGCAGGAGTTCCACTGCCCACTGCCCCCAGGCAGTGAGGCAGTGCATTGCAGGAGTTCCACTGCCCACTGCTCTGGGACAGTGAGGCAGTGCATTGCAGGAGTTGCACTGTCTACTGCCCCCAGGCAGTGGGGCAGTGCATTGCAGGAGTTCCACTGCCCACTGCCCCCAGGCAGTGAGGCAGTGCATTGCAGGAGTTGGAGTTGCACTGCCCACTGCCCCCAGGCAGTGAGGCAGTGCATTGCAGGAGTTGCACTGCCCACTGCCCCCAGGCAGTGCGGCAGTGCATTGCGGGAGTTTCACTGCCCACTGCCCCAGGGCAGTGAGGCGGTGCATTGCAGGAGTTGCACTGCCCACTACCCCCAGGCAGTGAGGCAGTGCATTGCAGGGGTTGCACTGCCCACTGCCCCCAGGCAGTGAGGCAGTGCATTGCAGGAGTTCCGCTGCCCACTGCCCCAGGGCAGTGAGGCAGTGCATTGCAGGAGTTGCACTGCCCACTGCCCCCAGGCAGTGAGGCAGTGCATTGCAGGAGTTCCACTGCCCACTGCCCCCAGGCAGCGAGGCAGTGCATTGCAGGAGTTGCACCGTCCACTGCCCCCAGGCAGTGAGGCAGTGCATTGCAGGAGTTCCGCTGCCCACTGCCCCAGGGTAGTGAGGCAGTGCATTGCAGGAGTTGCACTGCACACTGCCCCCAGGCAGTGGGGCAGTGCATTGTAGAAGTTCCACTGCCCACTGCCCCCATGCAGCGAGGCGGTGCATTGCAGGAGTTCGACTGCCCACTGCCCCCAGGGCAGTGAGGCAGTGCATTGCAGGAGTTGCACTGCCCACTGCCCCCAGGCAGTGAGGCGGTGCATTGCAGGAGTTGCACTTCCCACTGCCCCCAGGCAGTGAGGCAGTGCATTGCAGGAGTTGCACTGCCCATTGCCCCCAGGCAGTGAGGCAGTGCATTGCAGGAGTTCCACTGCCCACTGCCCCAGGGCAGTGAGGCAGTGCATTGCAGGAGTTGCACTGCCCACTGCCCCCAGGCAGTGAGGCAGTGCATTGCAGGAGTTCCACTGCCCACTGCGCCCAGGCAGCGAGGCAGTGCATTGCAGGAGTTGCACCGTCCACTGCCCCCAGGCAGTGAGGCAGTGCATTGCAGGAGTTCCGCTGCCCACTGTTCCAGGGTAGTGAGGCAGTGCATTGCAGGAGTTGCACTGCACACTGCCCCCAGGCAGTGGGGCAGTGCATTGCAGAAGTTCCACTGCCCACTGCCCCCATGCAGCGAGGCGGTGCATTGCAGGAGTTCCACTGCCCACTGCCCCCAGGGCAGTGAGGCAGTGCATTGCAGGAGTTGCACTGCCCACTGCCCCCAGGCAGTGAGGCGGTGCATTGCAGGAGTTCCACTGCCCACTGCCCCCAGGCAGTGAGGCAGTGCATTGCAGGAGTTGCACTGCCCATTGCCCCCAGGCAGTGAGGCAGTGCATTGCAGGAGTTCCACTGCCCACTGCCCCCAGGGCAGTGAGGCAGTGCATTGCAGGAGTTGCACTGCCCACTGCCCCCAGGCAGTGAGGCCGTGCATTGTAGAAGTTGCACCGCCCACTGCCCCCAGGCAGTGAGGCAGTGCATTGCAGGAGTTCCACTGCCCACTGCTCTGGGACAGTGAGGCAGTGCATTGCAGGAGTTGCACTGTCTACTGCCCCCAGGCAGTGGGGCAGTGCATTGCAGGAGTTCCACTGCCCACTGCCCCCAGGCAGTGAGGCAGTGCATTGCAGGAGTTGGAGTTGCACTGCCCACTGCCCCCAGGCAGTGAGGCAGTGCATTGCAGGAGTTGCACTGCCCACTGCCCCCAGGCAGTGCGGCAGTGCATTGTAGAAGTTGCACTGCCCACTGCCCCCAGGCAGTGAGGCGGTGCATTGCAGGAGTTCCACTGCCCACTGCCCCCAGGGCAGTGAGGCAGTGCATTGCAGGAGTTGCACTGCCCACTGCCCCCAGGCAGTGAGGCGGTGCATTGCAGGAGTTCCACTGCCCACTGCCCCCAGGCAGTGAGGCAGTGCATTGCAGGAGTTGCACTGCCCATTGCCCCCAGGCAGTGAGGCAGTGCATTGCAGGAGTTCCACTGCCCACTGCCCCCAGGGCAGTGAGGCAGTGCATTGCAGGAGTTGCACTGCCCACTGCCCCCAGGCAGTGAGGCCGTGCATTGTAGAAGTTGCACCGCCCACTGCCCCCAGGCAGTGAGGCAGTGCATTGCAGGAGTTGGAGTTGCACTGCCTACTGCCCCCAGGCAGTGAGGCAGTGCATTGCAGGAGTTGCACTGCCCACTGCCCCCAGGCAGTGCGGCAGTGTATTGCAGGAGTTGCACTGCCCACTGACCCAGGGCAGTGAGGCAGTGCATTGCAAGAGTTGCACTGTCCGCTGCCCCCAGGCAGAGGCAGTGAGGCAGTGCATTGCAAGAGTTGCACTGCCCACTGCCCCAGGGCAGTGAGGTAGTGCATTGCAGGAGTTGCACTGTCCACTGCCCCCAAGCAGTGGGGTAGTGCATTGCAGGAGTTCCACTGCCCACTGCCCCCAGGCAGTGAGGCAGTGCATTGCAGGAGTTCCACTGCCCACTGCTCTGGGACAATGAGGCAGTGCATTGCAGGAGTTGCACTGTCTACTGCCCCCAGGCAGTGGGGCAGTGCATTGCAGGGGTTCCACTGCCCACTGCCCCCAGGCAGTGAGGCAGTGCATTGCAGGAGTTGGAGTTGCACTGCCCACTGCCCCCAGGCAGTGAGGCAGTGCATTGCAGGAGTTGCACTGCCCACTGCCCCCAGGCAGTGCGGCAGTGCATTGCGGGAGTTTCACTGCCCACTGCCCCAGGGCAGTGAGGCGGTGCATTGCAGGAGTTGCACTGCCCACTACCCCCAGGCAATGAGGCAGTGCATTGCAGGGGTTGCACTGCCCACTGCCCCCAGGCAGTGAGGCAGTGCATTGCAGGAGTTCCGCTGCCCACTGCCCCAGGGCAGTGAGGCAGTGCATTGCAGGAGTTGCACTGCCCACTGCCCCCAGGCAGTGCGGCAGTGCATTGCAGGAGTTCCACTGCCCACTGCGCCCAGGCAGCGAGGCAGTGCATTGCAGGAGTTGCACCGTCCACTGCCCCCAGGCAGTGAGGCAGTGCATTGCAGGAGTTGCACCGCCCACTGCCCCCAGGCAGTGGGGCAGTACATTGCAGGAGTTGCACTGCCCACTGCCCCCAAGCAGTGAGGCAGTGCATTGCAGGAGTTGCACTGCCCACTGCCCCCAGGCAGTGGGGCAGTACATTGCAGGAGTTCCACTGCCCACTGCCCCCAGGGCAGTGAGGCAGTGCATTGCAGGAGTTGCACTGCCCACTGCCCCCAGGCAGTGAGGCAGTGCATTGTAGAAGTTGCACCGCCCACTGCCCCCAGGCAGTGAGGCAGTGCATTGCAGGAGTTGGAGTTGCACTGCCCACTGCCCCCAGGGCAGTGAGGCAGTGCATTGCAGGAGTTGCACTGCCCACTGCCCCCAGGCAGTGCGGCAGTGTATTGCAGGAGTTGCACTGCCCACTGACCCAGGGCAGTGAGGCAGTGCATTGCAGAGGTTTCACTGCCCACTGCTTCAGGGCAGTGAGGTAGTGCATTGCAGGAGTTCCACTGCCCACTGCTATGGGACAGTGAGGCAGTGCATTGCAGGAGTTGCACTGTCCACTGCCCCCAGGCAGTGGGGCAGTGCATTGCAAGAGTTCCACTACCCACCGGCCCCAGGCAGTGAGGCGGTGCATTGCAGGAGGTCCACTGCCCACTGCCCCAGGGCAGTGAGGCAGTGCATTGCAAGAGTTGCACTGCCCGCTGCCCCCAGGCAGTGAGGCAGTGCATTGCAGGAGGTCCACTGTCCACTGCCCCCAGGGCAGTGAGGCAGTGCATTGCAGGAGTTGCACTGCCCACTGCCCCCAGGCAGTGAGGCGGTGCATTGCAGGAGTTCCACTGCCCACTGCCCCCAGGCAGTGAGGCAGTGCATTGCAGGAGTTGCACTGCCCATTGCCCCCAGGCAGTGAGGCAGTGCATTGCAGGAGTTGCACTGCCCACTGCCCCCAGGCAGTGAGGCCGTGCATTGTAGAAGTTGCACCGCCCACTGCCCCCAGGCAGTGAGGCACTGCATTGCAGGAGTTGGAGTTGCACTGCCTACTGCCCCCAGGCAGTGAGGCAGTGCATTGCAGGAGTTGCACTGCCCACTGCCCCCAGGCAGTGCGGCAGTGTATTGCAGGAGTTGCACTGCCCACTGACCCAGGGCAGTGAGGCAGTGCATTGCAAGAGTTGCACTGCCCACTGCCCCCAGGCAGAGGCAGTGAGGCAGTGCATTGCAAGAGTTGCACTGCCCACTGCCCCAGGGCAGTGAGGTAGTGCATTGCAGGAGTTGCACTGTCCACTGCCCCTAAGCAGTGGGGTAGTGCATTGCAGGAGTTCCACTGCCCACTGCCCCCAGGCAGTGAGGCAGTGCATTGCAGGAGTTCCACTGCCCACTGCTCTGGGACAGTGAGGCAGTGCATTGCAGGAGTTGCACTGTCTACTGCCCCCAGGCAGTGGGGCAGTGCATTGCAGGAGTTCCACTGCCCACTGCCCCCAGGCAGTGAGGCAGTGCATTGCAGGAGTTGGAGTTGCACTGCCCACTGCCCCCAGGCAGTGCGGCAGTGCATTGCAGGAGTTGCACTGCCCACTGCCCCCAGGCAGTGCGGCAGTGCATTGTAGAAGTTGCACTGCCCACTGCCCCCAGGCAGTGAGGCGGTGCATTGCAGGAGTTCCACTGCCCACTGCCCCCAGGCAGTGAGGCAGTGCATTGCAGGAGTTGCACTGCCCACTGCCCCCAGGCAGTGAGGCGGTGCATTGCAGGAGTTCCACTGCCCACTGCCCCCAGGCAGTGAGGCAGTGCATTGCAGGAGTTGCACTGCCCATTGCCCCCAGGCAGTGAGGCAGTGCATTGCAGGAGTTCCACTGCCCACTGCCCCCAGGGCAGTGAGGCAGTGCATTGCAGGAGTTGCACTGCCCACTGCCCCCAGGCAGTGAGGCCGTGCATTGTAGAAGTTGCACCGCCCACTGCCCCCGAGCAGTGAGGCAGTGCATTGCAGGAGTTGGAGTTGCACTGCCTACTGCCCCCAGGCAGTGAGGCAGTGCATTGCAGGAGTTGCACTGCCCACTGCCCCCAGGCAGTGCGGCAGTGTATTGCAGGAGTTGCACTGCCCACTGACCCAGGGCAGTGAGGCAGTGCATTGCAAGAGTTGCACTGTCCGCTGCCCCCAGGCAGAGGCAGTGAGGCAGTGCATTGCAAGAGTTGCACTGCCCACTGCCCCAGGGCAGTGAGGTAGTGCATTGCAGGAGTTGCACTGTCCACTGCCCCCAAGCAGTGGGGTAGTGCATTGCAGGAGTTCCACTGCCCACTGCCCCCAGGCAGTGAGGCAGTGCATTGCAGGAGTTCCACTGCCCACTGCTCTGGGACAATGAGGCAGTGCATTGCAGGAGTTGCACTGTCTACTGCCCCCAGGCAGTGGAGCAGTGCATTGCAGGAGTTCCACTGCCCACTGCCCCCAGGCAGTGAGGCAGTGCATTGCAGGAGTTGGAGTTGCACTGCCCACTGCCCCCAGGCAGTGAGGCAGTGCATTGCAGGAGTTGCACTGCCCACTGCCCCCAGGCAGTGCGGCAGTGCATTGCGGGAGTTTCACTGCCCACTGCCCCAGGGCAGTGAGGCGGTGCATTGCAGGAGTTGCACTGCCCACTACCCCCAGGCAGTGAGGCAGTGCATTGCAGGAGTTGCACTGCCCACTGCCCCCAGGCAGTGAGGCAGTGCATTGCAGGAGTTCCGCTGCCCACTGCCCCAGGGCAGTGAGGCAGTGCATTGCAGGAGTTGCACTGCCCACTGCCCCCAGGCAGTGCGGCCGTGCATTGTAGAAGTTGCACCGCCCACTGCCCCCAGGCAGTGAGGCAGTGCATTGCAGGAGTTGGAGTTGCACTGCCCACTGCCCCCAGGCAGTGAGGCAGTGCATTGCAGGAGTTGCACTGCCCACTGCCCCCAGGCAGTGCGGCAGTGTATTGCAGGAGTTGCACTGCCCACTGACCCAGGGCAGCGAGGCAGTGCATTGCAGAGGTTTCACTGCCCACTGCTTCAGGGCAGTGAGGTAGTGCATTGCAGGAGTTCCACTGCCCACTGCTATGGGACAGTGAGGCAGTGCATTGCAGGAGTTGCACTGTCCACTGCCCCCAGGCAGTGGGGCAGTGCATTGCAAGAGTTCCACTACCCACCGGCCCCAGGCAGTGAGGCGGTGCATTGCAGGAGGTCCACTGCCCACTGCCCCAGGGCAGTGAGGCAGTGCATTGCAAGAGTTGCACTGCCCGCTGCCCCCAGGCAGTGAGGCAGTGCATTGCAGGAGGTCCACTGTCCACTGCCCCCAGGGCAGTGAGGCAGTGCATTGCAGGAGTTGCACTGCCCACTGCCCCCAGGCAGTGAGGCGGTGCATTGCAGGAGTTCCAGTGCCCACTGCCCCCAGGCAGTGAGGCAGTGCATTGCAGGAGTTGCACTGCCCATTGCCCCCAGGCAGTGAGGCAGTGCATTGCAGGAGTTGCACTGCCCACTGCCCCCAGGCAGTGAGGCCGTGCATTGTAGAAGTTGCACCGCCCACTGCCCCCAGGCAGTGAGGCACTGCATTGCAGGAGTTGGAGTTGCACTGCCTACTGCCCCCAGGCAGTGAGGCAGTGCATTGCAGGAGTTGCACTGCCCACTGCCCCCAGGCAGTGCGGCAGTGTATTGCAGGAGTTGCACTGCCCACTGACCCAGGGCAGTGAGGCAGTGCATTGCAAGAGTTGCACTGTCCGCTGCCCCCAGGCAGTGAGGCAGTGCATTGCAGGAGTTCCACTGCCCACTGCTCTGGGACAGTGAGGCAGTGCATTGCAGGAGTTGCACTGTCTACTGCCCCCAGGCAGTGGGGCAGTGCATTGCAGGAGTTCCACTGCCCACTGCCCCCAGGCAGTGAGGCAGTGCATTGCAGGAGTTGGAGTTGCACTGCCCACTGCCCCCAGGCAGTGAGGCAGTGCATTGCAGGAGTTGCACTGCCCACTGCCCCCAGGCAGTGCGGCAGTGCATTGCGGGAGTTTCACTGCCCACTGCCCCAGGGCAGTGAGGCGGTGCATTGCAGGAGTTGCACTGCCCACTACCCCCAGGCAGTGAGGCAGTGCATTGCAGGGGTTGCACTGCCCACTGCCCCCAGGCAGTGAGGCAGTGCATTGCAGGAGTTCCGCTGCCCACTGCCCCAGGGCAGTGAGGCAGTGCATTGCAGGAGTTGCACTGCCCACTGCCCCCAGGCAGTGCGGCAGTGCATTGCAGGAGTTCCACTGCCCACTGCGCCCAGGCAGCGAGGCAGTGCATTGCAGGAGTTGCACCGTCCACTGCCCCCAGGCAATGAGGCAGTGCATTGCAGGAGTTGCACCGCCCACTGCCCCCAGGCAATGCGGCAGTGCATTGCAGGAGTTGGAGTTGCACTGCCCACTGCCCCCAAGCAGTGAGGCAGTGCATTGCAGGAGTTGCACTGCCCACTGCCCCCAGGCAGTGGGGCAGTACATTGCAGGAGTTCCACTGCCCACTGCCCCCAGGGCAGTGAGGCAGTGCATTGCAGGAGTTGCACTGCCCACTGCCCCCAGGCAGTGCGGCCGTGCATTGTAGAAGTTGCACCGCCCACTGCCCCCAGGCAGTGAGGCAGTGCATTGCAGGTGTTGGAGTTGCACTGCCCACTGCACCCAGGCAGTAAGGCAGTGCATTGCAGGAGTTGCACTGCCCACTGCCCCCAGGCAGTGCGGCAGTGTATTGCAGGAGTTGCACTGCCCACTGACCCAGGGCAGTGAGGCAGTGCATTGCAGAGGTTTCACTGCCCACTGCTTCAGGGCAGTGAGGTAGTGCATTGCAGGAGTTCCACTGCCCACTGCTATGGGACAGTGAGGCAGTGCATTGCAGGAGTTGCACTGTCCACTGCCCCCAGACAGTGGGGCAGTGCATTGCAGGAGTTCCACTGCCCACTGCCCCCAGGCAGTGAGGCGGTGCATTGCAGGAGGTCCACTGCCCACTGCCCCAGGGCAGTGAGGCAGTGCATTGCAAGAGTTGCACTGCCCGCTGCCCCCAGGCAGTGAGGCAGTGCATTGCAGGAGTTCCACTGCCCACTGCCCCCAGGCAGTGAGGCAGTGCATTGCAAGAGTTGCACTGCCCACTGCCCCAGGGCAGTGAGGCAGTGCATTGCAAGAGTTCCACTGCCAACTGCCCCCAGGCAGTGAGGCAGTGCGTTGCAGGCGTTCCACTGCCCTCTGTCCCAGGCGGCGAGGCAGTGCATTGCAGGAGTTGCACTGCCCACTGCCCCCAGGCAGTCAGGAAGTGCATTGCAGGAGTTCCACTGCCCACTGCCCCCAGGCAGTGCGGCAGTGCATTGCAGGAGTTGCACTGCCCACTGCCCCCAGGCAGTGAGGCAGTGCATTGCAGGAGTTCCGCTGCCCACTGCCCCAGGGCAGTGAGGCAATGCATTGCAGAAGTTGCGCTGCCCACTGCCCCCAGGGGGCGAGGCAGTGCATTGCAGAAGTTGCACTGCCCGCTGCCCCCAGGCAGTGAGGCAGTGCTTGCAGGAGTTCCACTGCCCACTGCCCCCAGGCAGTGCGGCGGTGCATTGCAGGAGTTGCACTGCCCGCTGCCCCCAGGCAGTGAGGCAGTGCATTGCAGGAGTTCCACTGCCCACTGCCCCAGGGCAGTGAGGCACTGAATTGCAGAAGTTGCACTGCCCAATGCCCCAAGGCAGCGAGGCAGTGCATTGCAGGAGTTGCACTGCCCACCGCCCCCCAGGCAGTGCGGCAGTGCATTGCAGGAGTTGGAGTTGCACTGCCCACTGCCCCCAAGCAGTGAGGCAGTGCATTGCAGGAGGTCCACTGCCCACTGCCCCCAGGCAGTGAGGCAGTGCATTGCAGGAGTTCCACTGCCCACCGCCCCCAGGCGGTGCGGCAGTGCGTTGCAGGAGTTCCACTGCCCATTGCCCCAGGGCAGTGAGGCAATGCATTGCAGAAGTTGCGCTGCCCACTGCCCCCAGGCGGCGAGGCAGTGGATTGCAGAAGTTGCACTGCCCACTGCCCCCAGGCAGTGGGGCAGTGCTTGCAGGAGTTCCACTGCCCACTGCCCCCAGGCAGTGCGGCGGTCCATTGCAGGAGTTGCACTGCCCGCTGCCCCCAGGCAGTGAGGCAGTGCATTGCAGGAGTTCCACTGCCCACTGCCCCAGGGCAGTGAGGCACTGAATTGCAGAAGTTGCACTGCCCAATGCCCCCAGGCAGCGAGGCATTGCATTGCAGGAGTTGCACTGCCCACCGCCCCCCAGGCAGTGCGGCAGTGTATTGCAGGAGTTGCACTGCCCACTGCCCCAGACAGTGAGGCAGTGCATTGCAGGAGGTCCACTGCCCACTGCCCCCAGGCGGTGCGGCAGTGCGTTGCAGGAGTTCCACTGCCCACTGCCCCCAGGCAGTGAGGTAGTGCATTGCAGGAGTTGCACGACCCACCGACCCCAGGCAGTAAGGCAGTGCATTGCAGGAGTTCCACTGCCTACTACCCGAGGGCAGTGAGGCAATGCATTGCAGGAGTTGCACTGCCCACTGCCCCAAGGCAATTCGGCCGTGCATTGCAGGAGGTCCACTGCCCACTGCCCCAGGGCAGAGAGGCAGTGCATTGCAGAAGCTGCACTGCCCACTGCCCCCCAGGCAGTGAGGCAGTGCATTGCAGGAGTTGCACTGCCCACTGCCTCCAAGCAGTTGGGCAGTGCATTGCAGGAGTTCCACTGCCCACTGCCCCAGGGCTGTGAGGCAGTGCATTGCCGAAGTTGCACTGTCCAATGCCCCCAGGCAGTGAGGCAGTTCATTGCAGGAGTTGCACTGCCAACTGCCCCAGGGCAGTGAGGCAGCGCATTGCAGAAGTTGCACTGCCCACTGCCCCCAGGCAGTGAGGCAGAGCATTTCAGGAGTTGCACTGCCCACTGCCCCCAGGCAGTGGGGCAGTGCATTGCAGGAGTTGCACTGCCCACTGCCCCCAGGCAGTGAGGCAGTGCATTGCAGGAGTTCCACTGCCCACTGCCCCAGGGCAGTGAGGCAGTGCGTTGCAAGAGTTGCACCGCCCACTGCCCCTCGGCAGTGAGGCAGTGCATTGCAGCAGTTCCACTGCCCACTGCCCCCAGGCAGTGCGGCGGTGCATTGCAGGAGTTGCACTGCCCACTGCCCCCAGGCAGTGAGGCAGTGCATTGCAGGAGTCCCGCTGCCCACTGCCCCAGGGCAGTGAGGCACTGCATTGCAGAAGTTGCACTGCCCACTGCCCCCCAGGCACTGCGGCAGTGTATTGCAGGAGTTGCACTGCCCACTGCCCCAGACAGTGAGGCGGTGCGTTGCAGGAGGTCCACTGCCCACTGCCCCCAGGCAGTGAGGCAGTGCATTGCAGGAGTTCCACTGCCCACCGCCCCCAGGCGGTGCGGCAGTGCGTTGCAGGAGTTCCACTGCCCACTGCCCCCCAGGCAGTGAGGTAGTGCATTGCAAGAGTTGCACTACCCACTGCCCCCAGGCAGTGAGGCAGTGCATTGCAGGAGTTCCACTGCCTACTGCCCGAGGGCAGTGAGGCAATGCATTGTAGGAGTTGCACTTCCCACTGCCCCCAGGCAATGCGGCCGTGTATTGCAGGAGTTGCACTGCCCACTGCCCCCAGGCAGTGAGGCAGTGCATTGCAGGAGGTCCACTGCCCACTGCCCCAGGGCAGTGAGGCAGTGCATTGCAGGAGTTGCACTGCCCACTGCCCCCAGGCAGTGAGGCAGTGCATTGCAGAAGTTGCACTGCCCACTGCCTCCAGGCAGTTGGGCAGTGCATTGCAGGAGTTGCACTGCCCACTGCCCCAGGGCAGTGAGGCAGTGCATTGCCGAAGTTGCACTGCCCACTGCCCCGGGGCAGTGAGACAGTGCATTGCAGGAGGTCCACTGCCCACTGCCCCCAGGCAGTGAGGCAGTGCATTGCAGGAGTTCCACTGCCCACCGCCCCCAGGCGGTGCGGCAGTGCGTTGCAGGAGTTCCACTGCCCACTGCCCTCCAGGCAGTGAGGTAGTGCATTGCAAGAGTTGCACTACCCACTGCCCCCAGGCAGTGAGGCAGTGCATTGCAGGAGTTCCACCGCCTACTGCCCGAGGGCAGTGAGGCAATGCATTGTAGGAGTTGCACTTCCCACTGCCCCCAGGCAGTGAGGCAGTGCATTGCAGGAGTTGCACTGCCCACTGCCCCCAGGCAGTGAGGCAGTGCATTGCAGGAGTTGCACTGCCCACTGCCCCCAGGCAGTGAGGCAGTGCGTTGCAGGAGTTGCACTGCCCACTGCCCCAAGGCGGTGAGGCCATGCATTGCAGAGGTTCCACTGCCCACTGCCCCCAGGCAGTGGGGCAGTCCATTGCAGGAGTTCCACTGCCCACTGCCTCCAGGCAGTTGGGCAGTGCATTGCAGGAGTTGCACTGCCCACTGCCCCAGGGCAGTGAGGCAGTGCATTGCCGAAGTTGCACTGCCCACTGCCCCGGGGCAGTGAGACAGTGCATTGCAGGAGGTCCACTGCCCACTGCCCCCAGGCAGTGAGGCAGTGCATTGCAGGAGTTCCACTGCCCACCGCCCCCAGGCGGTGCGGCAGTGCGTTGCAGGAGTTCCACTGCCCACTGCCCCCCAGGCAGTGAGGTAGTGCATTGCAAGAGTTGCACTACCCACTGCCCCCAGGCAGTGAGGCAGTGCATTGCAGGAGTTCCACTGCCTACTGCCCGAGGGCAGTGAGGCAATGCATTGTAGGAGTTGCACTTCCCACTGCCCCCAGGCAGTGAGGCAGTGCATTGCAGGAGTTGCACTGCCCACTGCCCCCAGGCAGTGAGGCAGTGCATTGCAGGAGTTGCACTGCCCACTGCCCCCAGGCAGTGAGGCAGTGCGTTGCAGGAGTTGCACTGCCCACTGCCCCAAGGCGGTGAGGCCATGCATTGCAGAGGTTCCACTGCGCACTGCCCCCAGGCAGTGGGGCAGTCCATTGCAGGAGTTCCACTGCCCACTGCCTCCAGGCAGTTGGGCAGTGCATTGCAGGAGTTGCACTGCCCACTGCCCCGGGGCAGTGAGACAGTGCATTGCAGGAGTTGCACTGCCCACTGCCCCCAGGCAGTGAGGCAGTGCATTGCAGAAGTTGCACTGCCCACTGCCCCAGGGCAGTGAGACAGTGCATTGCAGGAGTTGCACTGCCCACTGCCCCCAGGCAGTGAGGCAGTGCGTTGCAGGAGTTGCACTGCCCACTGCCCCAAGGCGGTGAGGCCATGCATTGCAGAGGTTCCACTGCCCACTGCCCCCAGGCAGTGGGGCAGTCCATTGCAGGAGTTCCACTGCCCACTGCCTCCAGGCAGTTGGGCAGTGCATTGCAGGAGTTGCACTGCCCACTGCCCCGGGGCAGTGAGACAGTGCATTGCAGGAGTTGCACTGCCCACTGCCCCAAGGCGGTGAGGCAGTGCATTGTAGGAGTTGCACTTCCCACTGCCCCCAGGCAGTGAGGCAGTGCATTGCAGGAGTTGCACTGCCCACTGCCCCCAGGCAGTGAGGCAGTGCATTGCAGGAGTTGCACTGCCCACTGCCCCGGGGCAGTGAGACAGTGCATTGCAGGAGTTGCACTGCCCACTGCCCCCAGGCAGTGAGGCAGTGCATTGCAGAAGTTGCACTGCCCACTGCCCCAGGGCAGTGAGACAGTGCATTGCAGGAGTTGCACTGTCCACTGCCCCCAGGCAGTGAGGCAGTGCATTGCAGGAGGTCCACTGTCCACTGCCCCCAGGGCAGTGAGGCAGTGCATTGCAGGAGTTGCACTGCCCACTGCCCCCAGGCAGTACGGCAGTGCATTGCGGGAGTTGCGCCGTCCACTGCCCCCAGGCAGTGAGGCGGTGCATTGCAGGAGTTGCACTGCCCACTGCCCCAGGGCAGTGAGGCAGTGCATTGCAGGAGTTGCACTGCCCACTGCCTCCAGGCAGTTGGGCAGTGCATTGCAGAAGTTGCACTGCCCACCGCCCCCAGGCAGTGAGGCAGTGCATTGCAGGAGTTCCACTGCCCACTGCCCCAGGGCAGTGAGGCAGTGCATTGCAGAAGCTGCACTGTCCACTGCCCCCAGGCAGTGAGGCAGTGCATTGCAGGGGTTGCACTGCCAACTGACCCAGGACAGTGAGGCAGTGCATTGCAGAAGTTGCACTGCCCACTGCCCCCAGGCAATGAGGTAGTGCATTGCAGTAGTTCCACTGTCCACTGCCCCCAGGCAGTGAGGCAGTGCGTTGCAGGAGTTGCACTGCCCCCTGCCCCCCAGGCAGTGAGGCAGTGCATTGCAGCAGTTGCACTGCCCACTGCCCCGGGGCAGTGAGGCAGTGCATTGCAGAATTTGCACTGCCCATTCCCCCAGGCAGTGAGGCAGTGCGTTGCAGGAGGTCCACTGCCCACTGCCCCCAGGCCGTGGCGCAGCGCATTGCAGGAGTACCACTGCCCACTGCCCCAGGCAGGGCGGCAGTGCATTGTGTGGCTCGACCAGAAGGTGGGGCCACGGGCGGCCCCAATGCGTCACCAGCTGTGGGAACCGACTGTGCTGGAGCAGTGGGCGGCAGCCCTGCGGACCCCCTCCATGCAGCTGGCCCACCTGGAGTGTACGGGGCCCCACTCGCTGGGCACGGAGTTCCTCCGCCACGTCGTGGAGGAGTCCATGCGGATCTGGTACGCCCACGCCAAGGCGCGTGCCACACTGCTGAAGGCCCGCCTGGGCCCGGGCAGCACGATGGCGTGGGCGTTGCAGGAGCTGCGCCTGCACCAGCAAGCAGAAAGGGAAGGGGTGCAGCGGGAGCTCCTGGAATAAGCGCGGTCGCCAGAGGCGTACTCACCAGGTCTCCCCGACTCCCCCTCCCCCTGCCGAGGCCTACACACTTACGCACAGCGCGCACACAACACACACAGCCCAGCCCGTTTACCTTTACCCGTGGGTAGACATCCCGGCCTTTTGCCTTTTGGTAACGGCGCCTTCGGCACACCACACCACACCACTGAGTACTCCCCAGCTCTACTCACGAGCTGGGTGCCGGGTGCGAAGCCCCGGACGACAGGGCCCAGGCACTGCCAATAGGCGGTGTACTAACAGTGTCGGGTGCGCGCACGTCCCGGTGCCAAGCGCCATCCCCAGGGACCCCGCGGCCCCCTAGTACCGGCCGCCAGGGCCCCGGGAACGGACCAGCGATCCCTAGAGAGGACGGCTGGTACAGCCTCCCCCTCCATCTCCCCTCAACGCCTTTGCCCCACCCACAGGGCCCTCTGCCCCAACTCCATCCCACACACCCCCATGCAGCTCTCAGTGCCCCCCATGCACTACCTCCCTCAGCCACTCCGTGCCGCCTCCCCTGCCCACTGCCCCCCCCCCCCACCCCCTTCTCCTGCCCTTGCCCCTCTCACAGGCTGGCAGCGCCCGTGCGGCGCGCCTCCAGGGCCCCGCATCGGCGGCCGGCCGCGTGAACAACTGGGCCCGGGCGCGCCACCGAGGAGGCTCCAATGCGGGGTCTTCATGGCAAGCGTCCAGGTGTGCAGGTGGAAAGGGCCCCGGAGGGTGCATGTGAGGGGGCCCCGCCCTAGCAGAGGCGCGGTGCATGGAAACTGGCCTGGGGGTCCCGGTTTGCAGAGTTTGCAGAGGAGGGCCAGTGGCGCCCCTGTGGAGTTGTCTTTTTCAAATGACAGCTGGCCTATGTGATGTGTATGTGTATGAAGATAACAAGAATCTGAATGCCCCCCCTGGGCACCCGTCCGGCTGGACGCCCCGGTAAGGGTATCCAACATCCTTTGAGGTAAGGTATAAGGCCCCCCGGCCACCACCCCGGCGCCAACACCAGAGAGGGCGTCTGGGAGGGGTAACAGCCCCCGATCCCCCAAAGGCAGCCCCAAAGGTGAGCGCACCACTGGAAGGGGCATGTCTGCGGGGTAACCAATTGCGCTGAGTAACTACCTAATGTAATAAATAGTGCCTACCGCCGTAAATAATGCTTAACCGGGTAAATGGCCCTCCCCCGGTGCCAGTTTAGTGCGCAGCCCCCAAAGCCGGACCCGACCGGCCGTACTGAGGCGAGCCCAGAAATGGGTATGGCAGGCCAGACTTTAAGTGCTGGTAGCCACGCCTCAGTACACTCCGTGGGCTCATAAGGCCCACGGGGGCCCCAAATACCGTTACGTTCGGGAGTTAAGCCCCGGCGGTATTTGGGGTTGTTCATGGTTAAGAGGACTCACGTTGAGTCCCTGCTACTGCTACCCCGGGGTTATGACCCCCGGTACTGCTGCCCTACTGCCTTGCTGCATAGCATAGTGGGACTAGGGGTGGGGGGCTTTGAAGGAAGGTAGCCCCCCACGGGTCTTGCAGGAGGCTCCGAACACCCCCTGGACAGGACTCCCCGTCCCCCCCGGGCCGGTGCGCCCGGTTCTCCGAAGAAGATGGCCCCCCACTGGCCTTGCAGGAGGCTCCGAACATCCCCTGGGCAGGACTCCCCGTCCCCCCCGGGCCGGTGCGCCCCGTTCTCCGAAGAAGATGGCCCCCCACTGGCCTTGCAGGAAGCTCCGAACACCCCCTGGGCTAGACTCCCCGTCCCCCCCAGGCCGGTGTGCCCGGTTCTCTGAAGAAGATGGCCCCCCATTGGCCTGGCAGGAGGCTCCGAACACCCCCTAGGCAGGACTCCCCGTCCCCCCCTGGGCCGGTGCGCCCCGTTCTCTGAAGAAGATGCCCCCCCGTAGGCCTGGCAGGAGACTCCGAACACCCTCTGGGCAGGACTCCCCGTCCCCCCCGGGCCGGTGCGCCCGGTTCTCCGAAGAAGATGGCCCCCCGTAGGCCTTGCAGGAGGCTCCGAACACCCCCTGGGCTGGACTCCCCGTCCCCCCCAGGCCGGTGCGCCCGGTTCTCTGAAGAAGATGGCCCCCCATTGGCCTGGCAGGAAGCTCCGAACACCCCCTGGGCTGGACTCCCCGTCCCCCCCAGGCCGGTGCGCCCGGTTCTCTGAGGAAGATGGCCCCCCATTGGCCTGGCAGGAGACTCCGAACACCCCCTGGGCAGGACTCCCCGTCCCCCCGAGGCCGGTGCGCCCGGTTCTCTGAAGAAGATGGCCCCCCCTTGGCCTGGCAGGAGACTCCGAACACCCCCTGGGCAGGACTCCCCGTCCCCCCCGGGCCGGTGCGCCCGGTTCTCTGAAGAAGATGGCCGCCCCTTGGCCTGGCAGGAGACTCCAAACACCCCCTGGGCTGGACTCCCCGTCCCCCCCAGGCCGGTGCGCCCGGTTCTCTGACGAAGGTGGCCCCCCATTGGCCTGGCAGGAGGCTCCGAACACCCCCTGGGCAGGACTCCCCGTCCCCCCCGGGCCGGTGCGCCCGGTTCTCTGACAACGGCGGCCTCCCATAGGCCTGGCAGGAGGCTCCGAACACCCCCTGGGCAGGACTCCCCGTCCCCCCCAGCCAGGTGCGCCCGGCTTCAGGGGAAACAATGGTTCCCCACGAGCCTAGCGGAGGGCTCTAACCACCCCTTGGGCTAGACTCCCCGCCCCCCCAGGCTGGTCTGTAGAGGGTGACAGCCCCCCCACGGGCCTGGCAGGATGCCCCGACCACCCCACTGGGCTGAGCACCCCCCTGCTCCCCCCGGCCGGGAGTGCCCGATGGACGTGGAGGCGCAACCCCCCGGCAACAGATCTCCCCCCCCCGGACCCAGGTACCCCAGTGTGCGAAGCAGCAGCCAACGACTAGCGCGCAGGGGCGCGTTTCCGGATAGATTCTAGTGTACGGGCCCGTAAGGCCGGCCGCCGTAGGCCACCAACGCGCGAGCGAGAGCAGGTTCCGGCGCCTGAGCACTTGGCGACCCGGAGGAAGGGAAACGCAGTGCCCATGCATGGGCTTCCGGCCTGCGACTCCCTGCTCTTGCTCTGCAGCCCAGTGACACAACATGTTTCCGTCGACGCCCGCAACTCCTTACATGCAGCGCCCTCCTGTCCCCGGAGGCCCGCCTGCACCACACCCCGCGGGGTCCCCGGCTTTTGCCGCCCCCCCCCCCTCCCCCACTATACCCACACCCCATACGCGCCCCACCAACCGCTCGTGGAGGTTCACTCCCAGCCAGCGTACCCCGCCTATTACCTGCGGGAGCCGCGGTATGGGCTTCCCCCGCCCCCCCCGCCGCCCTCGCCGCTCCCGACAGTACCGCCCCCGGACCACCGTGACCTGGAGTTGGCCTACCTACGGGGCCACGTGGCAGGCCTGGACCGCCGCACCGAGGGGCCTCCGCCCCCTAAGGAGGCGACGCAGAGGGCGCCCCCGGCGCCGCACGGCCCTGCCCCCGACGCGGTCGGCGAGGCGACGCCGGCACTGCTGCTGGCACCGGCGAGGGAGACGGAGCCCAGGCAGTACCGCCGGCCCCCGGCACCTACGGAGCCGCCACGCCGGCCCCAGGGCGCAACCTACCGGAGGTCCCGCTCCCCCAGACGGGACCTACGCGACGATCGCCGAGACCACGGCCGTACAAGCCCCGGTAGAGGAGGCCGCACGGCCCACCGCCGGCCCTACCGCTTCCCAGAGCGGTACTACCAGCGCCGGTCCGAGGAGCGCCCCTCCGGACACCGAGCCCCCGCCGCTAGAGGTAGAGACCATACCCCCGACCGCCGGGATAACCGCTCCCGTCGTGACCCGCCCGGATCAGCCCCCGGGCCGGGCTGGGAGCGACGAGACCCCGACGACCGGCGCCGGTACCGCTCCCCCAGCCCGGATACCGCTAGACGCCTGAGGTATGATGCGCCAGATACGGGGCGCCGGCCGCAGTGGGAGCCCCGTACGGCTCCCGACGCCCAACCCCCGCATGTCCCGAGGGACAAGCCCCCGCGCAAGCGGCAGCGCCATAACAAGGAAGGCAGACAGCCTGCGGCGCAGTCGCCCGCGGGCACCCCGCACAGGCTACCGGTGCACGCTCTGGCGGAGACCCAAACGACGCCGGGCCTCCTGGCCCCCCGTGCACAGCAGGCACGACTGCCACAGGACGGCGCCCCCCGCACGCCCCAGAAGCACCGTACCGGTGTCACGCAAACCACCCCGGGCCTCCGGGGCCCGGACTACGCCTCCCCGAGCGGGGCAATGAAAGCCCCCCAGCAGCCCCGCACCGCGGACCCTCCGACCGTCCTGCACATCCGGCGCCTCCCCACAGGGTGGTCCCGCCGTCACCTGGCGGACCGTTTCATGTGGCTGGATGGGGCGGAGGGGGTGGCGGAGGCCTTTTATGGAGGAGAAAACCACGGGTACCTGACCTTCCGCGCCCACACACAGGCGATGGCGGCGTGTGCGGTAGTCAGCGCTGCCCTGGGTACGGTAGCGCCCCCGCCCGGCCGCCTGCCGGCGGCAGTCCACTGTGTCAACCGCAGTGTCATCCGGGACCTCACCGTGTTCACACAGCGGGACGCCCCGGGCGAGGAGCGGCACGACACGCCGTCCGCCGGGGCTGCCCCCCCGCGCATGGACCGCCCCTCCCTCACCGAGGATGACGTCCGGCGCCTCATAGCCGATGCCGTGGGCGGAACGCAGCAGGTGGTACATCCACGGCCGCAGGAGCCCGCCCGGGCGCCCACAGCCGACGCGGTCGGTGGCGCCGGCCGCCCCCTACCCCGAGGCCCCCCTCCGGCGCAACAGGCGCCCATCTCCCGGGAAAGAGACCCAACGTTGCCCGGGGGCGGGGCAGCCCCTGAGCGGAGCCCAGAGGTCACCGCGGCTCGGGTGAGCCCGCCTGCGCGGCCGCGAGCCGCAGCCAAAGGCTGTACCAGCCAGCTTAGCCGGCGTATCCTGGCGGCTACCGGGACGCCTAGTGACCCCGGCCAACCGGCTGCCGGGCATGCCAGCGCAGGGCCCCCCCGGTCCGGCCCCTCGGATGTGGCAACTGAAGGCGTGTCCCAGGACCTCTTGGGCGCAGATTGCCGGGAGGAGGGCCATCAGTCAGCCCTCGCCAGCGCCCCAGAGGCCCCTGCGGCCCGCCCCCAGGCGCCCGCTGGCAACCCCATGACCGCCCAGGCCCACGACGGTGCTGAGGCCTCAGCTCCCCCGACGGGGGGCCACCCCCCGGAGGGACCCGCCCTGGATTGGTGTACAGTCTGTCGCTTCTGGCGCCCCAGCCCATGCGACCAGTGCCCCCCGCAGGGAGCCCCCCAGGAGGAAGACGAGGCTGCGGAGCTGGCCCCGGAAGGAGAACGGGAGCTGGGGCCCCGTGAGACCTCGCCCGCTCTCGAAACTCCCACTTCGCACGCGGCGGATGACCCTCCGCCCCCCCCCATCGATGTGGATGCGTCCCAGGGCACGGCCACCCAGCTGGCTGGCCTCCTGGATGATGAAGCGGGCGCCCTCAGCCCGCTGGAGCCCCTACCGCCGGCGGTAGAGTTGGATGACGACCCTGCACCGCCGGCAGCCGGCCGCGCCGACAGCCCGCCGGGCGAGCTGGGCCCGCACGAGTCCCGCTTGGCGGCGCTCATCGCCGATACTGCCCTGGAGGAGGCGAACCCCTGCAAGGCCCTGGACGTCGCTGTCTTCCTGGACAGCGAACGCCTGTCGGCGGTGGGACGCCGCATGCGGGCGGCGGGCCAGGACACCACCCCCGTCCCCGGCCCCCATTCCCCAGAGGGAGACGGCCTCCCTCCCCTCCTGGCCCAGTATGCAAAGAGGACCCGCGAGCTGCTCCAGCTCGTGGGCTATACCCTGGGGGTCCCCTCCTTCTCCCTCTCCAGCTGGGAGGGAGATGCCATCCCGGCTCCTCACCCGCCGGGACTTGGGATCACGGTGTATTACGTGATCGAGGGGAGGGTGCAGCTCCGCCTCCCCACCCCCGAGGGCGGCTCGCGCCCTGGGTGGTGGCTCCAGGCCATGGCATATGCGTATGCCTGGTCTGCCCCACCCCCGCCCCGGGCGGTCCCCCCGGATACCAGGGCCCTGGTGCTGATATGCCAGTGCCCGGTACATGTCCCCCGGGGCACGCCGGCCACCGCCCCCCCCCCGGTCCAAATCTGCGTCAAGCGCGGGGACCGGTACACCCCAGTCGACACGGCGAGCATGGACCTCGGGGACCACAGGGCCACTCTCACCCCACCCGGAGGCAACCCCCTGGCCATCGCTACGCCCATGGTGGCCAGGGCCACCTACGACAGGGCTCGGGGGGGACTCGTCATCGTCCCCTCGGCCCTGGGGGCCCAGCAGCTCCGCGACGCCGACTGGAAGGGATGGAGCGCCTCGTGGGTTAGCTACGCCCGGGCCCTCCAGCCGGCCAAGCCGGCCGGCTTCAAGGTCCTGGGGGCGCAGGCCCCGGCCCTACGAGACTGGGTGCTCCCCAGGCTCACGGGCGAACGGCCAGCGGGGACTCCCTCCCTGACCACGGTGTTTGGCCTCATGGGGCGTGACCTGCGGGCAGCCCAGGAGGCAGCTGGCGGCTCGGCCACACACGCCGACCCCCAGGGCGGGCCCACTTCCTCAGAGCCGGACCCGGAGCCGGAGCACCCCACTCCCTCGCAATCCCAGAATTGAGGGCACCCCGGAGGACGTGCACGCTGTGGGGTACCTGTGGCTCAACGTCCGGGGCCGGTACCTCCGGCAACGCCTCCTGGCGCAAGCCCTGCACATGGCAGCGCGCCGCCCTACCCTCCTCATCCTGGCTGAGGCCCAGTCCCGGGCAGGCCCCGAGGACCCCCCCTTCCAGGACTACGCCCGTCACGTCGTGCTCCCCGCCCAAGGCAAGACGGGGGCGGGCCTGGAAGTATACGTCCGCACCGGGACAACCACCCGGGCTTCCCTCCTCTGGGGCGCGGAGGATGCCAACGCCCTCCTCATGGAGGTCCTCACCCCGTGGGGTCGGCATCATGTGCTGGCAGCCCATGCCCCCCAGATCAGCATAGGCGTGGAGCCTTACGTGAGATGGTGGGCCGCCGTCTGGAGGGAGGTCACCTGCCTGGTCGACCCGACGACCGTCCTGGTTGTCACGGACACCAACTCGGCGGCCCGACCGGCAGATAGAGGGACCCCGCGCCCCGAGGACACGGGCTACCGCACGTTCCTGAGGGCCTTCAACCTCAGGGACTTAGTGGACCTTCACCCGGTCCCGCAGGACACATACTCCTGCTTCCAGGGAGCCGCGCGCTCCCGCATCGACACAGCCGCCTGCCACAGCGAGGCGCAGTTCACCATCGCCTCGTACCACTACTGGGCGAGCACCCTCCTCTCGGACCACCACGTCCCCCTCCTTCTCACCGTCGCCTTCCCGGTGAACCGGCTGGACAAGCCCAGCCCCCATACGGTCTCCCGCACCCCGGAGTACCACCTGGGCCCAGTGGCCCTGTCCCCGGCCGACACGGCCGATTTCCACAACTCAGTACTCCGCAGGAGAGCCGTGGACCCCCAGCTCGCCCCGAATCGGTGGCTGAAAGGCCTCCAAAGGGCCATCTACGATTGGGCCCACGCCACGGGCAGGGTCCGAGCCCTCCGCTTCCGGCAGTACCGCCTCAAGACGCGCCCGGCGGAGCGAGCTCCCCCCTCGCGGGCTCCCCAGCAGCCCTTCCCAGCGCGCAGCATGCTCCCCACGGTGGGGCGTTTTACAGTGATGGCCCAGAGCATATTGGGCACCTCAGTGACGGCGGGGCACGCCCTCAAGCGGAGCCTAGTGGCCTTGGGGGAAGCCCAGCGCCAGCAGAGCCTCCGGGGGGTGAAACGCAGGGCCCTCCGACGCAAGCAGGAAACCCTCAACTTGAAACGCACCCCGGAGCAGTGGAGGGAGGTGCAGCGTCGTAGCAGGGGCCCCCCGCGCGATGTCTCGGAAATCCCCCTGGACAGCAAGGCGCTCCTCAACCCCAGGGAGACGTTGTCCGCCCTGTACTTGAGCCGCCTACGGCTCCAGGGCCATAGCTACCGAATCCGGGATGACCCCGACCGATGGGCCCACTTCCAGAGGTACCTAGGGCTCCTGCCGCAGCATGCCCCGCCAGCCCGCGGCGACTATGTCCAGCCCCGCCACCTCTGGGAGGTGTAGTCGGGGAAGGCCCGCGGCCCCGACCTCCGCCTACCCGAAGCGGACGTCTGCATCGATGTAGCCTGGTACCGACACCTGACGGAGGCAGACCAGAAGACCCTGTGCACCGTGGTGCGCAGCCCCCCAGTCAGCCGCACGGTGGGCAGGCGGGGGCGGGTTACCCTGCTCCTAAAACACCCGGACCAGCCAGTCCAGGAGGCGAACCTCCGGGGGATAACCATCTCCTCCCACGTCTCCAAACTCGAGCCCACGGCCTTCTATGCCGTGGCGACAGCCGTCTACGAGCGGGCCCTGGGGGGCCCCTGCCTAGTGGGGGGCATGCGGGGGATATCCCTCCAGGAGGTCGTCCGCACGGTGCACATGAAGCTGGACCTGGCCAGGCTTCAAAACCGGATAGTGGACGTCCTGATCACGGATCTCGCGAAATTCTTCGACGTGATCGCGCAGGACATTCACCCTATAGCGGGAGCCCGGGTGGGCCTGGGAGAGGCCGACCACCTCGCCACCCATACCGAGGGTTTCTCCTACACCCTGCCCTTGGGCCCCTGGCAGTCCCACACCCTGACGCAACTCCTGGGTACGCCCCAGGGTACCGTCCAGGGGGTCCATGCGGGGGCGACGGCGGCGCTCCCTTTCTTGCGATACATGGACATCGCATACCGGTCCTCGGCGGTGGAGCCCTTCCGCTTCCCGGGACTCATGTGGGTGGACGACACGATCGTCCTCTTGGAGCGGGGCGATTCCCACCCCATACAGGGGGTCCTATTGGATCAGCGGGTATACTACCAGGGAATCCTGCGGGTGGACGTCCCTGACCGCAAGATCCAGCACGGCTCCACGTCAGACCCGCGGCCCCTACGGTCGCCTACGCCAGCAGCCGTGGCCCGCCACCTAGGCCGCGCGTGGGTGACGAGTACCCCGGACCAGCGGCGGGAGGCACTGGCAGGGGCCCCGGAGATACAGCCCTCCAGGGTCCTCCGATATATGGGAACCGACATTTACCTCCAGGGGGCGCCTACGGCCCCCCGCAACCTGCCGGAGGTCAGGGCGGAGCTCTGGACACAGCTCCGCCCCCAGCGGCTCTCCCCGGACGCGGCCATGATGGTACTCATGGCCAAGCTCCCGAGCAAGCTGCTCCCCCTGGCCAGCGTGTACCGCCCCACGGCCAAGGTACACGCGGCAAACGATGCTCTCATGGTGCGAGCATACAAGCACGTGACGGGCATCTCCCGCCACGCTCATACCGACGCGCTCTGGGGACCCTGGGAGCATGGGTGCCAGGGGCTCACTCGGTCGGAGCACTCGTGGCAGGCGGCGGTAGTTCGAGAGTGGGTTCGGCAGGGGGCCTGGGCCAAGCAGGAGTTCCGGGACTCCCAGGCCTACTCCCTGCAAACGCACCAGGCGCTCAGGGGGGGCTGCCCGGCGGTGCTTACCCCGGGGCAGTACACACATCACCCCAAGTGCCCCCACCTCATAGCCACGCTGCAGCGGGTCGTGGATGAGGTGGCTCTGCCCATGTGGATGCCGGGCCAGTGCTCAGGGACCACCCCCATCCTGGTCCGAGGTCCCGGTGGGCCGCGATCGGCGGCAGCGGCGGCCCCTGCCCCCCGGGTGGAGGTGTACACAACTCTGTATGGCGCCATCGCGCAGGTGGTCGTCCCCCACGACGGTGTACGAAACGGTACAGGCCCTGGGCTACCATCACCTCGGCGACCTCTACACAGAGAATCACCAGGTGCTACCGGAGCGAGCCCTGAAGAGACGAGCGCCAGCCCGCAAGGGGATCCCGGGGCTACGTGCGTGGCTGGCCCGCCACGCTGCGGTACTAGTCCCGCTCCTGAGGGAACCCACGCCGCGATGGCAAGCGGCACCCAAGGACTGGGTCCCGGGGGCCGTGCCCACCTATCAGGCGGAAGTCATAGTGGGGGGCCGGGCGGCCAAAACCACCCGAATGGAGACGATATACCATAGGGGGCAGCCCCTCCGGATGACCGCGGCCCTGCAGGACACCATGGAGACCGCGGGCTGGGCGCCAGAACCCCGGGTGTGCCAGCAACCCCCGGGCACCCTGCCCAGCGACACCAGGCTCCACCGCCTCCTGGTGGCCCTCCTGGATATCCAAGTGCAGGTGGATGCGCCACTGCACGCCCAGCTGTGGGGCGACCACCGGCAGGAGTCCCTGGCCCAGCTCCAGCGCACTGGGGTCAGGGCGCCCACCGTCGTGTGGATGACAGCCCCCCCGACTGCCGCCTACTGGAACTGGGCCAGCACATCGCAGGCCCCTCTCGTGACGGTCACCTCGACGCTGCCGCCGTTTCCGTGGATCGCCGTAGCCCCGGCGGCGGTGGCGCGCTTCCAATATCCAGCGGAGTGCATGGCGCACAAATGCCCGGGGCACCCGCACAAGGGGCCCCTCTATTACTCCCTCGATACGGTGGGGTCAGTGCCAGCGGAGCTTCACCAGGCCCTGCGCACCCACCTCAGGGAGCACCATGGGGACATGGCCCTCCTGGCGCCACACGGCCGGGCGACCAGCCCCCCGTGAGTGTTGGCCCCTGAGACTCGCCCGGGCGTCTAGTTCCATGACCTGCCTGCGCTGGCGACCCTCCAAGGCAGTGTCGTGGCGGTGGATGCAGGGGCCACGCAGGCGGGTATGGCCATGGCCGGGGTCGTCCAGAGCGGGCCTGGGGAGTATCAGGCCCAGGTGGCCTCAGGGGTGGGCACCTCCCAGGAGGGGGAGGCGATGGCCCTCCTCTCGTATGCCCGCCGGCTGGCGACACAGCCGGGGGTTTACTGGCTGGTGCCGGACTCGGAGGCAGCAGTGGGGGCCCTCCGCACGTACCAGGAAGGAGGGCACTGCGGAGATGGCATCCACCACCTCTACGCCACCGTCCTGGGGGGGCAGCGCCTCTCCCCGAGGTCTGCCATCAATGTGGTGACCACACCATCGCACTGGATCACGGACCTCAACGTCCGTGTGGACGCAGCGACGCGGGAGCCGCCGGAGGTAGACCTCACGTGGCTCCTCAGGCGCCCCTACTCATTTATCCCCCCAGTGCCCTTCCGCGACCAGTGCCAGCTCTCCCCGACGGCGCTGAGTGACTGGTTGCAGGACCGGGCCTCCATACCGGCGCAAGCCATCTACGAGGCCCGCTGGGGGGTAAACTTCATGCCAGGGGCGGCCTCCCCCTGGACTGGTTCGACCACGACCAGCGGCGCCACATCACGGCGCATCGCATGGACAACGTCCCGACCATGGCCGTCCTAGCCCACCGTTCCTCCCACCGGGGCACGGTGCTGGATACAACGTGCCTCCTGTGCGGGACACAGCCCGAGACGGCGCCCCACCTGTGGGCCTGCTCGGCTCAATCGCACGAGTGGGGGCCAGCCCGCCGGCGCCTCGCAGCGTGGCTCGACCAGAAGGTGGGGCCACGGGCGGCCCCAGTGCGTCACCAGCTGTGGGAACCGACTGTGCTGGAGCAGTGGGCGGCAGCCCTGCGGACCCCCTCCATGCAGCTGGCCCACCTGGAGTGTACGGGGCCCCACTCGCTGGGCACGGAGTTCCTCCGCCACGTCGTGGAGGAGTCCATACGGATCTGGTACGCCCACGCCAAGGCGCGTGCCACACTGCTGAAGGCCCGCCTGGGCCCGGGCAGCACGATGGCGTGGGCGTTGCAGGAGCTACGCCTGCACCAGCAAGCAGAAAGGGAAGGGGTGCAGCGGGAGCTCCTGGAATAAGCGCGGTCGCCAGAGGCGTACTCACCAGGTATCCCCGACTCCCCCTCCCCCTGCCGAGGCCTACACACTTACGCACAGCGCGCACACAACACACACAGCCCAGCCCGTTTACCTGTACCCGTGGGTAGACATCCCGGCCTTTTGCCTTTTGGTAACAGCGCCTTCGGCACACCACACCACACCACACCACACCACACCACACCAGAGAGGACAACCGTTGGGCTCCGGTGGCCACGCATGACTACGCAGCAAGCCATCAGCCAGCCGCAGCAAACACACACCATGAGCAAACCTCTTGATCCTCACGGAGACAGCATGCGGGGCGTGGCACAGCAACGTTGACTTCTTTTTATCCATTTGTGCCTGTGTTTTCTAGCAGTGCTTTTCCTGCCTTTTCTCCTCGTGCTCTACTTGGGGTTGTGTTCGTCTGTCGGATGAGGCAGGCATGCGTTTCAGCTGCATTGCAGTGAGGTGGCCAACGCAGAGAAGTATCATGCCCCCATATGCAACAGTGCACCGGGTACAATGTGGCCGAATGGCTACACCCCAGTCCTGAAAGCCAGGAGTCAAGGGGCACAGGGAACGACCAGTCAATCTGGCCGGCAGCATCACGGGAAAGGGGTATGCAGATGCACAGCCTGTGGCTCCTAAATGCACAGGGCATTGCAGCGCCTCGAAGGAACATCATCATCCTGCCGCTATCAAAAGGCCATCTCTTCCCACTGCACAAGTGCGGCCTCATTCGCTTACAGCCCTCATGGTCTTTTTGATGGGGGCCTGTTAACACTGAGGACGAGGGCTAAGCTCATTCATATTCTTTCCTTCGCTTTTCTGCGTTGCTCAGGCAGCATTATGGGCAATGTTGTCCAATGTCTGAACAATGATGCCACAGGACCATATGACCTCCAGATCCAGGTGCTGTCCGCCACAGGTATCCCGGAGAACAAGGAAGACGTGAAGGTACGAGTCGAGCTGTCGGGCCAGATCGAAACATCAACAGACGGGGTTCACAAGGTGGGCCCATGCTCTCATCAGAGTGTGCACCCCCCTGAACAGCCCCCCCCTTCGCGCGACCACAGTGGGTTGTTTGCCCATACGACGTTTTTTCTGGGCTCATACCAGATGAAGAAGTTGAGGAAAGTGCACCTTCCAAGTCATTTCAAAACTATTGAAGCACCATGTGTACCTCTTGCCTCTTTTCTGTCATTATTGCCCAACTGAATGATGGCTGAGAGCCATGGTTGGGTCTGGGTGGTGTCCTGGTCACCCCTACCCAAGGGGCGCCCTGGTTCACCACCAGCAACGCCCCCCCCCCCCCCCCCTCCGCACCCTGTGTCACGGGGGTATATGCGAGCTCAGTATCCGTTGCTCATGGCCCCTCCGCACCCCCAAAAGTTCTGGCAAATGATCGCGCGTCTATATTCAAGTGGGTGGCCGGAGAGGCTAGTCATATTTAACCCTCCCACCCCCCACCCTCTTTGCACTCGCATGGCCTTGGCTGTGCGTGGCTGCCCAGACTGATGGTCGGTTTGGGTGACAGTGTGAAGTGTACTGCGCTACGCTTCAGACGACCCATCCCCTCATGTGTGTAACTTCAGTGCATTGTGGTGTGTAGGGCCTCACTTTTTGGTGCTGTTTTGTCATCTGGACATTGGTCGGCAACCCTGAATGCAGAACGCTGCTCTTTGGCTTGAGAGAGGGTGTTGCTGCTGGCGTTGCAGCAAACTGGTCTCATAATCGTAACTGCAATTCTCATTTGGGTGTCAGTAGGGGGATTTGGACGGGAATGGGGTTTGGGGGGTTGGGGGGCACATATCCTGTCGTGTCCATCTTTTCCAAAAAAAAAATGTGAAAATGAAGCTTTAGACCTTGTTTTCTTTGTGCCCTGATCTTGGATCTTGGATCTTGAATCTCGATCTTTGATGTCGTTTGCCAGCCTATGCTACAGGGCCATCTGTAAGATCTAATCTTTTGTAAATTTTCAGTGTCAGCAACCATGCAAACCCTAGTTTTGGCCCTTTTCTACAAGTTACTGGGTTCTTTAGGCTTAATTCTATTGATGACATGCATTTCCATTGGATTTTGTGTGAAAAGGGGGATAGAAAGGGTGTTTGGTCATGGTTGAGGGGTTCAGCCCACACAGTGTTCACACAGCTGCTTCACACCATCGTTGACACGCATAGACGTTGGATCGCTTGCCATTTGTCCATATGAAAATATGTATCTCTACAGATATGAAAGCGAATCTTTTCATGTGTCCTTCTACACAAGAGGAAATACATTTCCATCAGAGCACCCATTCTGCCAGTACCGTGGTTTATTGGCATCTCTGGTCTCCTTGCCACCGTGTCTTTGCCTGAAACAGTGGTGTACTAAACTGGTACTTGACACGTCTGCCTCAGCGCGATCCTGGACAGGGGTAGCCCAGGGGTAGGGAGTGGGCGGGCCTGTGGTTTGTCTGGATTTAGGGCAGTGTCTTACTGCTTACCGCAACCAGGTCTGCTCCAGTCGTCAGAGGTATGAGTGGTCTGGTCAACCGACCTGGCTTCTGAAGGGCAGCGATTTGGAGCATGATGCGCTGACGGTGGAGCTCGTCGGGCTCGCCAAGAAGTTCATGGTAAAAGTTGTGGATTTAGGTCTTCGCAAGGGAGAGCCTGCGACTGTCAATCTCACGATCCATGACACCGATGTTCAGTTGGAGATGACCATATCTGACCAAAAGCCAGGTGGCTGTGCTGTATCCCCAATCTAGACCCCCTATGGGGCTGCAGCGCATGCGACCTGGGCACGCTGTGGAAATGTGTGCACAGCTACGGGTGCGTGGGCATTTGTGTGGATATGGGTGTGCGCTTCTGTGCCCAGCAGTCCCCGTCTCCTCCTGTCCGCATGGCTGTGCATGATGGCAACGCCTGTGGTCTTGCGTGTGCACTGTCGCACGCCGCATATGCGCACGTCTTGTGGGCCTCAAGACCAACTTCGATACTGGGGGCACTTGCAGCGGAATGAGCGATGGCTCCGGACCCCCAAGCACAGGCCTGGGGCAAATGGTGTCCGATGCTGTGAACAAGGGCGTTCCTCGTGCACTCCTTTTCTGCCAACCTGACACTTCGGGACGCTCGTCACCACGAGCAACTTGCCTTTGCTGTATGGGCCTCGCCGCCTGCTCGCCGTGTATCACAATCTTTTTGGTGACCAGATGTCCGCTGTACAACGAGCAGTGAGACCGCAGCTGCGGCAGCCGCCAACACCGTCGCATTGGATGCCCAGCCCGCAGGAGCCCCCGCCGCCACAGCAACCGCAGTTGCTCCAGATGCCCCCGCTGCTGCACCCTCAGCGGAGCCCTCAGCAGCAGGTACATGCCCTGTCAGGGGACTGCACAGCATGACACGTGTGAAAGGACTGGACTGTGTGGACATATGTTTGTGTTTTCCCAAAGCCAGACGTGCGTGGAAAGAAGATAGTGCATGCAGTGTGTGCTCGGGCGGGGTCACCGGTTGAACCCTGAAGAAGACGACCACCCCCCACCACCCCCACCACCCCCACCACCACCCTCCATGAATCACCCCCCGCAAACCCCCCCTTCCTCCCCATTCCCAGTCCTCTGTCACCCCCTCTCCACCATCCGCTCTCCCCTCCACTTCCCGTCTCCCCGTCGCCGAGATGGTGGCTGCGGCAGGACACCAACAAGTGTTGAGAGCGGTCCGGCGACACGAGTCAATGAGGCTTGCCGTTGTCACTTCCCATGGCACGCACGTCGCGCATTCAACAGCAATACCACATGCACATCAAGCACCCCCTGCTACCACCTGCACCACCCGCCCACACTGCGAGTCCGTGCATGTGGAAACCGTGGACATCAGAATATGGATTCTACCGTACACTCGGCACAATGGCAACCCCCTTCCCCTCATAATCTATCCGTTCCCCCCACCACCCATTCGTCCCCACAGTTCCCGGTTCGTTCTCAATGGTGTCAACGCTTGACAATTTTCAACCATTCTGGCCCACGATCATGACTATACAACGGACCCGCTGTGGTGTCACCTAAATGCTCCTATCAGTTCAGCCACACATTCTGCCGCCATGGTGTCCGTGGGTGTGTGTGGGGGGGGCAGGAATGGAGGCACAGCTATGTTGACAAGTGTCACGCTGGTGTGTATGCGGTTGGAATCGTTACACGGTCTGGCGCATGAACTCCGTGTCTCTCAGGAACCGGAGATACATTTTTCACATGTAGTGACAACGGTGAAACAGGACCCTATGACCTCGGGATTCAGGTGTTGTCCGCCAGCGGTATCCCAGAAAACGAGGAGGAGGTCAAGGTACGAGTCCAGCTGTCGGGCCAGGCCGAGATATCCGCAGATGGAGTGTGCAAGGTGTGGTGATTTGTGCGGCAACGGGCATTTCTCCCCTCTCTTCGTCGCGACGTCTCTGTGCCGCCATCGCCTATGCATTCACATCACATCCGCACCCATGTCAACGGCCACGCCGACCCGACCCAGATAGTCTTTCCAAGGCGTAGGTGGACACGGAGATCCCGCCTCAGCCAACCCAAGCCCCCCACACCCCCCGGAGGGCCCTCCGGGCCATGATAGTGCCACTTGGCCGAGACCTTTGGGCCACCTCTTCCCGAACGTGGGGGCAAGCAAAGACGGCATGGGTTGTGTGCAGCCACTTTGATTCCTCCCCTACACCCTGTATTGCGGGGGATTGTAAAACACACACATGCCAGCCCCCGGCAGAACCTTCTCCGCCCATAAAACTGCAGGCCCGCCACTCCCTACCCCTGGGCTATCCCTGCGCAATCCTTCCTGAATTAACCAATGGCAGAAGTGCACCTTAGAAATTGGCAGTACCAGACTTGTTCCAGGGCTGTGCAGGGTGATGTAATGGTGTGTCACGCAATCACCAAGCATGTGCCCTGTGCACTATTCCGTGCATCTACCAGTGGAATCCTGGCTTGGTAGTTGTAAAACCGGCTACTCCGCACTGCCCGGAGGGGGGGGGGGGGGGCTGGCAGCAGCGGGGTTCTGGTGTGAGGGCACATGGCAGGGCAGTGGCTTACTGCTTACCGCAACCAGGTCTGCTCCAGTCGTCAGTCTGAAGAATCGACGTGGCTTCTGGAGGGCAGCGATTTGGAGCATGATGCGCTGACGGTGGAGCTCGTCAGGCTTGCCAAGAAGTTCATGGTAAAAGTTGTGGATTTAGGTCTTCGCAAGGGAGAGCCTGCGACTGTCAATCTCAAGATCCATGACACCGATGTTCAGTTGGAGATGACCATATCTGACCAAAAGCCAGGTGGCTGTGCTGTATCCCCAATCTAGACCCCCTATGGGGCTGCGGCGATCTGCGCACAGTGCACACACATCACGAAAAGCGGCTGACCTCAGAGATGTCATGGCTGCTGAGGGACAGTGCCGAACTCACTTCGTGATATGACATGTGACATGATGTGTGCATTAGGCCTTAAACTCTGTTGGCAGAACACAATGGAGCCAATCGTGTCGTGTTCAGGCTCGGGCTGCCCAAGTACAACCGCACATCCACCTGTAGAATTTTTGTACAGAAAAAAGCATTTTTTCTGAGGAGAATGTCCGATGCCAACATCCAATGATGTTGGTTTGTCGGCACTGTCATGAACCGGGCGCCACATCCCGGTCAGTGCGCAAGAGAACAGGAATTGCACAGGGAGCCACTTGTTTGTCCTCATTTGTGAGTTAGAGCTGGCCTGCATTCCGGTACAGTGCTGGTGGGTCACACTGCACCGGACGCAGTGTGTGCACCCCTGCACCCTGTATCCACAGCTGGCCCGCGCTGCTCAGCTTTGAGTGGCCATATTCGAGCCAGTCTTCTGTGTTTCGTTGTGTTGAGTGTTGCATGTGCGCACGGTGCTGAGCCACAAACACGTCACTGTGCCCTGTGTGCAACAGGCCTCAAATCCCCCCCATAGTCCAACCAAACAGCCTCCTTTCCTCTGTGCTTTAAGGGGGGGGGGGATCGGGCTTCTAGCTACCAGTCTACGACCAGCACTCCAATTTCTGAATGAAAGACAACAACGTGAAGCTGCTCCAAAGGGTACAGCTATGCAACTATACGAATGAACGAACGCATTTGATTTGACCATTGGGCCATGGTGTATATGAACATTTTGTGTGCTAATGCCAATACTAGCCATTCCCCTCTACAGGATAGTGCAGCCCCAGTCGGATAGACCGCTAGAAGCCCCACTCACGTGGTGGTTTGGGGGCAAAACTGCCCAATCCATAATTCCAATGAGGGCCTGGATGCCTATTGCATTGTTTGGTTTGTAAGTATTACATGTCAGAATGGAACGTGAAGTGGCTGTACCACCGCACGCTCCAGGGAGGCACAGCTGGGACCAACACATCCGAACACGCTTAATACTTGTCCGAAGATTGTATTGTGTGACTGTTCAGGCGCTGAAGACAGGCCATGCGGGAAGGGAAGTGCCAGCAGCACTTCAAGAAGTACTCTTCCCCAACCGCCCCGCCAGTGTGTGTCAGCCATGTGACGCTTCCCAACACTGCACCCATACCATCTCCTGGCTTTCTGCTGCAGACTGCTCAGGTACTGTCATCCCCTGCGATGCATCAGGCGAGACGCATCCGGCGAGACGGAGTTCTGGCTTCTTGAAAGAAGCCATTACATAACGAAGCGCAAGTGCACCGCACCCAGCCGTACCGCACCCAAGCCTGCAGGGCGCTGAAGGCAGGCATTTGTCTGTGCACTGCTCTGTGCGTGCAATGTGGGGGAGGGGGTGTTGCTGCTCACTACTGGAATGGCAGTCGACCGAGACCGCATAACACTGCGCGCATGGCGGCGCACTTTGCTGTGGTGTACCATGTGTGCGTGCGGACGTGCACATTGTCAAACGATCCACATGGGCAAGAGCATGAACGCTGCAACACCATGGCAGGCTGCGGCGATGCGGCCCCAGTGCACCTTGCAACCACCTGCCACCCACAGAACATGCCTGCACCATCGAACTCTTGGTCTCCAGGGCTCCAGACAGTCCAAGACCAAGACCAAGAGCAATGCTGAGGGTCAGGTAGGGGGACAAAGATATGAAGGGGGTGTTTTGTTACAGCGCTCAAGACAGAGATGGTGCCAAATTCTCGCTGCTGTTGGCAAATTAATCCGGAATCGCTCATTTCCAGCTGGCGGGGGGAAAATCTGCGCCACAACAGATGCCAATACGGACAACTGCCTGACTTGTAGCGCAAGACATGCGATGGGGCTGTTGTGTACCCCCGTGCACCCCATGCAGGCTTCCACCACCGGTCATTCTACATGCTGCAAACAGCTCGAAGCTATTCAGTTTGTGGCCTTTTGAAGCTGCCTGCTCGGCATGGTTTCCATTATTCCTTTGTGTGTTGTCCTTGTGACCGCTGGATGTGCAGGTGGTGATGCTGCCAGATGAGATCATGCACGTTTTGTTCTTGGCTCACACAAATGTATTCTGCACAGTTTCTGCATGGCACCGTGCACCTGTTTCGGTACAGATCGAACGACGCCTTTGGATGTACTGATGCTTGTTCAGGGAGGAGGCATTTGGCTTGTGCCCATTTCCTTCGATGCCGCCTTCTTGGCACTGCTCCGCTTTTCCTTTGTTTCATGTCTTTCTGACCGTTGCATTTTCGCATCCTCCACCGGACATTGCAACACGTGGTTCAGAGGCACGCGGCATCAAGAAAGACATTTCACATTGAGTCTTGTGCCATGTTTGACTCCACTAAAGTCCGCTGACTCCATGCTTTTAGAAGACACCCATCTCTCTCTCTCTCTCTCTCTCTCTCTCTCTCTCTCTCTCTCTCTCCTCTCTCTCTCTCTCTCTCTCTCTCTCTCTCTGCAACCGAAGGAACCCTCGGATTGTGGTGCCATGTTTTAGCAGTCTTCACCCCTTGGTAGAAGGGTGGCTGGTCTAGGCGTTGTCTGGACAGTTTTCAGGATTTGGAGCCTGTTGTACACACAGCAACATGTTCAAATGAGTGCGCTTCGCCACACCATATAAGCCCAGTGAGGACAGTCCTAGCATGTCCTCTGAGCATCTTCGGTGACTTGTTTCAATTCCCATTTCCAATGACATTGTGTCCGTTCGTGAAGCAAGAGTCAAAAGAACAACATGCTTTGTAGTGATTGTGGCTCAGCACTGTGTGCACACCCAACACCCGACACAAACACAATGCACTGGCTCAATGGGGCCAATTGCAGTTGGTTGGCATAGGTCAGCTGTGGAAATGGTGTTGCGCTGGTGCACGTTACACGTCCAGTGCAGTGTATTGCCAACACTTGTCCCGTTTCTGGATCGTCTGGATGCCCTTGCCTCACTGCTCACTGGGCATCTATTGAGGGGTACGATTACCGCAGATTCCATTCTTTTTCCCCAAGTGTGGCCCAGCTCACTACTCAGATTTGAGACGTGAGTCCTGCATGTCGCCACACCCTGAACATCCTTTCAGGCAGGGCAGTCCCCCAATAGAGAGCCATCAGCTTTTAGTGGCGAACCAAAATCTGGGCAGGGGGGTCCTTTAGAAGCCGTTTCTTGTATTTTTGTGCCCCAAGGACCTTGACACCCCCCTGTGCACCTTTTGCCAGTCTAGAGACCACAAACACTGGAGGCAGTTGTTGTTGTTGTTGTTGTTGTTGTTGTTGTTGTTGTTGTTGTTGTTGTTGTTGTTGTTGTCGCTGTCGTTGTCGTTGTTGTTGTTGTTGTGTGTTCTTTTTTTTTGTGTCCAAGGAACCCAAACCCCCAACATCTGGGTCACCTGGAATCCCAAGGCCCAGTGCAGCCTGCAACTGACCGCGACAGAAACTGCATGCCACTTACGGAGCACCTGCACAGTCGGCCTGTTGGTTTCCAGGATCCCAACAGTCCAAGATCAAGTTGTATTGAGACCAATGCTGCAGATGGGGGTGCGAGGCGATGGAGAGAATATGGAAAATGGGGGGAAAACAGGAAATCGACTGCTTCCATTTTTTCAATAATCCCCCTTGCCCCCCCCCCCCCATTTTCATGTGTCCCCTTGTTTCCAAATTTTGTCTCGCATGACAATGCCAAAGATGTGTTTGTCTGCTAGAAGTTTAAAAGATGTTTTTCTTACCCAAAGTTTGGGACCACTGCTGCCGGCCACCCGCCAACTGCTAAGGTCAATCGCCCAATGCCGACACCAACCGCTGACGGTTGATGGTCAACTGATGATGTTGGCAATTGTCTCAGGGTATTTTATGATATGGCACTATGCAAGATTTCCCTGCCTTGGGGACCCCAATGCCACAAATGAGCAAAAGCCAGTCAATCCCGTGTTGTGCCACCCATGCACATCGTTGTATCCGCCCCCCCCCCCTGCAATCTTCCCCGCTAGTGCACGACGGTCTCCTGGAGGGGGAGGGGGAGGGGAGACGGTCACCAAATGACAGTCTCCCCTCCCCCAACTTCTAGTTTAACCTAAAGAAAATTTTTCTTCGGTGCCTTCGGTGTCTAGTATTTTCTATGCTTTTTGGGCCAAGTGACGGTCTCCCCGGGGGGGGGGGGGGGGGGATGATTGCCGCCTCAAAATCAAAAAAATCGCCACATCTGTGGGATGGCCCATTGCGGTATCAGGTCCCCAAAGCGGGAACAATAAAAATGACTACATACCATGTTGAGGTCCCTGAAGTGAGGAATCAAAATTGCTACAAAACCCCACAACAGGGCTTGGTTAGGCACATCTAGCATTGCGAAGCAAATGGGTTGCACCAATCAGTGAGCGTTTTATTGCACTTTGCAAGATTTTGCATTCTGAGGTAGGTCCATTACCCACCTTATGGACCAGGGAACATGTTCCCCCTTCATATGTGGACCAGGGTTGATGCAACCAACACAGCTGCTACACAAGATGATGGTGGGGATGAGGTTGATGTGTGTGCTTTGTGCTGTCAGAAACATGCTAGTGTGCCAAATGTATTGACCCATACATTTTTGGGGATAAAGCTGTTAAGCTCAATAAAGGGCACACCTTTTTCTGCATCTTGAGATCGGTGTTGTGTTATGTGTACTGCAGGGATTGCAGGGTTGTACACAGCTGCACCCCAACCAGGATCTATGAATTATGCGCACACGTGTGTGGGTACACCCTATGCTGCACAAAATGCCACATGCTGTATTGCAGTATTGTGTCTGGTGCCTTTCATGCATACTGAATTTCGACTGCCCCCACCCCCACCCCTGGATATGATTTTCATGGCAGTGTTCCCCCCCCCCCCCCGTCCTAACACAGGCTTGTCCAAACACAGCAAGTGGTACCTGAGTAGTGCACATAAAAAAAAAGATTGTGTATTGTAATGCTGAGGGTAGGGCTGGCTTATGTCTGCAACATGTGTTTCATGGTATGTGCCATGCCGTAACATGCCATGTTTGGACAACCCGGTGTTTCCGCACTGTTGCCCCCTGAACCAGAACCTGGCCCGTGTTAGGACGGGGGGATGGGGGGGCGAGAAGCTCGCTGCACGTCCCCCGCTTGCAAAGAGGTGGCTGTGCCACGAGCTGTGACCCAAGGAGGTGCTGTGGCACTGGGAGGACCTTGCCCAAAGTGCACTGCAGTGTGCACAGCACCAATGCAGATTCTACGGTGTGCGGCCTGACGAGGTGGATACACTCAGACCGCCGGTTTGGTGCTCTGCTTGTCGCCTGACTTTTGCGTGTGCGTGCGCGAGCGCGCGTGTGCGTGTCGAGTGTGCAGGTGTGCGCGTGCCTGTGGGCGTCGCGCACACCTGCATGCGTGTCTGTTCACGGGTTTAAGTTCAGGTCGAGATCAAAAGGGGCAGTGGTCCACCTGCAGACGTTCAAGCGTGGGCCCTCTGGGCCATCACCAGCACCCTTTCCTGTCTTGGCCTGACTGCCCGCCCCGGCCCACCGGCATCCCATCCATCACTTTGCTGCCCTTGACCTCGCTGCATTTATTTAGGGGTCCGCAGTACAATGGACGGTGAGAGTTCACCCGTGGCCGCGGCGAACGCCGTCACAGCAGATGTGCCGTCCGCGGAATCCCCAACTGCGACCGTCGCGCCTCCAGCGGATGCGGCGGCTGCCGCGCCTCCGGCGGCGCCCCTCAAACCAGAGCAGAGCACTCCCCCTGCGCCTGCCGCCTGCCTCGCCTGCCTGCCCCGCCCACCTGCCGCGGCCTTCAGCCCGTCGCCCTTCCTCCTAGAGCAGCACGCCCGCTTCTTTGCCGTGCACCTGGCGACCCTGCCATCCGCCGCACAGTCCCTCGACCTCAACCGCATGACGCTGGCGTATTTTGCCGCCTCGGGACTGGACCTCATCGGGCGGCTGCCGGACCGGCAGGCGCTGATCGAATGGATCTACTCGCTGCAGGTGCTGCCGGGGCCGGGCGACAGCACCGCCCGCCGCGGGGGGTTCCGGCCCGGGCCGTACTCTGGGGCGCCCCCCGTCCAGGGGCCCAGCGGCTGCGCGGGCTGCCCCTCGTGGCACGACGGCGACGTGGCCCACGTCACGATGACGCAGTGCGCCCTCGCGATCCTGACGATTGCCGGGGATGACCTCGGCCGAGTGGACAAGGAGGTCGCGTGCTCTCCTTAGCCCCTCTGTTTCGAGGCTTATGCTTGATGTTGTGTCCCTGGGAACGAACCCCCCCCCCCCAAAAAAAAACAGTCCAAAGGGGGACCCAGAGCCCCGTTGCTATGTCAGGGCAAGCTGCACGTTCGAGACCCGAAATCGACGTTCTGGACGCCAGGGCCACTTCCAGTACCACTTAACAACTCCGCACCAGTGGGGGGAGTGGGGGTGGGAGGTCCCAGATCATCCCCCCCCCCTTCTTAAATGATGATCTACCCCCATGTACTGTTTCTATTTAGGCTAGAGGTTGTGGCCGACAAAACACGGCGATGTGAGGGTAGCTAGGCGAACACAAGTGTCAGCCTGTACATATGACGATGTTTGACATTGACCTGCTTATCAGTGGATTTGCCGAACATTGCTGCATATGCATACCAGGACGTGCATGTGTGGAGCGCTTTGTTGACCTGCATGCGGCCTCTTAAATGACTCAGCAAAACTTTCCTCCGCACCTTCGGCACAATTTTTCGTCGTGTGTTTGACAGCGTCCACGGCACTTTCACGTCCCATTTGGGGGGATGCCATTGCACGACATTACTGAGGCTGCGGCCTTGTTACCTTTACGGATTTTCGAAAAAGGCTTGGCGCCCCCCCCCCCCCCCGCTTTTGCGCAACACGGTGTGGCAACGGGCCGTCCTTGGGCGGATGCATTTCTGGGCTGGCCAACAATTCCCCTCCAACTTTCAGGACCGCCGGGGAGGAGGGCGGGGGGATGCTGGGGGTTCTCAACCCCCCCCCCAGCAGGAGTCGGGTACGCTTTCGCAGACGAGGCTTTAGCTCGGCCATCCCGTGGCTCTCTTTCGGATGATGACGTCGGTGTGTTGGCAGACCGTACTGGCATTCCCCGCCGTGTCTTGTTGTGCCTTGTTGAGCCTGTGCCTGTTCGCCTCTCCATTCACTGCCCATCAGCCGGTGGTGGAATTTGGCGGTTCCTTTCTGTGGTTGTCCATGAAGAGCAAGGCTTTTTCTTATTGTGATGGGCTGGGCATGGTATATTGCTGTCCTGCCACCCACTTTCACCCCTTTTCTGTCCTTTGGAGGTGGAGAGTGGGGAATTTCACCTGACGACTAGTACATTCATGACACAACCGTCCCAACTTGTGTTTCTTGTGGTGCGCACGAACAACGCCCATGTCTGGTGGGGGCGGCGGGGGGGGGGGGGGGGGGGATGGCGCTGCTTTTACGTTACCCTTGAAGTGGTGTCCAGGAGCGGTCCTGCCGTGGCCCACACAAAAAGCCAGCGCTTTCTGGTACGGACCATGGGAGATCAGAGCCTTGGCGCCTGTGTCCCCGAACACTCACGCCATCAATCAATCCCTCCCCCCCACCCCTTTCCCCTGGATGACTTGTCCTGTTTGACTACTCCAGCGTCGGCCCTCCCGGAGACGGGCTGTTGCCCGTGCCATTGACCAGGTGCATCCAGATGCACACTCCGAGTCCATGCTGGGTTTGCCGACTCCAGCACTGACTTGTGCGCGCTGGGGTGTGCATCTGCAGGATAATTTTCCTGACAGGGGCTAACAAGCACAATGATTCTTTCCCTTTTAAGTTAAAATTAAAATTAAAATTGTCCCTTCTTTTCTCCTCCCTCTGCGCTCTGCACACACCCCCCCCCCCCCTCCATCCCGCGCGCCGCTTACGGGCGCCCAACCCGCCCCGTGCGATGGAAACACAACCGTGTTGACAAAACAGGCCAAAAGTGGAGTAAAGTGCACAGTGTGCACAATGCTCAGGCCGAATGAACTGCCGAACATTGCTGCATCTCCGTACCAGGACGGGCATGTGTGGGGCGCTTTATGACCTGCTTGTGGCCCCCGCGCACCGCTCCCATCGCGTGGAACTCTGCGCCCGCCACCCCACCCCACCCCCTTCTCCTGCGGTCCAGGCAGGCCTACGTTCGCTCTTCCCCCCCCCCCCCCCTCTCCTGCCCTCCGCCGTGTCTCCACAGGCCGTCTCACACCATCTCTCTGAGCTGCAGACCAACTCTGGCTGCTTCATGAACGCCCGCTTCGGCTCCGAGGAGGACGTCCGCTTCGTCTACGGGGCGTGCGTCGTCTGCGAGCTCCTCGGCGACTGGTCGGGGCTCGACACGGCGCGCGCCGCGGCGTTTCTGGCCAAGTGCCAGCGCTACGACGGGGGCTTCGGGGAGTGCCCGCACGCGGAGGGCCACGGGGGCACGACGTACTGCGCGGTGGCGAGCCTGGCGATGATGCGCCGCCTGGACGTGATCGACGTCCCGGCCCTCGTCCACTGGGTGGTCCACCGGCAGGGCCAGGGCTTCAACGGGCGGCCCAACAAACTGGAGGACACCTGCTACTCGTACTGGCTGGGCTGCACCATGGCGCTCGTGCAGTCCCTGTCCCTTGTGGACACGGCGCTGCTGCAGGAGTTCACGTTCGGCTGCCAGCACGCGCGCCGCGGGGGCGTGTCCAAGCACCCGCGGGGGTCGCCGGACCTGCTGCACAGTTACCTGTCCATTGCTGCGCTGGGGCTCTTCGGGCGGGTGCCGGAGGTCGCGTGCATCGACCCGGCGCTTGGCTTTGCGCGGCGGCACGTGGCGGGGCGCTACGAGGCGAGGCAGGGGGTGCTGCGGGCGCAAGTGGCGGCGCAGATGGCTCTGCCCCCTGCAGCTGCGGAGAGCTAGGCTGTGTGGATCCATCCTGCGGCATCCATCCAGCGGTCATGATATTGAGGTTTTGTGGTATGGGGCACGACGTTGCTCCCTATCTTATCAAGGCGCACGAACCCAGAAACTTTGCTCTCCACCCCACCCCACCCCACCCCATCAGCCTTTATGGAACCCCCCTTCCACATCCCAGAGCCCCGCTTTTGACTCTGGGGGATAGAGCAGTGACATAACAACCAGGCCAACATTCGGCGCTGGTGCAGCAGGGTTTGCAAAGTTAGGGAGACGTCCAATGGAACATTCTGGGTGAAGTCGAACGATTCAGTGAACGGTTCATAGCCCCCTTGTCCTGGGGACTTGTCAGGACATGCATCAATCGGTTGGGCATGCCACGAGTTGCCCCCAAAAAGCAACGGTGGGAAGGGCTTCGAGTGCTGCTGTGGGTTGGCACACTGGCGTTTGGTTTGTCTTAATGCGCTGCAAGAAGAGGGAGTGGACGTGCGCACCGTTGCAACTGAAGTCAGAAGGGAGGTAAATGTTGGGGAATGATAAGTGCGTACAGTACTGTGGAAGAATGTGCTGCCATCGCTTGACAGGGGGAATGCGAGAGCGCAGTGTGAGCTTGGTGCCGTTAGGGCCACGATTGCTGTCTCCCAAATCGTTTGTGCCGACATACGAAATGGATCGGCTTTTGAAACTGTGTCACAGATGATTGGGCAGCGGATTTCTGTATCGATTAGACCCAACTGCGGGGTCCTACGCACTGTGTTTCCTTTTGCAGAAGTTCGCACTACCTCAAAGACGGCAACAGGCAAACAAATGGCATGGCGGCTGATGGTGAAGGCACGGTACATATGCACCAGTGATACAGTGCAACATCCAGTCTGTGGTCCATGGACTTGGCACCTCAACCCCAATAACTAACTGCCTGGACGTCCCCCCGCCCAATTTTGGGGGCTGTATTGACACCCTTCCCCTGGCCCTTCGTTTACAATTCCCACATCATGCGTGGAGAGCACCCTCCAAACTCCACAGGCGAGGAATGACGAAATGAGAAGCCTCTACCAGCGCCAGCAGGGAAGACACGACCTCTTCCCCCTGATGATAGGATGCAGGGTCCTCAGAGCCACAATTCTGTTGTCCTGAGTGGAGGTGGCAAGGATGGCGTAGCCCAGGGACTAGTCTATCATGCCTGTGGCCTCCCGCCCCTTCCCTTCTCCCTATGAACTCAATTTGGTCCGAACAAAAGGCTTGCAACGGCTGTTGGGGCCCAGAGCATCACCCGTGTGCGCCCTTGTAGTGACGACGGATGCTGTTAAGTCCTGCAGATCTTTCGAGGGATGCTCTTCATTCATGGAGGTCTCCAGATGGCTGCTAAGAATTCTTGGAGGTCTCTGGGTGGGTCCTAGTAATTCTTGGTAGTCTCTGGATGGATGCTATTAATTCCCAGTGGATGCCATACCCCTCTCCGACAGTGAACCTTGAGTGGTGGCCGAATGTTTCCTCTACTTCTGGCGCTTTTAGTCCCAGCTACCCACTTTGACTTCAGCAAACCTCTTACCCTCCTGTCTACCTGACCCATTCTGGGATCTCCTTCACTCTCTTGTTACTGCAATCCATACAACATAAAGGAATTTCCCATAAGGGGGCTTTTTTTGCACGCAGTGGGCATGGAATGGAGCGTCAGGCTGCACCCGTACTCACCGCAGTCGAAATCAAAGCGGAAGTTAAGAAGCTGCTTGTTGCCAGGCCACACCCCAATGCAGCTCGTTCCGGCACGTTGGCGAGCCCACTCGTCGAAAATACCGGAACCAGACACCGCAGTTTCTTGCCGATTTGGCGAGGTGTCTGTTGTGTCGACAGGATTACCAGTACCCCATACATTACGCCAAGTGGTAATTCCAGACCCCCCCGATGGAGCTTCCCACTGCCTCCCCCTCATTGCAAGCACGGCCTTGTTTAAGCACGGCGACCCCGTCTCAGCGTTGTCCTTGGCCGCAACATTTTGAGATGACACGAACGTGAAAGAGGAGGTGGGTCATGCCTTTGAAGAGCTGTTTCTGCTCCTGAGTACACTCTGCCTCGAAGTGCAGCTCATTTCCACAAAAGCCGGAATAGGTTTGGAACTTTAGTGAGTCTAAACTCTTGGAACACACGTACAGACGTGTGTGAGCACGGCCTGTCAAGGCACGGGACCTCCGTCTGACCGCTGTTTTCCCTGACCTGGGCCCTGCACTCGACAGGGTGAGGGTGCGTGGGGGCGGGGTGAGGGTAATGTGCCCCACATGGAAATGTCCTGCTCTCATACCCCTCCCTCCCTGTCCAAGCTGATGCCCTCAATTTTATGGCAACCGACCACAAAAATGCTTCATAGCTTCAGGGGTGTGGTGCAGAAAACGTGGGGCGCTTACCTGTGAGGCCTGACACCAACCCCCCCCCCCCCAACCCCCCCTCCCCCTGTGGACCCCCCAACCCATACCACTTAGCACCTGGTTAGAACTGGCAAATTGGGCGCCAACGGCGCCTGGATTTTTTTTTGAGTATGGAAAGTTTGCAACACACTTGATTTCCCCCCACTTGTCTACATTCAAAATGCTCACAAGGAATTAGGGAATGCCATGCCATGTGTCTTCTTCTGCTGGCCGGGAAGCCTCTGCTGATTCAGAGGTACATCTGTTCAAATACGGTATTGTTTTTTATTTGTTGTGAGTGGTAAAACCAAATTTCACCCCTTTTGTGTATATGCAAAATGCTCAGAATGAAGTGGGGAATTCAAAAATGCCCCCAAAATGGAGAAAATTTTTTCGAACGCCCCCCCCCCCCCCCCGCCCCCAGACCCCTGCCCACGCTGCGGGGGTTGGTGTCTAGAACTGAACGCCCCTCATGGTGCAGAACTCTTTGCACGTGGACCACTTGATTTGAATTCCCAAACCTGCTCACCACTATGCACCACAATGCTCCAACCGAAACCCTTGCTGTATGGATTGGCTTTTTTTTTTGCATTAGGCTTGCAAGCAACCGGGGCCACAAGATTCGTCCACTTTTCGGTTTTTGACTTCGGCTTGTTGGAGCATGCCAAACATCTGCCCTATGGTATTGGGACCATGCCCAAGACCGGTGGCGACAAATCCTCGACCAAACCGGGGTTAGCTCTATCCCGACAGTAGGGCTAGGACTGCTATGCCTCCCCTGTTGTATCGCAGCCCAGCGGGAAATAAACAAATTGAATGCAGTGAGTGACAACTACTACATACTGCAAAGGGCAAGGCAAATGCAATGGCAAACGGGGGTGGGGATGCCAAGGGTCAGGGAATGACACAAGGAGGACAGTACCCTTCTTGCTCTCTGTCCCTTCCTCCTTCAACCCCTCTCCTGTTCTCTCTCCCCCTTCCAAACCCCTTCCACTTAAGAGCAACCACAGATATGTTTTAATTGGTTGCAGGGGACCAATTAATCTAGGCTACTTCACAATGAATGTGGGTTGTGGCCAAAGTAGAGAATGCCTCAGTAGCTGAGACACATAGTGGGGCCAAAAAGAGGCAAAAAGATGTGAGATGGCTCCCCATACATGTATTGTCATGCGTAGCTTATTCGAGAAATGGAACTTTCAGAGATTCTTTTCTTTCCCTGGGAATGGATTCATGACTGGCAGAAGCAGGCAAAACCCTTCTATGGTGCTAGACAATTCGGTCGGGCTTTGCCTTAGCCTCGAGACTTTGTCCAGTTGGTGTTTGTAACAGCAATTGGCATCTGTGGGTGGGAGGGTGTGGGATCTTTTGTGTCTGTGTCGAGTTGCGCTTGCGTGGATTACTTGCCACATCACCAGGTGTCTTTGATTGGTTCTGTTTTTTGCTGGGTGGCGACATTATGTCGCCGAAGGACATTTTGTCCCCAGCCAACAATTGATATGTTGTTCGTAGAGTGATGGGCCGTGAAAGGTGATGGGCGAAGGTGGGTGTGTAAGGGCAGTGGCGAACTTTGGTTACACTGTGTTTCGTAGAAATATGGCGCTACGAGTATGGTGGCATCTTGGTGCACACACTGAGAAATGGTTTGGGTACCATGGCAGTTGTGATGTGAACTTTTACCAGTGTTGTTGAGCCGAGCGTACAATTTCTCCACGGTCTAACACTCTGAAGACCGCCTTTGCCTGGCACCTTTCAGCCTATTGCCAACACAACATGTGGAACATGATATCCTGCCCATTGCTTCTCCTCATTTCTGTTTTGCCATGTCAATGTGGCACACTGACCAGCACTTAAGCCGTGAAAGCTCCCTAAACCGCAAGGGGGCAAGACGGTGAAACAATCAAATATCTGAATTGTGGACAGCATTTGGCTTCTGGTATGGTGCCCTGGCCCATTGATATTGTTGCTGATGGTGGCACAGGACATGGGGGGCGTTTCTGCACAGCACGGGCACAGCGCCCAATAGTAAGTTGGCTTTCCCGAGACCACCCTGAACACCACCCAACACGGGGCACACATGCGCCCACCGGCCAAAAAACAGCAGGTTTAGAAAACTGACAGCAATCTGGCATTTTTGGTGTGAAACACAGTTTGTTTTGACTCATTATCTGACTTTTTGGACTGAGTACGAATCTAGGCAGCGTGTATGGGAACACAGTGGTTACCACAGTCACCCTGGCCATCAGGGAAAGCAGGGTCAAAATAGCCTGGGCTTTGCACAGTGTGGTGTGCCCCGATAGTAGCCCCCCCCTCCCCCAGCCCCTTGCGTAAGCACGGGCTTGTCCAAGCATGGAGTGGGCAGTTTTCAGGATTTTTTGGGACCCCTGTTTTTTGTGGTCCTGAATGCAGGATGGGGTGTTTGTGACGCATTTGTAGAGGGAAAGGGGAGGTCATTCATGTCTGTGATTGTGCCTTCTGTTCATTGCAACATTGTTTCACACATTGCAACCCCGTCCTGTTTGTTTTGATGTGATTTTCAGCCATGACTACCATTGCTATTCCCGGCATGGCTGTCGCGTACCGTCCTTTGCTGTTGTGTGTGTCGCGTGCAAGCACGGGCTTGTCTAAGCACAGGGTGAGCAGAAAAAATTTATTGTTATCACACACCGATTTGCAGCACCTACTGGACCAGTTGTTTCATTGGTTTGGTTGGGGGATGTTCCAAAACAAGACCCCGGAGCAAGGGGTCTTTCCCCAAAAATCGAATGCGCAGCCGGCAGACCTAAAAGAACAAAGGTGGGGCAAATATCGGGATGGGGTGGTTAAACGGTTAGAGGTCCTGGCCGACAAACAATGGACGTTGGTCTACACCGATGGATCCGCGAAACAGGTTCGAGGTTGGTGGCAGGCGGGAATTGGGGCTTGGTTTGGGGGCTCACATGAACGCAACGTAGGACTCCCATTACTAGAAGCCGAGACAGAGTGTCAGCAGGGGGGAGCTGTGCGGGGTGTTGTATGCGTTACAACGCCGCCGGGCAGGAGAAAAGATGGTGGTCGTGCTGGACTCAGAGTATGTGTACAAGGGGATCACTGAGTGGTCCCCAAAGTGGCACCGCCACTCGTGGAGGGTAAAGTCGCGGGAGGTGGGACACAGGGATTTATGGGAAGCCATTTTTCAGTTGCGGCGGGGTCTTGGTGAAATTCGTATGGACGCCGTCCCACATGCGGGTGGGGGGAAACAATAAGGCAGATGAATTGGCAGAATCATGCAGAGAGATGCACCCGAACAACAAGAAAAGGAGAGGGGACTCCGAGCATGTGCCGCGGTTGTGGCAGGATGCAGGCCTCTCCCCGATGCGCACCGATGTATCATCCTCCGAGGGCTCGGGGGACAACACCAGTGGTTTGAGTTCACAGGCCAGTGTGGGGGGAGACCTGACTTCCGTCGCCGGCTCCTCGGCGGACGCAACATCGTGTGAGGGCTTGTGCGAGGCACTGGGCTCCAGCGACGGGGATACAGGGTTTAGCACGGACGTCAGTGAGCGCCAGAGGGAACGCAAAAAGCGCTTTAGGGCGGGGTAATGAAGAGACCTAAACGCCTAAAGGCGCATTGACCTACCCAGCAGGGCAGGGACGCAAATGCACAGGAGATGCACGCACATATGTTGGCGGCTCTGCCGCCTTACCAGACTTGTGGGCGCGGCTCCGCCGTGTTTGGACAATCAATGACTGCGCCACATTTGCTTGAAGCACAGAACAGTGATTTCCTGCCGCTGGGATACTGGAGGTGACGGCCATCGTCGGAGTATGGCCAAGCATGGGGTGGGCATTGAACTGCTGTTTTGCCTGGATTTTGGGACCGTGGCCATGCTTGCGCAGGGGGGGGGGGGGCTAACCTTTATGTGGACCCCCCCCCCCCCGCTCCCCTGTTCTTGTTTTGCAATCTAATCTTGCAACCCTGTTCCTCAACAAAATCCCATTGATTGCCACCTTGCATCGGAGCAGTTGGCTGAGCATTGAGGTACGTTCATCAATTTGGCTCAACATGTCCATTCCACCAGTTACAGTCCCAAGGGTGGTTGGGTGGGTCAAAAACTCAGTGACTCTGAACCATGAGAGGGGTGCACTCGTGATGTTTATTGCATAAACGTAGGCATCAGTCATTCTTCCATTCTGTGGCAGCCCAGCACCCCACCCACAGGCCCCCATTCCCTCTCTCGCACACCAAAAAGGCAGGCCTTGGTACAGTATCATGAAGAGGAGGAAAATGTACAGGCAACAGACTGTGAAAGACTCTGTTGTTAGGACTCCAACAGTTAAAGGCGCATAAGCGAAAAAGGCGCTCAGTGTGAGGGGGGCAGTTACGAGAGGTGCCCACAGGGGGATGGTCAAGACAAGTGCCACAGCACAGGGTGTGGCTGCGAGGTGCCTGAGGGTCAAAAATGGGGTGTGGCAAACATGCATCTTAGCACATGCTTGACCATAAGCATCATTTCTTGCTGCTGTGGGGACCGCCCCTCTGCTCCCCAATTTCTACCCCGTGCCCCCTGTCCAATGAATGTTGTGTCCAACGAACATTTTCGTTCAGACCGTATTTTTTTGGGACCTAATTAGGGCCAAGTTGTTGCACTGCGTGCGCACTACGTGTGCACTGCGTGCATACTGCGCACACAGAGGCCGGGATACTCACCCAAGAATACCTGTCACCTGACTGGTTGCACAGCGAAGCAGCAAAGCCCACATGAGACCGACGAAACCGCCTTCAACTTGGTACTCCATCGTCCCTATGAACAAACCACTCAGCCTTGTAAAGTCCGCTTGCTTCGAGTGTTTCGGTGCCCGTGGCTTCGCTCTTGGAGGTGGCGATGAGGCCCGGGGGGGGGGGGGACTCCGCGGGTCCTAGGACGCTAACTACCCCTGCCCCCCCCCCCCCCCTAGGGGCCTTCGGCCAACAGTTAGTTGCCAAACGTGTTGCCCTCAGGCGTCCATGGGCGCCTAAGGCGGCTGATGCTCCATGAACACCAAAGGTGCCCTAAGGCAAATTTTATCCAATTTGCACCCCAATACTATCCTTAAACCCAACCTTGACTCTAACGCCCAACCCCAACCCTTAGCCTACTCCTATCCCTACACCTAATCAAGACTGAATATTGGGACCGAGCTGGTGGGGGAGGGAACATCAGCCGTGACTGGTGAGGGACATCAAGAATGATTCACACATTGATTGCTCCTGACAAAGTGAAATCAGCTTGCAAGTGAACCCCATCACCACAAGGCCCACTTTCAAGGCTTTTTGGACTTTTGAGGGGCCAAAATGCCCCAAAATGGGCTCAAAATGGGCTCATTTCACCCGTTTGTGCACCCCGAATGGTCTAGGATGACTTTTGGAAAAATGCGTTTTTGACCCATTTTTGGTCCCAAAACAGCCCATTTTCAAGGCATTTTGGGATTTTCGGAGGACCAAAATGGGCCACCACAAGCTCAAAACGGTCCAAAAACACTTGTTTTAGCGTCGCACATGGTCTGGGATCATTTTTGGGAAAAGTCATCTTTTTGCCCCTACTGGACCCTGTTGACCCATTTGGGCACCCACCTGGTTGGGCTTGAGCTTGCAGCTTGCCGCAGCCTAGTGGGCCTAGGTATTGGGGTCTAGGTGTCCGTTTGGGCAATTCTCAGGGGTGGAAACCACAAAAAGTGGCGGGTTGCCGGTGGACTAGGTGCCCTCGGAATCGCATTTTGAGCCATGTAGCCAAAGATATGGCCTATTCTTGGTTTGTGGCTGTCGGCATTTGGAGCTTCTGGGGGCCTTTTTGGGCCGTTTCCGGGACATATCATGGAGTTAGAGGGCCGCAAAGGGCTCGTTGGCACGGGAAAGTCAAGCCGCACGTGCAGTGTACCCACCGTTTCCCTTGGTTTGGCCGTTTTGAATGTGTTCCAGGGCTTTTTTGGCCCAAAAATGGCTGTTTTTGGCCGTAAAATGCAGTTTTTGAAACTGAGGTCCGCCACTTGCGAACCCCGTTCCCGGCCGCCACCGTTGAGTTTCTTGCTCAAACTTTGTGTGATTGTACTTCACACCCATAGGTATCATGCACCAAAATTTCACCCGAATCTGAAGCACCACGACGGAGTTCTGATTTTTTCCCATTTCGCGCGTGCTGCTTGCTTGCTGCTTGCTTGCTTGCTGCTAAACCTGGTAGGTCCACCCTAGACCCTAAAAAGGGTTATAAAACCAAGACTGGTTCCACCAGCTCGGTGACCCTAACCCTAACCCTAGCCCTAGCCCTAGCCCTGGCTCTCACCCTAGGCTAGGGTCAAAGTGAGTGTTGAGGTCCAAAATGAAGAGCAATGATGTGGCAAAAGCAGCCATGAACGAAATTTGGGGCATCTTGTTCAGCCCAATCAACATGGCTGGCATGGCCATACTAGCTGGCTGCAACCCCCCCACACACCCCAAATCGCCCCACCTGGATCCCCCCCCACCCCAATTCGCCCCACCTGGACCCCCCCCCCCCCAACCGACCCTCCTGGAGCCCCGCCTCCCCCCCAAGCCCCTCCTAGACCCCCCCCCATTCGCCCCTCCTTGACCCCCCCCTCCCATCTCCCCCCCCCCCCCCCCCCCCCCCAAGGGGCCTCCGGCCAACAGTTAGTTGGGGGGGTAGTTGGCGTCCAGAACCGAGGGGTCGCCCCCCCCCCCCCCCGGGCGATGAGGTGTCCCTTGACTCGGAGCGCGGGGAATGCATTGTCCATGGTCTCTTGGGTGATGGGGACGGCGAATAGGGTGAAGGGGAGGGCGGTGGTGATTCTGAGCGTGGGCGCGACACTCTTGTTGATGGCGAGCGAGGTCCGTGATGTGGTGGGGATGAAGGCCGTACCACAAACTCCTCAAGGTTCCGCGGGCTATGTATGGCTACATCACCCCTGCCTTCTCGGGGCCCCCCTAGTGGGGAGAGTTCAATATAGGGGATGGAAAATGGGTAAAAATGGTTGAAATTGGGCAACAAAGGGTGACAACTCAAATGTGCCACATCCCAAATGCATAGGAAGCTAAAAAAAACCCCGGATGGAACCAAAAACTTGTCAAAAGGGGCCAAAAGTAGGGTCTGAGTATTTGCTGGCATTCAAAACTTCGCACTGCGTTCGCACTGCGTGTGCACTACGTGCATGGCATTCCCTAGGTCTCTAATTAGGTACCGGGTTTCAGAACCGAGGTTTCAGGCTAGAGGATTGGAGAAAGGCTGTTGTGGTGTATATTGCAGTAATGGTGGGCAAATCTGTACAGCGGGATTTGAGGGAATGGTACCCCTCAACTACAGGACCTCTATTGCCCACCAGGACTAGTTCTCTACTTGCTGTCCCATCAAATCTGTCTGTACCCCCCCCCCCCCCCCTTGTCCAAGCACAGCCTTGTCCGGCGCGGTATCTGCGGACAATCTGTGGCGGCGGCTCCGCCGCCGTATTCATGACAATGAATGTGAGGGCGTAGGTCTGTCGGTGGGGATGTAGCTAAGCTTTCCACTGTTCTATGGCCAAGCACGGCCTTGTCTACACACAGGGTGGGTGTTGAACTACTGTTTTTAGGATTTTTTGGGACCGTTGTTTTTTGTGGTCCTGAATGGAGGATTGGGTGTTTGTGACGCGCTTGTAGAGGGAAAGAGGGGCTCGATCATGTCTGTGATTGTGCATTCTGTTCATAACAACATTGTACCACACATTGCAACCCAATGCTGTTTGGTTTGATGTGAATTTCAGCCATTACTGACATTGTTGTTCCATCAACCTGCCGCAACACCTGCTTAAAAACCAACTCAAAATTTTTCGTTGCGGCTCACTGTGTTGTTGTGTGGGTAATTGTGTTGTGAGGCACTGCCACTTGTATCCATTGTATTTATGGCAGGACATTTTGCTCACTTTCGCTGAAATGGAACTTGACAGCACAACCATGTTTCCCCCTGGGACAAATGTAATATTCATCCGCTCTACGCAGGTCGTTGGACATTCGGAGCATGGTGATGTATATCGCTGCATCACTTATGAGCGCAATGGCAAGACCGTCTTGCATGACCGTGCGTCTGTTCATCGCCTCTCGCTGCCACGTGCTCCCTCTCCGCCCCGCCCTGCCCAACCGGAGGCTTCATCCTCAACCTGGGCAGAGCAACGGGCATTGGTCTGTGCAGAACATGCTCCATGCCTTTTTGCAGCCCCATCTTATGCTGAATTCTTTCATTTTGTGCTGCAATTTCTGTGCCTGCAAATGAGAGTGTACGGTGGTTGTGCAGTTCCCAGAGGGGGGGGGGGGGGGCATCACTTGGCAATCATCCCCCAGGGGGTGGTGGGGGACCGTCTTCCCTGGGTGGGAAAGGACGGGAGGGGGGGCGGGGTTGTCGCATGGCGGTGAAAAGTGAGCGTTGTTACCTTCATTTTTGGTACCCTCCTGTAGGATCTAGCTTTCTGGAAGGAAATCTGGCTGTCAGTGTATCACCTGGCGGCCGCTCCGAGAGCTAGCCCCAGCATGCGCTTGAAGTCGGGGACATGCGCTTGAAGTCGGGGAGGTCCCTGCTGTGTGTTGTGTTTAGAGCGCCGGGTGTCCCAGACCTGCGTTGCAGGCCAGGGACGGTAACCGAGTCAACAGCTGCTTTGCCAAAGCCGTTAACATCGAATTTCCAGCTGACGATTGCCCAAGGCCTTTGAGGTGTATTTGGGGGTTGGGGGGGGGGGGTAGGAGGCGGGTCCATTTGCAGTCCCAGCAACATATGATGTAGGCTGGGTCCCTCGGTAAGGGCACAACTATGCACCGCCTTGCCACCACGGGCACATTTGTTGGCTGGCGTATTGCATGCCCATGAAAAGCATGACCTCTTGAGAGCACCAAAAGGGAATGTTGTTGCGGCGCGTGCCACCGCAGGGCACTGTCGTAGAGCTCCGCCCCCACCCACCCCCACACCAAGTATCTTGCAGTTTGTGGCTTCGGGTCAGTATAACTATGAACTCACTTCCTTGTTCACAGACATATGCTGCCTGTACATAACATCTCAAAGACTTTCAAAATGTTGCAGCGTAATCATGATTGAGCCAAGTATCTTGCAGCACGTGAGTGCTAGAAACTCCCCCATGACCCAACATGCAAAGAGAAGCTTTTCGCATGTCAGAGCCTGGGGGTATTGTATGAGCACCATGGCAGCACACGGAGTGCAACAACATCAACCCCCCCCCTCTCCCCCGCCACCACTGTACATACCAGCCAACAGCCGGTGCATCGAACATATGTACATACGACAGAGGAGCACCCCAACCAAAAAGGGGACATGGTGCAAGAACCAATGGACTAAGGGCTGAAATTGTCTAAGGCGGGGGACATTCAGTCAATCGTTACCGACCATTGATCCCCCCGCCGCCTCGGACTCTAGCACAGAGGCTAGTGGTGAGGAAAGCTACAGGGCACGGAAGTTAGCGGCGCATGTTGGGGTAGTGGCAGATATGTGTTTGGTGTTACCACACAGCCTGTCAGTTGGTGGCGTGATATAGTGGTATCACGGTACACAACAGCTTCACAAGTCGTGGGTTCAAATCCCGCGCACTTCCCTCGGAGCTGGAAGGGGACACCCCGGTGCTCTGGATCGTACAAACCGTCGGATGGTGGGACGCACCGAATTCCGTGAATCCCCGTTTTCTTTTCGCAGTTTTGACAAGGGAAGGGGGCATACTTTAAACGCACCAGACTCGTGCCCCATAGTGCTCTTGGGGTTGGAGGCCACGCCTACCTTCCACGGAGGCGATGGGACCGGCCCAGCCCCCGGTCTTCAGCTTTCATGTGGGTCGGCGGATTGAGACCCCAAGGGGGTGAAATGACAATGGAAAGGGTGGCCCCAAAAAGCGGTTATTATAGGGACGGCAACGTAGCATACCTTTTGGGATTTTAGGAGGGCCAAAACGGGCCACCACAAGCTCAAAAGGCGCCAAAAACCCTTGTTTTGGCATTCCATGTGGTCTAGGATCATTTTTGAAAAAAGTCATTTTTTTTGCACCTGGTGGACCTTGTTGACCCATTTTGGCATCCACCTCTTTGGGCTACCTCTTGCAGCTTGCCGTAGCCCAATGGGCCTAGGTATGGGGGTCTGGGCGTCGGTTAGGGCAATCTTGAAATGTGGAAACCACCAAAAGTGGGTGGTTGCGGGTGGATTAGGTGCGCTCAAAATCGCGTAGCTCAACAAAAACACGTACTGCACTAATGCCGCCTCGCCCACAATCGCCTCTTTGCCAAACAACAGCCGTCGCACCCACACCATTAACAAGGCCGTCCCTGTGACCCACACAGAGTGGAACCTTCTATCCCACGCAACCCCCATCAAGTCTCTGTAGCCCCCTATCAACCACACTCGGATGCGCACCCCCCCCCGCCGCCATTCATATGGGTGCTCCACAGTCAGCTTGTGCAACCACGTGACCACCGCGTTCTCTTGTGTATGTGCCTTGACAAACCAGGAGTAGTGCGGCAACAACAAAAATTGTTTCTGATGCTGCAAGTGGAGCGGCTCCCCAAACCGGCCAACCACATTGGCCTACATGCAATTTGGACCTTGACACATAGACCAGTGCACACCACACCACCTGGGTCTTGTGCCACCGCCGGATATCTTCTATCACACGACGATGCTGCAGTTCTGCGGCCGCAATCCCCCCCCCCCCCCCCGCGCTCTCTTCCACTCCACTTTCAGGGTTTGGCGCTGCTGGTGACCCCTTCCGACCATGGCAAAAGGTACTGGGAACCATGTAGCACACACACCATCCCCATCAGGTTTCGGAGCTGTGATATCTCACAGTCTCGCCGCCGCCCTTACCCTAGCCCTGTAAAAAGCGAAGCTTCGTGGTAGTAGGATTCGAACGCATAATCCGTGGGGTATGTGTGCGGTGCATGCCAGGCGACGCCCGTTCCCAGCCGCCACCGTTGAGTTTCTGGCACAAACTTTGTGTGGTTGTCCCTCACACCCATAGGTAGCATCCACCAAAATTTTGGCCGAATCCGAAGCACCACATCTACCTCTCAAATTGCCACACCTGGACCCCCCCCCCCCGCACCAACCCTCTTGGACCCCCCGCCCCCAGGCAAAAGCTCCCCCCCACATCGCCCCTCACAAAATTCCCCCTCCCAAGCGCCCCCCCCCCCCCCCCCTCCAAGGGGGCCTCCAGCCAACGGTTAGTTGGGGGGGGGGGGGGGGGGTAGTTGGCGTCCAGAACCGAGGAGTCGCCCCCCCCCCCCATGGGATTATATGAGGCATGAGGCACGTCAAGAAAAGTCGGTGTGGTTGCAATGGCGCAGGCTAAAACTCCCGCCGCCAGATATGGACTTTATCCAAAAAGTTTTGTGGCGCAAGCTGCAGCTAGGGGGGGAGGATGTGCCACCTTTACTCTGCAGACAAATTGTGTCCGATAGATCGCAAAAAGGAGACGCATCTGCACTTCCTTCGTGGGTGCCTAACCTCTTCTGTGATGTTCGATCTCGTGAGGCAGTCCTTTGGGGTAGTACAGACCAAAGATGGTAGTGTGGTAGAGCCGAGCCGCCTGGTGGTAGATGCCCCTCTGCTCTCGCTATGTACAACACAGGGACTGCTTATCTGGGCAGGGCTGAGAGCGCAGTGGGTGCTGCGCTGCGCCAAGAGGTGTCGGGGGGAGGTGTATTCGAAGGAGATTTTTTACAGCCAAGTGGCTGTTGGTCTGTAGGTCCTGGCAGCGCCAAGCTGAGATATCAGTGTCATGTCGAGACCTGTGGCACTTTGTATCAGTGCTCGAGAGCTGGTTTCAGCCTGGCTCTTCGATCGAGCATAAGGTACCGCGGCCGGTTATTACACCACCCTCGAAACAGCAACAACGAGCACACAAGAAACAGCGCCTCGCAGAAGGCAGAGAGACTTTTGAGGCGGTGTTTATGCGCAAGCAAAAGGGGGGTTGGGACGTAGTTTTCACCGATGGGTCGTCGAAGATTGCTTATTAGCAGTTGACAGGTGGATACGGGGTTTGGTATGGGGAGGGGGATGAGCGCATCAGGTCGTTTGTTTTAGCCAGGGATGAGGATCAGACAAATAACCGGGGGGAATTGCATGCTGCTTTTTATGCCCTTTCGCGACAGCCAGCGGGGAAGCCCCTCCATATGGTCGTTGATTCTGAATGGGTGTATAAGGGAGTGACGGAGTGGGGGGTGGTATGGCAGCGCCACCAGTGGCGCACAGCCACCGGGGATGTGGTGCACAGGGACCTCTGGGAGCCGCTTTTGGACCTGGTGCAGTCACGAGGGGGATCTGTTTTCGATACAGTGGGTACCCTCGCATATAGACATCATGGGGAACGAGAAAGCGGACCAGTTGGCAGAGGAAGGGAGGGTGAGGCATTGGGCCTTCTCTCGTGAGTGGGTGAGGGAGGTGCAGCGCTCACAGTCATCGGAGTCGCAGGTGCTGGGCCTGCAGGAATTAGATTCAGAAGTGAGCGACAGTATGGAACGTAGCGAAGGGCGATCCTCGGAAGGCCGACGCGGTTGTGGGTGCAGCACAGACTGCACATGCCGTGGCCCCTCGTCAGACCGTGTGAGTGAACCAGGGTCGGTCGTCAATGTGGAATCGTGGGAGACTGACCCCAGATCTGAACCTGCCTCAATAAAGGCACGTAGGATTGACCATGAACGTGAGAGCACGGTGCATGGCAGTGCCCACGGTGTATTGTAGACATGGTGCGGGGTGGAGTCCTCCATCATGAACTGTCGAACATACTCCACGCACTGAGATTTGGTTTAATGAATCGCGCCCCCCCATGGGATTATAGCGGGTTTGTAGGGGATTCCTCAAAACGTCTTTTGGCCGACTTCCCACCTTGACATGGTTCTTGTAAGCCCATGCTGGTTTTTTTTGCAATTGGTGTTTGTTTACGTGATGCCATTGTGCCAAAATGACCGTGCTTGAACTGTCCCATCTTCTGAGTGTCTATTTTTTTTGCGCTACACAATGGACAGCAGTGCCCCATATGTGCTGACCATATCATGCCCCGCAGAATGCAATGCCAATATGTTGTCCATTGTGCTGATGGAGATTGGGGCACAGGCAGTGCATGTTCCAGACGTTGTCAACAAGGTCCGCAGTGGAGGCAGGGGCAGACCCTCTCCATGTGCTGCCGTGAAGGCTCATATGCCATCTGGGGCTATGACACCTTCAGATGCCATGAAGGTACTGGAGTCCGCAATAGCAGCCCCTGAGCCGTTGCAGTACACAGTGGCCGCCAGTGATGAACAAGGGATGACTACCGATTGGGTTCAGAGAGTGCAACAGCAGTGGCCCCCTGTCCGACTGACAACAGATATTGTCGTATCGTTCCCCTGGCACAGCGCTGAGGATGTGGGGCGTACTTGCGGAGGGATGCCGTGCAGTGTGGTGCGACTTGAAGGAGGAGAAGCCTTTGGGGCCGGCGATCACGTAACCACGCTGATGTGTGCCAGTTGGGTACAGGAGAAGGTTCGGCTACTGGAGAGTGACACAAGCCCGTGCAGCATGCTTGACTATGGATGCGGGTCTGGCATATTAGCAATCGTGGCTCGGGTCTGTGGCGCTCGTGGTCGTGTGGTCGGTGTGGATGTAGACCCCAAAGTGGTGAGCAGTGCCAAGCGCAACGCAGCACTCAACGGCTTCTCATCCATTGAATTCTACCGGCCCCGTGCCGATGTCCAAGGCGGTGAGTTGTGGGATGGAGTCATCACCACCGAAGGCTGCAGCCAACAGGTGGTCCCAGAGCTGCCACTGGGGCACTCGCGGTCCTACCAAATTGTGGCCGCAAATATATTTGCGGGCGTGCTCGTGTCTGTTGTGCGAACGCTGGCGGACCTCACAAGGCCTGGGGGAGTGCTGGCCTTGACTGGCGTGCTCGAGGACAAAGCCGAGGAGGTCGCCAGCGCATATTCGGAGTATTTCTGGGATGTGAGTGTTGTTGCCTTGCGCGATGGGTGGGTCTTGCTCGAGGGCATCAGGAAGTGATACATTCGAAGCTGCAGCACTGATTTGACTTCTCTGGGGCACCCCCAGTGCCTGCCGCAATCTGAGTGCACACAACTGCACAGCTGGTCAGACAAGTTTTCTCCTGTGTGGCTCATGTGCAGATCTCTAAGCCCACAAAAGTATTGGCAAAATATCGACTGAGCAGGTGAGCCGAAGACATTCCATGCCGCCATCAGCTCCGTGGATTTTGGAAAGATGCTGCAATGTTGCCGAAATCCGGGACAATTTCGAATTGCGCTACCCACGTCCTCGAGTAGTTTGCATTGTCAACCCGGCAGTGAGGCATTCACAGTACGCCAAATCCTCCCCTCTCCCACGCCCAACACAACTGCCCTGAACACTCCCAGTTCCCTTTGATTGGGCGTAATGGCCGAACGAGCCTCAAAGGGTCCCATAGCACACCCCCTATGCTCCTTCGTGCTTCTTTATATATGGTTTGAACGGCATGGTTATGCATCTAAAGCGGGAGGGGGAGCCCCTTTTTAGCATTGCATGCCTTCCGCAAAGGGGGGCAAGGGCTGGGCCCCACACTGAGAGAGAGGAACCAGGCTGTGGTTAAATGTAGTCCCCGCAAACCCAACCGTGAATGTAGCGGTATGAATCTGCACACAAGTTTTTCGGAATCCTCGAGAAAGACAGCTGCCCATCCAATGGATTCCCGGCCACCATGAAATCACACCACAAACCACACCGGAGGACAAAGGGGACATCATGCGCAGCAACGAAGGGCAAAAAAGGCTGCAAACCTCCCCCCTACCTGATGTTGACCCTACACACGTGTCATACAGCATCATGGGAGGAGGACAGACATACGCACACGCACGCTGGTAGGGGAGGGAAAAAAACCCCACGCGAGGTGAAAAAAACCCTTGGGGGGGGTTTTCACCACGGAGGGAGCAGGGTTCAGCTAAACTCTGTGGAGGTGGGATGGGGGGGTGGTTGTGACCAGGTGACGGTTTCTCCCCGTTGGGGGGGTTATACCGGTAGCCCATGCTTTCCATGTCGGGCATGTGTAACCCTGTATTGGCTCTTTGTCAACCCTTCTTCAAGGGTGCTGGTTGCTGGTTGACCACATGTTGTGCTGTTCAACATCTCTGCCAGGTGTGAAGTCAGAATAACAACACATATGTGCACACACGTTGTTGCCTGCGTTGAGGACAGCTTGGGTTCGGAGGGGCTGGCATAAGGGATAGTGTTGTGGTGCAACGGGCGTCAACCCCCCCCCCCCCGCCTTCATTGTGCCACGGTGTGCCTGTGTCCCCCAGACGGCAGGGGTTATATAGCCACTTTGCCCACATGCGGACCCCAAGACAGTAGTTAGTTCTGATGTTGTGCCCGCACTGAGCGTAGGGGACCCCCCAGACGGCAGGGGTTATGTAGCCATTTTGCCCACATGCGGGCCCTCGAGACGGCAGGGGTTAATTCACCGATTCTGCATTGTGCGCACATTGGCTTTCTGGGCGCAGCGGGCCAGTCAGTATTCAGTACCTCTGTCTAGCCCCAGTCTACATTTTAGATTTCCATTTGTGCATTGCAAGGTACAGATTGCTACATTCTTCGACAAAAATATCATTTGTCAAGCGGTTCGCGAACCCCTGGTGGACCGCGGTCACTCTTCTGGGGGGTCCATCGCAATGTTGGCATCCGCAGCACGGCCAATCCCATTGAGGGCTCTGCAGGACTTTGTTACTATTGATTGGAAGTTGAGCAGCATATGGGAACCCACCAGCACCCCACCACCACCACACACACACACACATCCCTTGCAACAGGCAAAATGAAGCAAGTATTGCCTTCTCTGTGCATGGCACAACACTGTTTTACTCACCCTTCAGTCTTTCTGTGCAGCACACTGGGATACGGGTGTGGCAGTTCCCGGTGCATTTTGTGGTATTAGATTCAGCCCATCCTCCCTGTGTTTTATGCCCGCCCCCGCATTACTTCGTGGTACAATGGTACCATTGGACAGCACTGATTCTCGAGTGCTTTGTGGTGAGCGCCCTTCCCCTGCCCGCCCGTGTCCTAGGGCGTGTGCAGCCAAGTGCTGCAGCAGGCATGACAACTCCCCTCAGAGCTCCAGGGGCAGCATGGTACAGCACAGGCTTTGCGCCTGCTGCAGACCAATGACTGCCCCTCCGCCGATGTACCAGTCAACATACGCAGTGGTTATTGAGTTTTGTCTCTTGTTCTGTGATTTTCTTTGCACACCACCTCTGTGAAAGGCAAGTGCTCGCACCCATGCTTTGCAACACCCAGTTAGCCACGGTTTTTGAATGAGCTATCGAGTGTGGCCACAGGGTAAATGCTGAGTGCTGTAGAAGGTCACAAGCATAGGTAGTTGCAGATGTGCAAGGTCGCACAGATGAGCACGCCTGCAATCACGATTTATCATTTCATGGAATGTTTTGTGAGGACACTTGTTCATGATGTGTTCATAGCGTCATGTAATGTTTACGATGATATCACGCTATTTTTTTAAAGTGCATTGTTTTTATAACTTTGCATTGTTGCATGGTAGCATTGTTGTGTTCGTGAATGCGTCTATGGGTCTCGAAAAGTTTGACCAAGTGTTGTCGCTGTGTTGGGATGCTGCAAGGATGGCTTTGAGCGTACTATGTGGTAGATCTCGAACAAATTCTGTGGTGTGCCCCTTCTCTTTGGGGAGCCTAATGCAAAGTTTCAACTCAGTCATTGCACTTCAAGTTACAGCCAGGGTTCTTGGCTATCTGTATGTCGGAATCAGCATGGCATGAATGAGTGGTGCCGCCAGTGAGGAGCGGGACAGAGTGTGAGTAGTGTGCACAGAGATCCTACAGACTACATGGAAAGAGTTCAGTACAGTGAAGAGCTTTGAAAGTTTTGGAGCACAGCAGTTCTTTTCCTCTATCAAGATGTAAGCAGTAGGCCGTCAATGATGCTACTGAAGTTCAATCTGGATTTGTGAATGCCCGAGTTCCACGGAATCAACATACCACCAGGAAATTTATGAGAAATGCTAATATGTAGCTTGAAACATGGCCCAATGTTTCGGTAGACACGTTCATCATGCCAGTTGAACCTTTTCCAAAACCAAAAATGACAGTGGCAAGTGTCGGCCCATGCTATTTTTGATTTCTGTTGATCAATGGAGACCGCTTAAAAAGGGGCAATGAACAGAGACTTTCAGTGTGCTGCAGGCACCGAAAATGAAGTTTGAGCGCGTGCCAGCAGAGCACGAAAAGAGGGTGAGCATTGCCAGACCTTGAAGGGGTTGTTGGTATAAAAGTGTGCAAGGCGAGTGAACGGAGCACGCCACCGACAAAGGCACAGAATTTCACCAACACAGTGCAACACTGACACAAATGATGGGGTGGCGCGCGGCCAAGCCGCTTGTCAACAAAGAGGAAAAGGGCGCAGGAAGAAAAGTTTATAGTGGTTTCAGCACTGTGTTTTTGTCTCTCCTGTTGCTTGCTGCTGGTGTAGGGTTTCCTGCTGCTTGTTTTTGGAGATGAAAACCTTTTGTTTGCGGAAATATAGTCAATCCAGGATAACCCAAGCCAGAGGTGTGCAAGGAGAAGAGAATCAGGATCAAAGCATGAAGGGCTGCAGTGTAAACAGTGAAAGATGATTGGATATTCACAGAAACCGCAACTCAGGTCAAATCGGAATGCATATTCACAAAGATAGCTGAAATGTTTTGGAAAAGAGTTGGAAAACTGCCCCATGGTCACTCTCTCTCCATAGTGCCATCTCAGGAGATGTGCACTCTTTGTTTTGGGTCCCATATGTGCTGAGGTGGCAGGGCATGTGGCGATGAGGTCACTGCCATGTCACATGGGATCTTCCTACTTAGCTAGGCTGACCAGGAATTGAACCCAGGACCTCTCAAAAAGAGGTGCCCAGCCCCCTAGGGTGCATACCACTAGGATAGCTAAGAATTCATGGAAAAACATAGATAAATTCATAGGCTCTGCCCTGGATATGTCAGTGCTCAGTCAACTCAGGAAAAGATGATTTGCCTCACATTGAAAGGGGATTAAGGGGTCCACTCCATATCCTGATTGGGTGTTTGGTTCCATAGGTCAAAATGTGTTATCACCAGTTTTGGTGGGACCAATACTAAGATAGAAATGCATGGATGCTCAGTGCATCTCTAATACAACTAGAGTATGCCTCAAAGCATTGGAAAAGCACTTTTTCTTACTCCCCCCTTGTGCTGTGGTGGCCACCACTGTCGCATTTTAGGAAAAAGGGATTTCTTCTTGGCCTTTCCTTGGTTTCCACATCTACTTTAAAATACCTATAGTTTCCCTCACACAGAAAAATGGGCGCTCACCATTGCCGGCGCTCTTTTGCTGCTCTGTTTGTAACATTTCCTACAGAAGACTCAGCGCTCATGGCGCTGCCGGGGCTCCTGTGGCTTGGTTGGGTTAGTTTGGGAGCATGCCAAAACATGTGCATGTGCATCCCTCCCTCCAAGACGCAGCGCGACACAAACCCAACGCAAGACACAATATACACACTCGCATGGGTTCTCGTAAACCTGCTGGCGACCTGTGACCTGTCTTAGGGCGAAGGGAGTCGTAAAAAAATTAAATTGCCCCTTGGTGGGGTCTTGGGTTCTGCTCAGTCTCTCCAGGCTGCTGCGTTTCGGCCAGAACACGGCCTACTCAGCGAGGCTGCGCGTGGGTATCTGCAGAGACAGGAATGGGAGAATTATGGACGAATCCACGCAAAAACGAAGCGACGACACCAAAATCCGTCAAATGACGGCCTAGAATTTTTCTGAAACAACACACCTGAGCAGAATCCAATTGTGCATCAGAAGCACATTTTTATAAAAATTATAGTCATCTCTAGATTTTTTAAATCAAGAAATTCCTACGCATAAAAAGGCGGCGCGCAGGAGCGGCTCCTAGCGAAGCGCCGGAAAATGGAGAAATAATGGAATTACAAACGTACGTCTCACGTAGTCTTGAAAATGACGAGACACACATTAATAAATAAACATACAGATTCCACCTACACTAATAGAAGTATCAAAAATTCAAGAATTCGAAAATCAACGAAAAAACTTCAATGAATCAGGTATAAACTACAGGTATGCTCGTCTCGTATGCCGCATACACATTGCTCGTCTCGTGTCTCCGTGAACGAGTCTTGTAGCAGCGCTAACAACGATAGGACGCGATAGAGGGATTGATTAGAAAGATTGCAGATGATTAGAGGTCAGATCAGGGTGATTAGACATACACACAAGTGCATAGCAACGTTCTTCGCGTGCGCCCCTCACTTGCTCTCTCTCTCCGGCGGTAGGTAAGGTGAGTAAGCCCAGGCGCGGCCACCCCCTGGTGGAGTTCGTGATTGTGGTGCGGATGGGCAGGTTTGCCCAAAACCGTCGTGCATACTCGCGCATGCACACACGCATTAAAGGGTAGGCCACGCGAAGTGCGCACGGTAAACCTTGTTTAGGCTACCCAGGGGCTCCTCCGTACGTTCTTTGAGAGAACCTGAGGAGTCCCTTAACGCTTGCTTGCTTGACAGGGGTAGCTGATTCTTCAGCGCGTTTGCGGACAGTGTATTATAGGTCACTCTGAGAAGCGTATAATACGTGGAGAGTGGCTTGGTTCCTCCGCCGCAAACGCCCCTTCATTTGCCTTTGCTTTACAGGTGGGCAGGTAGGGTGATTGGTGCAGCAGCATACCATTTTTTTCATGCCCTGCTAAACAAGGGCGCAGATCACACAAACAAGTAACTCCCCTCTGCCTGTGGCAGAGCAGGGAATCCGACTCCATCGACATCTGCGCCGTGCACGCAAGAGCACCTCTTCCCTCCAAGCCCTAGCAGGGGAAACGCGTTGTGGCGTCCCCTGTTAGGCCACAGTCGCTTAGCAGCGCTGTGTTCTCTTGTCATCTTCACAGGAGGGTCGCTAGGACCCACGACATGTTCTTCAACAACACCAAGTAGAGTGAGCGTGTAGAAGTGGTAGTCTTGAGTGGGGGCTTGAGCCAGTTGCACAGTGCTCGCCCACCAGGATGGTGCCACTGTAGGGTGTGTAGGACCTGTAGTGCGTGTGTCACTGTCCCACCCGTTTCCTGCAATTTTAGCAGGGTTGGTGGGCTGTGGCAGTGGTTAGGTCAGTGTCTTGGCCACATAGCAAAACGGCGTTTTCATGCCTTCATAGCTTTTGGCCACCCCTCCCTGTAGTAGACAGATAGGTAGGGAAAACAATACCTCGATTAGTACGCTGGGTATTCCCCAAAGGTTTTGCGCCAGCACAGAAATTGGGCGCTTAGGGGAGGGGAGACCCGGGGCGTACCCCGTGGCATCAATAAGCCAACCCTCCAGGTTTAGTAAGCGTGCAGACTTGGGTATAATTAGGACACCACTTCTGCGGCTTGCTCTCAGGACCTTAGGAATAGCACACTCACACATACGCTTTGGCAAGTAAGGGTAAGGTTCAGTCCCTAGCTTTAGTATTGGAGGCAAGCGCCTCAGCGAGCCTCAGCAACTCACCAAGGTTGTTCTTGGACAAGTAGTCAACCAGAACTGAGTTTAGGCGTCCCTCAGGTAGAACAAATGCAGAGAAGGGCTCCCAGGTGGCCTCTTCGACTCCAAACCCTTCCCAGAGGGTGAGGAAGCGCCAACCCTGGCGATAGCGGTGGCGTAGGACAGACTTCACCAGGTAGAAGCCCTCCTTAGCCATCTCCTCGGCGTTCATGTCGGGGAGTTCACCTTCAACTTCCATAGGGCTGGCAGCCCCTTGTAGGTCCAGAGCGGCGATTTCCTCGTCGTTCAGCTCCCACTCCTCCCCACAGAGGTCTTCAGGATCATAGTAGCGCTGCAGGTGTTGAGCAGCGCACACCAGGGTCCCCCCTAGACGGGGAGAACACCGCACGGTGATACGGTGTCCATCCACAGATAGAATCTTGTACGGCCCGAAGTATGGGTCATCGCTGGTAGAGCGTGGCCAGGCGGGTAGTCGACTGTGGTGCACCAGCACCCAGTCCCCCTCTTGGTAGGTGGCCGGTACTCGGTGCTTGTTCTTCTTGTTCCACTGACGCTCCCTCACTCTCTGGAGCATAGCCTTGGCCTTGTCCACCTTCGCTTGTTGCTCTTGGACCCATTCACCCACAGAAGAATGGGTGTCCTCTGGATAGGGGGCATGTAGGAACCATGCCGGGCGCCCTAGGAATAACTCATGGGGCGAGTAGCCAGTAGCTGAACTCTCTTGGGAGTTCATCATCAAGGATATGACGGGGAGTAGTCTCACCCAGTCTCTGGTGCGTTCAGTTTTGCACCATATCCGTACATTCTCCTTCAGGACACGGATCTGTCGCTCACATAGGGGGTTGCTCGTGTGAGAGTAGGGAATCCCCGTAGACACCTGGACATTGAGGGATCTCAGGACCCTCTTGTACCAACCGGTATCTGAGCGTACTCGTACGTCCTCATCGGAGTTGATCTCCTTGGGCGCCCCATAGACACAAAACCACTCCTCCAGGAGTATCTTGATAGTCTCCTCCCCGGTAATGTGCTTGGTACATGGGAACACCCTGGTAAACCTGGTCAACCCACAGGTTACCACGAGGGCGAAGTCATAGCCCCCGAACTTCGGCATCTCCGTGTAGTCCACGTATAGAACACTGTTAGCACAGTGAGGGATGGGAAGGGTCGAGTAGAGACCTCTGTCCCTGATATCCCCTGGTTTACAGGACCTCCACGGGCACTTGTCCACGATAGGCTGGAGGGTTTTCCGCAGTTGGTCGTCAGTCCACGTAGTGTGGAACCACTGCTTGAGCAGCCTCAGGGTACGGTCAGCACCCACATGACCGCTGGACTCATGGGTCCACTTCAGCAGCGCTACAACTCGGTCACTAGGCACCACGATGCGGTCCTCGTGCCAGAGGTAGCTCTTGTCCCTCTTCCACTGGTCTTGGTTGACCAGGAACCACCTTCATGCTCATGCTTGGCTCCTTGTTCTTGCTGGGCCTGCGTTTGTGAGCGTGTGGTAGGACCAGACTGCCCTCCAGAGGGCTCGGAGTTCCCCCCTGGATTAGGGTTGGGGTTGCCTCCGTTCTTGTCCTTGTTCTTGTTGTCGGGCTGGCGGTTAGCGCCTCCTCCTCGTCCACCTTGACCCTTGTCTTGTCCTTGACCACGTCCTTTCGACTTGCCCTTGCCGGAGTCGTTGCCTTTGCCTTTGCCTCCACCTTTGCCTGAGCCTTTGCCAGGATCTTCACCTTTAAGCTTCGCCGATAGGCGTTGCTTATGGTAGCACTCATCCTCGTAGTGCTTCCGCTTCCCGCAGAATGCACACGTGATGGTGCACCTGTAATGATCCGGCAGCTTCGCTTTGGCGCTGGTGTTCTTTTCCTGCTGCTTCCCCTGGACTACGAAGCAGTCTCGCTGCTCGCAGTCAGGGGCGTGCTGCAGGTGGCCCTGCTCGTCTCTGGCATCACACCAGAATAGCTCCTTCACGTTCTCCATGATACGGGCGTGGGCGTGTTTGGGGGTAGTCCCCTGCCCAGGTCGGGACCCTTGGTACCCTTTGCCATGGCCTCCAGAACCTCCACCACCAGGACGGTAGTTGTTCAAGTGCTGGTCGCTCTCCTTCTCCAGCGCCAGCTCCAGGAGTAGCACGCATAGATCCTCGTAGCGGAGGGATCTAGCCTTGCGCTCTGCCGTCGAACGGCACTCGTCCCATAGCTCTCGAGGGAGCTTGGCCACCAACCAGAAAAGTAGGTCGTCGCTGCTGTAGGAACCGGGCGTCAGTCGTCCAGCCCAGTGATCCAGGTCAGCCAACAGCTCAGAGACCCTGCCAGGTTTGGGGTTGTTGGGCAGCACGGGCAGGTTCTGGATCTCGGCCCTGATGGAGAGGTCGGTTTCGTAGGTCGGGTACTGCCTCTCCAGGGCAACCAACACATCGGCAAAGGTGGCGGAGTTAGTCACGATCTGCCTGACCTGCTTCTCCAGGTACTTGGTCTTGCAGCACTGCAGGTGCAGATCGCACTTGACTCTCCCACTAGCGTGGGTTTGGCCGGTCAATCGGAGAAACCGGCCAAAGTTCTCAGCGAACTCGCTGAGGTCCTTGCCTGTGAACTCAGGCAGGTTCACCACGATCTTGGAGGTGGCAATAGCCTTCGCCTCCTGAGACCTGCGTCCCTCAGGGCGTCGGGTCTTCTTCTTCTTCTTCTTCTTCTTCTTCCCCTTTGGGTCCTCGGGGTCCTCCGGGTCATCGTCCTCTGAGGGCGAAGTAGAAGTCATCGACGGCGGCTCATCATCGGAGGGGTCTCCGCCTAGATCACTAGAGCCATAAGGCTCTACGTCCACCATAGCCCTCAAGGCTGTTAGCCCCAGCCGGTCCAGCTCGGCCCTCGTCGAGTTTGTCACGTGGCTGGAGGGCGGCTGGGCCGTTCTTGGGACGAAAGGACTTCTCGGTATCGGTGCAGGGGTCGTCATCGGTCGACTCCTCAGGCTCCCCAGGGTGTTTGTCAACCCTGCCGCCAGGTGGTTGGCCTGTACTCGGTGGGGTGACATTCCCACCATGGTAGGTGACGCTTGGGGCGGGATCATCAGGGGCTCCAGTTTCTCTGGGATCTCTTGAGTGAGGTCGCCCACGATTTTTGAAGTGGCTCCTCGGAGCACCTCGTTGATCTCCGACCGCGTCAGGGACCTGTTGGAGGATCTTCCCGATCCTCTACTCCTGCCACCAAGAGATTCAGGTCCTCTCCTCAACCCACTCAAGGTTGCATACCCAGGTGCATACCCAGGAACATCCACATAGGTTCCAGTAGCGGGTAGTGGATGGGGATATTCAGCCGCATACCATCGCGGCGCACAGCTGGAAGCCACCGGCTCACTGGCAGTAGTTGCCTCATGGAGCGCAGTGGTAGGTGGGCCCATACCATAGGCGGGGTAGGGAGGCATGCCAGTAAAGCCTGTGCCCTCTGCCATAGGTGGGTTGGTTGTGGGAGTGGATGTTGCAGCGGCTGGGAGTGTGGTGGTTAAAGGAGAGGGTGATGCTGTAAGTGCGGCTAGCCCCATCTGCTCAGATTTTCAGACATTCTGCCCAGATTGGCTACATTTTGGTCATTTTCTTTGCTTCGGCGGAATCGCCGCCTCGCAGCTCAGTCTCAGGATATTTCCTATATATTTCTGATATGCCGGATTTGATTCCGCGGTCCATTTCCCGTAAATCCACCGCGTTCCGCTATTTTAGCTGGAATCGCCATTTGCCGCTGACGCGCGCTCGCGGGCCAGATCGGCCAAACATTTTTACATAATTGGATTATTTAAATCTTTTCAGACAGTTTTGGACACTCAGATGTATTTAGAATAATTCGCCTCAATTTTCTTCATAGACTGGGATTTTCTGCCGGACCACAATCAGCATGGACCTTGCTTCAGTTGTTGCTGCTCTCGCCTCTGTTGGTGTCCGAGTATCCGGTTCTACCCCCAATAACAACATCCAGGGAGACTCCTCGCGTGCCTGCCCCACTGGTCTTGCCGGCCCCGAGCCCTCCGGCACCCACAACGACCCAGGGCAGCACTTTCATGGTAGCAGAGGCTACCTGAATGTTGTTCCTTTGGTGTCCCAACCACAGCTAGCTCCCCAGTACGGCCCCGTAGACTCCGCCACCTCCGGAGACGTAACGATTACGCTGCCGTGGTGCTGTGCGAACGAGGCCTTGAGAGGAATGCCTTGCGCAAGCCCAAATTGCCCAAGAAGGGCACAAATCAGCAGCTGTGGAGGCCCAGATTATAATCAAGATCCCAGTCGAAATTGGCCATCAAGCAGCTGGAATCTCCCAGCCTACGCTAATGGCAACGCTCCGGTGGAGCTTACGGACCTGGCAGGTACTAATACTCCTTACCAATGTCCACATTTTGAGACCATCGACGCCGACATTGACGACATTGAGATGGGTGGTCCAGGTGAGGTACCTACCTATAATCGACCAGCCTCTTGGGCACAATGGGACAACCATTTGTCTTCAGAAGTGACCCGTAACCTTGAGGCGCTTGAGGCCCTGTGTCTATTAGCCACGTCTAAGCTGATAGGACAAGAAAGAATCGCCTCTGATTTTTTATTCGAATATTTTTTCCTCCTTCAAGAAGAAATTAATACCAGGATGTGGTGGTGTTCTCAAGAAGATGAATCTTTTGCCATTTTTTTGCAGATCTGGGAGGCAAGTCCCTTCCCGAAGGAGAAGACCAAGGCACCTGTTGCCGGGCCCTCCGCCCCTCATCCCTCTGTTTCCATCCGCGACGATCTAGCCGCCGCGGTTGAGGAAGGAATTTTAGAGGCAGCTAGGCAGGCAAGCCTGGAAATTAGGACTGAAGGAGCTCCCCAAGTGGACTCCTGGCTGCGAACCACTGAGATTAGCGGTCCGACAGCCTGCTCAGGCCCTTCAGGACACGGTATGTACTGTCCTTCCGACTGTTCTTGCAGATTACAGCGAGATACTGAGCTCCAATTGCTCAAAGATCAAATGCAACTCATCATTCAGACGCTGGGAATTAAAGATCTTTTCAAGACCCACATGAGGTCTGAGGGCGCATCATCGGTGGAACAAACAACAGAACCGTCGGAGGAGGCGACAGAAATTTTTTCGATTGCTCCTTCGGTGGACTCTAAGACCACCGATGCCAGGATCAGCAGGACTAAGCTAAAGGAAAGGGTTACAATCTCTCGATCTCAGAGTAGGTCGGCGAAGGCTAGGACTGAGACTCAGAATGCCAAGCGAACTGCCTCCCGTACTGCCCTTCCTGCTGTTGATTCCAATGCAATAGGCCAGATGTTGCTCGCCCAGACCCTCGCCGGAGCTGGTGTGGCTAATGATGCCGCCAAGGTGTCTGCCATTACGGCCGGTGTTGGGCTGGATTCACTTCTAAATCCAACTTCATTGCGACTTCGTCAGGTTGCCAAGCAACCGAAGTATAATGGAAACCCCAGACGTTGGCCTCAGTTCCAACGGGAATTTAAACTGTGGGTTAAGACTCAAAAGCTCCAGGATGATCAGTTCCTGATGGCCCTCTTGGACTGCCTTGAGGGAGCGCCGGCCAACACTTGGCTCAGGACCTGGAGTGATCGTGAGGATTCAAGTTCCCCCCTTACCTTTGATGAGGTGTGGGAACAGTTGGAGGTACGTGGATCCCGACTGCCAGAGGACCATTACCACCAGATGTTGAAGAATTTTCCTTCGTTCTCGCGATTAATCTTGCACGAAGTGCAAGACAAGAGACAGCGCTTCTGGAATCTCGTAGAAGAATCTGAACATTCAGGCGAAAAATTTTCTAGTGCCGAGCTGAAAAACCTGATTTTTGACAAGATCCCCTCAGAAATCGCCGCCACCCTTCGGAATAAACAGTCCGAAGAAAAGGTCAAGACCTGGTGGGCGGAAGTCGATGGCTTCGATGCCTCGGCCAACCGGTTTACCGTCAGGGAGGCACTTCAAAAGTGCTCCCCCACGTCGTTTACCAAGGTGAAATTCACTGAAAACACGTGGAAAATCAAGTTTAATGAACACGAGGATCGGGACTTGTTTGTCCAAGTCCTCAATAGGGGAGGAAGTTTCCACGGCCATCGCCTGAAGGCCAGGAACTGGGTGTTTTCGTTCACCCCGCAGGAACTCTGGGAAGAGGTGGAGAGGCTCGCTGACGCCGCCAATCAAAATTTCCATGAGGGTCTTGGGGGAAACAGGAATACCCAGCAAAACACCCAAAATGGGGCCCAAGAGGGCAACAAAAAGGTGAATGACACCCGGAATGTTCAGGATCATTGTAGCATCTGTCTTCTTTTAGGTTCTACGAACCGAGCTAAGACGCATTCTACTGGTAATCACCGATGGTCTGCTTACGATCACAAGGTGATTGGTGAAAATGTCAGTAATTCGCAGAATTCAGACAGGAATGACAGACAGGTGCATGGTGCAAAGGGGGGAAAGGGTAATCCGACCCCCTCCGGTGGAAACAAAAATACTGGAGGCCCTGGCGGGTCCCAAGGCAAAGGAAATGGGACTCCATCCGGTTCCGCTGGGCAGCCTAACGGTCAGACAAGTCCTAATGGCAACGCCGGAGGCGGAAATCGAAATCCAGGCCAAACCCCTCAATCCGGTACAAACAAAGGAAATGCTCCAGGATCACAGGGTAAGGGTAAGGGAAATCCTTCAGGAACCCCTTTCTCTGGTAAGGGCAGAGGGCGTGGCGACGGTGGTGGCCCATCATCCGGCGGCCGTGGCCGTGGACGTGGAAAGGGAAATCATCGTGTGGATCAGGTCTCAGGTGCAGATCAGGTGTCCGATGCGGATCGAGATTATGTCGAAAATGCCCTGAATCCAGCGGATGATCCGTTCCAAGATGAGTGGATCGACGAATCAGGCTGTGTTCACAATGTTAACGCAGCCGCTGGAGGTCAGAACGCCTAGGGGAGCCACGAAAATCGCCCCTCCCCAGGCGATTTCAGGCATGATCCCCAAATTCCTGATCGACCATTACTTGATGTAGGGTCGCTTGTCTCCTCTCCCCTGGATCCGGCAGCGGATCCTTCTGTTGTAGTGGACGAGGTAGGTGTACAGTCCAAGCACAGGGCCCGTCAGTTTGTCACAAAGCTGTGGGTCTCTGATTGCAAGGGAAATTTCCATCTCGCCACTTGTTTGTGTGACAATGGATCAGAGGTAAATCTCCAATCCAATTCATTCTTACCCGACGACTGCGTGTTTGAATCGCCTCATCCTGTTACCCTCGAGGGAGTTTCTGGACATTCTCTCGCAGGTGGGCAACGCGGTTGTTATACATCAACTCATTTGGTCGCTCAAGACCTTTGGGAAGAGCAAAATGTGGAAGAAGTTGTCCTTAAGGATGACTACTTCTATCGTGCTGACATAAAGTATGACCTTTATTTAGGCCATCCTTGGCTTCGCAAGAACAGGGTAGCGCCCGTAGGTCATCGTCGTTGTTTTTTGCTGGAGTCAGGTCCCTTGGAGCGTCCTGAATTTCGTTTTTTGCACGCAGGGTTTAAAAGTGCAGAAGAATTTTTGAAGCAAAAGGTGACACCAAAATTTGGTGAAGATGTCACCATTGCAGAGGTGAATGGGAGTGCCGATTACTCCCAAGAGTTAGAATGTCTTCGTAGGGACTCCCAGCCACGACGCCCTTCGCGCTGGCACTCTTCATCCTACAGAGTTGTCGACAAATGGCGCGATGCAATTTGTGAATATTTTCATGAACATCATTCCTTTTGGCCTCAGTATGATGCCTTTGCTAACCGTATGAACAAGCGCTTTGACAAGCACTTTAGCGACGCTTGGACCCACAAATGGGACAAGAAGTTGTGGATTAATCCTCCGTTTCACTTAATCCAGCAGGTCATCCACAAAATCAAGCAAGATAAAACTCAGGCAATTTTAGTTGTGCCCTTGTGGGACGACAAGCCTTGGTTTCAGGAATTACAAGACATTTGTGTAGATTACATCGAACTTCCCAGGAAGATTAAGCTGTATGCCAGGGACGACACAGGTCCCCTGCCACAGCGGTCCTGGAGTTCGCTTGCATTCCTGGTGGATGGAAAGCTTTCTGACTCTAATTCTGCTGATTCTAGTACAGATTCCTGTGTTGGGTCTGAATCTGAGGTTGAGCGTGGTACTGATGATGAATCTATTTTTTCTGATTTTTGTCCGTCAGATACCCAAGGTGATTCAACGTCCAATGGATCCGCCTCGTCTCCCTCTTCCCCAATACGGTCGACATCGAAAAGAATCTTCAGTGCACGGGCGAGGAAAAATCTCCAATCGCGCCGCAAATTCAGAGTTTTTTATGAAAAACCCCCTGTGGAAGCTTTCATGGATCCTTTCGAGCAGCTGGATCACGAAGAGAATCTCTGGGATTTCGATACACGACCCATCTATCTTCAAGAGGCAGTTGATACGGACCTGTTTAGGGACATCCGTAAGAAGATTCTTCCTGCCAAAGCCGAAGAAGTCGCCAAAGTTTTCTCGACAGTAATTCCTGGCGATCAGGTGGACACTGAATTGTGTTCCAAGTCAAGAGAAAAGATTTTTGAGGAACGGAAGGACACAACCCTTTCAGGGAAGTTGATCAAAGACCCCCCTGTCCGTGGACAGTTCGGTGAAGCCTTCATCGAGCTTCGTGAAGGGTACAAGGCAAAAAAACAGCGCCCTTATGAAAATCATGGACACAAACATGAGATACTCAGAAAAATCATCGAGAGAAATCTCAGGGAATTTGGTTGGCTTGAGGGTTGTATGACCAGCGAATGGTGCTGTGCACCCTTCACAGTCCCGAAGCCACCGCCTGCAGACCAGAACACTATTGATGGTTGGCGAATGGTGGTTGATTTTCGCAATCTCAACGCCGAAACCAAGGCGGATTCGCACCCCCTGCCCCTCATTGAGGAGGAAATCGCCAAGAGGGCGAGAGGTCGTTTGTTTTCTGTGCTGGATCTCCGTCACGGCTTTCACCAAATGCCGTTGAGGAAGGACAGCCGACCCCTCACCTGTATGTGCACGCCATGTGGCCCAGTCCAGTGGACAGTCATGCCCATGGGCCTGAAGAATGCCCCTTCATTTTTTCAAAGAATGATGGAGGATGTGCTGTTCACAACCCATCCTGAGCTTCGCGCCTTTGTGAGTGTGTACATAGATGACATAATCATCGCGACGGAGGGGGAGGGACTGACCGAAGCCGAGCTGGTGGCCCTACATGAGAAGCAGCTGAACCAAGTTTTGGACATTCTTGACGCCAATCAGCTGATTTGTGGGCCAAAGAAGGGAAAATTATTTTTAAAATCAGTCGAATTTTGTGGTTCTCTCCTAGAGAATGGCACCAGACGACCCAGTCCAGGGAAGCTCGTCGCTATTCAGAAGTGGAAGCGCCCTGAGACGATCACGGAGTTGAGAGGATTCCTGGGTTGTTGCAATTTTTACCACACTTTTGTGCCGAATTATGCCAAATTTGCTGCCCCCCTCACTGAATTATTGAAGGTAGGGAGAGATGCGGGCAAGGCAGGTTCAAAGGTTCGTGTCAAGTGGACTGACGAGTGCGAGGAGGCCTTCCATCACTTGAAGGCGGCCCTCTGCGAAGTCGCCACGTTGCATGTGCCCCAATTTGACCGACCCTTCTACATTAGAACCGACGCTTCTAGGTACGCGATCGGAGCAGTTCTTGAACAGGTTGATGAGGCCACTGGCGATCATTACCCTCTTGCATTTTGGTCTCGGAAGCTAGCCCCACGCCAAATGCAATGGTCACCGCGTGAGCAAGAAACGTATGCCATAATTTGCGCTCTAAAAAAGTACCAATCGTGGGTTGGCACCAATCGAGTCGAGGTTCTGACGGATCATCGATCTCTGGAGTATTGGGCCACTGAACACATTGATACTGTCGCGAGCCCAGCTGGTCGACGGGCCAGATGGCACGAATTTCTCTCTCTGTTTGACCTCCATGTGTCGTATTTGCCTGGAAAACACAACACGGTAGCGGATGCTCTGAGCCGATGGGCTTACCCCGCCTCAGAGGGGCTGCAAAGTACCAACATCCATGGTACGGAGCAGGACCGCCATGTCATCATCGAATGGGATCAGGAAGAAAAGAAACTCATTCGACGTGCATGCATGCAGTGCGCTGTTAAACAGCACGCATTGCCGTGTCACGACATCACGGCCATCTCAGATCCGGCGCATGCTCATGAGATCTGTACCAAAACACTGAAAGTCGTGGAAAAAGTCACCGATCCCTCCTCAGGGAGTGTGAAACGGTTTGACTATACCCGACAAGTAAGTCGATTTCGGTTGATCCAGGGCATTAAGCGTCGAGATCCGGCCAAAACTCCACCCCTGCCGAAGGATTCCCTGATCATCCGTGACTGGACGTCCGATTACCTGCAGGATCCCATGTTTAAAGAGGTCTTTGGAAATCTCCAATCCAAAGATGCTCACAAGGATGGGATTTTTGCGGAGTACTCGTTGGATGGGGGGAAGCTGTGGATGGAGGGTAAATTGTGTGTGCCAGACGCCCTAGCCCCCCGAGTGTTAAACTGGTGGCACAAATGGGAGTCCCCCCACGCACATGGCCGTCGACTGTGGTCGATGATTAAACATAGGTTGTTTGGCTCACGGCTATATACTCATTGCATGAAAGTAGCCGCCGGATGCGCCCAATGTGCTGTCTCGACGCCCCCCAGCGCGAAGAAGCACGGCCATCTCAGGCCACATCCTATTCCGGAGCGCCTCTTTAACAGAGTCACCAGTGATTTCTTCTATCTCGGTGAACTCGATGACGAAGAGTGCCATTGGACTAACAAAAAAGTCAATGGTGTGCTCCTTATTCAGTGCCGTCATTCCGGCTACATTCAAGTGTTGCCTTGCAACATTGAGTCGATGACTGGCAAGGCTGCCGCCAAATGGTGCGCGCAGACCTGGATGGGAGGCTGGGACGTCCCATCCGAGGTGGTGACGGATTCAGGCAAAGAGTACACCTCCGAATGGTGGAGAGAATTATGTGCTCGCCTTGGAATCCACCACCTCCGATGTGAAATCCACTCGCATCGAGCGCTGCCTGGCGAAAGAGCCGGCCGCTCTATAATAAACATGCTTCGTAAGGAGCTCGCGAGTGAAAAGGATTTCCATTGGATGGAAGTTCTCTTCGCATTGCTTCGCCGTTACCACAACACGCCTTTGTATCATGGCCTTTCTCCAAATGAAATTGTCTTTGGACGAAAGAAGTGTTGGTGGAACATGCCGTTGAATAATCCTCGCCCCTGTAAGGATGCTTCGCTGTTTTTGGACGAAGTCCAACGAGCAGATAAATCTGTGTCGAAATTAATCGAGAAGCATCAAGCTGACTGGCTTTGGGTCCAGAATCAAGGCCGAAAAAACCCCCACAATTTTGAAGTCGATGATCGAGTTTGGCTTCGAAAATCCGAAACCACCCTGGACGGAGATGACAAGCTTCTTCCCTTGTGGGAGGGGCCATTCGCTGTTACAGCGCGTCTTGGTGAGAACAGGTGGAGGATTCGTGTGGATGTCAGCAGGGAAATTGACGTTTCGGGCGATCGCCTTAAGAGAGAGATCCCCTCCCCCAAGGATCGGGTTAAACCCCTTTTTTGGACTGCGAAACATTTGTCTGATCGGGTCATCGAAGGGGGAAAGTACGAACTCAAGAGGATTGTTGAAGCAAGACGTGACGCCAAGGGCGAATGGGAATTTCTGTGTGAGTGGAGGGGCTTTGATTCCAGTCACAACAACTGGGAACCAGCCCAATCTTTTGTCCATGGATACACCAAGGGGTTCATCGACTTCCTGAAGAAGCACCCCGAAATTGGTGTACTCCTGACAGATTGTTTGTCGAAACCAGACAGACAAGTGGAGAGCGACGGAAAACGACCTGTGGTGAATCGAGATCCAGCCTTTTACGGCCCTCAGCAGCCACATTCCAGGGCTGATCCGTCGATCCCCCCTCCTGCGGTCAGGCCAGCCCAGGAGCCAAATGAGGACCAAGCTTCAAGTTCGGCCGCTGATTTGCAGCGCCCAAGCCGTACGAGGGCCAGGCCAGACAGGTTGGTGGTCACATGCATTCGTGCTTGGCCGAATTGAGGAAGCCATCCTACCACATTCTGCTCAATCCACTGTTCATTCTTTCTGTTTATGTCATGATGTGGAGAACTGCGAATGTTTGATAATTTGACGTCAATCAACTTTTCTTTGGTCTCCGTTCGGCAGACAAGGCGTAGATACGCTGACGGAGTGTGCTGCCGTGTTCAGAAAAAACCAAACTCAGGCTTAATTCAGGCAGATTCGGGGTAATCTTGTCTCTGTTGGTCTGTGCATCTTTGGAATTTGGCTACTCGTGCAGATGGAAGCAAATGTACATAATCAAAACACCGGCCGGTGCCATTCACCCCTACAGACACCCCCTGTAGAGCTGGCTGCACCAGATGCGACGCCAGGAACTCAGATCTCACCTTCATTTGCTGTGATGCTGACGCCAAAGTCCAGATTCAGATCCAGGATCCTCAAATTTACCTTGAATTCCTCAGGTTTGTCCATCATTCTGCCACTGTTGTACGAAACCCAGACGTCTATTGTTCAGACAACCTTCAGATAGGAGCTCTAGGGACTTCTAAAAGCAACCTCTGAAGTCCGTAAGCTTCGTTGTATTTTTGGCACACGCCAATGTGAGCTCAATCCGACCTGAAACTGTCGAAAATGGTGAATCCAAGTGTCTTGTGGGACTCCATCGAAAGATTGGCCTTGTCCAAGTCGATTGACACCACCGCCACTGTAAATTCGGTGTCTCTCAGTTATATACTGTCAGTAAAGCGCCTTCAGCGAACCTTCGGCGCGTTACATGCCAAGGATCCAGGGCTATCATGTCCCATCATGATGCATCATCACATGATCCACATTTTCAATGAATCTGTTGGATGCTCGCGAACCAACGTGTCGGAAAGCACAATTGAGCTGAATAAACGACAATATATATTAACTCTAGTCTAAGCGAAGGTATTGGTAGTTTCAGTTCCAGACATTCCGCTTCATTTCACCTTCATCTCAGGGAATTTACTCATTTTAGGACAATTTAGGTTGATTGCCTTGTCATCTCCCCACATTCCTCGAAGATCTGTTTAGATCTAAGTGCACAGAAAAACACCCTAACCTTCCGTGATTCACTTAGGGTCTGTAGACTACATCTGTATTTGTTTACCCTCTCTGTGATTGTTTAATCTCCTCCATCTCTGCTTAAATTGATTCCCAATTTTGTTGAATTTTGTGATCATCCACCAGATGCGCCAAATCTGAAGCACATGCTGCACTTTTCAGAACGAGAAAAGCGGGAATAACACGATGTAGAGTTCGGCGAGGACACCGTAGCGTGCCCGCGACAGCGAAACTGTGCCAGAGCGCTGAGATGTCACTCCAATTCTTGATCCCCCCACTCAATCCACCAATAATCTACCTCATTCTCAACCAATGCATGGTTTGGTATCGATTCTCGATACGTTTACATGCTTTTTAGCCCCTAACCTAATGTTTTACAGCACGGAGGACTGTTCGTCACTTCTCATTCTGTCTCATTTCAGGTTCATCCAGCCTGATTCAGTGCCAATTCAGCCCAAATCAGATCAGATCAAGCAGATTTCGCCCCATCGAGGCTACATTTCTATTTTTTTCTGGGACTTACCCGCACTACATTCTTCGTTGACGTAGCGACACACCCCAGTGTGTTTTTGGAGGGGGAGTGTAAGTGCGCCTAGCCCCATCTGCTCAGATTTTCAGACATTCTGCCCAGATTGGCTACATTTTGGTCATTTTCTTTGCTTCGGCGGAATCGCCGCCTCGCAGCTCAGTCTCAGGATATTTCCTATATATTTCTGATATGCCGGATTTGATTCCGCGGTCCATTTCCCGTAAATCCACCGCGTTCCGCTATTTTAGCTGGAATCGCCATTTGCCGCTGACGCGCGCTCGCGGGCCAGATCGGCCAAACATTTTTACATAACTGGATTATTTAAATCTTTTCAGACAGTTTTGGACACTCAGATGTATTTAGAATAATTCGCCTCAATTTTCTTCATAGACTGGGATTTTCTGCCGGACCACAATCAGCATGGACCTTGCTTCAGTTGTTGCTGCTCTCGCCTCTGTTGGTGTCCGAGTATCCGGTTCTACCCCCAATAACAACATCCAGGGAGACTCCTCGCGTGCCTGCCCCACTGGTCTTGCCGGCCCCGAGCCCTCCGGCACCCACAACGACCCAGGGCAGCACTTTCAGATGCGTGGAGGCCAGAAGCGGTTGGTGCGCCTTCGAAGGTAGGATCATGCGTCAGGTCTTGCCCTTGTTCCTCTCCTTCGTCTGCTTCGTCTCCAGCATCCTTCTCGCTCTCTCTCTTCCTCTTCACAGGCTGAGAGACCGCCTCTTCGACGGACAGGGCCCCGAAGGCCGTCTGGAGTCCATCCAGGGAGTCCTCAGCTGCATCCACTGGCCCATGTAAGGGCTACGCCGAAGGTACAGCGCCAGGTGCTGGCCTTGCCGGTGCCTCAGGCGCTGGCGCTGTCTTCACGTCGGCGTCCTCCTTCCTTGTGTCCATCTTCAGTCACCCTTCACCTTATATGTGCCTGTACTCGGCGCACTGGATGTACGGCGCGGGGTTGCTGCCGGTGCGCAGAGACAGACTGCCTCTTGCTACCAGAAAAGTTTATAGTGGTTTCAGCACTGTGTTTTTGTCTCTCCTGTTGCTTGCTGCTGGTGTAGGGTTTCCTGCTGCTTGTTTTTGGAGATGAAAACCTTTTGTTTGCGGAAATATAGTCAATCCAGGATAACCCAAGCCAGAGGTGTGCAAGGAGAAGAGAATCAGGATCAAAGCATGAAGGGCTGCAGTGTAAACAGTGAAAGATGATTGGATATTCACAGAAACCGCAACTCAGGTCAAATCGGAATGCATATTCACAAAGATAGCTGAAATGTTTTGGAAAAGAGTTGGAAAACTGCCCCATGGTCACTCTCTCTCCATAGTGCCATCTCAGGAGATGTGCACTCTTTGTTTTGGGTCCCATATGTGCTGAGGTGGCAGGGCATGTGGCGATGAGGTCACTGCCATGTCACATGGGATCTTCCTACTTAGCTAGGCTGACCAGGAATTGAACCCAGGACCTCTCAAAAAGAGGTGCCCAGCCCCCTAGGGTGCATACCACTAGGATAGCTAAGAATTCATGGAAAAACATAGATAAATTCATAGGCTCTGCCCTGGATATGTCAGTGCTCAGTCAACTCAGGAAAAGATGATTTGCCTCACATTGAAAGGGGATTAAGGGGTCCACTCCATATCCTGATTGGGTGTTTGGTTCCATAGGTCAAAATGTGTTATCACCAGTTTTGGTGGGACCAATACTAAGATAGAAATGCATGGATGCTCAGTGCATCTCTAATACAACTAGAGTATGCCTCAAAGCATTGGAAAAGCACTTTTTCTTACTCAGGATGTAGGGAATGCCATGCATGCGGTGTGCACTGCACACGCAGTGAAAAGTTTTCGATGTCGCCATCTACTAAGGGGGCGCCTCAAGTGCAGTGCAACTATTTGGGCGTTTGGCCGTACTAGAGACCCATACTTTGAGATACTAGGGGCCCCTAGGGGCATCATGGTGACCCCTAGCGGAGGTTTTGCAAGGCGTAGCACATTTGGGTCAAGGCATGGCAAGGCGTAGCATGGTTGTGTCAAGGCATGGCAAGGCGCAATGCTCGTGTGCACACATTGATCTATCATGTTTGCACATATGCAACAGGACTTCATACCCCCCTCCTCCTTTCTTAGAAACACTTTTTTCATGGATTTGAGTCTTGGCGATCGGGTGTTCTACACCCGCTCCAACAGCGTGCGAGTTCCTGCCACGGTGGTTGGGATGGCAGGAGATGGGCTCATCCACTTGGAGTACTACCAAGATGCACTACGGGTGGTAAATTGCCAATGCAAGATGGAGTCCATGTGTACTCAGTAGACAATGGAACAGAAAGACAGTTCTGTGTTCTTGAGGGTGGCGACCAATGTGCTGTTCATGGCTTTTCCAGTTGTGCATGATGTGTGTTATGTGAAGGGAAGGTAGTTTGCAATTTTCTTGAGCTAGGGCAGCTTGGGTCACCTAATTCTAAGGGCGTTTCCAAGGGGTTTGCTTGGGGGCTCTTCGGGGGGAACATAGTCTAAAAGTAGCGCGCAGTGCAAAGATTCCCCCTAAGGGCTCTATTAAGCAGAGAATGGTGCAAAATGCATTTGATCCTATGCACAAGAGTCTCCACACTACATGTCTCAAAATGACCCATAGAGTGCTTATTTTTGGCCACTGGACGGTTAGGAGATCACACCAAAGATTGGATTGTAACTTTGGAAAACGGACCCTCCCCATCTTAGCCCCTGTGTGCGCAGTATGCACGTAGTGCAAGAACCTCGCTGTAGACGAAGAACAGTTTCAAGAGCGCACCTTCGAATTCAGAAAGCACTTGAATAAAAACTGAAATTTCTGTTCGCTTTGTCAAGGAAGATAACAACCACGTATCAAACCGTCCGTCGTATTGTTCATTTAGACCACATGATCAATGAAACAATCTGAGCATAAGTTTCGAAGTGCAGATCAACCCTATTATCAATAAAACCAATCAGACAAAGGCTTTTTGCGGCTTTTTCGTGTTGCAATGAAAACTCCGAGACAATGAGACATTTCTCACCTTTGGAATGTGCTTTTTCCACTGCAAAGTCAAAAGACATTTGGATTTTTTTTTGACTTTGGAGTGCCCCAACTTTTTCGACACATTTGCAAGTGTGCATACATGCATGTCTGTTTGGTGTAGTGTGTGTTTTTTTAAACTATGTGCATGTTAAGGCATGGTACTTTTTCTCAAAAATTCAAACTTCATACCTTTTTGCGAATAACGTAAGAGGTGTTAAAAAGGCTTATTATCGGTGTTTGCTGGTGAAAACCAAAAACAATGCATGTTTTCAAAAGAGGTAACCTCTTAAAACCTCTTATGTTCAAAACCTGCAACATGCCCTAGTGTGTATGCCAATGTGTGCATATTGACATAAGAGTTGTAACCTCCTAGTTTTCAAAGTATTTATGTTTTTACTTCGGCTGGTCAATAACCAGGCAAAGCTAGTTGTTTTGAAAGCTGATATTTGCCCAAGGTGGTATTTTGGAAACAAAGAATCGGAGAAAAAAAAAGGAACTGGGTGTTTTCAAAACTACCCTATTCCAAACCCTTGGAAATCCGAGTTTGCACATCCGATGTTTAAAAAGTCTTTGATTTTTCGTGTTTTCCATAATTGTCGGGTGAACTATGCGAAGTGTTTTACATGTTTCTTGAGCATATAAATGCCTGGGACATTTGTTTTCTGTTCACCCAACAATATGCTAAAAGAGCCAAATACAGCAAGGCGAAATTAGGGTACCAACTTTTTTTAAAATCCTTGCAGATCGTTGTTGCAACAAAGATGTCGGATACCGGATTTCATGTATTTTAGCAAGCGTGCAACCAATTATTGGTTCAGGAACATACCTCTTTGTTTTTTCTGGGTGGGTTGTCTAAATGCACCTGCAACTGCTTGTCTTCAGCGCCATAAAGCCTTGTAACCATATGTCTTAAGACGTGAAGTCGGGCGACCTAAATGTGACCTACGTAACTAAAACCTAAAGAGCCGAAAAGCAAGAAAACAAGAAATGTCAATGGTAAGCGAGGACGCCATACCATGCATCAGAAACCTTGAAGTAAATAACCGGTTCCGCTAATTGTTCGCAAATGACTTCCGATAATTGCAGACAACCGGTTTGTCCGATGAATTTGTGAAAACGGTTACGAATCTTATATTGACAACAGTAGATAACATAGTCATCACAATAACACAGCATGTACGAAAAACAAATGAAAAAGGGTGCATGGTGGACCTAGACTGATGGTGAAATGGGATGGGCGGTGCCAACATAGCTATGTGCGAACCTCACGGGGTGCACCCGGGGGGGAGGGGGGCGCACATCAAGTAATCCATGCAAGCTAAACGATTTTTCAAAACCCAGCACAAAAGATTTCTGTAAACAGTAGCAAAACAACAACACTTCTCAGAAATGAACAATGTGTGTCAGACCACAAATTTGCACAATATCCTTGGGCACACAAAATCCCCTATGCGCTACACTGGTATGATCACAAACGCAAAGATGCTGGAGAAGTTCAGTTATTTTGATTCTTTGACAACAAAACCATCCAGCAGCCAAAACATCAGCTAACAGACAGACACTAAAGCCAACTATACGCTACTGAAAAAGCAGATCAAATAGCTCACACTTCCTTTTCAGGTGAAAATCATGGGGGCGGGGGTGACCAACAACAAATTTGAATTCATGCAATTCATGAACCTCACCATTGTTCCAAAAGAAAATGCCCTGTGGTTGCTCACAAATCTGCCTGCTTGGTATTGCCTGCTTCCATAAGTGACGCCTGTTCGTTGTTGCAGCAGGCTGGGTTGATGGGCAGACACTGGCTGCCTCTTCTGCAAATTTAATTTCGACAAAACACATCGGAGAATAAATGCCTCTGGAACATTGATCAAGCTTGTCAACAGTGGCAGAGAGTAAAGTGGGGCTGGGGTGATCCTTGTGGTAGAATGCAAGAGCAAAAGCAGAGCAGGGGGGGCTGCTTCTGACGTGTTTTTGGGACTTTGAAACATGGCAAGTTGTCCAAAGGAAAAGGTGTGTTGGACGAATTTGCTGTTTGGTACACCTTGCGTTTTGCTTGCTTATTTATACCAGCATTGCACAACTGAGCCTCTGGGATCACAAGCTGGTAGAAAAAGCCTGCACAGCATTGTGTCCAGTAGTATAAGGCAGAGAGTCACAGTTGTGGCACAACCAGGTGTCTCCAGAGGCAGAGAGCTCACACTGTGAGGCAAATATAGTGAGGGAACGACGGGTCGCACAAGCTCATGAAGGCTTGCGAGGATCATGCAGAAGGCTTGCGAGGATCATGCAGAGAGGCAAAGGGAAACAGTGGTCAGGTCACAGATGATAATTTTGACATGACGTGACATGACATGACAATTCATGTCTCGCGGTGGAATGTGGGCGAGGGGCAACTTTGATGTATTTTTTTTCGTCCGGTCCTTTCGACAACACAAAAATGGATACTTTCGGGCGCTATCGGCGCCACAAAATAGAGCATACATATCCCATCGGGAATGGCACAATTCACTCATGACGGGCTGGGTCGGCATGACTACGGCCACTTTGAATTTTTGACCCTTCCCAAAACACAGCGGCCTCACGCGACAAACAACGTCTCGACAGAAGAAAATATTACACTTTCCTGGGTACTCAACGTGGGGGGGGGGGGGGGTGTAAGACCGGGATGTACTCCACCCGGACTGGGCCGCAAGTGCTGCACTGTGGCGATGATCTCGGAGGATGGTACCGTTGGATCTCTTCCCATCACAGGTCAGAATCTGCGAGCCACTGCTCCGATGCATATGGAACATGTGGCACTGTCAGCAGATGCAGGCCATTACACTTGGCACGCGCGCGTGTGGGGGGGGGGGGGGGTGCCACAAAGGCCGAGCCAATGTGCCGGTTGCTACTTCCGGGTGTACGCACTTTGTGTGGGTGGGGGTGCGGGATGGGGCTGGGGTCCCATGACGAGAATCAGACAGTCCAACGGGCAAAAAAAGGCTGGCAACGGGGGCCTAATGGCAACGGAAAGGAGGGTGGAACCAAAATGCATCAATCTGCATCATTTTTGTCTCCTCACCAGCTCATCTTTCTGTGGCGCCTCTGCTATCAAGTTAACGAAATGAGATTGGTCCATTTGAAGAGCTGAGAGCTGTATAGGCGCAGGAACCAATAAGAAGTCGCAAACCACAAGAATACGCAGATCTATGAGAATACGCGCATTTTCTTGTTCAGGAGCGGGGGGGGGGTTACATCGTTGCCACTATCACTAGGCACCACGTCCTTAAGCATCTCGCCTGGCAGCATAATGTTCACAATCCATATCCATGTTCTCAAAGCAACCGCGGGAACGCAGGCACCTGGTTTGCCGCACTTCTCCACCGCCAATCCCCTGTCGTGCGGCGTCAACCTGAGCATGTGCTGCGTCACCACCGCTGCAGTCAGTATCACATTCCCATTCGGTTTGGCACTCACCGGTGGACTAAGTCCTTCATATCCAGAACACCGTCTTTCTCAATGTCCAATTTGTCGAAGGTCTTGAGGGCTTTCTGCACATCGACCTCCTCCAGTTTGCCAATGCTCACGAGCATAGCAACGGCGAACTCGGCGCGAGTGACCCCGGCGCCTGCAGCCCCGAATCCGAGACGACGCACTTCGGCGGCCAGAGCGACCAATTCGTCTTCCTGTGATGAGAGGACCATCGCATGGGGAACACATCGGGTGCGTACTGGTGTCTGAATATCAATGTACAGAATCGAGCAGGCCATACATTCCTGGAGAGCGAAGCGTCTTGTTACCCTGACCCACCCTTGAAATCTCCCCCCGTAGCGCGCGACAGTCTCCCCCCCATGGGGGGAGACGGCCGCCAAGTGACGGTCTCTCCCCTGGGGGGAGGGGGGCAGATTGCAAGGGTCTTTCAAGGCCCCACAACAGTGGCCAACACATGTGCACCAAGTGTGCGTGAGTGGTACCATACACGGTCACCGGGAGAAAACATCTTGGGTCTGAAAAAGGGACACGACACCCTGTACACCGCCTTTGGAGAGAGACTATCACAGAATACAGGTGGGTGATTCGAAGTAATGGGAAGCAATGCAAGAACGTGTGTGCGACAGATGGGAACACAAACCCCCGCAATAGGTATTGCCTAGCAAAACAGTGAAGTGACGGTCTCCCCCCCCTTGGGGGGGGATTGCAAAGGGAGGGAGATGTTAAGGGGGGGGGGGGGGGGCAGGGTACGCTCTTCAAGAATGGGAGCCCTCTTTTCGCGTTGCTTTGGTGTGAAAGTGAGTTGTGGCCTGTGAAGATGGATGACGCCGATGGATGTCAGTATCCCCCTCTTGGGGGTGCATTTCTCAGGGCCGATCCTCTGCAACGTGGACTTGCCGAAGGCAATACAATCACCTCGCAGAGGTTGCTAGATCAAAACAACGCACAGTGTTGTCATCGGAGCCCCCCTCCCCGCTAGCGGCCAGTAATGTTGGTAGGGTCAGACCTCAAGTTGGCGCCACAAGTTGGTGCCGGAATTTCGTCCCCCGCCTCCACTTTGGTTCGAAGCCTCTTTGCCCCAAAGTGTTGAGGTGACCCAGCACGACGCTTAGGGGGGGGGGCTGCCTGGCAGGCGGTGGGTGGGGCTCGGGCGTTTATTTGGGTGTCGTGTTGGCCCTGGACGACGGGTTGCCTTCATCTGGGTGTTGCCCACACGGATCCTTGGTTCTAATGGTTTTTGGGAGGGCATGGAACCCAAAAGCTGGTTTTTGTTGTTGGAAGGCCACGGCGACCATTGACGTCCTTAGAGGTGTTGTGCGTTGGGGTTCTGGGGGGGCATGAAACCAACTGCAAATCAAATCAAAATGCGCACAGGACTCGCACAGACATGTCCCAGCCGCTCCTTTCCACTACAACCGGCTCACACACGTCCTCTTGCATTTTTGACTGCAGAAAATGCGGTCAGAAGAACGACGGTCGAACGGGATCGTGCGGCGCTCGCAAAGGGGAGGGCACTCGCACCTTCACCAAGGGACACAAGCAGATGGGAGCGTGGACCTGCAGATCATCACCCAACTGCTCTTGGATTTTCCGTTCCATTCTCTCGCGTCGGAGATCCAGGGGTATTTGCACGATGCTCCCCAAAACCTGATCCCATGAAGATAAACGAGTTCTTGCCAGGGTATCAAGTCCGTTCATGCTCAAAGATAAACGAGTTCTTGATATGTGTGTGCGTTGCGAAGCAAACCTCCAGCAACAGGAGCTTGTGTCGCGCAAAGGAAGGGAGGCGTAAACTAAACATCTAAGAAAACGGCCCAGCGCACACATTGCTGAACAAATGTTTACGAAGTGGAGCTCCCGTACCTCTTCTGTATGGCACGCAGACAACTCCACGCACACAGCAGTAGGTGTCTGTTTCTGCATTCGTTCATGTTTTATGCTCGTCACACAATGCACGGGTTGGAGAGGCTTAACATGAAGGTGTGAGGGATGATCCAGACCGAGGTCTGGGGCAAGTCTCCAAAATATCCAAAGGATTGCTCTGCCCATTACCATGCGTAAGTCTACCCACGAAACCATCATGATTATCCATCATGGCTCTACCCATGACCACCCATTACTCTGCCAATGAATCTACCCATATGACTCTACCCATGATTTTGCTTGACCTCAAACCCACATACCTGTCCGACAAGCAGTGTGCAGACAGTGCAGAAGAAGATGGCGAACATCTTGCCAAGGCTCGTCTTCGGAACCATGTCTCCATAGCCAATTGTGGTGGTCGTGATACAAGCCCAGTAAATGCAATCGATCACAGAGTGGTCCTCAAGTTGTTGATATATTACAGCTCCGAACCCCAAAATCGTTGCAATCAGGAACACCGAACGCACTGCGATCCAGCCAGCCCGGTCCTTCAGAGACTCTTGTTCCACTTGGAGCTTCTTCAATCTTTGATGCGAGAGAACACATCAGTTAGCTACGCCAGCTCTGAGTGGGTGGGTCCGATTTTGGGTGGACACGTCAACATCCCACTCTTGTAAAGATGCCCCGCCCCCCAAACACACAGGAAATGCAGCGCACCATTGATGGCCAACAAATTGGTGATCCGGAACCCCTGGCCCTATGTGGAATTTCCAACTTCATTAGTGGTGGAGAGTACCTTCTAGACTTCAAAGCCATGCAACGATGGGGAGCAGCAGGACTAACGTTCCACTCTGACTCACGAAACAGCGCATTTCCTCCCCACAAACGACCTCGGGTCACAACAACGGGACAAAGCACTGGACGCCGGATGTACACGACGACTTCTCAACCTCGGCCCCCACCTCGAATACCCCCGGGGTATTGTGAGATTTCAGGGGAATGCTCGGGTCGAGGGGCGAGGTAATACGTGATGTGGGGGTGATAACTAAGAAGTACCCGTCGCCCTAAAGGCAAGCACTTCCCGCAAGAGAGAAGGAAGGCACATTGACGGGCAAATGAATGTATCAGCTCGCGTGCCTCCGGGGCGCAATGCCAATTCGGTGTTTCGGGACACCGCGGAAGAGCCCAGAGCACATGTACGCACAAGTCCAACACAAGTCTTTGCTGCCCACACATTCTATCACAGCCCAAACCCCTTGCCGATACCCCCCCCCCCCGCACCACCACACACACGGTCCAGGGTTGGGTTGGGGTGCCCCGCCCGGACATTGGGGATTTCGCGATAGCGTTCAATGTTTGCAAGCGCGGCTACTTTGATCAAATTGTTGATCACTTTTCCCTTGCCAGTGGAATTCTGCTCATATTGGGCCTCCTCCCCACCACTTTGGGGATTCGGCCACCCCGAGCCACCGCCTCTCCACAAGCACCGCTGCACACTGGGACAAACGGTGCCAGAGTCCAAGGCCTAAAAGAAATTTTGCGGAGGTCAAAGTCCCGAGGGGTGGGCGTCATTGAGTCAACGGGGTTTTGATTGGTTTGCTGGGGCTGAATTCTACACACGGAACCGACATTTTTTTGTCAGTTTTTCTACGGCCCGATGTACCACCACCACAACCGCGAAGTGGGGGGTTGACGACATGTTGTCGTCAGGCAGGGCCATCGTGCTGTGGGCCATGTAGTGCCAATCGGCCATGGCGGCCCAAACCCGTGCCTCATGCAAGGAGTTGGACATAAGCCCACTTCACTTGGCAACCCCACTTCCGAACCTGGCAGTAATAGGAACATACGCTTCAGCGTCCATAAGTGCGCCCATCAAGATACCCAACGCAGTCGCAATAATGCCAACGGCGAGAAAAGCAAAAACACAAGTGAACGTTTTGGATATAGCGTCCCTTGGGGAAATATCACCATATCCAACAGTCATTAGAGTCACCGTTGCAAAATAGATCGTGTCGAGGATGCTCCATCCCTCGTATGCGCAATAAAATACGATTGCACTAACGTAGTATATGACCACGAGCGCGACGGCTACGATGACTTCGATTGGTCTTTCGGCTTTTAGATCTGATAGTGGGAATGCACATAGCGAAGGCGTAAGTTTGAGAACACGCTAGATCCCGAATAAAGAATGTGCTTTCCACCCCGGTGCTCCCCACGCCACACTAGGGGTAGTTGGTGCACCCACCATCGTCCACAATACCGAGTGAAGCAACGTAGGTCTTGCAGCGAGCGTTGCGTAAGATGATAAATACACCCCGTCCATCCATAGTTTGCCCACATTGGCGAAACATATCTTTTCTTGAATATTGGCTCCAAAGGCAAATACCATAAGGAAGAACAAGGTGCTTTGGGCGCTTGGCCTACACTAGCAAGGGTGCGTGCCAAAAAATGCGACCTACTCAATTCAAGCAAACACACCTTCGACCGTTGCCCAAACGAAGGCTTGCACAGAACGTGTTCTTTCATCTTCAGGTTCGACTTCAGGTTCCGGTGATGCAAGCAACGAAGACCGTTCCGTCCCCCCATAGTTCGCTTTGTTGGGCATTGTTGAGTCTAGGCATGCCGGACGGGACGAAATTTTCCCATGGTGCACAATGTCGGCCACCAATTTGTGTCCCTTGTCTATCATGCACAGCATGTGCAGGATGTTACATTGAATATATGGTATTGGCCGTTCATGATAAAAGTGATATTATGTCATGAGTTAATGCGAAGAACTACTGTAAGTACCTTATGAGTTTGCCTTCTGGTAGTATTCGCAACAAGAACAAAATATTTACGTTTCATCATTTTACATAGCCTTAGGATATTTGCCGTCACCAGAGCACCTTCCCGAAATATGATCAGACGTCGTTGTTGTGGGGGGTGGGGCTCCTGCGACTTGGTGTAAGTCGCTTGCGCAACTCGCGGTTCATTAAGAGGGGTAAAATGGTTGAGCCAACACCCATGACAACGCCAACTGAGGTTTGTTTCAATCCTTTTGATGGAATAGTTGCTTTTGATACCAATTTGGGCCACCGCGCCACATCATTCAGGTGGTCACCCATCCGTTGGTGTTGCTTTCCACTGTTGACCATTATAACCGGCTGAACGCTGGAGTGATTGCAGGCAAGCGAGTTGTTGGTGTCTTGCTGGGAACGTCGCTGAAAGGTTTGAGTGTGGTCATGCCTTACATGTTGATTAGAGTCCATGCAACGATGCTGTCGTGAAACGCTCGTACGCGCAAAAACGTGCGCGAATGATGCGCTCACACCGATGAACGCAACTTGGCCCCTAATTAGTGGCCTTCGGTGGCCATCAAACTTTCTGCACATCGATGGGCACACAAGTTTGAGTAGTAGTTAACGGGTGGTTGGCCACTTCATTGTATGCGACCTACGACATACATAAACCGCCCTCGCATGGCTTTTCCTTGAAGTTGAAGTTGCGAAGTGTGACGTGACCAAGTAGTTGACTATCACTTGGCTTCCACGAGAAAGTATTGCAACATTGGTCGCCTCTTGCGTCATAGGCGCGCAACTTCGACGATAGTTGCACACCCCAATGACCGGAAGGTTCCAACTTCTTCAGGCAACGTACGCGCCTCACAATGCCACGTGTTCTTTGACCACAGGGACGGTTGACGTCACAAATTCCTTCGCCATCCCATTCGAAGAAGATGCAAAAGAACCCAAGATTTTCTACCTCGACCACAATTTTTTGGAGAACATGTATGATGTTTATGTGCCCGTAATGGCGCCCCGTATTGCCACGTAACGTCCCTCATCTCGTGTTCCGAAACCCTATATTTGTCTACAACATTGGTTCAAGAGAATCAATACTTGTGATTCGTTGCACCAACACGTCTTGGTGATTTTATTGCACAGGTATGGAATGTTTCGGAAGGTGAATGCGAGGGAGCGGATCGTGGGATGGTATAGCACGGGCCCGAAGATCAAGCCAAATGATTTGGACATTCACCAGGTTTTCTCCAATCCATCAATGGATGGCGTTCAATTTTGTTGACAATCCACATACATTTGTCTACCACCGTTGTCTACTGCCACGGGGTGATCTCGTGCGTCACCCTCGTTGGCCATTGGGCACTTGAATGCGACGTGCGATAGCACCCAAATCATGCACTCAATCTTTGTGAAGTGCCTCGCTGCGCCATAGCACCGTTTGCGTTACAGATCTTTAGGCGGTATTGCACACATCCCGTCTACTGCATCATCGAAGTGGAGCCCAAAGATTTAGGAATTCCCACCACTTCCTACATCGCCAAGGAGGAGGCCGAGGATGAAAGTTCGGAACCGAAATTGACATTCCAACATGTTCCCTCAAGCATAGGTATTTGCATTTTCGCTTTTAGGCGCTTGCCACGGCATCCAACCTATCTCAGAGTGCCATCAAGAGTCCGTGAAACAAGAGGAAAGCTTAGCTATAGTTTCATGATGCAATCATTTGTTTGCGGTGTCTTGTGTCGTGATTAGTCCGTGACTTGTCCTTGAGGCTAACCCGGAGCAAGCGCTTGTTTATTCCTTTGCGACGAACTCCATAGGACCAAACTTTGTTTGAACACATGGTTTGTGTTTTTGCACTCATCACCCATTTCATATCCATGTAAGGCCTCAACTTGGTCAGTAATGACGCGGTTTGCCTCTCCGTACCCGCGGGCCTTCACTTTGGCGAACGTATGGGGTTTTCGTGGCCCATGTTCATTAGTCACGTGGGGACATCCTCAAGCTACACCAAGTAATCATTGTGTGGCAAGTCCAAACCGCACGCGACCACAATGCATTAGATCTAATTAACGACGTTCGAATATGTTGCGCTAACTTGCTCGTGACCACCTTTCGCCATCTCGTGTTTGGGCTAACCACGACGCCGTATTTTTTCCATCATTAGGAGCATTGGAGGCGGAGGAAATCGGTGTTGAGCATCTCCTCCGGGACGTGAGTGATACCACAGTGTCAACATTGAGCACTCAAGTCAAGGACAAAGTTGCAGCTTTGACCGGTTTGTACACCCGGTTGGAAGAGATCAAAACCTACATGAACCAGGTGCCAATATTGTCAACTGTTGTCGTTCGCGCCTCCGTTTCGGAAATGTTCCCTTTCGGGACGGCGTTTTGAAACACGCAGCCCCTCAATAGTGCATGGTTATGCAAATTTATCGTGCTCATTTTTTTTGTCAAGTACTCCGTGCACCAGTGCGATGACTAACCTTCGCAAATGGTTATTTGAGGGGCAAGTGGGAGCAGCGGGTCAGGTTCACTTTGACGCCCAAGGGGGCGGGTGGAAAGCCATTTTTGGTAAACCAAACACCAAACGCGCTGTTGAAGGGGGTGGCCGTTGGTGTACAAGCCCGTCAGAGTCGTTGTTGGTGGTTGCAGGTCGTTGAAGGGACGCTCCCAATCAACCACAATATCATGTACAAGATTCAAGGCATCTTCAATATTCTGCCGCTGTTGCATCACCAACGATCCCAAAAGGTTGATCCGTCCCTTGTGTCCGCGCCATTGTTCAAGGGCTCAAGGTGGTGCCTGTTGGGCGCCAACGGACTCTGCACGTACTGTTTATAACAATTGTAATGCTGGCTGGTGAAGATGCGTAACGGCCTACGTACCCTTCCATGCGGAGGGTTGCCCTGGGGTTGAGTCCCGCCGTGCGTGCGTGCATGTTTCCACACACTCGACACACTCCATAACTGTTGACCTCACAAACAAAATCATAAGCAAAACATGCACGACCTGTTGCCCTACCCTGCCAAAAACTATAGTGATCTGGGAGAAGTGCGAGCGACACTGTGGCGAGGCTTGCGACCATTGGGACGGCCCTGACTGGGTCCAAGCAAATAGGCCCACGGCAAAACAAATTCGTGGTCCCCTTTCAACCCCGGAAAAGTGTCGAAGTGCCCTAAAGATTTGAAAAAAAAGTTTTTGTGAAAAAAATTCAGCCATGTTCCACTGCCGCGTATCTTCGTCCGGGAGCCAGAGCCTTCATGCGGGTCGTAGTCCTCTGCACAGTGCCAGACAGCCCCGAGCGGTTTCACCGCATTTCAGGGCTGAACGAGGAAGGACAATAGCAGGGATATTGGGCAGCAGGCGGATCCTTGAGACACATTTGGGATGCGTATGGCACAACCCTGCCAAGGCCCACCCTGACCACTTGGGTTGTGCGGCGAGTCAAGGCCCAGCATCTGTGTAGAATTCCTAGCAAACACGCATGGCATCAGACTGTTTGATAATGTGTCGGCACCGTGCGTATTTGGATGGCTGGTTGGCCCCAAACAGTGGGTGGCTGCTGTGTGTGTTCACGGGGTTCGGGCAAAGGGGTGTCAGTAAGAAACGGGTAGGGTCAAAAGGTGTGAAGGTAGTGGCAGTGACAAGAGGGTAAAGGCGCTGGTCACAGCGGCAATGGCAGTGACAACAGTCGTCGCCCAGCTTTGTCTAGCAGCGTCGTTCAAGTCATCACTTCTCGCAGGAAATGGCCATCGAAACCAATGACAATCTGATGGCGATGTACATTGCCTCTTTGGTGCGGTCCGTGATCGCTTTGCACCACCTGATCAACAACAAGCAAGAGCTGCAGAAGAAGAAGGTGGATAGGGCTGGGCCCGGTGGGAAACGGATAGCGTGTGATCCGACGTTGATACCAGGCCAGTGCTTAGAGTGGCGGAAGCCCCGACTGGGGTTGCATGAATTTTGTGCCCGTTTCATACCGTTCTACTCTTTGTGGTTTGAACAGCGCCCAAATGCCCAAGCGCTTTTCTTGTTCGTGCCTGTCGCTGTTGGCGTTGACGACTCTCTTGTTTCTCTTTCCGCCCTCTCTCGCCATCGTTTGTCTCTCCACCACACTGCCTCCTGCAGTCTGCATACCGTCGTCTTGCGACAGCTGTCGCAGAATTGTGACAGAGGCCGCAGAATCGCGACACCCTATCGCAGAATTGCGAAATGCGACCCCCTGTCCTGTGCAGGGTGCTTGCTTGCTGTTTTCCCCCCCGGTTGGTTGCTTTGCTTGCTGGCTTGCTGGGTTGTTTTGGTTTTTTTTCGCCGTGCTTTTCCCTTTTGCTTTTGCTCGCATGCACCTGTAGCGTTGTACGCACGGATCATGCGAACGTTCTTGTTATTTTTCTTTGAAGTCATTTTAGTGCCCAAGAGTATGCATTTGGTCGGTTGAGCCTGCTCTCGTGCTTTTCGGGCTCACTCTTTCGCTTTGCGTGCTCGTTGTCATTGTTGTTGGCGTTGGCATTTGGTGCAGCCAGTGTCCGGTGCTTTTGTTGATGAGTCAGTTCGGTGGGGGGGGGGGGGGCGCACAGCAAGGCAGGAGAGGCAACCAGAACAGTGGGAACAGGGAACCAGAATGGAGCGGATGGGAGAGCGTGCGCATGGGAGGCAGCGACAACAAAGGGGATGGCTTGGCCAGCCAGCCCTGTCGCTACCGGGTGCCAAGGCAACCCCTGCTCAACTGGCATCAGGTGGGGGGTGTCTCCCGCAGCCCAGATGGGCTGTTTGCGCAACAGGAGTGGGAGCCCATCAGGGGCAGACCAGCCGTGAGGGGGGAAAAGGACATATGGTGGACGGCCGGGACAACGCATGGAGGAACAGGGCACCTGGGCCTCACGCACACAGAAACACAGCACGGCAGGCTACGGACGGCCTGTGGACAGAGGCGCGTGGACAGCAAAAACAGTCAAATGACCCCGGCAACAACCAGCACATCCTCAATACGCCAATTATTGGGCGCCGCTGACGTGCAAACGGCACACCATGCCACATTCAGCACAACCCCAACACACCAAATACGGGGCTCCGCGAACGCGGAAACGACACCAGCAGGAGCACCGGCCGCAGCGGCCGACAGAAAGCGGCGACCCGACGCAGCATGCGAGGGAAGAACGGGTGACTGTCAAGGGCCCCGTAAAGAAACAACAACCAGACGGAATGTCACACGGGGGGGGGGGGGGTTGAAAGAGGGCGGCGTTGGGCGCCCGGATATCTTCACAATTGTACGCCCCTCGGGCAACGTCCTGTTTGATAAGCCTGATTGGCGGATGGATTGTCTTTGCCACTCCCACTCAAAAGAGAGACACCGGCAGACCAGTTCGAAACTTCAAGGCCGATTTTAGAAACACGAACTTTGCTTGGGCCTGCGCCCCCGACACGACGCCGCATTCCATTCCACTCTCGCCCACAAAACTGCGCTTTTGGTGGGCGAGAGTAGAATGGAATGCGGCGTTGCAACGGGGGCTCTCGAAGGGCGACAGGGAGGAGATTTTTGCCCAGCCCCTTGCCAGCCAACCGTTTCCAGAAGCGTACGGCTTTGCTGCAGCCGTCCGTCTCCGTAGTGCCATGCACGCTCAACCATTTCGTGGACAAGTCAGCCACCATTAGTGTTTGCATCGAGCATTTCATGTCTTGGCACATGGAATACCGCGGCTGTCTGGCCATAGACAGAGCAAGAGAAGTAAATTCGTGCATTTCAATCTGTCGGGATTCCACAAGTATGCTGTCGTCCACAGGATCAGAAGGACAAGGAGAAGAAGGAGAAGGAGGAGAAGGAGAAGAAGGAGAAGGAGGAGAAGGAAAAGAAGGAGAAGGAGGAGAAGGAGAAGAAGGAGAAGGGCAAGGAGAAGGAGAAGGAGAAGGACGCTATGGATACCAGTTCGTAAATCATTTGGCCCCCTCGTCCCCCTACTCCCCAACAACAAACAATCCGGCAGCCTGACCCTACTTCATGCTCAGCCATCACTTTCCATTCGGTGGAATTTTCTGTACGATTCTTGCGGTCCACATTACAAGCAATTTTGAGACAGATGACAGCAATTGTTCCAGTCGTACACTGATTGGGGTGTGATGGGTGTTTGATTGGTGCCCATATGTTGGGTGGTTTAAATTGGTTTTGCTGATTTGAATTGTTGGCCAACATCCCCCATTTCATTGAGAGTTCTACATTTAAATGAAGTTGTATGCAAACGTAATTTTGTGCCTGTGTTTTTGGGGGGGAAAATTGTGTGAGATGTCAACGTTCGGCAGGGGGTTCAGAAGTATCCGCATACCTGTGCGCCATTGTTTGGTGTTCCATAATTTGTTGTGAAGCGTACAGTGTGGACGTGGGTTCCCAGTTTGAATTCTTGGCATTTGGATTTGAACACGCAGCAGCTCAAATAGTTCCAGTGTCCTGCTTCCCCTGGATTTCTCGTTTTGTTCGTCTTTCAATCATTTCCCATCCATCTTGGGGGAAACGCCCAGGGATTCAACACACGACCATTGTCTCATTCAGCAGCTCGTGGTCGTCCAATGAATGTTTTGCGTGATTCTGTCAAATCGTAATATGGTCTATTTCCACTGTTTCTTGTCGTCTCTCATTTTTCAACATTGCACCGCGTTGCTGGATGCCAGGGCGAGTGAGGAAGTAAATTATTGGTAGGGATACTTGCAAAATGAAAATGATCTTAGGGACCTCAGGGATCGCAGGGCTAGGTTCAAGCAGTGGGACTAGCCCCATCCTTGTTATTCAAACATGCGCCGAACCCTTCTTACTTTTCGTCAAGCATTTTGTACGACCTCAAAACGTGGGTGTTTCGTGTTTCCATGGAAGATAAAATTGAGCCTTGCTTGACCATTCTTTGGGGGGCATGCATATGGTGCACCTGTGTCAGTCGTGGACCATTCCACTTGCAGGAAGGCGATTTTTGGGTGCAGCAGCAGCACCACCACCACCACCACCACCACCCGATTCTATTGAGAACCCTGTAATATGTGACCCTCGTTGGCAGTAGTTGATGAGTGAATGGTGTCGTTTTTGCTGAACGCGCTGAACGTTCAGAAGACATGAAGTGCCAATCTGTTGGAAGCACGCATGAGCAGCACTACGATTGAGGCGATTGTTGCCCTGAGTTTCGAACGTGTTGCATGTGCGTGTGCGTGTGTGTTTGTGTGCTACGTGCTGCTCAGGTGCCTCTGCCTGTAGTGTTGCGAATCGGGTTTCAAAGTTAAAAATGTACAATGGGCACTGTACAGCCCCCCCCCCCCCCCCCGCCCCCCGAAGGCCCTTCGCTTAGCCCACAGCCCACCTTAATTCGGTCTCACCCCCCGCAAACCTCAGAGCAAGGGATCTGTTGTACTACACAGGCCTATAGGTTCAGTTATCAACATCGAGATGTGGTTTTTTTGAATCTGGGCGATGTGGTACCTTTGAATCTGGGCGGGCGCCAGGCAACAACGTCGTGCCGTAATGTCCTACATACTCCAGCCACAAGACCCTGAGATCAGTTGCATTTCACGGACACTAGGGGCAGGGTCCCAGCGCTTCCCTTGACTGCGGGACGTAGTAGCTTTACCAGCACCCCCTGCGACAGATTTCTTCAAGGTCCTATTTGTAGCTGAGATGGACAGAAGCAGGGAAGACGATGATAAGCAGGGGGCAGAGGATTTTTTGCGGTCCGCAAGTATTCGCAATTTCTGACAAATTTTGGTTTCCATTCAATTTGACACAGGCAGATATGCAATAGATTGAATTGAATTGTGTACACAACATGGTCACGTGCGACATACAGAAAGGCCTGTGGTTGTGCAGGTGCAAATTACTGCATTTGCACCAGTTGCCAACAATGTCCCAAAGACCCATGGATCGCCAATATCTAATCAGAAACCAAAATATTAAAATTTCCCGCTTTTTTTTCATCAAAGGTTTGATTACAACCAAAATGCATGACATTGTTATTGAAAATGGTTGCACAGAACCAAGATTCCCCTTTTTATCTTTCAATTTGGCTTTTGGGGGGGCGCACTTAGCGCAGTGCGCGCGCAGTGCAACTATTTGGGCGTCTGGCCGTACTAGAGACCCATACTTTGAGATACTAGGGGCGCCCCTAGGGGCATCATGGTGACCCCTAGCGGAGGGTTTGACTTCTGTTTTTGCCCTCCTTTGTTTGGAGATCCCCGAGAATGCAGGGGCCCCAGCCTTCCGGTGCTATTGAGGAAACAGGGGCAATCTCTGAATCCACACTTTGTTGCGTGGCCCCTCAAGTTGGGGTTAGGGTCTCACAATCCAAGCTTTGTTGCGTGGCCCCTGGAGTTGGGGCTAGGGACTCACAATCCACACTTTGTTGCGTGGCCCCTCGAGTTGGGGTTAGGGACTCACAATCCACGCTTTGCTGCGGGCCCCCTCGGGTTGGGGTTAGGGACTCACAATTCACGCTTTGTTGCGTGGCCCCTCGAGTTGGGGTTAGGGACTCACAATCCACGCTTTGTTGTGTGGCCCCTCGAATTGGGGTTAGGGACTCACAATCCACGCTTTGTTGCGTGGCCCCTCGAGAAGGAAACTTTCAAATGCTGCTCAAATTGCGAGGTTTCACGGGTTCCATGCCAACACTCATACGGCCATCAGTGAAACCATGAGTTCAGTGTTCTTATGCCTCGCTAGTAGCCTATTTTAGTAGGACAGTGATAAGTGGTTTCTTTCCCTTCTCTTTGCCAATGCACACTATCACTGCATACACGCACGAGGCCACAATGGTATATATTTGTGTTCCATCCGGCGTCAGCTAGGTGTGGTAGTGCATAGTCACCCATGCTCCATATCGGATGCTTCTTTCCGCCTGTCCACTGAGAACTTAGAAACCAAAAGCAAATGAAGGACACGCGGGCCAAATCCAATGACATCACATTGTGAAAAACAATAGGCCTGCCACCACCGACATGCTGTTGACCTGCCGTTGGAAGGACATGTGTTGCTGAGACTGGACATTTGGGGTTGCGACCATCGCTGTTCATGGCTTTCCGCATTTTGCATGATGTCTTATGTGGAGGGAAGGTAAGTTCCATTTGTCTTCAACTGCGGTAGTTTGGGTGACCTGAATTTAGGTGCGTTTGGAAGGGGAGGGCCTAGGGTCTCTTCGGGGTGAACCTCGTGTAAAAGTAGCGCGCAATACGCCCGCAGTGCAAGGGCTTCCCTTTGTGATTTGCTTTCAGTGATTTTTCTTGGGATGGTGAGCGTATTTGTCATGCTGTTAACAGGATACTAACACTGGCGAGGCCAATAGAGGATACAAGTGACGGCTGGCTCCCAATTTGCTGAGATTGCGTGGATAGAATAGTGTCATCAAAATGGTAGGAGCCGTGGCATTTTTTTCCGCTTGAAGCCAGGACTAGCACTGCAAAATATGTCGGCAAATTTTTCAAGCCAATGGATTGCGAACCCCCCCCCCCCCCGCACCCATGCAAAAAGGAGCAGCTCCATGAAATGCCCAGTGGCTGTGATGCGAGAGCACACACATTCAACCCGTGCAGTGTTGCAATATTGCATGTCCAAGTGTGTACCCTCGTGTCACTCAGGTCCACGGATTAAGCAGGTTCATGCACCAGCAGACTACCAACAGCCAGAAGCAGATAAAGAGCTGTTGTGGTGGTGTTAAGCACTGGTGGCTGTCTGTGGGGCTGATGTGTATATCCCGCTCGCGAAGTGGGGTGTCTGCTCATCAAACAGGGGGTTTCAGCAAGGGTGTGCTCCTCAAGCTGTGCTGATGAAGGGGGGAAATGAGGCCAATACAGGGAAGAGGGAACAGGGATATGGGATATGAGCTGCTCTTATAGCGTGGGCCTTGGGTGGTGGCAGCCACAACTGCCATGTGGCGAGCCACCCCCGCTTTTACCACGTGATGGTGATGGAGATTGTGTGTACGGTAGGTTTGCCACTGTCCACACAAGACTGTGGCCTATTCCTTCCACTGCATTGCTATTTGTTGTGAAGCAAGGGGGAGGGGGAGGGGGAGGGACACAGCGAAGATTGTAAGTCCAGGCGCGGTGAAAATTGCGAGAACATAGAACTCCAGAGAACGGTATCAACTGCTTTCAGGTTTGTATTGGCGTTGAGCAAGCACTTTGCCTGTGTATGGTTTGATGAAAGTTGTTCAAGGCAACGGTAACCCATTTGTGCAGGGGGGGGGTGGAAAAAATTCACGCGAATTTGTTTCGTACCCCCCCCCCCCTCTAGGGGTACCCTCCGAAAAAAAAGCTAGCACCCCATGTAGGAATTTTTTTTCGCCAAGAGGAATTTTTTTACTGTGTGCTACTTGACCTTGCATGTCACCTTCACTTTGCCACATTGTATGACATTGCCACATGAACTACTACTGAGATAAAAGTAATTGGTTGTTTTTCTGCATGGTGCCAACAACGCCCCCCATGTTTTGATAATTCTTTTTCATCAAGCCATCAGTGCTTTTGAGCACTAGATGTCGTAAGATGAGGCGCTATACAAATGTCATTTGTTGCGAAGTGCTTTCCAGCGGAGATTAGCAAGACGGGCCGCTATACAAGTGTGGTTTGTTGCAAAGTGAAGATCCTGCAGTCGGAGCAAACCCCAGTCTAAGTGCAGTGCCAAATTCTTCAGGGGCGATCGCGGTAGTGTGTTCTTTCTTTCTTTCTTGTTTCTCTTTCCTACGCTTTGTTGCGTAGCCCCTTGAGTTGGGGTTAGGGACCCTCAATCCACGCTTTGTTGGTAGTACATGGGGCTACGGTTCGGGGGGTCAAGACGAACGATGCGCGTGCGGTGCAGCGATAAACACGCGTTTAACTATGCGTTTTTTGTAGTCAGATAAAAGCGGGGTCCACTGTAGGCTTGGGCAACCTGCAAAACGGCCAAAATGGACATCAATCACCCTTGTCCTTCAATGTCGCTGGTTCAGTTTCTCACCCCAGATAGGGTGTATTGCCTTATCCGGGGACTCTTTCGTGCCGACAAGAGGCCAGGGTGGGGCACTGCACTGCAGCCGGAACAAACCGAGAGCCTTTGTGCCCTTAAGCGCAAATACCACCCATATCGGCTGAAATATCCATGGTTACCTTGAAGGCTGAAATATCCATGGTTACCTTGAAAAATGCCCTACTTGCACCTTCTAAACCCAAACACGTGGGGTAGAGCTAAGGAAATTTCAGGTTTTGGGGTCCGGGAATGCTTTTTTGCGCACATTTTTTTCGTACCCCCCACCCCCCCTTCCGGGGGTACCCCCCGAAAAAAAAAAAGTTGAACGCAGGTACCATGTTTTTTTTTTCACCTAGCTTTTCTAGCTTTACAAAGCAATCTATCCAAGCGCCACGCCAACCCTCCAGCCCCCCCCCCCAAAGCCAGAAGAACATTCTTATCCGCGCAAGAGCAGGCTCTTTTGCAACTTTTGGAAACATGTCCTACCTTGCCTTTTATAACGACTACCCATTGGTAGAGCAACAATCAAAGTTTGCAAAAGATCTGCGTAGCTGCCAGCCCATGTTTGTAGCACTAAAAAGTACATACGAAACAGAAAGGGTTGGCATGAAAACGGATGAGGGTGCTTTATACGTGGAAGACGCCTCAAGGTCGCCAGGAGTATTCTTTTGAACCGAATGTGGACATATAATCCGATGAGCATCGGCATTTGTGTGCTCATTAAGCCCAAATTTTAGAAAATCGATCTCTCCGAAATGCAGCATATTGCATGTTTTTTGAGCTAAAATTCCTTGGAGACCCAAAGATGGTTGTTTCGCACTCAAATATGCTGAAGAATGCTATTTACTTGCTTGCTTTGCCCTGTTCCCAAATCCGGCACAGCTTGGTAGTTGTCCATTCAGTGGGCAGAAATCATGTTGTTTGTAATTGGAGTTGATCATGTGCCATACATTGCACGAGTTGTTGGAAAATCATGCGGCAAGAGATCGTCCAAACAACACCACGCATTGTTTTTGAATGTTGTTTGTACACAGGAGATATGAGAAACTCTTCCATACGCAATCTTTTCAACGGTCATGACATTTTCGAACAGGGAGAGACGGATATTTATGCACCTCAGGCGGTAATTTCCCAAACCTACCGTATACGGCGCCCCATCCCATGCTACAAGTGGGTTTCCATGTTCGATAATATGCGCACCTATTTGGGCCATTGTCATGAACAGAGATATTTGAACACCGCATTGGCGCTTTCCCTTCAACAGCAAGGCGGACACACATCTGTGACATCCAAATGCTTGCTAAGCAATGCTCAAACCAGTTGACATGCAAAACAAATCTTGGCGTTTGGACAAAATGCTGTTTGGGTAGGGAGGCAGAGGCAATCGTCAACCCTACAGTTAGATGGTTTGAAAACATTGCCGGTGCAACACAATAATTCATTGCCTTTGGAACACCCTACAAACATTAACTTTTTTCGGTACTAACTTTTTATGTTAAATGTGTTGACTTTTATTTACGCAAATGTTTTGCGACAGCACCCAAAATAGGGAAAAATTGTTTTATCTTTGCGACCTTTTCCTGAGGAATTCAGTGTTGGGGAGCGGTTTTCGGTTGACAGGTCGAAAAATCATTTTGCAGTTTTTTCTGCGTTTGACCTCCTTTTGGGGGGGGGGGGGGGTTATATCTTATTCATTTTGCTGCCAGTGAAAAAGACCTGGGGTATCTTGGACTCTGGGATCCATTCCTGCACAAACATACAAATGTGGAATAATTGGACTCTGGGATCACAGTCCATAGCAGAGACAAGCACCAACAAGCAGGAGTTTAGGATGATCCAGTGTTTCAACAAGCCAGTTGTTAATTCATCCATAATAGTGCCTGTGTCCCAATAAAGAGTGGTACTGGGCCCGAAACATTCATTGTATCACCAACCCAGATCAAGGGCTTTGGCTAGCACCTAAATGTTCAATGCCTTACAAGCGGGACTGGCACAAGGGCTTTGGCTAGCCCCAAAACATTCATTGGATGGACTGCAGGCAGGGCTTTGGCGAGCCGAAGGTTTCACCAACCGAAACCAAGGGGTTTGGCTGACCATACTTCTTCACACCAGATAGGAGAAACGTACGACACACACGTTGTCGAGAAATGAAGCAAGGAAGGCAACGAAGAAAAGGGATGCACCATGCAGCACAACTGTGACAAGTCAGAAATCAGAAGAGGGGGCTGGGGAAAGCAATGTTTTTTGCTATTTTTTATTGCGGATGTCATGTTTGCAAAGGCAGGCATCTGAAAATTATATTTTGTTGGCCCTGTTCTTTTTTTTTGTGGTAAAGCACCAGCTTGTGCCGGGAATTAATCATTTTTGCAAATAATAATAGGTACCGTTTATGGCACTGTTCATGCAAAAAGCATGAAGCGACAGCTCATTATGTACTCACCGTCTGCCTACAATGCACACTCCGGCCCACTTCTGTGATTGCAAAAAGTGGCACTGATTCCGCCAAACCACATCCATGGTTTGGAAGAAGTAGTGGGACCAGTGACCAGCAGTAGCAGGTACAGGGTTCCCACGCGTCGAACAGCAGGGCACACCATCATTTTCATGAATACATTGTTGAGATGGCAGCCAGACAAACCGGGAAGATTGACAAAGCGTTAGGCATAGATCACAGTGAGAGCCCGCGACCTCTTTACATTGGAAATAATTTCCATCAGCAGCATGCTGCGATAAATCACAGAGAATTGTGCTACACATAGAGTAACAGTGGCTGCTGCTGCACGGTGTGTGCGCACTGTGTGCACTGGCTCGGCACTCATACAAGCGCTCATGCAACAGACCTCGTGTTGGACAGTCTCTAGCGCCTGTAACCAGTGCAAATCGCCCAGTGAGGGGGTTGGCCGTGAGCAAGTGCTCTGCAGTGGCACACAGTGCAACATCACGTCCAAAGAGCGCCTGGGTAAGTTGTCCTAATACCTTTTGGCCTTTCTCCGCGTGTCCTCCCCAGCACATGGGTGAGGGGTGGCCCTGTGCGAGCACACCTGATCGGGTTCAATGCTTGGTGGTGTGACCGTGGTGTGTGTGGCCACAAAGAATCTACAAGTCTGAGCCCCCAGTGGCGTGGGGTCCACGAAGGGAGGATTTTTGTGGCCAAGGTATTTTGTCCACAGAGAGGTGTTGGGGTGGGTTGTTAAAACTCATGGGGGTTTTCCCTCCTTTTTTCCTTGCAGCCCATAGTTCAAAGGGGGGGGTTATGTTGGGCATGCAGTGCATAATCCTTCTTAGGTGTTACCCTTCTTAGGTGCTACAAACGTATCCCTTTACATGGTCAAGGGAGCGAGGTCTGACACTGGGAGTGTAATGGAATGAGGATACATCATACATGCGGAACATGCATGTGCACAGTGAGATCAGAATGCATGCAATCTGCTGAAACTTCCATATTCTGGATTGCACCGTTGAACATGAATCGTGCTGCATTACACATGACAAGATTATATGTCAATTAGATGCTTGTTAGATCTGCTTGGCAATGTGTGAACAGCGGGATGTGGTCCTACATTGGGTTGAATAGGACAAGGGATGGGCATGAGGGCAACGATAGCACCAAGAAGAGAGCACGGCAGTGCCTTTCTGTCCAGTGTCCCAACTTTTTATTCATTGATTCTGAGGCAGCTTACACCACCGCTTGGGCAAAAAAAAATCTTCAATGGAGGTAGAGGAGACAGGTGTCGGTGTAGCCGTAACGGGGGAGGTAAGGACGGCCTAGGACCTGAGCATTAGCTGACCTCTTAATGGGATTGGAGTGCTGCTCTGAAATCAAAAATGCCCAGACATTCCTTAGCGATGCCAAAGAAAATGGATTTGCACTGGGTGCCGGAAGAATACATACAGGGACTTAGGGAAGTCAGAGTAAAGCCAGGGTGAAGACTGAGAGAAGCATAATGTACCATCAGTGTGAATGTGTGTGAGTGTGACCCAACCGTAGGAGATGAAATGGATGACAAAGGTGTACATTGGGGTACTAGGTTGAAGGGAGACTGAGGTATAATCCCCGTTCAAACCAATTGACATGCGAAACAACTTTTGGCGTTTGGACAAGGCGGTGTCTGTGCGGGGGAGGCGGAGGCAATCATCATTCGCACTCCGTTCATGGCACTGTTCATGCGAACAGCATGAAGCGACAGCTCATTATATACTCACTGTCTGCCTACCATGCACAGGACGGCCCACTTCTGTGGTGGCACTCATTCCGCCAAACCACGTCCATGGTTCGTAATAAGTGATGGGACCAGTAACCAGCAGTAGCAGGTACGGGGTTCCCACGCGTCGAACAGCAGGGCACACCATCATTTTTTATATTGTTGAGAATGTTGTTGAGATAGCAGCCAGACAAACCGGGAAGATTGACAAAACGTTAGGCAGAGATCCGCATCATCATCAGGTTTGCAACCTGTGCAACAGCAGAGTTCGCAGTGAGAGCCCGCGACCTCTTTGCATTGCACGTAATTTTCCATCAGCGGAATGCTTCCATAAATCACAGAGAATTGTGCTGCACATACAGTAACAGTGGCTGCTGCTGCGCGGCGTGTGCGCACTGCATGCACTGGCTCGGCACTCATACAAGCGCTCATGCAACAGACCTCCTGTTGGACAGTCTCCAGGAGACACGGCCCAGCCCTTCAGGATCTGATGATGGTCTTCCCCCTCCCCCTGGGCCTCACACAGTCAACAACCTGCAAACTGTTCAATGCTGGCGTCCAAGCTGGCTCCAGGACATGGGGTGGCCGTGCTTAGACAAGGCCGGGTTTGTGCCAGGGCGGAAGGATGATCCCAAGGGCCTGGGCCACTGTATTGGCCTGGAAAATGGGGCAGCTGCGATTGGGGGAGCAATTCATGGCCGAGGTACCCGGAAACAACATGTTCAACCCGCATGCGAGGCCTGACTTCGAGGGACACACAACCTTCGCACCACGGATCTGCAATGAACCAACTCGGTCAGCAAAACCCCAACGCGGGACCGCCCCCTTTCGGTGCTATGCTTCACTGCAGATATGTTTCGGGGAGAGGGGAGGGGGGGGGGGGGGGGGTGCCCAAAGCCACCTTCGTTCTATGGCATGGAAAGCTCTGTGTTTAGATTTCCCATGGCAACTTCGGGGGCTGTAGGAGGGGGGCGTCGAAGGGGAGAGGGGCGCTGAGGGGCAGAAGGAGGAAAAGGATGACAAATTCAATGCGCAAATCCAACTGTCTGCACAAGGACTATGGAGGATGTCACAAATATTGAGAAATCCACTGATTCTGATGCAGGATCCAAGTTTGGGAGCCGATACGGAGTGCATAAAGTGCATAGGAGTGCATAGCAAAACCACAGATGGCACAACACCAACAACAACGTTGACAAATGCAAACCACTGCACACCCACACACACACACACACACACACACACACACACACACACACACACACACACACACACACACACATACACACACACACACACACACACACACACACACACACACACACACACACACACACACATACACACACACACACACACACACACACACATACACACACACACACACACACAGGAAGGGGCGTTTCAATGGGAGGTGGATTTAATCGTTCACCTGCACCACCACGTCATCTTCTGCACCGCCTCCCAAACACAAAGGCGGACCAGCCCAGGCCGTTGGACTGCGATTTGGGAGGACTTGGGACCGGGTGGTGCGGCACGAGTACACGCTGGAAGACCGCTGCGGGCCCTCGCCGAGCGCCCCCAGGGCCGCCGGCAGGGCGCGGCTCACAAGCCCCTGCAGTGTCCGCTCCAGCGGTTTGTTCTTGTGGCCGTGGTAGCGAACGTGCAGGCGCTTGCACAGCTGCTGCAGCACAGTGGTCCGGACTTTTTCGGTCTGCAGCCCCAGGAGCTGTTTCAGGGTGGCCACCACCACAGGCCCATAGAACCGGGACGGGGCGCCCCCCAGCATGGGCTTCGCACCAGACCGACTCGAATAGATGCTGGCCATGTCTGACTGCGAGCGACACCCATACTCGTCGTCGTCGTCGTCGTCGTCGTTGTCGTTGTCGTCGTTGTCCTCAGCATGCTCCGCGGCCAATGTGGTCTCCTAAAATGGCAGTAGGGGATTGCGAACGAGGTCACGGACACGCTTGTGGCGTTCTCCACGGGGAGCGGAGGTGTTGCAAAGGAGGATCGGGGTAGGAAGGGGTTTCAGGGCTCAGAAGTACCCGGCTCCGGTGGCGGGTACTGTACCCACAAATGTACCCACAATGTACCCATGGCAAGGAAAAATGGGGGGAAATGGGGGAAAATGGGGGAAAATGGGGGAAAATGGGGGGGAAATGGGGAAAAATGGGGGAAAATGGGGAAAACTAAGGAAACTTGGGTGGTGCAACCGGTCCCCTTTCCCCCCATTTCCTCCGCATTTCCTCCCCATTTTCCCCCATTTTTCCCCATTTTCCCCCATTTTTCCCCATTTTTCCCCATTTTTCCTCGGGAGCTTTCCCCATTTTCCCCCAGTTTTCCTCGGGAGCTTTCACCAATGTGCCCCCCCCACAGCCTTGTTTCCAACCTAAACCTTGATTTTTGGCCTTTTCAGCCCCTAAATTTCCCATTTTTCCACCAAGCAATCTGAATTTCCCTCATTTACCCCCATTTTCCCCCATTTTTCCTACCTTGGCCCATTTCCCGGATAGTGTTCCGCTAAACGTACCCAAACTGGGTACTTCTGAGCCCTGGGGTTTGATAGAGGTGCGTGCTCCCAGAGAGTGCGCCGAGGCCTGCGAGGACCAAGGGGGAAAGGTTTCCAGCCCAGGCCCCACTTGAAAACAAGACGTCGAAGGAAACAAACGGGGAAAGCCTGTGTGTGGAGCATGCTGGCGCCGGCATGGGAGGGACGCCAAGCCCCCTTAAACCCCCACCCCTGGTTTGCGACCCCCTCCCCCTTTCCTGGGGGGGACGGTCATGAACTGACGGTCCACCACAAAAACTTCGTCTTCATGTCGTGGGTGGGGATGTGAGAGGTGGTGATGTGACCAGACTGCTCGTGGAAAGGTGGTGGTGTGGTATGGGCGTGACCGCAGAGTGTGCGATGGTGTTCGCTGGGCGCTGCAGAATCCGCCGGTGAAACAACAATGCCCCTTGTTTCTCTGGGTCCAGCAATGGAGAATGAGCACAGCACACATTGTTCCACAAAGTCCAGCCACATGGGACTGTTGGAAGGGTGCAGCGGGGAGTAGTAGTGTAAACAAAGTGTGATGGGGCAGTGATGTGACCAGTCTTGGTTTGAGAATATAGTGATGACCAGAGTGCATGCCACAGACTCAAAGTGTGCAGATGATGGGTTAGTGACCATGGAAACTGTTGGAGGGTGCCGAGGTAGGGGGCAGGACTTATTCATCGTGCGACATGCTTGCTGGTTTGCCCAGGTTTGTCCTCTAGCCAATTCTCTCTCTCTCTCTCTCTCTCTCTCTCTCTCTCTCTCTCTCTCTCTCTCCCTCTTTCAATATGCCCCACCCCCTCGCGCCCTGGTTCTCTGTATGTTGCACCTGCTGGAGGTCCGTCTATCTCGTGGCATCGACCGAGGCCACAAACGACTCACTGATGCACCCACCTTCCCAAACCGGGCAAGACAGGGTGCACTCGGCCACAACCGCTTCCCTGCATGGATGAGTGTGTCGACCTTCCATTCTGCCCTCCTGGCGGGACATCTTGTGTGAATAAGCTGCCCGTTGAAGTGCGGTGACCATGGGCACAGGCCGCTGCAGCATCCCCCTGCCGCCCACTAGCCCTGGACCCTTTCCCTCCGTAGGCAGTGGTGCCTCTCACCCCCTGTGTCCTTCCTCTCCCTCCTTGGCCTATCTTTCCCTCTCTACTTCCCTTTCTTTCCCTTGGTGGGTTGTGCCAACAGAGCCCCCGGACTTTCCCTGTTTCACTGCCCTGTGTCGGGTCCACAAGGAGGGGCGCAACTGCCCTCGCCGTTGGCCAGGTGCGTCCAAGTGGGCACCCAATACCGGCGGTGAGGAACCCTTCCCCAACGGCGGCTTTCCCCGACGGGGGCACATAACAGCCTTCCAGGGGGGCTCCTCCTACGGTTGTCAGCCGTACCATGACTGGAGGGATTGGGGCACCACCTGATCAACACGCAGTGGCGGGAATCGTCTCATGGCAAGCAGCCCCCTGGGCAGGGCCTGGAACATGTGCAATGGCCCCGGGAGCCCGCGCAGCTGCACATTGCCCAAATCGGTCAGCACCATGTCCAAAGCGTCCTGCGGGACAGTCCGGAAGTGAATGGGACCAGAGCCGACACTGGGCGGGTCAAGAATCGTGGGACTGCAGGTGATGCCCCAGTGCCTTCTATTTCCACATGCGCCATCCATTTTTAGGTGCGGAATCGATGACCGTTCTTGGCCAGCATCACCCGACGGGGGGGGGGGGGGGCGGAGGGGGACTTCAAGACAGCCGGGGGGAACAAGGGCCGAAAAAGTGCTCAATTGACAGGGCCACCAAGATGTCACCACAGACGCCAGCAGGGCAATAATGTTCATGCGCCTCCAGTCGCATTCGAAGCAGGATGGTCCGTATCGAAACAGACACCCAGGCGTTGGAGCCCGAGTCTCGTGTCCGCGGACCAGTCACCGACACGCTGACCGGGCCCTTGCACCACTCAACCACCCGGAGACTCTCCGCGGTGGGAGAAGGTAACCGACAGCAGTCAGACGTTAACTGGGAAGCCGCTAAAAACGGTCCCTCATAAAAAACAATCAAAACTTGTGGGCGTCGGTACGGACCACCCTGTTCGAACCAGCCAGAAAGGACGGGGGCTGCATTCCGCTGGTCTTATCGGGGGACAGGGGCATGCAGCAAAGACAAAGGGGCGGTGCCATACACCGACACCCCCACTGAGTTTTTGGGCTTCCCAGAGGGTCGGTGGGTGGAGGGTGGGGGTCGGTAACCCATTTTCTGAATGTTTTGGCTATACACAAAGGGGGGTAGCCCAATGAAATATCACTTGTTGTGGGCGAAAAAAAGACGAATGTGGTCTGGTAGGGCGTGGCTGGGGGCTGGCGCGGGAGAGAGCAATGGTGGGTTCTCATGGACGGAATGCCCCCGCCGTAGGCACTTCCCGCCGTTAGTCCACCATGTTGTGTCCAATCCATCCTGCTGCCGGCAGCTATAGACAGTGGGCTAATCCTAATGTCAGGCACACAGCGTATCGGCAAAACCAAAGGCTGGCGCAGGGTGAGGGGAGGGGGGGGGGCTCAGCAAGTGTACTGGTTGGTACTGCCGGGGCTACGCACTGGGTCGGTCTGGCGGGGGCTGGCCCTGCCTCAGACCGGCCATGGCCCATCAACGAGGCTGCCATTTCTGTGAATTACAGTGTTTTTGGGCGGCCTTCGGGGCCCTGTGGTCCCCCCCTCCGACGGTGGCATTGGGGATGTCGTGGCAGTGAAAGGCAGGGGGGGGGGGGGGCATTCCTTTAGTCTGATGCCGTATTTTCCACTTTCCATCAGAATTGTAAGTGGGAAAGTCTCCGGCGCCTGCGGCATCAACTCTGGGTCTGACCACACTAACATTTTTGGCGCGCTCGAACGGGAAACGGGGGGAGGGTGTGCCATCCAGGCTGCAGGAGTGCGCCAGTTGGTACGTCCGGGTACGTCCGTGCGCGCCTTTTGAGGAGGGAATCCTCCACTTGGGGATGGGGGGGTAGGTTGGGTGCCCGCCCGTCGGGTTGGGGGTGAAGAGGGAGGGTTCAGAAAAAATGCGCCTGATGGGCTACCTCACGTCCGGTGGAAATCATAGTTTTACCGTGTAAGAGTGCGACAGTTGTCCCGCTGCGCACTGCCACTTCTGCCCCTCCAATGCCGGGGGGAGGGGGCGGGAGGGGGGAGGGGGGGCGGTGCGGGCAGGGACCGCAGCGCCGGGCAGGGACCGCAGATGAGGTCTACACCTGAGCGCCCCCCGTGCACTGTGCAGGGGCAGTGGCAGCGACAGGGGGGCAGAGGGACCTGGTCGAGAGCATCCACGGTCTCCTTGCTCAACCCAATCTGACCTCCGTGGCACACACTCTCAATGCGGGCGGCGGTGTTGACCACGGTCCCGTAGTAGTCATAGCCCTTCGACACCGGATCAAAGCGGATGCTGCCGTCGCCGTAGTGGACGCCCACGCGCACCCGCAGCCCGTTCCAGCAATCCGTGTCGGGCGTCTCGTTGGCGACCTCCCCATAGACCTCGTTGATGTGGGTGCTGCCCCAGTCGTGGGCGTTGAACGCGGACTGCAGGGCGAGCGCGAACCGCAGGGCCTGCGTGGGGCTGGAGGTGGTGCACATGAAGGCGTCCCCGATGGTCTTCACTTCGTAGAGTTTGTACCGTTTGATCAGCTGCCGGATCAGGAGGTGGTGGGCGTCCAGCGCGGGCACCATCGCCTCTGGGACCGTGGCCCACAGGTGCGTGCTGGACTGAATGTCGGTGAAAATGATGCAGAAGGGGCGGGTGGAGTCCTTGGGGGCGAAGGTGTTGTTCCGCTTGTGGGCAAAGGCATACCAGGACACCAGCAGCATCAGGATCACAAGGCCCAAGCCAAGCCCCAGGCTGAGCGCCAGCTCAGGCACCAGGCTGCTGTTCTCAAGGGGAACGTACTCCACATGGCAAGAGGGGGACCTGCAGACGTGGGAAGGCCTGCGGAACCCCTGGATCCGGGTCAAGACATAGAATGGTGATCGTGGAGCCCGTGTACAGCTGCGTGGGTGAGCAGACACGACAGAGCCCCCCCCCCCCCCCCCCCAACCACCACCTTTTGAACGAATGAACCAAATCAAATGGGTCTCATGGTCCAATCTTTGCATATGGTCTTGATGAGAGTTGTCGTAGGCAAGCGTAAATCACGGTACAAAGCGCTGCGAACTCAAATTAGCACCAATCAAGTCAAATGCAGGTAGAAATCAGTACCTTCTCTATTGTCTCCAAACTAGGGTAGCCCCCTCCCCACCAATGACAAATACAACTGCGAATACATTATTGGTCCGGTGCAACACAGGCAGCCAACAGCAACCACGAGACTGCGACCCAGACCTGAGCTTGGGCCACCAGTTCACCACGGTGCGACAACAGTGTTTTGTCGTCATTTTATTGTCAGGCTGCGGCCCTTCCCACCCTGTCCCCCACCAAAACAATCAGGTCGATCTCGCATCCATCACGGAGAGGGGGCCCATCAAAGAACGTGATGGTCCGGTGCTGATGACCCCGCATCCCTGGCACATTCCATTGCAGATGTGTTCAGGGGAGGGCTTAGGACGTCGGGGTCAAGATGCCCTCTGGCCTACTTGGTGCTGGTGTCCGGCACACCAAACATCGCTGGACGGGAGCACCCGCCCTGTATGCCCAGCACAGTCGGGGCATTGCTGAACAACGAGTGGCCGGGAGGGGGCACACGTTACTTCATCGAGGTTCCTAGTGCACGGGTCAGACTCCCCGGGAGTTCCCTGGGGTTCATGGATCATGGAGGCTCCTACGGTAAGGGCCTGTGGGCGTTTCACGGGCTCATTCATAGACGCTCCCACGAATTAGTGGAGCAGACTCGCCTCTGGTAGGGGGCGTTGGGGGGCGGAATGGGCCCTGGCGAACCCACCCACCCACGCACCCACCAGACAACGCAGTCCAATGCGGTTTGTTTGGATGCGATTTCCAGCCACGGCTCACATTGCTATTCCCGGCGCGGCTGTCACGCTGTGCTCGGGGCATCGCTCGGGGTGGGAGCGACCCCAAGCAAAGGGGGCCAAAAAAAAAGTTTGTGTACCTCCTATCAACCTCCGCTTTCCAGGCCCTTTGATTGCGGCCTTCCCCTCGGGTGATGTCGGTATGTTGTTGTTATGAACAGAGTGAACAAGCAGAGAAACGCATGAGACCCTCTTCCCCTCTACAACAGCCTCACGAACAGCCAATCTGACATTCCGGACCACACCGGTAGACGTAGGGGGTGTTGTGGTCACTGGCCGCAACGATGGCCACCGCTCTCGCCCCCTGATTGCAGCGACACCGGACATCGCCGTCGTACGAGCAGTTGCCGTTGAAGAACGGCCCCAGCGTGAGGTACCCCTTCTCCGTGACCACACTCGCCTTGTACCAGGCACGGAGCAGGTGCTCGGGCTCCGTGTAGCTCCACGACGCGTACCCGGAGCGCGTGAGCACCCCCGTGGCCAAGTGGCCCACCAGGCGCCCGTAGTGCCACGCCTCACTCTCCTCTGGGTCCGGGGCGGAGTCCGGGCTCCCGTCGCCCCCGTCCCGAAGCGATGGGTAGTGGAACCGCCGGGCCTGCGGGGCCCGAACGACGTCGGTCGCGAGGAGCGGGAGGGCGCAGCCGCTGACGGTGAGCAGGCTCAGCTGCGGCCTCTGCCCCAGCTCCGCGAACCAGCGCCGCACGTCGTCGGGGGCGCCGAGGGCGATGACGTACCCGCGGTCGAGGCCCCGCAGCGCCTCGGTCGCGTTGGTGTAGGTCTGCGCGTGCGTTGCCTCGGCCCGGAACGCTGTGTGGACGGACCGCACCACAAGGTCCAGGACCGCGCGCCCGGCGGTGGTGCCGGGGACACGCACGTGGACGGACGGGGCGCCCTGGTGCCGGGCAAAGTGCACCAGCGCCATCAGCTCCAGCCTCAGGCTCGCCTGACAGAGACATGATCACCGGCCTGGGACTGCCGGAATCCATGACCCTCCCCGCTCCGTGTTTGGTGCTGATTGTCCCCCGGGGTTTGAGGGGGGGGCTTATCAGTCATTTGCCGAACAACAGGGGGCGAGGGGGGGGGGGGGTAAATGGCCTCTCTTTGGACCCACCCACCCTAGAACTCAAAAAAAAATTTACTCCAAGGAAAATGAAATTTTGAACAGAGATCCAAAACTGAGAGGCGCATTTTAGGCCCAAGAACTCTTTTTTGCCCTCACCCCCCCCCCCCCTTCTCGGAGTCGCCCCGTCCCGCAGGCGGGTCCCTCGCCTGTTTCTTGCTTTTGCCCCGCGCCTTGGCATTCCGCTTGGTTGTGCGCACCTTCTGTTTCTGCGCCCACCTGGCCTCCCCATACTTTCACAGCCGTTTGAGGTGGTGCCATACTTCCAGCGGTCGAGTGAAGAGGGGGCGGCCCTCCAGCCCCATGACCGTGCCTGCCCCCATGGACGTCAGGGAGCAGCAATGATGTGTCACCTTGGCTGGGAGGATCGACCCTTGCTCCATGGCTCTGCCCAATAGGGTGACCATCAGCCACAATACTCTGCCCTTCTCCTGAAGGGACATGTCTCCCCCGGCGAACTTGGACTGCGGGGCAAGTGGCAGGGACCGCCCTGCATATGCCCACGTGGGGGGGGGGGGGGGGGCAACTACAATCGGTCCGGATGCGACCCACCCCCCAGCTATCTATCAAAACTTGGGGGGGCAGTTGGGGTGGGGTGGGGGGTCGGGGAGGGGGGGGGGGGGGAGGCAGCTCGGCGGGGGGGGGGGGGGGGCTGCGTGCACTACCACATGCATACCTCAAGGGTGTGTGTGTGTCTGGGGGCATGGGGGGGGAATGCCATATTATAGAGGAAGGCCTGCGTGTCTGGGGGCATGGGGGTATAGAGGTATGTATGCGATACTAGCGATTTCTTGGCTTTGCCAGGAAGAAAGTCTTAAGGGTCTTAAGGACCAAAGGCATAGTACCCCCTTCAACTAAGCATGGGACAAAGAATTTGGCGCCTTTGGCGCCATGGCCCCTGCACCGCTATCTTTCAAAACTTGGGGGACAGGGGGCGGGGTGGGCTGGAAGGGGGTCGCATATAAGGACTGGGCCCGGCCGCCCTCCCGTGCATATGCCTCAAAATCTAAGGCCAGCTCCATGAAGGATACTTGCTAGTGCGCCCGTGGGAGGCATTCTTGTACCGGGGGCAGCTTCAGCCACACCAGTCTAGATTGCCACTGCAGCACCATGGGCAGCAAATCACGCCCCCATTTCCAGTCCCTTGGAAGCTGTCCGATGATCGGGGCGTCTGTAGGCGCCTCGCACGACTGTGGGAGTTGGAGCTGGTACCATGGGTAGGTGTCTCGCTTGCCACTCGTACCAAACCTCCCCCCCCCCTCCTCTCCTTCTAATGCATGTGTTCCCCCCACTCTCCACACCCCAAGCTATGCTCATGTGGGGCAGCAGTCTTTTCGCCGAACCCTGTCGGCCCCAAGTTTTGTGTGTCAAATATACCAAAGAAAAGCGACACCCCAACACGCGGATGTTTGAGCCCAGAACTACACTCAAGCACCCTCCACTGGTCCATCGCCCCTCCCCCCCCCATCACCCAACACACCCCCTTGCTCCGAGGGCATGGCCGCCATGCGTGCGACTATGCGGCATTGTCCCGGAAAGCGTGGCGGACCAGGACAGCCGCTTGCGCCCGCAAGCCACCAACAAAGCAAAATGCATGGCCCGGACTGTGCGCTTCGGGTTGCACCGGAAACGTCGGGAACACGTGATCCCAACAACCGGGTCAGCAAGTCGACAACCTCAGGACCTGCGAATGGGGGCTTAATTCCAGGCGGGTGCGCTCAAAAATGGTGACAATGGTCACAGATGCCAAACAGGTCACGGGGGTTTTCGACAATTTTGGGGATGCGATGGAGTTGGACGTGCCAATAGGGGTCGGGATGGCAGTGGGGGATGGATGAGGACGGGGATGGGCAGTGGTGAGGTGGGTAGGAATGCGGATGGGGATGAGTGTGGTGATTGGGATGGGGATGGTGGTGGGGATGGGGATGGGCCCGAAATTGCGGGGTTGGGTTCAAATGGCCGCGGGAACGGGGGGAAATATCCAGGGCCCGTCCACTGCGTAGCACAGACAAGGAAACCTGCACACGAATGTCTGCAGCCACGAACGGGGCAACCCCTGGCTCCAACGCCATCTCGAGGCTCCCGATCGCTGGGATCGGGGAATGCATAGAGACAGATGCCGGAAGAACGCTGCCCAGCAGGCCAACCAACGGGTAACGGCCGGCCACGGCCTCAAGGGCCAGGCCCGCATCTCCTGAGAAATTGCGCTGGATCAGCTTGAACGGGCGGCCGGCGATCCCGCCGATGGCGTTGGCCGCCGCGAACGCCGCCCGGATACCGCGCCCGACGTCGCGTGCGATCCCGCTCCAGATGGGGTCGTCGGTGCCCACCAAATGCGCAAAGAGCACCGGCCGCCGGATGACTTTGAAGCTGTTCGCGCAGTCGTTCACGGGCCAAGAGAAGCTGCCCACGTGCGGGTGTGCTGTGTGCGCACCAGTGGCCGGGTCCAGGACCGATAGGAAGGTCTGCCGCAGGCCGGCGTTGCAGTCGCAGAGCACTGCGCTGCAGCCGGGGTCCGAGCGGCCATACAGGCCCAAGGCTAAGTCCCCCAGCATGAAGATGCGGCGGGTGTACACCTTCAGGGAGGAGGGACATGATGCAACGGGTTGTCACGTAGATCAGACAACTTGCGCCTGTCCGCAGGCATCCGCACGAAACCGCCACCGAACTCACCAACTCACCAAATCAGGATTTTGGAGTCTGGGGAAATGAGGAAAATGGGGGGTGGGGGGGGGATGGGTAAAATGGGGGGAAATGGGGGAATCATCGACAGAGAATAGAAAATGTAGGCACAACTTCCAGAGGGGGAGGAAAATGGGGAAATGGAAGGAAAACGGGACGAAATAACAAAACCATTCTTTCACGGTCTCATTTTGCCCATTTTTCCGGAGGTTAAAATTCCCTTTGTAAAAATCAAGTCACTGCACCCACCAATGGAAAAATGGGAAATTTTCCACTCTCGGTCAGTTCCATAAAGATGTGTAGTACGCGTGTAGAACACCCGGTGTCCAGTGTCATGTCTTTTTGTGACCGGGTTTGTTGATCGAGATCGTTTCTGTGGGGGAGGGGAAGCCAAATTAGGGTGAGCTAAGCGAAGGCGTGGGTGGAACTGTTTGGCAGACTTACCCTGTTTAACGCACCGCCACCTCCCTAGAGCGACCCTCAAAAGCGTATGAGGTCAAAGAGGAGTGGAAAGGGAAGACGATGCAAATTGGTGTGTGAATAACGCACCACAAACATACACTGACAGGGCGAGCTTCGACTGCATATCAGCATTGCGGCCTGTTGTCTGCATGCGGAACCCCCCCCCCCCCTGCCTGATACCCGTCCCAGTCAAAAAATGGAGACACGTGCCCGTGGGGAGGCTAAATGTCAGGCGCCAGCCCTCAAAGTCAATCCATCCAGGCGTCATGCCAACCACCCCCCCCCCCCCGCTGGGTACTCGTAACACTCTCTTGATGGCGCGCTGTGCTGGTGGTGCCATGGACGGCTGATGCTGTGCGAGGGGTTTTTACCGGGGGGGGGGGGGCAGGGAAGTATGAGAAGGGGGGGAGGGAGAGGGGGAGGGGGTCTGAAGGGGGGAGGGAGGGGGGGGGGGGGGGGGTTCGGCCGGACCCTCCCTCCTCCTATGGTCCCTGCCAAATGCGGGCCGAAAATTTTTGAAGCTTAAATCCTCTTGGCACTGAAGGCGCCGAAGCAAAATTTTGGCTGTCAGCCTCAAACGTTAGAAGAGGAGGAGGGAGGGGGGGAGGGGTCCAAGGGGAGGGAGGTAGCGGGGGTCAGGGGAGGTACCCCCTCCTCCTCCTCCTACGGTGTACAGCCGTTCTAATACATCACTGGGGGGGGGGGGGGCTGCCACAAGGCCTTGGTGGTTAGCTATGTTAGCCTGTGGCGGCGCCTATTGGCCTCTCGCCCTTGAACCTTCTGCTATGACAAGCAGGCATCCGTACTTCTGGGGGCATCCGCACCGCTGCGGGCATCCAAATGCCTGGGGGGGAATCCAGAATGCAAGTCCTGCCCATGGCGCCCTCCCCTAACGGCCTGATCAGTGCCCGGTATGCGGTCATCACGAAGACCCCAGGCTGGGAGGTGCTCACCACAACCCGCAACGTGAATGTCACTGGGGGGGGGGGGGGGGGGATGCGCCCCGGGTTTAGTTGGCATGGCATACCAAACGTGGTAAGTTTCGCAGCCCAACACCCAGACCTCCTCCGCCAAAACAATGGCACAAGCGGTGGAACACCCATCATCGTCCGTAAAATGTGCCGTAAATTCCGGACAAAAATGAAACGCGAAGCGTCCCACAACGAAATAGACCCGTCGCGAAGTCCCCCCCCCTCCTGCATTTACAAGGGACGGGCCTACCCCTCGAATCCGCAGACAAACCCTGCAACAAGTGCTCAGGATGACACAGAGGCCCACAACACAACACTACAGGGCCGACGCGCCCCCACTGAGGGGGAGGGGGAGGGGGGTTTGCCTCTGCCCGTCCCCTGAGACCTGATCGATCACTGTCTGCCGGGTGACGTTCTGCGCTGTGATGCCCTTGAGGATCTCCACGACCAGGCGCCCCTTGATGTACCCCTCCTGCATGAGCTGGCTGGCGACTTCCCCGGTCCCGTGCGCCCGGAGCGCAGCACTGTACTGGTTGGCGATGATCCAGTTTGTGTCGCCCACCAGTGGGCCTGACTGGAAGAAGTACAAGTCGTGCCAGTGCTCGGATCCGACCTCCTCCGGGAAGGTCCCGGTATGCCCGGCGGTGATGAAGATGAAAGCGCAGTTGGGGTCCGTGCGGTTATCCGCCCGGAACCGCTGAATGAACGCCACGTTTTGGGGCTGCTGGGACGCCAGCATGACCGCCTGCGGCCTCGCCCCAACAATCGCCTCCAACGCTGCATCAATGTCCATCTTGTTGCGGGTGTACGACCCGCTGCCGACGAGCTCCGTGCCGGCGTACCTCAGGGCGTTGACGAGGCCCTTAAGCCCTGGCGGAAGCGCCGGGGAGGACGAGGATGCGGAGGGAGGGGGAGGGGGGAGGAGGGAAGGAGGTGGAGAGGGTGTGGGGAGGATGCGGGAAGGAGGTGGGCAGATGTGGGGAGGCAGGATGTGGGGAGGATGCAGGAAGGACTAGGTAGGATGCAGGGGGATGCAGTGACAACCGGGAAAGATGTAAAGATGCGGGGAGGACCATGCACAGACAGGCACACATAAGGGCCAGTACTATCCATGCCAAAGAAGAATTACTTGCCAAAACCTAGTGACAGAAAATGAGGGCAAATGAGAGACACAATTTGAAAAATGGGGGACTGAAAATGAGAAAATGTGAAAAATGACAACAACTTTCAACCCCCCCCTGTCCCAGTGCTCACCAGGCCTCATTTATAACAGGGAAAAGAGGTGGTGGGGGGGTATTTTTGATAAGACCCACCCACCCAACTTTGGATCCACTCGCCCCCTTCTTATAATTCTCTGGGGCACAAGTTTTTTTTAAGACAGAGTGAAGGCAGGTTAGGCATCCCAGCCCCAAAAGGTGACCTACTTACTGAATTGCAGGTCATCAATAAGCACATCAGCTGTTGATGCTGCCACACACACCGAAATGTACGGCAACCCACTGCTTGCCCACTCGATGGTTGGTGTTGGTGGTTGGTGTTCAACTCATCAAAATCAGCAGGTCTGTGTGGTGCGGATGGGTTTGTGCGCCCATCAACATTGCTTGGAACCAAATGTAGAGGTCAACAGAGACGGTGTCCAAAACTGGGCTGCCAAAATCAAGCACCACAAGAGGGACACCACAAATGGGGGCCCTGAGCACCTGTGTGCAGCCTGAATCAACTCACACAAACTGGCAACAAGCACATTCTTATGAAGCAGGGAGGCGAACTCCTGTGCCTTTTTGTGGCGCTCGGACCTGGGAATGGCGGAAAGGTCTGCCAAAAGCTTGACAGCGTTCACACTTGGCATTACATGTGATTCTTTGCCATCTTCCCCTCCCCATGCCTGTCACTCTTCAAGTGCCCCCTCTTAGCCCCATACACACCAACATATGCCCCACAACCACATAGAGATTCCGGCATGGTGCCTATGAAGACAAAGCTAAACGAAACAACTGCACACAACCTGACAAGGCTTCCATACACAAACAAAGCAGGCATGGGCAGGGAACCAACCGGGTGACCCTTGCAATTATAAGGGCCAAACTTTGCACTGCGGGCGCACTGCGGGCGCACTGCGGGTGCACTGCGGGCACATGTATCAAAGACCACCCAAAGGAGAAGGAGTGAGGAAACATCAAGCATGCGGATGCAGCAACACAACATAACAATCTGATTCTAAGATGTGTGAAATCCATTGTTCTTACAGTTATAAATCCAAACTGCAACTATGCAAAGGCATACAAGAGGGGCACATGTTCAAATGACATGTGCCACACTCCAATATATCTTCATGACAGTGAGCACATAGTTGACAACAAACACCGTCATCATTTTCCTCATCATCATCTGGAGCATCCTGTTGAGCCCACACAGACTCAGGCACATGAGGCCAAGGTCCATAGGGCTGATATCTAGTTTGTCTCTTGATACAAAACTGCGTCAAGTGCAGCAAAACACGGACATGCTGGTGCAGGATTTGAGTATTTGCCGACATACAAAACTTTGCACTGTAGGCGCACTGCGGGCAAGGCATTCCCTAAGAGAGGGGCCATTGCAACTTAATACTTCTGCGTATGAAGCCTCCCAGTGCCGGCATAGTAGTGGATGCAGCATGCACCATGGTGAGCAGTGGATACACATCGACAATGCACTGGACACCAGTTGTGCGGTGCAGTAACCAGCCCACCTTTATGGGACACCCCTGACCACTATTCCCGTGCATGCCACAGGGGCAGAGCGTGAAATGTGCCATTCCCAGGACCCTGAGGTTCAGAGGGGGTTTCACAAATGATGTGGGAAGCACAACACTGGGCCAGAAGGTTCCCAGTACAGCGACTTGCTGCACAGCCGACGTCTCGTTTTCCCAGATGCCAGGCAACACCATAAAATCATACCAAGCAAAGCCGATACTCACCCACTCAGCACGGAGAAATTTCTGTATTGACAGAAAGTATCCGTGACTGACAGATGTAAAATCAGTGTGAACAGAGCAGACAAACAGAGCCCGGAAGGCGACCCTGTTTGGCAGAGGGATTGGACGCAGGAAAACATGGAAAAATGCAGGAGATAATTCTGCATTCCCCCCCCCCTCCCCCCGCCATCCCACGAGGGGCAGGCGGGCCCACTTCCGTATTTCTTCCGGATTTTGGAGTCCGGAAAAATGGGGGAAATGGGGAAAATAGGGGGAAATGGGGGAAAATGGGGGGAAATGGGGGGAAATGGGGGAAAATGGGGGGAAATGGGGGGAAATGGGGGGGAAATGGGGGAAAATGTGGGCAAACGGGGGACAAAGGGGGGGGGGGGATCATCAACAAAGCAGTGCGGAAAATGTAAAAACAACATCAAGAGTGGGAGAAAAATGGCAGAAGGAGAAAATGGGACGAAATACCCATTCTTGACAGTCCCATTTGCCTCATTTTTCTGGTGACCAAAGATCTTCCCCACAGTTCCCTTTGTAAAAATAAACTGACCGCACTCACCGACAGAAAAATGGGAATTTCTGCCACTCATGGACACTCACTGCCACGGTGGCTAGTGCGGAGGCTTGCAACACAGAGCAAAGGGAACAAGCTCTGGGCACAAGGTACCGGACTGGCCGAAGGCATCATTCTGGTAGAAGCAGGCAATGCGCCGGACCCGCAGGTGTTCCACAAGGAGCGTGGCATGGGCGATGGCTTCGTCGCCGTAGCTGGCGCGGATGTTGACAATGGCGGGGTTGAAGGGGACACGCGTGGCAGAGGACCCGCTCTGCGGTGCTATGTAGGGCATCCCATGCTCAGTGATGTAGGGCTTGAGGGCCTTCACCGCAGGAGAGCCGTACACTCCAACCATGAGAATCACGCGGTGGACCTGAATGTGGGAACACAGAGGGCGCACGGTGGGCGCTTAGTGGACGCACAGTGGATTGGAGGCACAAGCCCAGCAGTGAACCCCCCCCCCCACACACCACACACACCACACACAAACACACAAACACACAAACACAAACACACAAATACCCCCTGCCCCCTGTGTCCAACGAACAATTTTGTCCTCAAAAAATACGGTCCGAACGGGAGTGTTCGTTGGACACGCCGTTCGGTGCGCGCGGCAATATTGCGAAAGAGCGGTAACACATCCCTAGGCACAACACACCCACAACACGCCCTTGTTGCGGTCCCGCTCCATGCGGAAAAGCTGAACATGCTCCCCGGGCGTGGGGCCCTCCTTGTTGTTGGTACAGGCAGAAGTGGCAGCCTGATCTGGCTTAGGGACCTCTGGGACGGACACCGCTTGTATAGCACCTCCTGGGCAGGTGCAAGCAGAGAATCAGTCATGGTGGGCAATAGAGGTCCTGTAGTTGCGGAATTTACAAATTTACCAACAGTTGCTCACTACAACCCCTCATTTCCCCAACCCTTTAGCCTGAAACCTCGATTCTGAAGCCTGGTACATAATTAAGTATGTAATTAATTATGTCCTCAAAAAATACGGTCCGAACAGAAGTGTTCATTGGACACGGCATTCGTTGGACACGGGGGGCGGGGGTATCTAGCGTGGCCCATTCCGTTAGAAGAGCCTGCAAATTTGGATCATGAATATGTTAAGAGAGGAAAATGTGTCAATGCCAGTCTGCCAACTCTCGACTACATCTTTGCTCTTGCACATGGCTAGACCAGCAGAGCAGGCTCCACAGCCGGCAAAGATGGAGGATTCCCAGTGAGAAAAAAATCAGAGCTCACTTCATGCAACTCGATTGCAGTAGGACGTGCCCAGTGAGGCTTTAGAATGAAAATTATGCGCGGAGCCCCGCCCCCACCCCACCCCTTTCAACAGAAAAAGCCTCAAGGGAAAATCAAGCCTCATGTTACACTTACAAAAACATTTATATGATGTTTGGCAAATAAGACCTTTCAAACCCTCGAGGACTCGAAGCGAAGTGCCCCGACTGTAGATGCAGTTGAGAATGGATTGACCAGTGCCGCTCTGCACTTTTGAGATGCTTCATGGTGGTACGTCCAGACAAGCTCTGGAATGGGGAAGGTGGTGCGTGTGTGCCATCAAGGCTGAGTGTGTTTCCTGGTTGGTACTTCCAGGCATATGTATCACCTTCTGAGGAGGGAATCCTCCACTTGTAGATTGGGGGGTTGGTTGTTCACCCATTGGGTTGGGGGTGAAGGGGGCGGGTTCAAAGATTGCGACAGGTGGGGAGCCTGCTCATGATGCCACCGTGATGATATTCCCATTGGTGGTGGTGGGGCGTAGCACCTCATTCAATGTGTTGAAGTTTTCGATGGAGCGTGCGGGCTCGTAGCCATCGTCCAGGGATATGAGGGAGAGATTGCGGGCCAGAATGCCCCCCGCGGCGTTGGCTTCACGAAAAGCCAAGCGCATGCCCTCGACCTGGGGGAACCATCGGATACGAGCTGGCCCCGAAAGCGCGCCCGTGTTCCCCACGACGATGTGTGTAGCGTTGATGCCAAGGGGACTGACAGGGGTCAGCAGGCATAGGAGGAGCAGAACGGCTGTCACACGTCCGGGGGACATTGCTACGGCGCAGAAAACAGGCAGAACTCACACAAACCGGAATCTGCAATGAGGACAAAGTGGTGGCATGACCCTTCACAAATCTACGGGGAGTCAAGAAGCGACGGATACTTGGCTACTGGATGCCTCTGAACCACTGAACCAGGTCCGCATATTGCCTTGAATTTGCCCAGCAGCAGGGCTGTTGCAGGGTTTCTTGGGCTGGTTCAGAGGGTTGAGGACTGGGTCACATGCTTACCTCTCAGAGATTTAGGGTTGGGGGGGGGGGGGCGGTCAACTCGTGGTCTCTGCCACATCCATTATTTGCACAATGCCCTCCCCCCCGCCCCCCAGGGTACACACACATTTTGTCCAAACAACGGCTGCAGCTCAGAAAGGGTGTTGTCTGCACTGTACACGGTCCACCCAACATCCACTGCACCAGTCTAAAACCCAGGGGGCAACCAATGCCACCAATGCCAGCATGCCCAGACCCCCTTCCCTTGCACCAGTTTTAGCAGTCGTGCAACACAATGCCAAGATACCAATGAAACGGAAATATCTCATTGCTGAAAACACAGGCTGCCTAAATCCACAAAGCAACAATTCACGGGAACAATGCCTGTGTACTGTAGACATGGGGACCGTTCGGGCGGAGGTGGTGGGTAGGCGTAGATTCATGGGATCCCTCAGATATCTCTATGCTGCTGACTGAAACCCGCCTCCTTCCCCGCTATGGTAGCACCTTTGACTCAACATTCCCACAAAGTCACCACCAGCAGAGACAGATACGGTGGGGCCACCCAAAACATGATCAGATCGCAGGTGAGCCTTCCCAGGGGCATTGAGATAAATACAGAATCGTCCCGGCGATGGCCCATACACTGCTAACGCCACACTGCCAACCATGTGAAAAACAAACGGGGGTATGTCCCTGCCAAACGGCTGCATTGCTTGCGCACTGCTTCAGCAAATGCTCCCCCCCCGCATCCGCTCATAGGCTGAAATTACTACTTCATCAATCCTTGGGCTTGTGGATGGGGTGGAATTGGTATCCCCCTACACTTTTGGCACATGGTATTGCCATGGGAACTGCTGAGCCAACAACACGGGGGTGGGTGGCAGCCAATATGTGACCCCAAGGGGTGTGCAACCGTTTTGGGGGCTGTAGGGGGGGGGGGGGGGCTTCGTTGACCCAAACCCAGCACCTTTTCGTCGGGCACCTCTGAACGCGCAAACAGACAAAGCTAACAAGATGCACTGTGACCGATCATTGCTCGTGATTGTTTTGCTGCACTACAGCACTTCGCCCATAGGCTATCGAATGTCTCTTAGGCTGGCTTGGGTCAGCTCTCTCTCCCCCGTTGGGCAAATGAAGTACGAACAAGTTACGCTAGACGTTGAGACCACCTGGCTTTGTGCGTTTTTGAATTCCCCTGAAAAATCTGAACATTTTGAGTATAAACACATGTGGTAAAAATAAAAGTTCACCCGTACCAGGTGCCTAAAACAACATATCCGGCGTCTCGGGCGCCGAAAAAGCACATTGTTCCGTGCAACCATTCTGGGGTCCATAGACCCCCCCCCCCCCTTGGGGTCAGGCCCTCACCAGGAGCACCCTCCGTGGCCAACAAATGACAAGGACTTGTACTTCTTGTGATCTTGTTTGCTTTTAAGTACAGCCAGCGGTCAACTGCCAACTGCCAACAACAAAAGCCCATGTGTTGCTTTACCAGTGACAAACTTCCAATGGATGCATCCAGTGCCAAGACTCTGCAGTGTGTAGTGCCCGCTTGCGTTCTCCATGGCAGTGTGCGCAGTTGTTGGGTTAGGCGTTCATCAGCGAGTTTTTCGTGTTTTGCCCGGTACCTATACGATGTCCACGCCATCCGGCATGTCGCGTAGAGTAGTCTCGGCGGCTTTTAGCCCGTGAGCCCGGTACATGTGCCAGGATCTCGAGGCGTGAAGGCTGGCCTGCCCTCCGGGAGTCCGACCAACACCTGTAACCCGCAGCCTGGGCGGCATAAGCGTCCTCCGCCCCATCCTTCGTACTGGCCACACCCAGCAATTGCGTTGGCACTTCCACAACTCCGGGGGTCTATGAGCCACACGTATCGCACGAACCGATCGTGGTCGATTCCGTATTAATCACATTTGGGTAGCCCCACTTGGATGCATAGCATGTCCACGCTAAATGGCTACAAGATACACATCAGATCGCAACAGGCGGAGGCCAGGTGAGAGGGTTGGCGTAGTTGAGGTAGTATGCGTATCTAGTCATGAAAGCGGCCAACATGTCTGGCCCCAAAGGCACGATACCCAATTGCCCAGCCTCCATGGGTCCCAAAAAACGGTGCGCGGAGATTTTCCCGCCGCCCGGGACGGCCCACAGAGCCAACACGGCTAGCAAGTCTACCAAGCACCACCTATGCACTGGGGTTGACCGCACCCTTGCCTAGAAGCACGCCATCCCGCCCGCCTCGGGGCTGTACATGGCTGGGGGGTACTGCGCCTAGAAAGACTTCGGGCTCACCACCGCCGTGGCCGTATGCGCCGCCGACATCAACTTGCGCAAATCCTCCTTGTGGTACACAAGGGGCAGGGCATGGTGTCCCAACAAGCGCACATACTCCCTCTCCGCGGGCATTAGCATCTGTACCCCATTCATCCAAACGGACGGCACCCCTTGGTGCACCTGCTGGCCCTCCATCCACATCCAAAAGACGTGCATTTTGACCACATTGGAGCCCATTTTGACCCCATTGGAGCCCAGTGCCACCACGTCCCACGCGAACAGCAGAGCCTCAGCTTCGGCTACTGCGTCCACCCGAGAGCCTCCCAGCCAGACCATGTCATCGGCCTAGGCCACAGTGTGGAGGAGACAGGCAGGTGTACATACACCGGGGAAAGCTCGAGCAACTATCTTCACCCGGACCTCCCCGATGGGGCTGTAGTCCAGGGGGACAGAGGGCACCCCTGCCTAGACCCCGTGTTGTACTCGCCCGTGGTATGGTCCACATCCTCCGTGCCGCCCATATCGAGCACCATATCCTCGATGAGGGAATGGTGAAGGCTGCACAATTGCATGTCGTACCCCACCACCCGGTGGACCAAGTCCCAGGCCAAGATCTCGCACTGCGTGCGCACTGCGTGCATATTGCGCACACAGAGGCTAGGATACTCACGCAAGAATACCTGTCACCTGTTTACTAGGGGGAAGACTGAAAGGTGTCAATACCATAGGGTTGGCCAGGTGTCCATCGATACTTCTGGTTGTAGTTATAACCAACAGCATCGTCGAAGAAGAACTGTCCGGTCCTGGTGTCGACTTGCCACCATCGACTATCGGCGATCGAGAGCCTTCCAGCGACGATGACCACGTTTACTTCTCTGCAGTTGTGGACGTGGCCATACCGATCGATGATCTCGAGCATCTCGGTTCGAGAATCACCTTGAAGTCGACAAAGGTTTTGGTGCACGTACTATCTGTCGGGAAGAGTACTCTGCAGGGCGAATCGAACCGCCTCTACGGATACGAGGCTCGCTGCAGTGTCGACAATGACGACGTCGAGATCCGGGTTGTGTTGACTGTGTACACTTTGTCGATGGGCCTCTTCTAGGGGGAAATGGTTGACAATTCAAATATGCCACATCCTAAATGCTTGGGAAGCCAAAAAAACCCTGGTACGGAACCAAAACAAAAACTTGTGAAAAGGGGCCAAAACTAGGGTTCGAGTATTTGCCGACATCCAAAACTTCGCACTGCGTGCATGGCATTCCCCCAAGACACGTGATCTGGTGAACCAAAGGCGTGGCAGACATCACCCAGAACTGGCCACGCTTCATCGGAGAGTGTTCCAGTGGTGGGTTTTGGGTGAAAAAGTGTAAATTTGAGTTAAGACAACTAAAGCAAAAGAGGATTGGACACATCAAAATACTTCCCCTCCCCCATGTCCAACGAACAATTTTGTCCACAAAAAATACGGTCCGCACAGCAGTGTTCATGGGACACACCGTTCGCTGCGCGCAACAATATTGTGAAATTGCGGTAACACATCCCTAGGCACAAGTTACCCATTCCATCCAAAGCATAATGCGATGGGGGCCTCCAATTAGCACTTTTCAGAGTAGAAGCCTTTTTTGTGGTCCCGCTTCATGCGGAAAATTTGAGCATGTCTCCCCAGGTCCCAGGCTTGGGGCCCTTCTTGTTCTTGGCATGGGCAGAAGTGGTGGTACTGCTTGCACCTGGCCGGGAGGTGTATCTCCTCCCAGCCAGGTGCAAGCAGAGAATCAGTCATCGTGGGCAATAGAGGCCCTGTAGTCGAGGAACACCATTCCCTCACAACCTGCTTCACAAATTTGCCCACCATTACTGCAAGATACATCACAACAGCCCGTCATTTACCCAAACCTTTAGCCTGAAACCGCGGTTCTGGAGCCCAGTACCTAATTAAATACCTAATTGATTAGGTCCTCCAAAAAATACGATCCGAATGGAAGTGTTCATTGGACACGGGGGGGGGGGATAGAAAAAATGAAACATAGAAAATCTAAAAGATGTCAAAATCTCCTGTCAAGAGCAGGAACTGCAGCTTCGAAAAACACAAACAACAAAAATCAAAGAACACGCAATAAATATGACAAATAAGCTTTACTGGGGAAACTTTAATGAACACACCTCACAAACCAAAAAATCAGGGAGGACTATTGCAATTTCGGATGGGATGTGACAAGAAATCAAGTCATGGGTGGCAGGGCATAGGGATATTGTGGGCACACTTTCAACAAATTGTACATTGATGCTTACAAACGAGACTGTTGATGGCATAGTGTGATACACATACTGTGAGCTGGAAAACGCTAGACATGCCAAAGACCACGGCCAAGGGCCGGGCTCAGGGCAGTCCTTCCTGCCCCATTTCTGTCTGAGACTGGTGCCCCCACCCGGATAGCTGGGAGGCACAGAACAGAAATTTCTGTTTGAGCCCCACTTAAGCACTCTGCCTTGTCTGCGGGAGGGATGGCATGATATCACAGGGCATAAGTGAGTTATTAGAGAACGGACACAAAGCTGATGGTGGGAATACAAAGAAACACATCAAAGGTGGCTATAACCCCACTCCACAAACAGGTGAAAATGTATGCAGGTCCACTGAGTGCCTATGACTCCGTCCCGAGACACTACACGTTGCTGAACGGAAAAGTGTGTCTTGTGGTGAGGCAGTGGATTATATCTCTGATTTGGCATGCAGCGCAGGTATTTGCCCACTTGGGTGTGACCTTGTAGCAGAACTTAGGCATGGCTTATTTTGAACAATACTGCCCATGCCACTAGAAATGATATGGAAAGACCCGGCTGTGCAGAAGAGCATGGCTAAGGGCCAGACTGTACCCAGCCTGTCATGTCCCAGGCGAAGCCTCCTTTTGGTCTGCACTGACCCATTTGGCTGGAGTGCCAGCCAAAAAACGACCATGGGGGAATCCTTGCACTGCGCGCGCACTGCACGCTACTTTTAGACTAGATCCTCCCTAAAGAACCCCCAGGCACACCCCTTCCAAATGCCCTCAAATTTAGGTCACCCAAACTACCCTAGCTAAAGACAAATGCAAGCTACCTTCCCACACATGAGACATCATGCAAAATGCGGAAAGCCACACACATATCCTCTTTTCTGTTCAATTGTCAACTAATAACAAAATCAGAATGCTCCAGAGTGGCGGCATTTGAAAGCTCACTCACCCTACCAGCTAGTGCCAAAGCCTCGTATGTGTCCACCTCATCCTCAACTGGACCGGGGGGCAAAGTGGCTTGCAGGAGGGAATCCACGTCAACCTCTGGTTTCCACTTGTGGTACAACCACGCATCCTCATCAGCAGTGATGCGGCCTCGCATAGGGCATTCGACTGTGGTCAGGCAAAAACCGGGGAGTCAGTCACCCCAACTCAAGCGCCCACACCATAGTGGAGATGAGCAAAAAAGTGTGAAAAGGGGTGGAAATGGAAGGAAATCATATTTAGGAGCAATAGTCCATGGGGCTTCTACCCATTCCAGCCCCCAAACTCACCCAAGGGGCAAGTCGCGCGGGTTTCTGGAGAGCTGCCGCCCTGTATGACAAGAGGCTCCCCCCTCCGTCCTTTAGGTTGCCTCACGTGAAAAGGGGTGGAAATGGATGAAAGTGGGTGAAAATCCAAAAATGCCATATCCCCCATGTGGAAGAAGCATCAAAACCTACGCTAGGGGCAATAATGATGCCCCCTGGTATCACAAAGTATGGGTCTCCAGGACGGCTAGACACCCAAATAGACGCACTGCGCCCGCACTGCGCTTAAGGCGCTCCCCCATTGAAGAGAATCTCCGGACAGAGTACACCTCAGCGAGAACGGAGTGTTGCGCGTGGACAAGCGCACATTGGGGTCACTGGGCCCCAAACAGTGTATACAAATCGCGAAGCCAGGCTCATCCTCCGACCTGGACACGGGGTGCGACTACAACGTTACCTGCTCACAGGGCAGGCACACCCTCGAAGTGTGTTGGATTTCACGCTTGCCATAAGGCGTTTGATGTATCACAAGAATAACAATAAATTGGGGGACACCGGGTTCCCACAGTTCTGGTACCAGAGTTCCGCTAATTTTACAGCGACTGCATTTCTGCTGACTTCCATTGTGCTGCTGTGTGCATATGCTACTGCTTCTTGGTGTCCTTTGTGCTAGTGAGAAAGGAAAAGGCATACACCCCTCAGCACAACGGGCCGAAAAAAATTTTCTCAACTGCACAACTGCTTACGGGCTTGTCCAACGACCACCCCCTGGTCAGACATTGCTTTTTGGTCTGAAAATAGCAGGGGCATTCATATTCAGAAAGTGTCACTAGTCACCATTTGGCTAGAACGGGTTGACTTTGGAGGTGCAACGTATGTGTACATTTTTTTTTTGGTTCAGACTAAGATGAGCTGGTGTAGCCGCTCACTTCACAATACTCGAGATAACCTCTCAGGATCAAGGTTCAGAGCTGTCCAGTGCTACCATGATCCCACAATGGCCGTGTTAGCGGATCTGACACAGGTGCAACGTATGTTTTGTGGTTACGGTAGGCCCCCCCCCCCCCAAAGAAAAGAGTGATCTCGTCCCATCACATAACACAAAAGCTGTCACCCACATCCCACGCCAGTAACAAGAATAACCAACTCAGATTTGTCCTTTGCTCAGAGTGAGCATGATGGAGCCAGGCTGCTGGCTCAGCGCCATGGCAGCTGGTGCCACTTTGTCGGCGCCAAAATAGTACAGAGCTGGGGCAAGAGTGCCCGCGTGCGGGCAGAATGTGCTGCTGACTGGCAGCAGGAACACAGAACATCAACTAAGACAGAGAACGGGGTTGCCTGGGATCATCCCCTCGGTGGTGTCCTGGCCCACCCCTCCCCACACAATCGTCCTGATCCTGTCACACTGCCTCAAAACTTCAGTTATTTGCATAACTTCAGTGTACTTGCCTTTTTGGCAGGCATTGGAGGTTGAGGCAGTGCATTCAGCTTTGAAAAGTCAAAGGCCTGTGACTGAGGGATTGTAGTCTAAAATTATATATGTTAGAAGAGCAGCTGCATGGTGCACACAGTGCGTAGGCAACAGTCTGGGGAGTCGGCCATACAGGCAAAACACCCCAAGCCCGTGCACAACCAGCACAAAATAAAAGGTTTTGTGTGTACAGAAAGGACAAGCCCCTGCAGGACATTCAGTGTCAAGTGTGAACGGCCCAACCCCAAGGATGACCCCGTGCTTAACAGAGCCAATCAACAGTGTGGTACAACAGGGGAGTCCAAAAGTGCCAAGATCTCCGAGAAAAAACACTATCGGGGGGAGTATTTGCACAGTTGAGTTTTCGCCCGACTCCCTGTATGAAAATCAGTTTGAAAATCAGAAATCAGAAAAACTTCGTGCTTGTTGTGAACAAATGATACTGAGATCCAGATTTCATTGTTGGGCACAGCAAGACAGAAACAGAAAGCAAAAGGAAGAGGAAACACTACACACACGCAATAAAGCTAATGCAGGATTCAACAAGAGGATTAAATGCATATTGATCTCTGGGATCATTTGCAGTGCTTCTGCAGACTTATTCATTCATGTGCAGCTGAATTTTTGCAATCTGTCGTTTTACAGAAACGTCAATGTGCATTGTACTTGACAAGAGACATGTTCGCAAAACAGGAACTTGAGCTCCGTGTGTCGTCCAATGCCATACTGCTGCAAACTCGCAGCCATTATTCAATAACGTGGTTTTTGACTGTTTCCTGTCGCTGTGATTGCCAGCAACCCCCCAGAAAATCGATCATTGCCAGACAACACTGTATTGCACTGCCGGGTTTTCGGCAGTCACTCGGCATTAATTCGGGTTTGAAGAGTGTGTACAATCTACTGCAGACAACCCCTTCGCGTTCCTTTGCTTTCTGCAGTGTTGGGGGGTATTGCACTCAAGCTGAATGTGACGTTGCGAGGGATAAAGTGTAAATTTACACTGACATCTGGAGCCCTCACCGAACCTCACCTCTGCGTGCACAAACTCGAGGCATTTTGTTTGCCATGGACTTCCGGACACCTGTGCAAGGATACGTCTCTCACGTCCTCTGTGACTGCCTTCTTGTCCACAATGTACAGTGAAACAGCGGATCTGTCACTCTGGGGGAGTGTTTGCCCGGCGTGCGCCCGCCACGCTATTTTTGAGTGTCCAAGACTTTAGTCCCAGGCTTCCTCTCCACTAAGCCCCAAAGCACACCAGAAAATGCCATTGGATGCGATCAATACAATCAAACCCACTTTCCACCCAGGAAACCCGGTAAGTTGTGGGACAGGCCCGAAACTGGGGTTCGGGTGGTTGCTGAGTGATCGGAAATCGCTGTCAAATGATATACTGCTCGTGTGCAAACAACTACGGCTTCGACTTTCTGGCCCGGGTGCACGCTGCGACTTATGCTGCGCTCATCATCAGCGTATACGAACCAGTGGTACAGACCGGGGCTGCGTACATCAGTGAAACTGCGGTGCGGCACCTAGTTCCGGTTCTCAGGGAAACTAGACATGAATAGCTCTGTGCTACAAAATTTTGCTTTTTTTTGGGGGGGGGGGGCAAACCAATATGAGCTGGCGTAACCTGCTCATTGTATGGCACTCGAGATAACTCTCGGGATCAAAATTCCAGGTCTAATCCCACAAATGACCGTAGCAGCGGATAGTGAGGATGATCTGACTTTGATACCAGGTTATGCAGTGGGACACTGCCACGCCCGTGGGCTTCCCAGTGTCCAGATGAGGCACAAAAGACCGCAGGCTGAAAAAGAGACAACTGCTCTTATGCTCCGAAAGATCATTTTTTGTGCCTTGGGACGAGGGCATCCCCTCTCCCACTGGCGCCGGATTACTGTCATGACCGTGAAGTTTGGAGGGTGCACTCGCCACAAAAGACGTGGGAACTGTGACACAGGACCAGGCACTTCCGGACCACGACGTGCTGCCCATCGGTGTGCTGCATCTTCATGCATTCTGCTCTGGGACCACAGCCACTCGCACACGGGCCACTACCGCCGTACTAGAGGGCTGGTCTGCCGTTAGAGCATGGGCCGTGTAAAGCAACCGGTGGTCGGTGCAGCACCAAAAGGTGCGCCCCATCCCCTCCGTTGGGTGATCCACAACAAAACGCAAGGCACAACGGACGCCTTCGGGATTCTTTGCCCCCTTTGCCCACCTTTTCCGACCCCCTTGCGTTTCCATGCGTGTTTGCCCCCCTCCCCTCCCCCTCCCCATTCCCCTTCCCGCCGCACCAAAAGATATATAGAACGATACCAGGCGGCTGGTGCCGATGCGGGAGAAGGGTTCTGCGCCTCACGCTGAAAAGCCAGGGCGCAAAGGGGGGGGGGTACTTTGCATGCGTGCGCTGGATTGTTCGACGCATTTGGCGGGCACTGCCAATGGGCCGCGGGGTGGGGGGGGGGGGGGCGTGGGGGCCATTGGCGGCCGTGATAAGTGCGCGCGTGTGTGGGATGGCAGGGTGCGTGTATGCGTGTGTGGCCGCATGGCCAACTGGGGTTTCCCACAGGGGCGCTCAAAAGACAGGGAAGGGGGCGCGGGCAGTCAGAGATGTGGAGGCGACTCCAAAAGACAACAGCCCACCAGACCAGAAATTTCTTGCTCCTGAGCGAGCAATACCGTGGCAAAAGGGACACTTATCAAACACCTGGAGGGGGCTGTCATTGCTTCTTCCCGCATCACACTTCAGGTCCTAATGCACAGCAACCGTTGGGAAGACGGGGCTGGTCTACAGCTCGACGGCATGGCCAAAGTGGTGTCGGAAGCATTCTGCAATGTGCGGAACCCGCTTGAACACTATGGTACACTTTGTGTCGGGAGACCCTGCGGGCCCAACTCTCCTGCAAATTGCAAAGCGACCCTGCAGCAGTCCTTCCAACAATGCCTATCCCTGCGAACAAATGCAAAGACCTCTGGATGATACACGATGGTTTGCATAAGACACATCGGAAGCTGGTGAGAGTTAAGTCGTGGAGCCTGTGAGGATTTGCATAGGTCAGGTCCACTGTGGACAGGCTGCAGGTGGAATGGGGACCACCTCTACAGGACAGTTCAGTTCAAATCGAAACCAGGAGCACGGGATGGACTGCCAAGAGATCAAGATAGAAAAGTATCTCCTCTGGGGGAAGCAGGGCTTGTGGCACAACCCTTGTACTCAAGGGTCGTTCCGGTGAAAATTCATCGAAAACCAGATCTCTGCCGGAATGCCAAAGCCTTAAAAACTGCGACCACGGGTTTGAACAAATGCGAGGAACAATGTACACCTGCAATGGCTAAAATGAAACATGCCCTCAAATCCGGCGAATTTCGGCACCATTGCTTACTCTTACCATGTGGCTGTCCCGCGCACAGCGCATCTTTTGCTCCCATGACAGCGCCCACACTGTCCGTACTGTTGGTTCGGAGAAGCCTCAAAAGTCCCACTTGTTGTAACTGCGGACATGTCGATTTCAACTTTCCTTCCCGCGAACCCCCAGACACACTGCGTAGGGAACCTAAGCATTTTTAAGACCGTTTGGGCGTGTTTCTGCACAGCGCATGCACGACGCCCATTGGGCTGACTTTGCACAAACTGACCTCAAATGCACCCAACCACTCAAAACCCAGCACGCACAATTCAAAAGGTATCCCTCAACATCTTCTTGTTCCCATCCAAACGTCACGCACCACCTTACACAGCTGAAAGTGCGCTCGAGCCCTATGGCATCTATGAATATTATGCTCCAGGCCTTTTGACGGTTGTTAAAATCTTGCTAGCACGACACTTGGCAGTCGACCAACTGTCCAAGATAATGGTAATGGAGACTCCGAACACAGTATGGCACGTAAGATCCATGCGGCGGCACCAATTCACCACCTTCACCTCACCTTGGTAATACCCCCACTTGGACTAACAATGCAATGTCCTCTGCCGTCAAAATTTATGACGTGTATGAGAAGAGGGTCTAAGAAAGGGGACATAGGGAATATGAACCAAGATGCACCCCCTGTCCAAAGACCCAAGAAACATATTCCCATACTCTCTGCACACATCGATTGAAAAAGGCAGATTGATTCACAGAAAGGCACTTATGCTGGCCTATGCTCCCATCACTCTGCATTTCCTCTTGGTTGTAGGTCAAAAATGGCCAAATCTGTGCACAGCATACAGTGCACCCCCTGTACATGGCATTTTTGCGTGGTCCATGCAAATTGGTGCCTTGATTTGCTCCACATTCGAGCAAGAGGGCATTCGCAATGGGGGCACGGCAGGTTTGCGAATTCAGTAGTCACTGACTGACATAATTATTCTTACCAAAGCAACTTAACTCCGCCTGGTCAGCAGAGATGAAAGCGGTACCTCATGGCATGCAGAAAAATCTAAGAACACACTCAGAAGCAAGCAACAGTACATTACAGTACAGTACATTTTCCCCAGTGGTGAGGAAGTGCAGGCTATTTGTCGAAATATCGCTGTTGCCATTTATTGCAATAGTACTGCCACGGCCCGCGGTTTGGTGCAAATCAAAATACCCCGATCCCCAATATATACGTATATGCAGTCACAGAAAATTGAATGGGCGAAAGGCATGCAGTATTGTGGCACAGAGCTACATTGAAGCTCCACCTATGAGCTCCAAGAGCCCTTGGGGAGCAGGGGCTCATTCGTGCTATGGCGGAGTGGGAGCTGGTCGTTGGGCAAGCCCGACTCTAACAACACGATTCTTGGGGGGACGGACCAAAAGCCATGCATGATCGGGGGGTGGGGTTGAGTGTCGTGGCACAGGGGGGGCCAGGCTGGATCACATTGTCCCAACGGAAGGAACAGCATCGAGATCAGACTGCTTGTGGCGTGTCCCTGGCACACTCGATCTCTTGATAGGGGTTTGGGGGTGTCTGCTTTTTTTTTGGAGGGGGTTAATGCCATAACTGCAGCCAGAGCTGTGCACACGCGGCATGGGAGAAAAAAATAATACACAAAATGGTGAATGCGAAGGGAAGGATGGTAAACAGGTCTGGCTGGCAGACCGGCATTGTGGACGGAGCCTCCGGCAGACTTGCTGCCGTCTGTTCAACAGAGCACTCCATTAGGTGCTGACTGGGATCGACTCACTCTGGAGACATGTCGACTGCGGTGTCTACGTGTGTTTGCGCGCGCGCGGCGCGTGCGTGTGTGTGACACCCGAGACAAATTAAAACATGCACAAGCTGTGCAGTTCAACGTCTCTAGATGTTACTCTGTAGCTGTAGCCGTCAATTGCAATGTGTGTGCGTGGGTGGGTGGGCGGGTGAATGGATGCATCTGCTCGGTACTGCCATTGACGGACACCAATGCGCAGCAATGTCAGGGCAGTCTGAGTTCGAAGCCGAGAACACCAAATCTTTATTAAACTGTCTCTCCCACTTCTGTCGGGCGCTGGCGTTGGTCCAGTGCTCGCTCTCCCGTACCCTGACTTGAAAAGACGACCGGGCCTGATTTGTACAGGTTCCTTTGGTTCCTTTGCGGGCCCTGAGGTAGGCGAGGGGGTGTTCGACGTCTGGGTCTCCAACGCCTTGGTTGCCGGGGGAGCTATTATTTGTGCAGACAACATGATTCTGTGTTTCTGTGTGTGCAGGTCATGAGCCGTGGCAGCCGATGAACGCCCCCCTTCCACGGGCCATGACCGTGTCATGATGAATACGCAGCCGACGTGCGCTGCAAGGTGCAATCGGTTGCGATCTGGGCACGCTGCATTCTGGTGTGATATGCATACTAAGCGAAGGTGCAAGTAAAACCATTGGTAGACTTACCCCGTAACACAGCCACCTGCTATGAGCTGCTGGATTGCAACCACTCAAAGGCACACAACCTCAAAGAGAAGCGGGAAGGAAAAACGATGCAAATTCGTGTGTGGAAGACGAAGTGCAAAAACGCACTGACAGAGGGGGAATGTACTGCATATCAGCTTTTCGGCCTAATGTCTGCATGCAAAGCACGGCCGCGAGGGGCGCCCCATTGATTCTTGCAGGGGGCCTGCGCCTGGTTGTGGCTTGCGCCAACCTGCCATGCCCCATATTGGACACGTGTGTCTGTGTCTGTGAGTGTGAGTGTGTGTGTCTTCAAGATTTCAAATGATGCGCAAACTGTGAGGCCCAACTCTCCTGCTATTGTGTGTGTATATGTGTGGGCGCACGCGCGCGCGCATGTGCATGTGCACGTGCTTATATATGCGGGTGATATATGCGGAAACTTGTGAGCGTTGCCCGCGCCTCGCGCGAGATTCGGTAGGACCCAGCCCCTTGTGATCACGCCTGACCTGGTGGACGCCGGTGGCAGGTCTGGTCGTGTGCAGGGCTGTCGTTGGAGGCAGAGTGCGGCATGTGAAGGCTCGGTGGGAGTCGCAGGAGGCCGGAAGACCTCATATGAACCGCTTGGCTCCCACTGAGTTGCGGGTGCAACAGCGGCAGATACAATTGAGTGGTACATGGCACGGGTCTGATGCCTAACAAAAATCAATTCCATTGGACACAAAAAGACAAAAAAATGGTCCAATGGAGGCAGCACCGCATCACGCGTACTTGCTCTCCTCCGGCCTCAGTGGGGACGGGGGCAGCCTCAGCACAATGGAGTGCGGGCTCCGGGGGCTGCGGGGGGTGCGCTGACTGGCCCCCGTGCGCAGAGGTGACCCCCTGCGGCCCGCCGACTGCTGCAGGGGCTGCAGCCGGGGCCCGCCGGGGCCCGCGGACAGCGACGGAGGGTGGCGCGCCGGGGGCGGCTGGTCGGCGAGCACCGGGGCGGCGATGTCCGTCGGCGGCCGCACGAAGCACATGGAATCGAACGCGTCGAGCTCGTCGTCCACGGAGCCGGCCCGGTCCGAGGACTGGATGAGGGCGGGGCAGCTCTGGGCGCCCACGTCCGTGTCGCTCATGCTCCCGGAGGACACGCTTTCCATGGACAGCGTCTCGCACATCGGGCCCTCGCCGTACAGCTGCGCGATGTCCGCGCTGTGCGCGCGCGCGTCGAGCCAGCGCGGGCTGTCGTCACAGCCGGAGCCGGAGCCGGAGGTGTCGGACCGCTGGGACCTGGCGGAGGACTGGCGCCGGCACGACGGGGACGGGAGCTCCCCGTCCGCGCGGGCGCTTTCGGGGCCCTCCGAGCCCCCCCACCGGGGGCTGTCCATGTCGAAGAGAGACATCCCGTGGGCCCCCGGGGGGGCTTCGCCCGGCAGCGGCTTGGGGTGCGAGGAGGAGCGGCGGCACTTGTACCGGAGGATCGTGGACCGCCGCTTTGCCGGGGAGCCGCACCGAGTGGGGGAGTCCGGCAGGGCCTCTGGCGAGGACGCGCCCTCGGACTTGTCCGGCGAGGACGCGCCTCCGGACCTACGGCCTGGGCTGCCGCGGTCGGGCTGCCACGTCAGCGGCGGGATCAGGGGCCAGCACATGGAGTTGCTGCGGAGCATCCATCGGGGGTCCGTGCACAGCGGCGACGCCATGAACGAGTGGGCGAACGTCGTCGGCTGCCGCTGGCCGGGGAGGTGGTGGCGCGGCAGCGACGTCTCGTTGGCGAGGCGCATGAGCTCGCGGTGGTTGAGGGCGCCGTGCGGCGCGAACCGGAACTTGGGCGTCTGGAGGATCAGGACAAAGATCGTGGCGTCCAGGAGCACGCGGTCCTTCGCGTCGCTGGGCCGCAGGTGCGAGAAGTAGTGCTGGCAGTCGTGCAGCGCGGCGGCCGCGATCGCGCGCTCGCGCAGCGCCTGCCGCAGCCGGACGTTGTGCTGGGCGAGGGCGTGGGAGAACTGCTCCCGCAGGACCCAGTACAGCTCCCAGATCACGCGCTGCTTGATGACGTCCGGGATATGGCAGGTCGCCAGGTGGTGCGCCGACAGCTGCCGCTTCTCGGGGATCGCGCCGGGCGCCTGCGCGGTCTTGCGCAGGTGCTTCTCGAGCTTCCGCTCGCTGGCGCGCCAGTACTGCAGCATGGCGTCCAGCAGCTTGTGGCGGTTCCGGCGGGACTCGATCCGGTGGGCGCGGAGCCGCTTCTTGAAGCGGACCACGTTCTTGATCATGCTGAGGGCGTGGACCCACACTCGCGCGGTGGGCAGCCACTTGAGCGTCCCCACCAGCACCTGCATGACCTCCACGAGGACCGTCGCGGGGCCCACGAGCCGCCGGATGGGGTGAGTCTTCGCGAAGAGGCTGTTGAAGTGGCGCCGGTCCAGCGACCCGTTGTCGGCGCCGGAGGAGGAGGCCACGGACCACTCCTGGTCCTCATGCAGGCCGTCGAAGTCTTGGCTGGGGTCAAAGGAGTTCATCGATGAGGGGTGCTCGGCAGCTGCCTCAAAGCACGTGGGACCTAGAAAGTCAAAGCAGGGGCGGCACAGGGTGCTGGCTCCCTTCTCGAGGGATGCGTCGGAGGCCGGTGGGGGCAGGGGCACCCCATTCAAAAGGCAAGGCCGCTCTCCGGCTTTCGCAAACAGCCACCCGTCAACGGCGTTTTCGCCCGACAGTAATCGCCCCGAACCGTTTTGCCAACCCCACTGGGACCGATGCACAGACGCTCCTGACACACCCACTCTGGGGCCTGTCCCCTTCAAATGCATCCCTGCCCGTCCTCGAAATTCCAGGAGTATGTTAAACAAGAGGGGGAAAACTTGTGGCCGTCCAACGCATAAGGCAAATGGGGCGCAGAGTCTTTAAATACTTGGCGGCCACTAACCAACGGCGGTTTGTTGATCCCCAACAGCAGTTCGCAAGTTGACGTGAAATGGGAATAATGGGGAGTGCATGTCACTGTTTTGAAAAACGGGGGAAATGGAACCACTCAAATTAAACTATGCACAATCGTGCACGCAGAGATACGGTGGCTTAACACAAAACAAAATGTGCCTACACTTGCTTCCACCTCATGCATTGGCATTTGGGAGGACAACCTATGGAAGAGTATCACAATCCTTCCCAAAGGCATTGGTGATGGTCCATCCAGCACACTTTGAATGAGATCACCAAGACTGTTGTTTGTGTTCTCAGCTTCCCTGGGTCACTAATTTCTATACGCCATAAAGGAGGATACTGCAGATGAGCACCCGCATAGCTGCTTGCAACGTGCTTCACACAGCAATGTATATTAGCGCGCAAACGACCAGTTGCCACCACCAGTGCAGAGATTGTGCGTGGAGAAGGACATTCTGCTGACAGCGGCCGCCCGGTAGCATACCGTGTTGGCACCCAAGACATGGAAGGATGAGGGGCTGTTGCTTCAGCTACTCAGATTTGAGGCCCGTCATGGCCAGGTCAGTGTCACCGTCCCCAAGCTCCGAGCTTTGACCATCAGCCACTCTTATTTACTCAACCACGATGGACAGTCAATACATGGGCACCAACGGCAGGATTCGGCTTTACAAATGCGCAATATGGGACCACACCATATACCAGAAATGCAGTGAGGAAAAATCAACAAGGAGTTCCAAGAGGCCCAGCTACCGGAACTGGACACCCTCGTGGATGAAAGCTCAACAAACCTAATCATTGTAGAGAAGCCCAGGCCGTTTTAGGAGTGGCGACTGCAGGGTGTCAAAGCACGGTACCAAGAAACAGAACCCATGCCATGGATTGCCCCCCGCCCTGTGGGTGCCTTGTGGGGGATCGGCCACCAGCTAGTGGTGTTTCGTGGGCTGTCGGCCCCCAGTGGGTCCATGAAATTGGCAAAGCAACCACCCAGCACCATCCCCCAGAGAGAGAGTTCGTGCACCGTGCGCGCACCTAACCGGATTCGAACAACTTCAAAAGAAATGGTTTACCTTTGAAGCCCTTGTAAATACTGTCCCTTAGTGGGTGGGGGAAGAGTTATGGCAGGGTGTGAGGGCCCCCTTGGGCGAGCTCAGATGCAAACAGTGCAGCAAAAAGCCGAAAGATGACAAATTATTGCACCAATCCCAGTTTTGCATGTGGCTGCACTGCCCAAGTTCCTTCTGCAGTGTCAGGTACAGTTTGGGGAAAAGCATAGACGCCAACGGCATGTAGCCTCTAAATTAGCTGACACGATTCACACAACAACCCCAGTACAAGGGGGGGGGGGTAGGGGATAAATTTGCCAGGGGACAAATTCAACGGGCATGATTTCGGAAGAGGAAATTTTTGCCACCTCCAGGAATCCTTTCCTGGTGGGCTTTGGATGGTTCCTTTTATTTCCTGGTAGGTTCCCGATGGTTCCTCGTATTTCCTGGTGGGATCTGGAGGGAAACAAACACATCTTTGTCAGACGCGGTGTGTATACAGGAGGGGGACAACTTCGAGAGGGGAGAATTTTGCGGGGAAATTTTCGCCGTTAAGAAGTTGGGCGAAATCTCCGAAATTGTCGCGGTGTGTGACCAACAACTTCACTGTGAATTCAGATGTAGGTAAGTACTGTGAATTCAAGCATGTGCAACAGTATACCAGGCAGAGGGAAGGGATGCTCCCACATAGGGTGGAAACATGCAACACCAAATTGGCAACCATCTAAATGTTGCTCTGCATGAGCAGTTCGCCAGGGGCACCCCCTAGTATGTACATTGCAATACTAATGGTGCACTCCCGAATTGCATCTAGTGATAATCTGAGAAGCCAAAAGTGTCCAACGGCAGCTCTGAATCGTCCAAAGAAACGCCACATATGGGCACAGTGCAGATCCTCAAAGACAGACACAAGGAGCAAAACAAAAATGGAAGAAGCAGCACAAATGCTGAAAAGAAATGGGAACCATGTGGGGCGCACAATCCCATATGCCTCTTGGAACCAGCACCACCCTCCGGGAGCCCTTTGATGATGAGATGCGTTTTTTTATTTTTCACTGAGGACAGTGCTTTTCAGTACAGCCAGCGGTCAACTGCCAACTGCCAACAAAGGCCCATGTGTTGCTTTACCGGTGACAAACTTCCGATGGATGCATCCATCGCCAAGACTCTGCAGTGTGTAGTGCCCGCTTGCGTTCTCCATGGCAGTGTGCGCAGTTGTTGGGTTAGGCGTTCATCAGCGAGATTTTCGTGTTTTGCGCCAAGGGCACTCCTACCACCCTCTCACTCTCTCACTAGTGGACACTGCCCTCATCATCACACACGTCTCCACCAACGGAATGTGCGCTAACTCTTGCTCTGGCAAGGCTCGTCGCCCAGTGTGTGTGCAGTTGCCCATAATGCTAATGTAATTCTTGTGTCTGGCCTCTTAGCCTTCGCACATGGGCACCCCAAGGGGGAGAGCACACGCCCCGCCCTAGGGGCAGCAAACTGTATCTAAAAGCTCCAATAATCGCCATGGGGCTTCCCTGGGCGGTGGCAGCAGCGTGGCACTCGGGCTTGTGGAGCGTTGACGACCTCCTCAACAGGTGCCACAGATGCGCGTTGCAATGTGCAGATTGCCATTTGTGCTTTGGAGGATCTTTGGTGTTGCTATGGCCATAAAGACAATGATCAAGAGGGCCAAGGGAAGAGCAGCCATCGGTGCCCTCAGGCCTGAGTCCCACTCGGTGCAGCACGTGCACAAGAGGTGTCCACTGCCTGGGTCAAGGTACACCTCGCTAAATGCGCCTGTGTGGGTGCCTACACAGGCACTGTGGTGGCACTGATGGACAGTATGTGACGGCGCCTGATGGCGCATTGCTGACAATTTGTGTTGCGGCTTTGCCGCGGATTTGCTCAGAGGGCGTTGTGCTTCACAACAACAGTGGCCTCTGGTGGCGACACCAACACTGATCCCGGAGTAACTTGTAATTGGCAGGGAGGGAGACGGATGCTTGCCTGCCGAGACCAAGACTATTTTTGAATTTTTGAATTTTGAATTTGAAGTTTTTGTGCATACAAAAATTTGTGCTACTGCAGCACAAAATTTGAAAAGGGGCCGGGGGTGTGGGGGTGGTGTGTGGGGGGGGGGGGGAGGATTCATGAATTCAACTTCCGGTCACATTCCAATCTTCCAGGAAAGCCCTTGGGATAGCGCTTTGGTATGAAAACCCACACACCACGAATCAACTCTTTTGGCAACACCTCCTTTATTTGAGAAGGTTTGAAAAAGTGGTGGGTGGTTCACGGCCAAAACTCCACTCAGATTTCAGCGATTTCAGCCATCTGCCCAAACAAATCCTCCTCCAATTATCCTTCTCCAAAAAATATCGCCCTGCCTAACAGAAAACACTCGAACAAAGCTGCAGACCAACAGCATGCAACCGCAGCAAACAAGAGTTCAAAACGCTGGCAAAGGTAAAATTATATTTGGACTGTCGCATAACAGCCAGTGTGCAGCAGGGTCGTCAGAGAACTTTTGCTTGCGAAACATGCAACAGACTGCATTTTAGGTATAATCCCCGTTCAAACCAATTGACATGCGAAACAACTTTTGGCGTTTGGACAAGGCGGTGTCTGTGCGGGGGAGGTGGAGGCAATAATCATTCGCACTGCAACAGCTGGATGGTTTGAAAACATTGCGTGTATCATACATTTATTCATGCTAGGCTCTCTAGAATACCGTTCATGGCACTGTTCATGCGAACAGCATGAAGCGACAGCTCATTATATACTCACTGTCTGCCTACCATGCACCGGACGGCCCACTTTTGCGATGTCAAAAAGTAGCACGCATTCCGCCAAACCACGTCCATGGCTCGTAATAAATAGTAGGACTAGCGACCAGCAGTAGCAGGGCGGCGGGGTACGGGGTTCCCACGCGTCGAACAGCAGAGCACACCATCGTTTTTTGGAAGTATATTGCTGAGAAAGCAGCCAGACAAACCGGGAAGATTGACAAAATGTCAGGCTGAGATCCGCATCATCATCAGGTTTGCAACCTGTGCATCAGCAGAGAGCAGTGAGTGCCCGCGACCTCTTTGCATTGCACGTAATTTTCCATCAGCGAAACGCTGCCATAAACAACAGAGAATTGTGCAATGGCCACATGCATATGCACGCGCAGGACTCCCAGACGCAAAAGACAGATACGAATTGTGTCTGCAACCCAGCATCACAAAAAGGAAGAACTGGCGTAACCCTACAGCGCAAGCATTCGTGTCCACAGACATCCAAGCAAACACATCGGACAACGAAAATCCGATGCATGGGTCTCCATACCACCACGAGAGCTAACAGTGCCCAAATGAGTAGTTTATCGGAGATCCTTGAAATCACGGATCGGGCTCGGCCGGCCCAGTAGCTGAAGAACCTGCTTATTCTGACTCCGGAGCCACTCGATCCTTTGCTCCCTTGGCAGTGTAGCTGCATTTACTCCAGCCCGCAAGAGGTTCTTGAAGTCTGCGTCCCCTTGCTTGGGCCACTGCTTATTCACGATGATCACAGGAATTGCTTGATCCAGTGCTGCCTTCAGCTTGTCGCCATAAAACATGCTATCAAATAACAAATGAGTCACCTTTCTGGACATGGCCGGCACCATGGTTCCTCCCAAGGAAGTCACGGCTTCAGAAACTGACTTGTTGTGGGCCCATTCGCCGCACCGGCAAACACGAGCCCCATCCATTCGGTCACGGGCCTCAGTAGGCAGCTTTGCGATCGCTGCTGCCGAGGCTTTGCGCTTTGCTGCAGGGTCGGAATCTGCTGCAGCTGGACACGTCGCAGCACCCGAAGCTCTGCGCTTTGCCGCAGGGACGACGTCCGAATTCGCTTCAGCTGGACGCTTCATGCGAGGCATGGTTGACCCCTCCTGCAGACTGCAAGGAGGATGCAGGGAGGACCAGGAAGGATGCGGTGAGGATGTGGAGAGCAGACAATTGCCGAGTAACCAGGAGGGCGGTACGCTGAACTGGATGTCCCCGCCCGGAACTTCCAACCATTCCTCTCCAGCGACTTCTGCAGCATTGTGTCTGAGGTATTGCTACGCGACTTTCGCGGTGCTTGCCTGTGCTCCACGCCTACTGGACTCCCTGCAGTTGTTGGAAATGCAACCCCCTGTGTGACATTCTGTCTGGTTGTTGTTTCTTTACGGGGCCCTGGACGGTCACACGTTCTTCCCTTCGCATGTTGCGTCGGGTCGCTGCTTTCTGTGGGCCGCTGCGGCCGGTGCTCCTGCTGGTGTCGTTTCCGCGTTCGCGGAGCCCAGTGGTTGGTGTGCTGGGGCTGTGCTGGATGTGACAAGATGTGCCGTTTGCGCCTATGACCGCCTTTGTGCAACATTCATTGTTCCCATCATTCTACACCAGTCTGGCTTAAATGGCGCCGCATGTCTGCACCAAGCGAGGCACCCTCATAGTGTACTCCATATGAAATACATGTAAATTTGTTGTTTTGACATCAGGCTATGCCGATGCTGGGGTCGTTTGACTGTTTTTGCTGTCCCCACACCTCCATCCTCAGGCCGTCCACAACCTGCCTCGCTGCGTTTGTGTGTGCGTGAGGCCCTCCACCCTGCTCCTCCACGCACTGTCCCGGCCAAGTGGGAGCTCGACTGCAACCCGAGGATGATTGGAGGGTGAGAGCTGTATTGGGTTGAGAGGGTTGGCGAAGGTTGGTGGGGGAGCTGCACATCGAGGGCGGCTGTTGCTACTGTTGTTGGTGATGGCAGTTGGATGATTGACTGTTGGTGGGGTACTCTCTCCTGCCGTGGTAGTTTGTCATCGGGGTCGGGGGTACAATAGCGTGGGTACGTAGCCCCTACCATCTTGGGGCCCACGAGACGGGGTTGGTGGAAGGAAACATCAAGCAAAATGGCCCAAAACCAAGTGTTCGACACCCATGGCACAACACACCCATATTGAAAAATGAAGTGCTTTCATGCACAAAAATGCACTAATGGTGGCCCATTACTTCTTGTGGGGACCAAAACGACTCAATTTGCGCACAACAAATGCTACGCCCCCTAGGTCCCCTGGAGCTCTTAGTCAAATTCCTCACACGTTTATCATTGATTACTGTTGATGCAGCAAATGTTTAGAATTGCACATTGGTTGATATCTTCAGCATGAACAGCCCGTCATGGCTGTGCTTGTCATGGGTGTGCTTCATCCACGTCATCTTGTGTTCAGGCGCAACAGCTAGCTTCCAACCCCCCGTCTACAGAGTTGAATTTCTCACTTGCATTGATGCAAGGTCAAATAAGAGAGGCTGGCCATCCACCCCGGTTGATGGATGAGGTACTCTCCACATGGTTGAGCAGCCTACGTGTCAGGAGAGCATGAATTCATGAAGCTATGCATGCCATACCTTAGCTGCCCAAGTGACTACACCATCAAGGTCGAACACCACATATTTTCACGTTGGAGACAAAAGTGTGCCAAAACTAGCGCTGCACGTTTGATGGTCTCATGGGATCTTCCACTCAATTGAGCTCCAACGTCCCCTATTATTTGACGTAAGGGCTGTCCACCAAAGGGGACTGCAACAAAACAACAGGCCTTGAGGGTTCCTCATCCAAATCACCACCACGTGATTGTATAGACTGAAAGAGCGGGTAAATTTGACACGTAAGCACCATAGAGGGGAACAAATCCAGTTCCGGCTCCCTCACACTTGCGGCGCTAGATGGGGAGTTCCCAAATGGAAAGTTCACCTTTGCAACCAGCGGAGGCGAGAACCCCTTTGCACACCTCTCACCCAACGCTATCAGATGCCACCAAATACCGTCAAGCAGCTACACAATGGAGAGAGCTACAAGCAGTACACGTTGAGTGAAAATGCACATGGGAATAAGATATGAGGAGGGGCACTAGCGCAGGACATCACACATGTGTAAGGGTTTTGGGTGAGCTTGCAGGTCGCAGAATGTGCTCACGATGTTGCATCCAACATTTCACGGTGATCCATCATGGGACAACTACATGGAATAACCGGTTGCATGGCTGTGTAGGGTCCGTTGTTGTTGTTTCCTTGGGCTTTTGTGATTGTGTCAGGCTTCCGTGGGACGTGTGTTTAGTACGCCCGCGTGGATTGCGAGCGATCATGAACTCTCTCAACTGTCATGTTTTCGATCCAATCACTTGGCACCGCTGGCCAACTCTCAGTGATTTGCACTCTACTGTTCTTTGTTTCGAAAGGAGGGATATTTGCGGCCCTTTTGCGGGTAAAATGAAAGATGGTGTTTAGGGTTCGTCAGGTTTGTAATTTACACGTGATTTCCGTAATTTACGAATGTAATGTATGGCCGCGATTTAAATTCTAGTGAACCGATCTATTCCTTCGGCGGTGCCAAGGCTCCTGATAATCCCTCTTTGGTCACCAACGGTAGCCCTGTGGAGCCATAGCATAAGGATATTACGGCCACTAGGTCTCGGCACATCGGACAACGACCGGTGCCCCCCGCATCCACAGCCAACACCGCTTGACAAATGCATGCTGCACAAAACGAGTGGCCGCACGGCGTCACGACGCGATGGACGAAGCCCTCCAAACAAATGCTACAAACGGCAGTGTCACTCGGCTCCCGTGCCAAAGATTGAGTTGGGACAAGCTCCGGCAAATTGGATTCCATCAATTTTGCTTGGAAAATGCTGGTGTTCCAATGCTCTGGGTCGGAAGATTCACGGTAGCAACGCGTGCGGCCCATGAACGTGCCCCGGTGCTGCAACCACATCATGGAATATTGGTCAGGCCCCAAAATGCCCATCGTGTTGCCAAAGCCTGACCTCATAGGATCCACTACACAATAGCCTGCCAAGTCCAGAGAGGCTTTCGGCTCATCGTGATCCATGTAACAATGAAGCATGCCCTTGACACGCTCCAATCCACTACGACCGATTTGACTCCGCAACCAAGCGAGGTACCCGTTGTCTTCGTTGGCAGACGACACCAAATGCCACTCAATGGTTCCGGAAACCGTCCGCCGTTCCAAACGATCCGCCGAATCAAGGCACCTTAAGCGTAGTGTCAACAAATATCCTGTGCCAGACCCTTGAATGGAATCTTGCCATGAACCCTCCAAAATCAAGTCAAACGTTCCACTACTTGTGCTCCGTTCCGCTTGGATCTCGTCCAACAATTGCTCCGGCGACCGTTGTCGCGAATACTCCGTGGCTCGCAAACAATGCTGAGTACCCGTGCAATTCCAAGGATCATCATGGCAACCATTCGCGACCCACGCATCTATCGCAATTTCGGCTTCGGAAACCGGATCGCCGACGTGAAGGTTCGAGAAAGATGAAGTTGCAACACCACGGACAAGGGCTTGTGGTGACGTGTCGCAAAGGTTCGTCGTTTCAAGGACTGTGCTAGTCGTGGGTGTACTGTCCCGATTTCCCATCGACCAAAACCTAAATAAACAAGCGGGACATTCGTATACCTTATAGATGGGATATTAGGGATAAGGCATGTTTGGAGAAGTGCGTCACAACATGCGGTTTGGGATCTCAAAGTGCAAGGCATCAAAACGTGGAGGAATGGAGGAAGCTAACTCCTTAACTTGAAGATGGTTTCATGCAAACGTCAATAACCTCTCCTCACAGCCCCAAAGAGGTTCCCACACGAAGGAAACGACACACAAAGTTCATGAGATTTAAGGCTTGGGTCACGTCACATGTCAACGTCGTCAATATCACAACTATCACCATGCATATCATCTTTTGAGAAGTCTAAATGATCACCGAGCACTCCATTATGCGGCAAAGCCAACTATCACGATGCATTTCGTGCATGTTACGGGAAATGAGCACGTAGGATGCTGTTTCTTGGGCAAAAAAATGTGTTAACACGGCAACGACAACATTAAGAGTCTAATAACCGTGCTCAAGCCGACAAATCTAAAATGTCAACGTAAAACAAGGATGTATGACGTGTTCCCAAATCCCGTAAGCAGCTGACCAGGCGGAAGAGAATAAAAAAGAATAATGTAGCCCAACAATGCAAAATGTAAAATGCAATTTTTCTTAACGCGGAGGTAATGTAAATGAACCTTGCGTGTCAGTGTGACTGCTTGCCCCTCTTGGACCGCTTGCCTCCGTGACCGAGTGAACCACTCAACTAGTGGATGAGGCAACACAATGTCCCTCTCATCGTCCGTTTTCCAACTCCTCATCCTCCCCATCCCCATCCATAGCCGCCACATATTACCGCTGCGGTTTACCCTGGTGGTCGCCCACGCTTCACGAACAATCCTGCAACAGTTAATTGTTTGCAACCTGAAAAGGCTCGGACTTTCGGTTGTTTAGCTTGTGGGAATTTGCTCCATCTGGCGATACTTGCGATAGATGCTTTTTTACATGCTGCTTTAGAACTTCAGTAGCATTCTTCATCTGAACGGAGAATTGTGTTAGATTGAAACAGCAGTGAATCAGCCTTATATCCTGAAATGTTTGTGTTTCCCACTTCTCATTGTAACAGCCGCACATTGGTGCCATGTGCATGTATGGCTAAGCAGCTGTCGCCGAATTCCCCCACACCGGGAGTGCCAACAGCACCTCGAGTGCGTTCCACGCCACCAGTATGCTCTGTGCTTCCCTCCTTACTGTTGTGGAGCACCGGCATAAACACCAGAATGCTGTTTCGTGTGGTGCCTGTGATAGATGTGGCTGTGCAAGCACCTCACACAAGGCCTGGTTGTCAGTGGTTTAGACGCAGCTGCGTGGCAAATGTCCACGTTTTCGATATGCTTTGCTTTGAAGCAATCGGGATCCTTGCATTGATCTTTTGATGAGCCGCATTTGCTTCGTGATCCTTCCGTGACAAGACGTATGGGTTATGGTACTGATAGTTCACACACGCCTTGATTCCCACAGCTTTGTTTTCCCCTGCTGCACGTGGTCAGCTACACCAATTCAGAGAAAGCCGATCCAAACATATTGTGGGAGGATATTCCTTGTTCTTTTCTTGCAAGCACGACTGAACGATCTTTCATGTTATGCAGGATGGTGCACAAAGGGATCCAAGAGATCAACACCTCTACTTGCACCGTCAATTGGAAGAATCAGCTGCTATCTGGCGATGGAGAGTTCCATTAGAGAAGATCTCCAAAGAGCACTGTCATTCCAAAGAGTTTGCTGTTGGCAAATATCCTTGGAAACTGCTTTGTTTTGAACGCGATGTCAACGGGACTGCTTTCTTGTCCTTCTACTTAGCAGTCGGAGACCATGAGCAACAGCTGCGAACGGGTTCCGCGAATTACACCGCGCGGTGTGTGTGTGTGTTATGCTGTGTATGTGTGGTTTGTGTGTGTGTGTGTGTGTGTGTGTGTGTGTGTGTGTGTCTGTGTGCTCTTGTTCACTTGGGCTCGATATGCAGTGCAATGGCCGATTGCAGTGCTTACATTCGCATCGTTCAACATCTGAACCCTCCATTTGACCCGTGGCTGTGACGCAGCTGAGATACTGGCCCTCGGGGTTCGGTTGTTTCATGGTAGCTGCATTCCTTTTATGTGGAGCTTTGTTGTTCTTTTTCTGTGTCTTATCTCACATGGTTGACTCTTCGGCCACAACGTCTTGGTTCCCTTGCCAGTGAGCTGCATTTTTCTTCTTTCAGCGAAGCCAATTTTCAACTGAAAGCCATCAACGTAGACCCTCAGAAGGAGGAAGTAAAAAGTATGTTCTTGTCATCCTCTGTTGCATGCTATACGCCTGCCTCTCTCTCTCTCTCTCTCTCTCTCTCTCTCCCTACGCACACACGCACTGTTTGTTTGTTGTCTGTTTGTTGACAATCGTGTGTGTGTGTGTGTGTCGGAAACTAACTGAACATGGCATATTACATGACACTCCAGGTACAAGAATTCTTGTTTAGAAAGTCTCCTTCTTTGCATTGCTGCATTGTGTGTGTGTGTGCGCGCGCGCATGATGGGAATGATTGTGAACCAGTGCACCTGACCTGTAGATTTCAACCTCAGTCCAGGATCGGTATTACTGATCACATTGGTGTGAAGGCCTGAAACTATGTACTTTGGTATGATTTGGGACAGCACACCGGAGTTTGACCAATCCTCACCGAGGAGAATTGCGGAAGGGTCGAACAACAACAAGAACGCCAGGTACTTCATGGAATCGTTGGTACACGTGCCCCGGCCAGCACACGCCATGCAGCATGTAATAGATATGGATTTTCTCAACAAGAGTTCAGCGTGACCAACAATAGAGTGGTGAATAAGCAGTGCTGAAGAGGAGCAGAAGTGTTGGTAAATCATTTTGCAGCCGGCCATGTCCATGAGGGTATGAAAGTTGGACATTGTGTTGGGGGGGGGGGTCGAGTTCAGTGACCCGGCTCTCGTTTTCTGAGCTTCCTTGGGAATGACTCCAATTGGGTTGGCACAGAAAGATGGGGCTTCTTCGATCGTGATTCTCTCCGAAAATTGATTGGACGTTTGGCACCCTGTTCATCTGTTGGGACCTGTTGTGGACATGCCGGCCTCCGCGGCGCTCTGCCAACGGGACACCGACCGGCTTTCTGACAACCCTCCTCGACACGCCGCAGGTCCCTCTACAGCAGCAGAAGCACGGAAACGATTTTGTACGTGCGTGTGCCCTGGTTGACGTGACGTCTTTTTACGTGGTTGCAGCAGGGTGGGCCGGTGGCACATTGCAGCACTGCCCTGGCTCTGCAGGATGTGAGCACACTTTCCAGTATAAAGAAATGGATTGGGGATTTAACGAATTCATCAAACTTGACAACCTCAAAAGTCCTGACAACGGATTCATTTATGACGTCGATGGGGTGCCATGTGTGCTGATGGAGGTGACAGTGAAGGACAATTCCATGGAAGTGTTCAATCCCCCGTATGTGCTTGTGCCCCCTTTCGAAAGGCATCCGCCTGTGTGTATTGGGGAAGAATTTGTTCAAACTTGGTTATTGTGAGCTGTGTAACCGGGCATGCATGCCGATTATTTTAAGCAAAACCTCCCTACTTTTTCTCCGGATCCTTCTCTAGTGGGTCCTGCAGAGGTGCTGCGTTCGATTTGCGCCATCTGCAACTGGTTTTCTGAGGCATGCAACACATCTGGGGTGATCGCTCGGGTACAGGCATTAAGGACGCTGCCATGCTGTTTCCAGGTCCCTGGATAGCAAAAAGGAGACCGGATTCGTGGGCTTGAAGAATCAGGGAGCCACGTGCTACTTGAATTCTTTACTGCAGACATACTTTCACTTATCATATTTTCGACACGTATGTCTGCTTCATGCGTTCCGACCCAGGATTGGGACAGCTGCAGGGCTGAGGTTGAGGCAGAGGCATAGGCAGCAGCGACACGTGCCTGCATTTCGGAAGTTTGCAACACTTTCCACTTTTTTGATCTTGGGGAACAAGCAAAAAAGGTTGCTCCGGTTACGACAGACAGTTTGTGCACGGCCCATCTACGCAACCCGTAGTGTGGATGTTCTGCGCTACGCGAAGCACCAGATTCCACTTTCGAGGGGGGCATGCAATTCATACATGCCCTTCACACCTTACTGTCCTGCACGAGCACTAATGTCGTGGCATTGGATGCATGATGTTGTATGTCGGGCATGGCACACTGTCGCGCAGAGTGTTTATCAGATGCCCATTACAACATCTGAAACTCCATCCAAGCCAAGCAAGTCACCAGCGTCTGCTCATTCGAAGAAGGAGGACGTGAAGCCCATCCCTTTTGCATTGCAGCGGCTGTTCTACAACCTGCAGGTGTGCACTTTTCTTCGTCACTTTTTTTACTGATTTTCTGCGTGTTACCACATGTGCACAAGCTTCATCGGGCGTTGAACGGTTTGGATGCCGCGTCTGGCCCAAGCCATGGCATTGGAATTGGGTTTGGTCGAATATGACACGAACCTGAACCTGCCTGGATGGACAACATTTCCCTTACCAGCACCACTTGTCCACACCGGCCGGCGGAGCCGGCCTCGACCAACCAGCAGGTCACACACAAGCGATGGCACAGTGTAGTATTGTTGGAGCAGGTGTTACTGGGCATTTATCTTTGATTGCAAACGGAATCATTGCTCGGAGCTGTACGTATTCTACCAATCGCCACCGCCGGCAACCTTGAAACCGCCGCTTGGGGGGCTGGGACGCGGACCATTCCACAGATCAATGGTAACAAATTATACATAACCGTCCACAAACGGGAGACCGCCAACAACCGATTGAATCCGCTCCGCGGCACTTCCCTGCTCACCAAGTGTCAAAAATCGGGGGGCAAACCATAAAGCCATAAAGGGTGGCGTGGGGTGGTTCCACAAAGGCTGGTGGGGTACTGTGTAGCACAAACAATGCACTGCAGTGCACCTTCGTCAAACGGAGCATAATGTGAAGATGGAGAAGATTTCGCAAAAGTTAGCCGTGCACAAGTCGGGGACAAAGCCGGATTGCGTGGTGTCGTCCACGTGTTACTGCGTTTGCACTGCACAATCCGAAGAGAGCCGCTTCGTCAACGTGCACTGGTGACCATTGCCGTCAGCGCCCCGAGGCTCGGGGCCCAGATCGTACCAATCAATACTCCACATTACACACCGCAAGCCCCCACCCTGTGATGCCTCGCGAGTCCACCCCCGAGCCGCTTGCCTTGCGTGCGCCAAGAGTCCCCCAGGGGATCTCTCGATGGGGACCATTGCTCTACCCTTCGCAGGTCTCGAGAGAGCCCCTCAAAACCGAAGAGCTCACTAAATCGTTTGGGTGGACGCAGATGGATTCCTTTACACAGCACGACATCCAGGAGCTCAACCGGGTGTTGTGCGACAATCTGGAAACCAAGATGCAGGTGTCCGTGCAGATGGGCGCGGGTCACGGGTCGCATACCTGCTCAGCCCGAGGGGCGCCAGCTCCGGTTCTTGTATGCGACCCCCGCGGGTCAGTTTCACGGCTGAGCCAATTTCTGCACCGGCCCCGCCCACAAATTTTCACCCCGTGATCCATGGCTCATTGAAAAGCGCGACGAGGTAATCTTTTTGAGTTAACCCCGGATTTTCGACAAATCATGGGCCCGAGAGTAGGGAAAGGGCCAGTCAGACTGCAAAATGCGCGTGCGAGAACACACTCCGCACTTCAGTTGAAATGCAAGCTTGAGCCCTGGCACATCCTGAAGCTTGCGAACTGAAGAAAAGTGCAGGCGTCGTTTGAGTAACGTGACTCGTTTGGCGCCATGTGTGAGCATGGTTTACCGAGCTCCGGATCCAGGGCACACACCCGGCCTTGAGCGAAGTCACATTCACGCGCATGACAAGAGCGCACCGGCATAGTACGCGGATGGCACGCTTGCGTACCGGGTTGGTACGCGCATGGTGCATAGGCAGCCAGGGTACAAGAAGGTTATGAGAAAGGTACGTGTTTTTTGATAATTTTCATAGAACATGACGTCGTGAAGAATGAATGGGACAAAAGTTGTGCTCAAGCCAGCGGTCGTGCCAGTGTGCGACAGATTTAAAAAAAAAAGAGGCCCCCGAGTTCTCCCCGTCCACACATTTCCGTTCGCAGCACACCCCTGCTGAGGGCACAATGCAGAAGCTCTTCAAAGGTAAGGTCCGCAATTATATCAGATGCCTTCAAGTCAAGTATGAATCTGACCGCGAGGAGGATTTCTACGATTTGCAGCTGTGCGTTTCGGGGTGCAAAGATATCTATGATAGTTTTCGCAAGGAGCTGCAGAAGGAGGTGCTGGAGGGGGAGAACAAATACAATGCAGGGCAGGAGCATGGGATGCAGGTATTCTTCGCCTTTGCGCATTGCATGGTTTGCGTGTGCATGGCCTCATACTTGACAGACACTAGCGCAGCTGCCATGTCGAATTTACCTGCTTGGCCATCGGAAGCCCCAGAAATCTCGGACACAGAGCCACAGGGCGATGGGCCGGCACAGATTATCTCTCTCCTCCATCCAGGATGCTGAAAAGGGGATACAATATTTGAAGTTCCCCCCTGTTTTGATGCTGCATCTCAAGCGGTTTGAATATGACGTGGAAAAGGGTACCATGAAAAAGGTGCCTCTGTGCTTCATGTCGCTGTGTGGTGTGCATGTCGTGTGGTTGAACGATGCTTGTCCCATGTTTCTGCAACGGGTGTTTGCTGCCGGCCAAGTGTGTCAACGTGGTTGCAATCATGCTGCACATCGTGGATTGCAGGTCATTGACGAACACCAGTTCTACGAAGAAATCAATTTGGGCCAGTTCACAGCCAAGGACGGGAAACCCCCGTCAATGAAAGAAGACAATGAAGGTCTCGAGGGTGCGAGCCCAGACGATATTTGGGTACTGCACAGGTCTGCACTGCCTGCCCCTCGTTTCTGGTCCGAATCAGCATCAGCATCTTCAGGGCAGGGACGGGATACAAGCAGTTCCCTGTGGCAGGTCAGGGGCAGTAGAGGATAGGCACCCGCTTGTAGGCCACTGTAGGGCATTTGGATGGCTGATTTGCCCGGAACAGTGCGGCCGTGGGCCAAGCGCCGCGGCAAAACGGACGAACCACGAAAAAAGCTACTGGCAACCGCAACCACACGCAATTTCCCCCGTAGCCCGTTCTTGGCCAAGATTGTCCCGCGCCGCGCGTCCATTGACGCGGCGGGACGTGCGCAGAAGTGTCAGTTGCCGATGCGCCGTGTTTGCTTTTTGCAGTGTTCTGGTTCATTGCGGCGGAACGAACGGGGGGCATTACTATGCGTTTGTGCGGCCCGGAGACGCCAAGAATTGGTATGTTGCTGTCGTGTTTCATTGGTGCCATCGAGACGAGACATGTCATCAGGGAATTCGGTTCCCGAAAGGAATCGCTCTGTTTCCACATGCCATTCAATGAAACCCTCTCCGTTCACACTTCTTCACATCTTGAGCCGATCGTGAGACCGAGTCCGTGTCCGCGAAACAGGTCCGTGAGACCCAGTTCCGCACATGTTTGTGTCTGAGGATGTAGAAATTAGGGGCAAGTCTGATCAAGACCATGGTTGCACGGGTGCTTCACGTAGGTTCTGTGCCATCACCCGACGTGTTGGTTTGCAGGTTGAAGTTCGATGACGACAAGGTTTCAAAGGCGTCATCGCATCAAGCGACGGTCGAGAATTTCGGGGGCAAGAACAAGGACAAATTTTGGTTGACTGTTCACACTATTCCTTGTGCGTGTATGTCTGCCCCCCGTTGCACGTCCCGTGCTCGAAGTTTGATATATGTGTACCCATGGGTGGCATAATCCGGGGGCTACTCTTGGGCAGTGCTGCATGATTCCTGGGCAGTACTGCAACATTACTGGGCAGTGCTGCGTCCCACGTCCCCACTTGCCCACAGACGTGCACTCACCCACAAAACTGTTACCCCCCCCCCCCGTTCCCGGCCGGCCACAGCACAGCACCATACACCAAACCCCCGGGGAGCGTGCACTTGCCAGTGAATTGAGGTCTGGCCTGCGGGGTTCAGCTTTTCGGGCCGTCCCCTGACGTCAGGTTAACGGGGCCATGCTCGCTATACTGTAATGCAGCTGCTGTACACCAGTGCCCTCGAGCCCCTGCTGTTCTGCAGACATGTTGGTTTACGTGCAAAAGTCCCAGTGGGACAAGCTGGTCTACCCGTTCCAGGACAAGGACGTTCCTCAGGAATTAGTGGAGGCATGTGAGCGGGAGGTGCGCGAGCAGGAGCGTGTCAAGAAGGAGAAGCAGGAAGGTGTGTGTCTGGGCAGTGTGGCTGCATGTAGTGTTGCAGAGCTCAAGTGGCTCATTTCTCACGCCCATGCCCGCCGCGCAGAAGCTGTGCCCCACTCAAGGCGACTGGGCACGGGGATTGTAGTCAGGGGTCAGGCTGGCAACGAAACAACCAAAACGTATAGCAGCCGACAGTGAGGGAAGCATACGGCTGCGTGGTAAACTCGTAGTTCGGAAGGAGGACTGGAAAAGGCCAGCATCATTTGAGCGCGATCTGCCGGCGGCGCCCAATTTTGTCGCACTGCGCATGCCCCCTTGCTCTCGTCCCCTTGCAGTTTGATGGCAAGAATGCCATTGACAACTGTTTTCGGTGAAGCGACATTTGGGAAAGCGTGGTACACTGGCGACTGCCGTCAACTGCGCTAATCGCGGCCGACGAATCCCGACAGTTCACCCCTCCATCCCAAATAACCCCTAAGCCACTGCCACAACACCTGTTTCGCATCTCACCCGCTGTTTTCCAATCACATGCTCATTTGCAAGACAGCCACCCACCATAAATATACACAAATGCGCGCAGAGCCCAGTGTACTTGAAGGATTCCGTCAGCCAGAAGCATCGCGGTCATGATTCCAGATCCGTCCACTGTCCCATGTGGCGGTTGACTGTGGTAGGCAAGAGCAGCAAGGCATATGCAAATTTGGTTCAAAGCATTTAACGTGATGGTTGCCCTCCATAGGAATTGCGTAGGTGCTTGTGGCACCCATCGCATGATCCAGCGTGACAGTGCTCTTGGGCACAGCACGTAGTCGGGAAATTAGCACAAGACACGGGTACGCGAAGAGTCAACCAATCCTCCCCGACAGACAACCGCTCCATGTGTCCAGGCCATGAATCTTGATTCATTAATGTGTTTTGAAGGAGACTGTTGCCGCCGTCGGTGAACCACCTCAATGTTCGGGCAAAAACAAAGGCCGCAAATGGTCCCCATCAGAGACCGTCCTGAGTTTCATGTGTTGTCGTGAGGTTGCATGTCCGGTCATCACTGTCATTGTTTTGCAGAGTACTTATATTACTGCTTCCGGGTTGCGACTGATCAGACATTTCGACAGTACGACAACAAACAATTGCATAATGACCTCCTGGATTTCGACCTTGTGGAGGTATCCGCCTGCCCTCCGTTTGCGCAATGTTTTCGGATGTTGTGTCTACCCTCCCGTTGCTCGATAAACAATGTCGTAGTTATTGGCACAATGCACCGTTGCCATCTTTTGCCAGGCCCTTTGTCACCATTTCGAAGGCAAACCCCATAGATTACCCCCTTGTCCACAAATCATGCAAATTTGGATCGGAAATTGCTTTGCGGGGGCTTTCGTAGGCAGGCCCCGGAGGCTCGGATTCGGCCCCGCCAATGGGTGGGTGGCCCTGTCCAAGCACTTCGGAGGTTACCTGGGTTCGGCCCCGACGGGAAGAGTGGCCCTACCCGGGTAGCCGCGGCCGCCACACCTCATGGAGGCAACGCAGCGCACAAGGCAGCGCAGCACCGAAGAGCAGGCAGAGACACATAGCGAAATTTGCCAGCACACGAAAGCACGCAGCACACAGTACAGCAAAACAAAGCAAAGCAGTGTACCACAATGATGGCGGCGGACAGCCACACCACCCGCCGCAAGCACCAGCGCCAGCCCAACACCCAACGCCCAGTGTGGGGGGCAGACCCACCACACGGGCACTGCACCCACGCACAGCCACTGCCGCCCACAAACGGGGCGCGCGCGCAAGAACCACAGGCAGGCCCCGGGGGCTCGGACTCGGCCCCGCCAATGGGTGGGCGGCCCTGTCCAAGCGCTTCGGAGGTTACCCGAACTCGGCCCCCACGGGAGGAGCGGCCCTGCCCGGGTAGCCGCGGCCGCCGCGCCTCATGGAGGCAGCGTGGCGCACAACGCGGAGGCAGCGTAGCACATAACGCAGCACTGCAGGCCAAAGCCGGCAGAGGCACACAATGAAACTCGCTAGCACACAACAGCACGCAGCAGCACACAACTACAGAAGAGCAAAGCAAAGTAGTATACCACAACAACAGTGGCGGACAGCCACACCACCCGCCGCGAACACCAACACCAGCCAAACACCCAACACCCAGGGTGGGAGCCAAACCCACCACACGGGCACTTCACCCACACCCAGCCACCGCCGCCCCCAAACAAGGCACACACATGGAGCACCACCAAGAGCCCAAGACCCCACACCCCAACGCCAACACGGCGCCCACCACACACGCAACAACCAAGGCCACACTTACACACAACATAGAAGGGATGCTTCCCTGATGCACTCCCGGGAGCCATCACCATCCCGACCACACCGGGAGGGGAAGGCAACCCAAACCTAAGTAAGGGGGTCGCCCCTGCGGGGGGTTGGCAGCCGGCTACGCGGTTGTCCATTGGGCAGCGACCTAAAACATGTACTGCCCGCGAGTAGCTAAGTTCTGTCACCAAGGCCTAGTGCAGGGGCCTTGGGCACGCTTATGAGACACAGCGTCCAAACCATTGGTGGTCACTGCACACGACCAACCAGGGGGTGGACTCACACGAGTCCCTAGCTCCGAGGCGTGGACAGCCTGGAGTGAAGTCCTCAAACGGGGAGCCCCTCAGTAACCCAGAAAGCAAAAGAGCAACAACGCAACACATTCATCCCAGAACAACCCCAACAAACACCAGTGACAGGTCAGTTTGTAGATTTGGAGACATGTGCAAAAGTGCCTGGTGCCCCTTGCACCACCCAACTGCGAGTGGGACAACCCAACAGCCACAATGGGATGCAGGGAGCGACATGCTACCCCCCTGGCGCCGCAGACTAGAAGCAGTGAGCAGGCCAGCAGAAAAAGAAAGAGCCCGAAACTGGGAGGAACGCATGCAGCAAAACAGCTGGGCACAAGGCCGCCCTACACACGGCAGCGAGACGAGCCCCAACAGGACACACAACAAGACACAAGGGAACTATGAGGTGCGAGCACTGCAGCAACCACCAAATGCAGCGCACGCCGAGCGAGCCATCAGCAAACACCCCCCCTCCCTCTACAAGGTGCCCACGTACTCCACAAGGGCGGGGGCTGCGCCCCGCGCTCCGGGAGGTGCCCGCCACGGGGGTGGCAACAGGGCCGTGAACAGCCAACCGGGCACGGGGCAGTCCACGTTGTATGGAGATGTGAAATCCTCGTATGGGGGGGCAGGCGGGTGGGACAGGAGGGGGTGCGCGACATGGGCACCCAGGAGCGCCACCAGACAGGGGGAGGAGCAACACAGACACACAGAACGCGGGAGCCACACCAGGAGGGACAAGGGCTGGCACAGCAGACAAGGAGGAGGGGCACAGCAAGGCGGGAGAGGCAACTGGAACAGCGGGAACAGAGAACCAGAATGGAGCGGATGGCAGAGCGTGCGCATGGGAGGCAGCGACAATAAAGGGGATGGCTTGGCCAGCCAACCCCGTCGCTACCGGGTGCCAGGGCAACCCCTGCTCAACCGGCATCAGGTGGGGGGTGTCTCCCGCAGCCCAGATGGGCTGTCTGCGCAACAGGAGTGGGAGCCCATCAGGGGCAGGCCAACCGTGAGGGGGAAAAGAACATATGGTGGACGGCCCGGACAGCGCGTGGAGGAACAGGGCACCTGGGCCGCACAGAAACACAGCGAGGCAGGCAATGGACGGCCTGTGGACAGAGGTGTGTGGACAGCAAAAACAGTCAAACGACCTCGGCAACAACCAGCACATCCTCAATACGCCAACTATTGGGCGCCGTTGACACGCAAACGGCACACCATGCCACATTCAGCACAGTCCCAACACACCAACCATTGGGCTCCGCGAACGCGGAAACGACACCAGCAAGAGCACCGGCCGCAGCGGCCGACAGAAAGTAGCGACCCGACGCAACATGCGAAGGGAAGAACGGGTGACCGTCCAGGGCCCGGTAAAGGAGCAACAACCAGACGGAATGTCACACAGGGGGGGGGGGGGGTTACTGTGGCTTCATGGACCAGCTCCCCAACTCTCGTTCTATGTTATGGCTGTGTGCATAATATGCAATTTTATCCTGCTATGATATTGATGTTTTCCTTTCTGCATGCCTGTGATTGGAGCTAAGTCACGGTGGCTTCGATCCAGGTACACACACGCACGCACACACACACACACACAGATTAGCCAGGGGGATGGAGAAGAAGAGGGGGATGTTGAGGATGAAGGTTGTGATGCCGGGGAGGTGACACCGCAAGTGGACATCTGAGGGCCCAAAAGCTGCCGTTGGGGAAGGTCCCCCCACTGCCAGTATGGGAGATGGAGGACACAAGGAGGCGAGAGGCCGAGGGGCACCGCCACCTATGGAGGACAGGGTTCAAGGAAAGGACAGAGGTAAGGCAACAGGCCAATATAGCAGGGTCGTATGCAAGACGTGGTCCCATCGAAGTCTGGCACAGAGGCCCAGAACTGGTGGCCGTGCGCAGGGTCGAAGGGTCGAAGGGTCATGCAGCAGACATGGCTCTTGGACGCTGATTGTGCTACACGCTCACCCACTACCGGCCGGACCAGGAGATCAAGGGCAGAGAGGCTGATGGGCACTGCCGCCTACGGAGGGAAAGGGGTCAGAGAAAGGACAAGGGTAGGTGCCGAGAGGCCAATAAGCGCCGCCAGCTTCAGACAGCAATCCATCCCCGAAATGGTTTTGCGCAAGTTGCCTTCGCTGGCTTGTCTCGGCATACGCTGTTGCCGTCCTGCAGAAGGTCTTGACTGGGCTTCGTCCAGCATTTCTGCCCGTTCAGGTTGCAGACAGGGAAGTTGCAGTTTGCAAACCTTTCTCCTCTCCATTCTGCTCCAGTTTGTATGTAAGAGGGCATTACAGCTTCTCCCCAGTCTGTTCATCGGCCCTGCATGCACGTGTAGACTATGTTGCATGTTTGAGGGTTGTGTCCAGCATTTTTGTATGTGTGTGCCTGTGAAGGGCAGGGACAGGGAGTGGTTTGTGTCTGTCTTTTTGAAGTGTGTGTGTGTGGGTGTATTTTTCGAAGGGCGCTTAGCTTTTGCATGCTCTTTTTGCTGGCACTGGCTTGACGAGGTTTCTGTTCACAGGCTACATTTTGCCCGTGCCTGTTTAGCATGTGTATTGTGTGTGCGTATGTGTGTATGTGTGGGTGTGGGTGTGTAAGTGTGTGTGTGTTTCTTAGTTGTTGATGTTGTTGTAAATGTGTGTGTGTGTGTGTGTGTGTGGAGTTGCGCATTCGGAACCATATCAATCCGCGGTGTTTCCATGACAAGATATCTTGGGTGATCAGCTATTTACACAGCGTCGGAAATACCGCTGCTTTCCCGGAAGCCTGCTGCCAACCATTTTCGTGAGTGTGAGTCCCTGTGGAGGCCATACAAGTGGGAATGCATGTCATCCTCCTTCCCAGGATACCTTTAAGTTCAGAAAGCACGACACTTGGGGCAACCTCAAGAAAACGCTTCATGAGAAGTTTGGTATTCATCCTGATCGGCAAAGGTTGTGGAAGTGGAGCCGCCGAAACAACAAGACTTATCGACCTGATACACCTATCATTTTGAAAAAGTCGCAGAATGATGCCACGCGTATGTCTGTCATTGGTTTGCAAAGGTGAGGAAAAATAATTGATATGTTTGCAGTTTCGGCAATTTGCTGAGTCACATTACATCTGTTGTGATGTGATTCACATCATACCCGAGGAGGCGCCTTCCCCCCCTCCTTTTATACGTACCCCACGCAAGCTATGCTTTGTGATAGCTACAGCGGGTACATGCACCGTATTAATTTGGGGGCTGGGCGCAGCCTGGGGAGGGTGGAGTGGTACGCTGTGTGTTACAGTTTCCGGCCTCATTCTTTGAATTCATTTCCAATGCAGCATTGAAGGACGTATTGCAGCACATATCGTTAATGTATCAAGGTCCGGACAAGATCGACATCTTCATTGAAACCGCATGTCCTCGTGTCCCCGATACAGTATGCTGCTCTGTGCATCCCACCGCCCCAAGACCTGGCACAGCCAAAAAGGTTGTACCCGCGCCAGGGACGCTTAGGAATGGACATTTTTCAAGGGACCCCCGCCCAATTACATGTTTGTCAAAGGAAAGACTCTTATTTCATATTGCAAAGAACGGCATTTTTGATATACAAATCTTTGGGTCTCAGACGCCCCCTAACCCCCTCCCCCCTTCTACCCGCTCTCCCGTTGGCCCTGTCTTTGAGAGCGCCCTCCAAATTTCACTGTCTGGGGAAAGAAGTGTGGAGCGTACCAGCGCCGGCATGGGAGGGGCACCAAGGGGCAGAAGCAGCCCCTGTGAGCACAGGGACAACTGTCCTACTCTCACTTGCCAAAACAACGGTTTCCCACTGTCTGTGGACAAACAATGCAGACAAGACCCTGAAAATCCACACCGGTGCGTTCGTGTGAGCCCAAGTACTTTCCTGCATCTGTCGTGCCCTTCTGGCACGTGATTTGGCTTGTCATTGCCTTCTCTAGGGACTATGATGAAACTGTCCACAGGCACAAACACACGGAACAGAATAGGAAACACTAACACTCCAGAATACGACCCTCACCAAATTTCTGGCACCATAAAAGCTCAGAAAGTGTGTCGGTCGGTACTTCTGGGTGTACAACATGCACCATTGGCTGCTTTGGGCGAAGCAATTCCCCTCACAGGCTGAAGATTGCCCTGAAGTCTACTTGATCTGCCGTGGATGGGCCCAAACTAGAGGTGGTATTCACAGCACCCACAGCACCTACTGTCAGATGAAGGGTGCCGGTTTATGCCCTCCGTCGCCTCGCCTGCCATTGGGAGTACTCAATGCAAATGAACCATCCGCACAGGCACACATGACACAAAGTGTACTGGCAAGAAGGGCAGGAGGTGGGAAAAAGGTTTGTGGGGGGGGGGGGGTCGTTCGGGGCCGTAAAGAAACAACAACCAGACGGAATGTCACACAGGGGGTCGTTTGAGCCCCTTTTTCCCTGAAGGGGGGGGGGGGGGCAGGGAAAGGGGCTCCCGTAACAGAGCCCTCGTACAGTGGCAGTCTGAGGACCAGTCCTGGCTCAGAAATCACGCTGCAAATCGCCCAAACGAAAACCTTTGAAAAATATTCCCCATGAGATCGACCTCAAAATGATCTGCGTGTCGTGGCGATCATTTTGAGGTACAAATGTTAGGGTACCTCGGACGCGCCCCACCCCCACCCCCTGCGGGCCCGTCCAGGCCTCCCGTCATGGGAGCCACCCGTGTGTGGGGGGGTGTGGAACATGGGCCTGAACCCCCCCCCCCCCCCTGGTCAACGGCACGGGCAACAGCCCGTCTCCGGGACAGCCGACCCCCGGAGTAGTCAAACAGGACAAGTCATCCAGGGGCTCCATTGACACAACCAAAACACGTTCGGACCCACAGAGGGTCAGAATGAGCAGTGGCGAGAGGCCAATAGGCACTGCCAAAGGCAAACAACCTGATACCGAGGCCTTGTGCCAAACCCCCCCCCCCCCTCCCGACCTCGGAAAACATGGTCTGCGTGCCCCCTTTCCTTCTGGCCAGCCGTGCACCCCACCCATGGTATATGGAAGGGCCTAAGGGGGGGGGAGGGGGTTTGGGCGTAGCCGCCACCCAGAGGCTTGTAGGTCCACAAGGAATTAGTCGCGCCAGAGGCGCCAAAACAGTCAACGCCCACGCCTGGGGGGCCCTTGGCAGGACGCCAAGCAGCAAGAACAAGAGTAGCAGGAGTCGCCTCGGCGGAAGTCGCAGGAAGCACATGCGAGCGGAGAGAAGGGGCAGTCTGGCCCAGGGGGCCTGGGTCACTGAAGAGGACAGTTTGAGCCCCTATCCCAGGCTTCCGAAGCAAGGCCAAGTTCAAATGCCACAAGTCGCATTGGTGTTCAAAGGGAGAGACAAGGTGGAAGTGAGTTGCCCTCAATTCAGTTGCTACGGTGCCTGGAAAAGTGCCCATAAATGTGCCCGGGGAATTCACAATTCCGGGCCCCCCGCCAATTAACAATTGTAGAGGCACACCAGGCGAACCTTTTCCCCTTTCAGTCGGGTCAAGGGCGGCTCGGGTGCCTCCATGCAAATGTGTTTCATTTCATCTTTCCTTTCATGTAATGCACCCAATGCAATGCATTCAGTGTACTGCATGAAGCAAACCCAATACACTGCATCCAACACAGTACATTCCCCTGATGGTGCAGTGCATGTGGTGCACAAAAAGCAGTCTCACAAGCCGACGTTCGCAGTTGCTACAGCCGTAAATTCCACGACTGCAGTTGCTGCCGCCGTAGATTCAGGGCTTAGGGTTGCCAGCCGTAGATGCACGCTTACAGCATGTCTTTTGGCCTGGACAAGACGACTGCATTCGGTGCATCGGCTCACTGCACATTCCATCCTCGCAGGTCCCATTTGAATTCCCCTTGCTGACAGACGAACATATCTTCCTCCTATTTAAGCTCTATGACCCCAAATCTGCGAAGCTCAGGTGTGCATGTGCAATTGATGTGAAAGTGAAGTTGCCCTGACCCGCAGCCCCACATTGGCGTATTTTCGTCGCGTGCGCTTGCGCCTGCAGTCAGCCGTCAGACCCGTGCCATTGCATGCGTGTAGTGTGCGTGTTGTCTTCTCCTTTATCATTTGCCCCGATACCATTTGGCCTTGCATTTGTTCTTCAACAGTTATATGGGGCATTCCACAGCGCGGCTGTCTTCCAAACCCACCATTCTACTCCCGTTTCTGAACAGCCTCATCAACAGGCAAACAGATCTTCCTTTGTTCATGTTTGAGGTATCGTTGTCTCTGCCCATAGTAATGGTCGCTTTGTTCACCTTGACACCGAACATCCACGGCACGTTCAGGAAGGCTTTGTGGTGCAATGGGAGGCATTGAAAGATCTAAGCCACGTTCGATGGCGGGGTTGTCTTTGCACACGGGCTGCAGCGGTTCAGGCACCTGCGTAATTGCCACGGTGCAGGAAGTTCGGGCAAACATGATCGAACGCCTTGACATGAATCGAAGCCTGAAGGAATTGGAATTGCAACACGGAGACATCATTGTGTACCAGTTGCCAGTCAACGACGGGTGTGTTGTTGTGTGCAATGTGAAGGTTTGCCGAGGGAGGCTGGTGTGCACGCAGCGTTGCGCGTGATCGCTATTGCGGACAACAGCAACAATGCGTACACACCCATGGACGATCTCTGTAAAGTAGTGCTTTTCATGATGGGATTTGAGCACAGAGCAAACAATCCCAGTTTTACAAGGCAGTGCAGCCGCTCTGCCTTTTTTTTTGTCCCGTGGACATAGTCTCAGCCTGAATGAATAAGGAACCACTGTTCAGCCGAGTGCTCAGTATCATGGCGGTGTGGGGCTGTCGGCCTGCTTTCCTGGTATCGTACACGAGGTTTGGGATGATGTTTTCCTGGGATCTCGTCACCATCTGCCACGGCACGATGTGTCCTTCTAGAGACAGTTTCGAATTTGCATTGTCACAGGCACAATTATCAGTTTCCGTTTGCCCCGGACATCTTCAAGTACCTGGAGAAGCGAGTGATCGTCAAGTTTGCCCCCAAAGACAAACCAAACGATGTTGCATGCACCGTGGAGTTGATGCGTGACCACGATTTCAACAGTATGCGCCATGTGATTAATGTGAGCCACAACGGCGGCATATTGCATGGGACAGTGCAACTGCATTGTTTGACGCTTTTTGGCGTCTGCTTTCACTACTGTCTATGGTTTTCTTGCGGAATCCATGGACGTGTTTGTCGCGGGTTCATCCGCTGTTGTAGATGAATTGGACAATGATGGGTTTGGATTTGGTGCTTCCGTCCCTGAGTTGGACAGTGAACCAAAAAGTGCAGAAAGAGAAGTAGAGAGGGAGAAGAAAGTGAATTGTTGCTCCAAAGCTGGTGCAGTTTCAAGGCAGGCAGATGTCTAAGGCCCCCTGTTCGGGAACAACATTTGTTGATTCCTCGCCTGTACATCACCGAATGAGTTGAATTGTGTGCATCAGTTTGGCATACATTTTTGACGTTCCAGTTTGCATGGGCCCCCGCCACCCCAATGGGGCACTTGTGCGCTGACCATCCAGTGCGCGACGCGGTAGTTTGGGGCGACCTGTTTTTTGCTCGTCGAAGCAATTCACGACGAGTCCGGCATTTGTGTGTCTACATCAACGGACGTGGCAACCATCAATACGTTCATCTTCTCAGCGCGCGTCCCGCGTGCACGAGGGTGTCCCAGTCATGGAGCGAGACGCTCCTGGCTTAACCCCGAACCAGCGACTTGAATTGCCCGCTTGAGCGATTCAAGGCAAGTTGCCCTGTGCTCCCCTTCTTCCTCCTCTGCCCCTCCTTTTTGCACCAGCTGTGTGTACCGAGCTCTACGAGACGCTCAAGAAACTGCCGGATCCTCCTTTGCAGCACCCGGTCACGCATTTGAGGCTCTTGGGTATGTTTGATTTGCCCCCTCGGGAATGGGCGCAGGCCAGTGATGCTTTGGAATGAAAAAATGTTGAAGGTCCTGGGGTTCTACCCCCCCCCGCCCCATTTGGACGCCCCTGGCCAACGGCGAGGGCCGCCCTCCTCCATGTGGACCCAACACAGGGCAGTGACACAGGGACAGTCCGGGGGGTCCGTTGGCACAACCTCCGGAGGGAAAGGAAGGGGATGTGGGGAGGTCGGGATAGGTCAGGCAGGGGGAGGGAGGGCACTAGGGGGTTGAGAGGCCGATGGGCGGCGCCGCTTGTGGAGGGACAGGGTCCAAGGGAAGGGCAGCAGTAAGTGGCGAGAGGCCAAGAAGGCGCTGCGAGCTGCAGACAGCAACACAACCACGCGCCCCACACCCCCGGGGGTCAATCTTCTGGAGGTTCCATCCGCAACCGTCCGCCACTCCGGATATTTCTGAGCCAATGCTGCGTGTGTGTGTCCGTTGGTGTTCCTTCATTGCCTCGTGGGACGTGGATTAGACCCGCCATGGGCCACAGGGCCATGGCGGGACAGCGTGGCACCACCGCAACACAGCGACACGCCTCCCCCGCTTGAGTATCCTCCTCAGGCACCGCCTCTCCAGGCGCGCCACCGGGATAGGGTCTGCGGGGCTGTGGGGCACAGGCACCGTAAAGCAGCCCCCCCCCCCACCCCACCGCCCTCAAAAGGCGAACACATACGTACACTCGGAAGTACCAACCGGCATACTTACGCTTGATCCCCCCCCCCCCACACACCAACCACCCACCGCCCCCCGCAACCCGGAAACATGGGCTGGCGCACGCGAGTTTAATGGGCGGTGCATACAGCAAGGGCACGTGCAGGTCTTCCACCCGCACAACGGGATGTGGACCCTGGCACCCCGGGGATTGAGGGGATGCACAGTGCCAAAAAACACGGGATATGCGATGAATGGGGCGTGGGGATGTACGGTGCATCAGAGGGGGGGGTGAAGCAGGTGAAGACCTTGTGCGCTTCACAGGCTCTTCTCACGGACCGGTGAGCCGTGGAGACGGATAGGCATCGCAGCCCCGGGGCGCGCTCCCCCGTGGTATCACTACGGGGACTGTGTGGTACCTCCACCCGAATCGTCGGATTTTGAGACCGCGGTTTTGGTGGTCAATTGGTGCATGACGACATGTGTACAAGGCAGTTGTTGTGGATTAGAGGGGCACGTCTTGCCTGTGGGAGTCGTGTCTCCGCGTCCGGCGGCGAGGACGCCGAGGAGGCCCCGGACTTGGGCAAGACGTTGTTGGGGCAGTCCAAGGCCCCGGGGGGTCCGTCCGAGCGGGGGCTCTCCGGCCGCGATCGCGCCCCGCGGCCCCCGGCCTCTTCGAAGTACGCGCAGCCCAGCAGCACTCCGTTGGGGCTGCCGGCGGAACTGAGACAAGTACTGTTTTCGAGTGCAGTCTGGCTATCCATCTTCTGGTCATCCTCCCCTTCGCCGGTCAGCGGCGGGATGGACTGACATTGAGAAACGCAGCCCAAAAGCACATTGCATTAAGGCAGCCGCTCCCAATACCACATCACTTGGAACAGCGGGAGGTCAATGAGACCATCGGCACTGCGACTGAAGAGCCATGCAGCGATGTGTGTTCAAGGGGGAATATGGGAATAGCCCACGGTCGGGGCCCCTCAGCCGGAGGGCAGGTGCGCACAGGCAAGGCCTGGTCCAGAGGCCGGTGCTGCCACGGGCACCTGTGCCCCACACATGAGCTGCGCCGCGGCCCGGACACCGTCGCTAGGACCGGGGCAGCTCTGCTGATATTCTGACGTGCAGGGGCCGGAACGGCAAGGGATGGCGCGGTATGAGGGGCAGAACTACTGGGGGTTGTGGACCAGGAAACACAACCTCTCGCCCCTTGGGCCCAAGCATTCTGTCACTCCGTGTCCAGGTTCTCACAGCAAACAGGCATACCCTTCCAATGTGAAGAATCTGAAGGACATGCTGACCGTCCCTGGGGCCGGCAGCCTTTCGGACACTTTGCTGTTCGAGGAGCTCCCCATCCCGCTGTTGGAGTACGAGTCCAAGAAGCATCTGACTGTAGTCCTCTTTAACGCGAAGGTGCAGGAAGTGGTATGTGCTTCCGCGTGCCTGTGTTATGGGGGAAACAAAGGGGGCAAGGTGCAGTGGTATCCAAGAGGCGCTGCCAAGGAACTCCTGCCTGGGATTGCCTGGCAGTTTGAGATGTCAGCAAGTTATTTCACTTCGGCACAAATATGGCCAAATGGCATGGTATCATCTTCGTTGTCCATTTTACTGGGATGGGGGGTCATTGATATTCATCAAGTGTTGTTGAGGGTCAACGATAGTCGTTCAGGGTGGTCGAATGTTACTGAGGGTTGGCATGCAGAGTGGTAGGGTGCGTGCATAACCAGCACATTGATGCCCACTGACAAAAAAAATGAATCCATCGACAAGACATCGGAAAACCAAAAGCCAACCAACAACCGGAAAGCCAGGAATATGTACGTGCCTACTATTTTGTATTTGTTTGTCTGCGCGACGGAGACTCCGAAACCCGTCACGCTTGGCCTGGCACTCAATCATTATCCTGTAGTCCCTGGTTTTGGATTCTGGGATGCAATGTTTTGCACTGTAGTCGCCATGGTAGACCAGGGCAGACTGCATCCAGAGCTGTCAGTGGTGGGATTGGCAAGATAATAAAGCAGAGATCGATGAACACTCTTGCAAGAATGTTGTACGGAGATCGATTTCGCAACTGGCTCTGATTTTCTTGCGTCGTTCGCATGCACAGCTCAGGGCGCATCATTGCGGTTCGTTGCCGACGCTGTGCTTCGACGCTCCTATTCTGATGTGCATTTTTCAGGAGACGCACAAACTGCTGCTAGAAAAGACTGCGCTCATAAAGGATGCAATCAAAGAGTTAAAGAGCAAAATAGAGCAAACTGGTGTGTCGCGTGTGCCCACAAAATTGTATCACAGTGGCATGCACAGATGGCATGGCATACGCTGTATTGCCTCGGGGTGTCTCCGGGCTCCCTGCTCGTCGTGGGCTTGTGCAGGGAGGCCTAGTGCAGGGAGGCCTGCCCGTAGCTCTGTCAGCGTCCATTGTTCAGTCAAAGCCACCACATGTTTTTCTATCAAGTTTTGCTGCCTGCTGATTCAGCAAGGCACAACAAAAAGCAAATCGGCATCCAGTCCCTATCGGCAGCCAACACCCACCAGACGTCTATGAACGCAGACGTTGCAGGCTTCTTCCTGCTAGCTTGGCATCCTCCATGAACCTGGATAGCCTCTCACCCGGTGTAGGATTTCTTCGACGGGGCACAAAACGCAGGGATGGAGTCGGGTCCAACCATGCATCTGCAAGAACACAGTCTTGTTGCCAGGGATTTAGCCTGTCGTCCAAGCCCACGATGGGGTCTCAAGAAACCCATCGACATACCGCAACGACAAAACAGACGTGGATGCGTCGATGCGAATGCATGTGCGCCAGTGGGTGGGTGGCCGTGCGCATTGATCGCACAAGTCGAATGTGGGTGCAGAAGCTGGATTCTCCCAAGCGTTTTACTGGCCATCGGCAGCCCGCACCCTGGACCCACACGTCATGCCCCCGAAACAACGACAGACCAAATGAGAGGCAAATGGAGTTAAAGTTGGCTACACGCATTCCTGTGCGCTCCTGTGCGCGTTCCACGGCACTCGCGTCTGAGTGCTATCGCGCAGTGAGGAACGCCCTGTGATGCACGTTTGCAGGTGAGATTCAGCTGCTGGATATCAATGCGCATGAGATCCGCCGAGTCTTCAAACCGACAGACCCCATCAGCTCCATCTCGGGCCAGAGTACTCTCAGAGCGGAGGCTGTGGAACCGTTGCCGGCGGATGCAGGACCCAACCCGGTGTGTCTCAACCCGGGCGCTTCTTTTGGTGAGTCGACAGGGTATTTTCGTTTCTGAACAATCGTCCGGTCCAACCACCGTTAGTTGGCCCACAATTGCTGTCGGTTGGCCCACAGCCGCCGTTGGTTTGCTCAGAAAGACGTCACGCACGTGAAGAGGCCACTCTGTTCCAGGGGCTGCCTGGGCTGAGGGCATAATTGACTGGGACCGTTAACCAGCAGGCGCCGAAGGACATTGTTTCAACAGTGGTCCACAATTTCCCCCTCTGAATCGCAGGCAAATGACGTTTCCGGGTCGCGCTGATTCCAGTACTATTGTCGCTTCTTCTGAGATCACCCCCGGGCCCCCTCCGGTGGGTCTTTAGCAGGGGCTGGTCTGAAGCCCTTTTTGGGGCGAGGGGGTCCGGTCAGGAGGCTCTATCCCCCCGCCCGGCCCGTGCTGGAGTCATGGAATCATGTTCCTGCTGCACAGTGCCCAATGGTGAGCATATGATGCGCTGTGGTGCACGGGTCCTGTCATGCGTCCTACGGCTACGTCTCCTGCAGGTTGCGGTTCAGGTCGTGCATTTCGATTCCAAGGCGACAGGAGTTGTCTCGCAATGCCATGGCAACCCCTTTTTCTTTTCGGTGAGTGAGGCCGATACAGTGAAGAGCACGAAAGACCGCATTCGCACAAAACTTGACATGCGCAAGACCGAGGAGTTCAAGCTGTTTGTCTTTTTTGGGACCCATCAACACCACCTTTCGGATGGTATGCAGTTGTGTGGAGGTGGGGGGGGGCGTTGTGCATGAGTTTGCTCCGGCACATCCACTCAGAACTGCACGCTATGTTTTCTCTCTTCTGAGGAGTTTTTCCAACCGCTTTTCATGTCCTTTTGCTCTTGTTTTTGCGGTTTCCAATGTGTGTGTGTGTGCGCGCGCGCACGCGCAACGGGTGATTGTGGTGACATCATATTGCCAGATATTGTGAGATCAACCCGGCCGTCAGAAGCACTCAGGGCTTTTGGGGGTATTATTTGTTCGGATATGCCACGGTTCCCCCCTGTTTTTGGACGTGGGATGATTGCTGAAGGCACAGCGCAGTTGTTTGCCCGGGGTGCTGAGCTCCTTTCCTCTGAAGCGACAGGTCTCGGCTCGTCATCGTGCTGGTAGAAACCCGTGTATGCTTGTTAAAGTGTCTCTCAATGAACCGATTCCCGTCCACCTGTTAAGGAGGGTCAGCATGCTGAAGCTCCGTGCACACAAGTTTGCTCCTGCTTGAATCTTGTCTAACAGTGCCGTTGGATGGTGGTTGTGGGAAATGTGGTGGGCCCACAAAAGTGTTGTGTTTTTTCACCGGATGCTCTGGTTAGGGTTAGGGGTTGTATGTATTTCTGTTTTGTTTCTATTTCCTTTGTCACCCAATGATGACTGAAGCTTGGCCCAAGGCCACTCAGCAGTCATCGGAGGTCACCCACAAATCATGATTTTTCAGGCAACCCGTGCTGGGCAGGAAATTGCTACGTCCTAAGGGGTGGGGCAGAAGAAAAGAGTAGAATGGGCCCAAGGTCGAGATCGACAGGCAGTGGCGGCTGTGGGCTAACCAAGTTTTGCCCACCATGGTGAACTAAGCTCAAAACAGCAATTTTACGGGCAACAAGCACCACGAGGAGGGCCTAATTCGTGCGACATGGCTCCCCGTGGGTTCATATGTATTTCCATTTTCACCAAATGATCACCCAACACTGGCCCAAGGGTCCCTTGGGGTCGTCAAGGGTCACTAGGAGGTGCGGTGATTTGGCATCTTTCAAACGGGTCCGAGGCAAGTCTGAGACTGCAAACAACCTTTTGCATCCTGGCATGGGTACAGTGTCACAACATCCCGAATCCCACCCCTCTAGGGGGGTGCCACAAGGTCACTGAGGCCACCAAAAAGCGCTGTTATCACAAAGACGGTTGAAAACTGTGTAAACTGCCAATGCGATCGTCCCAGTACGCCTAGCCAATGCCCATGGAGTTGGGACCCGAAAACACATTGTTGGCTCAAAAGCGAAAAAACAAAAGATTGGTGATTGTTGACGCCAAAAATTGGGGGCGTTTTGCCCCCGCCACCATACAAAAAGAAGCGGGTTTCAGGTGGGGAGGATCTAGGGGGGTCCCAAAAACTGACAGGGGGAAATTTTTATCGGACAAAACAAGCATTTTACAAGACATCAAACCCACAATTCAACCCATTGAGGTGGGGTATGCGAATGGGCCCCAAAGGGGTGTGTGTGGTGTTTGCCCTTGAACGTGGGCCTGCATCGTTTTGCTCTAACAACATCTGCAAGGTGATTTTGTGGGGGAGAGGGACTGGTCGCACTCAATACTACTGGGGCACAGTGCCAGTGCACACTGCAACAAGGAGCGAAGGCTTAGGAACTGCTTTTTATCCTCGGTGAAGGAATTGCAGAAGTTTGGTTGTGCCGGTGCGCTTCACGCAGCGCATTGCATCATCTGCTTTCATTGTGAGTTTTACTACAATATGATACCACTGATGCCACTGATGTTACCATTCAACACCACAACCATTTAACCAGGTTAGGGATGAGATTCAACCATTCTCCCTCCCAGGGGTGCGAGTTACATTCTGAAGAATGCTCAAAGGTGTCTCATCCTTGTCTAGCCAGTCAATTCACATGCGTTGATTCACAGATGAGGCCCGTATTTTGACTGTCATAAAGGGTCTGGAGGAGAAGTACTCCAGCACCACGGCATGGAAACTTGCAATGGATCACCGCGACACGAAGCGAAGGTGCTCCTCTCGCTCACTCCCTCCTTCCCTTGTCTTTCAGCCCCACCATTTGTGCTGCTCCTCTCTTCCTTGGTTGAGCTCTCTGCGGATACGCTAGTTGCCAGCCGCTACCCTGGGTCTCCGGACGCTGGAATCGCACCCCTCTTGAACGTGCATAGCTGACGTGTTGCAATCGGTCCAGGGTCACACTTCTGCAGCCACTGGAACATTCATGGGAGAGGATTCTCTCAAAACTCTCAATTCTCACCACACACACACACACACACACACACACACACACATGCATGCACACACGCAAGCACCGTACACCACATCAGTACGGACAGGGGCACAGTGCAGGACCCCCCCCCCCCCCCCCAAAGCCACACACACTACCAAAGTCGCACCTACACTTTGGCTTAGCTCACCTGAATTTGGCCTTACCCCCAAGCCACACGCGTGCAACACATCACACCGAGGGCTATGTCGCCAGACAGCCCTGGTTGTCAAATGTTCAACCATGGAATGCCACCTGTGCACAATGCACCACCCCCGAACGGGTGTGTGGCATTTTTGTGCCTGAGGGCAGCACAAGGTTTTCACACGCACCTTAAAAAAGTGGCCAATACCATCTGAAGGGGAGCACCCACACAAACGCTATTGCCCGTGACCAGCGCGCCCTGCACATACCTCCAACCTCGCCAGCACCAAAGGGACGGAGACCCTGAAGTCCAGGCCCCCCTGCGACAGGGGATGATGGAGGACGATGAGGAGCGATAAGTAGTCCGTATCCTGCATTCCCCAGGACATGGGAGACCTTCCATTGAGATCATTTAGCTCTGTCTCGCTTTCTTGAGGTTCTGACTGCGCTGAAGGGGTAGAGCCCAGCCATAAAGCGATCCTTGCTCCCAAGTAAGATCAGCCATGGCTCCTGCCTCATTGCAGCATCTGGGTCTTCCCCGTCAGTAGGGCAGAGCGCACATACACGTACACACCCACACCCGCGCACGCACGCACACGCACACAGACACACACCTCCTCGTGTGCCTGCACGTGCCTGCACCCACATACGCCCGGGCTGTTTCCACCTGGTCCACATGCCAGCCCCTTCGGTGTCTGGTCTGCGTAGATCATGCTCCACGGGCATATTGGCCCCAGCCCATGAGTGTCCTCGGTGCTGTTTCTGCCCTCGTCACTGCTCCGCCATGACTTGCAAGATGTAGGGGCGTCCTGAGGGAGCCTCCAGGGCACCCTTGAAGGATGGCTCTCGGGGCCCGCGGTGACTGGCTAGCCGTCGTCGGTTGACCACCAACCGCTGTCGGTTGACGAAGAGTGTTTTCTCTTTGCCTTCCATTGAGGAGGTGAAGCGAGCTCTGGCCAGATGCGCATTGCTTTTCTCCCAGGACTGAGAAGGCGGCAAATGCAATCGTGATATACAATTAATGGCATTGGTTTACTCAAGCCAGATTTTGCTCCCTGCTCAACGCTCTATGGCAGATCTGTGCTTTGAATATTTTTGCAGCAGTGAGGGTGCCTCTGCCTCCACAGGTTTTCACGCATTTTGGTTCGAGACCAAAAAGCTGTGGTGTGGACTGCTGGAGGAGAGGGGGAATGCAGACCAACGCCTCACCCCCCCCCCCCCCCCTCTCCTCCTGCATAACCCCCTCGTCGGTTTGAGTGGATGTCCGTGTTTTTGGCAACGTACCCGGGGGGGGGGGGTATGCGGGCTGGAATTTCTGTGATTCAAATGCTGTACGAAAGTTTTGTACGCAATTTGTTCGGTATTTTTAATGATTTGTGCCGGTATCCGTTGGGCATTGCAAGAGCCCAATGTTTCTCATGAGCAATTATGGGGGACCAAACATAATTTGTTCGCTCATTTTTTAAGAAGTGGCACAGATTTTGTCGTGCCAGAATTTGTAGATTCATATCCCCCGCCCCCCCCCACGGAACCCTTGGAGGGGCCAGTCCGGTGGTGTGCCCTACGGGCCCCTAGGACTAACGGGGCTGCAGCGCCGCACCCGGGAACCTTCCCGGGCAGGTCCCAGGGCAGGGAAGCGCTCAGCGCGCCCAGGGACCCCTCCACCTGCCACCAGCGCCCCAGGCCGTGGGAGTGCGGGACCCAGCTAGTACAGCAGCGCCACCTGTGCCAACAGGCAGTCAAGGAGCGCGGGTCCCCCCCAGTCGTGCCCGGCGCACACCCGTCCCCGTGCGTACGCAGTCGTGGGACGGGCGGGCAGCGTGTCTCTGTGACCAGGAGGATGCGATGCCCTGGCCCACTACTCCCCGGTGGGCTCAGCGTCGGGCTCCCATGGCCTGCCCCACCGGGCCTGGAGCACCAGGCCACACTTGCCCCCCACACGCAAGGCCCAGCCCCCGCCCACACCCCTGCCCGCGCGCGCGCCTACACACAGGACGACGGCATCTTCCGCCCACCTGCGCTTCGGTGGGGTCTGGTGGCTGTCGATAGTCCGCTCGGCCTTGGAACCGGACAGTCAGGTTGTTCAGCCTCGTGGTGGGGCAGGGAAGGAAGCCCACACCCGAGGGCCTGCTCCTGCATGAGGCCGCCAGCCCAACCCAACCCAACCCAACCCCCCCCTCTCCTCCTGCATAACCCCCTCTCCTTCGAATTGGGCAAATCGCAGCCATAGGCATTGGGAGTAAATGGAGTTCAGCGTAACCCAACGGATAAGTGCAGTAACCGAGCATTTCAAGCTTCACTCTGCAGCCATCTTCAGTGTAGAATCTGCAATGGTGGTCAGCATGCTTTGATTTGCTTTGTCCATTTCTAGCACAGTGATGATTGGGGGTTCACGGCATCCAGAAGGGTATTTTTTGGTTAGGCTCTAGGCTCTTTTTTTGGCTCCAGAGCAGGTCTGACCAATGGATGATGAAAGACTGAAGAATTGCCCATTGGGAACTGGGGGCATTCACAGTCAGTTTTTTTGAGGCATGGTGGTCCCCTGCGGAAAGCATTGCACCAAAGCGGCCTGACCATGGGCAGAACAAGAGTGCGGGGCGAGCCGAAGTTCACCGAAGGACAGCTGCAGGTATGTACAGACCAAACCGGGATGAAAAAAATACTGCAAAAAAGCACCATAGGCCTGAAGAGAGTCTGATTGCCGGCCTTTGTTGCTGCTGAGATGCAGGACAAGTGCAATCAGATAGGTGCACTTAGGTCCGAAGAGAGTGAGGGGTAAATAACCGGGTATAACAAAGGTCAGACTGGTGCATTCTCAGTCAGTTGTATTCTGTTGACCCATCACACTGGGGTATCCATTTGATGGAGCTCCATGACCCCATCTGACATCCTCAAGGACAGCGAGCCCGGACAAAACGCTCTGTGTAGTGTCTTTGTATAGCACCTGTAACCCTTACTCTGTATCGTTTGTCTGTGGTGGTATCTAAATTTCATTTTTGCACTCATGGCCGCTGACTCTCACGATTGTTTTACTCAGTGTAGCAGTGTCAGCTTACAAGCTTTGTGCAGAAGGCTTCATCCCAAATGTAACCGACGTGCCACCATGATAGTTTTGGGTAAGTGTTGGAGTCGTGGTTTGCGCGTGTGCATAAGGCTTCCATCTTCAGTTTTGTGGTCTCAAGCACCGACCAAATTGCAACTAGCAACCAAGGATATCGTTTTTACTCCCCAGTTGATTTTGTGTCCAAAAGTGTTGATGGTTTTCACATTTTGTAGGTTGGTGCGAAATCACACTGGATTTAATGAGTCTAACCCGATTGCCATGCACAGCACACACCTTTCTGTGTAACTAAAATTCATTCGGCATGAGCAGTCGCATCGCATTGTGCTTCTTATTAAAGTCGTAGTCATGTATCATTTATCACCATCAGAATATCGTGTCCTGCAGTGTGGCTGTTGTCCTGAGTATTTGATCTTTTTGTGCTCTTGCATTGAGGAATGTCCTCTGTGTTTGTCATTATTTTTGAGGTAAGATGTTGTGCAATGTGCATGTACCACATCTGGGAAGGAGAATGTTACACAGATGCCCCACACTGGTTGCAGAGATTAAGGTCTATGGTGACCTCAAGCAAAGTCATTGTGCAGCTCATTTCTTGAAGATATTGCAAGCAATCCGCACATGTCGATTTTGGAAAGATACCGTCATGGCAGATTTGCACAACAAAGCAAGGGCACACAATAATCCAAGAAGGACAGTTAGTGGACACCTGATTTTGCAAAACACAACATATTTGGTGGGTACATGAGCAATGTTGTGCCAACAAATACATCGGATTCAGAAAAGAGGGGTTAAGATTGTCATGGTGGAGGATTTACAAAAGTTATCCGGAGAAAGGTTGCAATCCCATTGATTCCGCTGTTCCACCGGTTTCTGAAGGGTTCGCAATCAGTGTATTCATCAAAATTTTTATTGCCAAGTGCCTGAAAATTAATTTTTTCAACTGCTACTATTTCATGTGATTTTGTTGTGCGGTGTAGAGGCCCTTAAAGTGGACAGTCAATGCAAAAAGAAAAGGGTGTAGAGGCCCTATTTTGGCCCTACTTTGACCCAAATTGTCTTCAGCATAATAGGAGTTAAAAATCGATCTACATTTTGTTGCATTTACTCCCATTTTGCAAAGAATTTCCCCAAAGCAATGCACGGGTGGATCCTAGAGTTGCGCCTATCCATCTATGCATATGGGCTGAATTGCTTGCAAACAATTTTCTTACAAGCCCATGTTTTTTTTTGGAATCACATTTTCAAGCAACCACTAGGTATTTTGCATCTTTTTTTTTTCAAAATAATTTATGTTGCTGATTCTAAGATACCAAAATAACCAATTGCCATATTGGTGGCAAGTTGGGCTTCGGTGGCTAGCATAATATACCGCAGGCCAATTTTCTGAGTTTTGCTGTGACAAAATTTGCTGACAATTGCATGCCCGATTGTTTTATTTGAATTGGCTATTCTCACACAAGCTCAACAACAAAGAGCATACAACTTATCGCAATGGGTCATTCATGATGTCAATCTTCTCCACAATGAACACATTCAACCAAGGTGGTATTGTTTCGATGGATTACCCTACAACTACCTATATCAACACCGCAAGCTCCGCAATTTCTCAACGGCGCCAACGGCCTTTTCCAAGCCTAAGAGCTCGGAGCAGGTGTGCAGGTGGAAAGGATGCAAGAAAAGTTTATAGTGGTTTCAACACTGTGTTTTTGTCTCTCCTGCTGCTTGCTGCTGGTGTAGGGTTTCCTGCTGCTTGTTTTGGAGGATGAAAACCTTTTGTTTGCTGAAATACAGTCAATCCAGGATAACCCAAGCCAGAGGTATGCAAGGAGAAGAGAATCAGGATCAAAGCATGAAGGGCTGCAGTGTAAACAGTGTAAGATGAAAGGATATTCACAGAAACTGCAACTCAGGTCAAATCGGAATGCATATTCACAAAGATAGCTGAAATGTTTTGGAAAAGAGTTGGAAAACTGCCCCATGGTCACTCTATCTCCATAGTGCCATCTCAGGAGATGTGCACTCTTTGTTTTGGGTCCCATATGTGCTGAGGTGGCAGGGCATGTGGCGATGAGGTCACTGCCATGTCACATGGGATCTTCCTACTTAGCTAGGCTGACCAGGAATTGAACCCAGGACCTCTCAAAAAGAGGTGCCCAGCCCCCTAGGGTGCATACCACTAGGACAGCTAAGTATTCATGGAAAAACATAGATAAATTCATAGGCTCTGCCTTGGATATGTCAGTTCTCAGTCAACTCAGGAAAAGATGATTTACCTCACATTGTAAGGGGATTAAGGGGTCCACTCCATATCCTGATTGGGTGTTTGGTTCCATAGGTCAAAATGTGTTATCACCAGTTTTGGTGGGACCAATACTAAGATAGAAATGCATGGATGCTCAGTGCATCTCTAATACAACTAGAGTATGCCTCAAAGCATTGGAAAAGCACTTTTTCTTACTCCCCCCTTGTGCCGTGGTGGCCACCACTGTCGCATTTTAGGAAAAAGGGATTTTTTTCTTGGCCTTTCCTTGGTTTCCACATCTACTTTAAAATACCTATAGTTTCCCTCACACAGAAAAATGGGCGCTCACCATGGCTGGCGCTCTTTTGCTGCTCTGTTTGTAACATTTCCTACAGAAGACTCAGCGCTCATGGCGCTGCCGGGGCTCCTGTGGCTTGGTTGGGTTAGTTTGGGAGCATGCCAAAACATGTGCATGTGCATCCCTCCCTCCAAGACGCAGCGCGACACAAACCCAACGCAAGACACAATATACACACTCGCATGGGTTCTCGTAAACCTGCTGGCGACCTGTGACCTGTCTTAGGGCGAAGGGAGTCGTGAAAAAATTAAATTGCCCCTTGGTGGGGTCTTGGGTTCTGCTCAGTCTCTCCAGGCTGCTGCGTTTCGGCCAGAACACGGCCTACTCAGCGAGGCTGCGCGTGGGTATCTGCAGAGGCAGGAATGGGAGAATTATGGACGAATCCACGCAAAAACGAAGCGACGACCCCAAAATCCGTCAAATGACGGCCTAGAATTTTTCTAAGACAACACACCTGAGCAGAATCCAATTGTGTATCAGAAGCACATTTTTATAAAAATTATAGTCATCTCTAGATTTTTTAAATCAAGAAATTCCTACGCATAAAAAGGCGGCGCGCAGGAGCGGCTCCTAGCGAAGCGCCGGAAAATGCAGAAATAATGGAATTATAAATGTATGTCTCACGTAGTCTTGAAAATGACGAGACACACATTAATAAATAAACATACAGATTCCACCCACACTAATAGAAGTATCAAAAATTCAAGAATTCGAAAATCAACGAAAAAGACTTCAATGAATCAGGTATAAACTACAGGTATGCTCGTCTCGTATGCCGCATACACATTGCTCGTCTCGTGTCTCCGTGAACGAGTCTTGTAGCAGCGCTAACAACGATAGGATGCGATAGAGGGATTCATTAGAAAGATTGCAGATGATTAGAGGTCAGATCAGGGTGATTAGACATACACACAAGTGCATAGCAACGTTCTTCGCGTGCGCCCCGCTCTAATCCTCACCTTGCTTCACTCTCCAGTGGTAGGTAAGGTAGGTACGCCCAGGTGGGGCCACCCCCTGGTGGAGTTCGAGATTGCGGTTAAGATGGGCAGGTTTGCCCAACACGGTCGTGCATGCTCGTGCATTCACACACGCATTAAAGGGTAGGCCACGCGAAGTGCGCACGGTAAACCTTGTTTAGGCTACCCAGGGGCTCCTTGGTACGTTCTTTAAGAGAACCTGAGGAGTCCCTTAACGCTTGCTTGCTTGACAGGGTAGCTGATCTTCAGCGCGTTTGCGGACAGTGTATTATAGGTCACACTGAGAACCGTATAATACGGGGAGTGTGGCTTGGTTCCTCCGCCGCAAACAACCCTTCATTTGCCTTTGCTTTACAGGTGGGCAGGTAGGGTGATTGGTGCAGCAGCATACCATTTTTTTCATCCCCTGCTAAACAAGGGCGCAGATCACACAAACAAGTAACTCCCCTCTGCCTGTGGCAGAGCAGGGAGTCCGACTCCATCGACATCTGCGCCGTGCACGCAAGAGCACCTCTTCCCTCCAAGCCCTAGCAGGGGAAACACGTTGTGGCGTCCCCTGTTAGGCCACAGTTGCTTAGCAGCGCTGTGTTCTCTTGTCCTCTTCACAGGAGGGTCGCTAGGACCCACGACATATTCTTCAACAACACCCAGTAGAGTGTGCGTGTAGGAGTGGTAGTCCTGAGTGGGGGCTTGAGCCAGTTGCACCAGTGCTCGCCCACCAGGATGGTGCCACTGTAGGGTGTGTAGGACCTGTAGTGCGTGTGTCACTGTCCCACCCGTTTTCTGCAATTTTAGCAGGGTTGGTGGGCTGTGGCAGTGGTTAGGTCAGTGTTTTGGCCACTTAGCAAAACGGCGTTTTCATGCCTTCATAGCTTTTGGCCAGCCCACCCTATAGTACACAGATAGGTAGGGAAAACAATACCTGGATTAGTACGCTGGGTATTCCCCAAAGGTTTTGCGCCAGCACAGAAATCGGGCGCTTAGGGGAGGGGAGACCCGGGGCGTACCCCGTGGCATCAATAAGCCAACCCTCCAGGTTTAGCAAGCATGCAGACTTGGGTATAATTAGGACACCACTTCTGCGGCTTGCTCTCAGGACCTTAGGAATAGCACACTCACACATACGCTTTGGCAGGTAAGGGTAAGGTTCAGTCCCTAGCTTTAGTCTTGGAGGCAAGCGTCTCAGCGAGCCTCAGCAACTCACCAAGGTTGTTCTGGGACAAGTAGTCAACCAGAACTGAGTTTAGGCGTCCCTCAGGTAGAACAAATGCAGAGAAAGGCTCCCAGGTGGCCTCTTCGACTCCAAACCCTTCCCAGAGGGTGAGGAAGCGCCAACCCTGGCGATAGCGGTGGCGTAGGACAGACTTCACCAGGTAGAAGCCCTCCTTAGCCATCTCCTCGGCGTTCATGTCGGGGAGTTCACCTTCAACTTCCATAGGGCTGACAGCCCCTTGTAGGTCCAGAGCGGCGATTTCCTCGTCGTTCAGCTCCCACTCCTCCCCACAGAGGTCTTCAGGATCATAGTAGCGCTTCAGGTGTTGAGCAGCGCACACCAGGGTCCCCCCTAGACGGGGAGAACACCGCACGGTGATACGGTGTCCATCCACTGATAGAATCTTGTACGGCCCGAAGTATGGGTCATCGCTGGTAGAGCGTGGCCAGGCGGGTAGTCGACTGTGGTGCACCAGCACCCAGTCCCCCTCTTGGTAGGTGGCCGGTACTCGGTGCTTGTTCTTCTTGTTCCACTGACGCTCCCTCACTCTCTGGAGCATAGCCTTGGCCTTGTCCACCTTCGCTTGTTGCTCTTGGACCCATTCACCCACAGAAGAACGGGTGTCCTCTGGATAGGGGGCATGTAGGAACCATGCCGGGCGCCCTAGGAATAGCTCATGGGGCGAGTAGCCAGTAGCTGAACTCTCTTGGGAGTTCATCATCAAGGATATGACGGGGAGTAGTCTCACCCAGTCTCTGGTGCGTTCAGTTTTGCACCATATCCTGACATTCTCCTTGAGGACACGGATATGTCGCTCACATAGGGGGTTGCTCGTGTGAGAGTAGGGAATCCCCGTAGACACCTGGACATTGAGGGATCTCAGGACCCTCTTGTACCAGCCAGTATCTGAGCGTACTCGTACGTCCTCATCGGAGTTGATCTCCTTGGGCGCCCCGTAGACACAAAACCACTCCTCCAGGAGTATCTTGATAGTCTCCTCCCCGGTAATGTGCTTGGTACATGGGAACACCCTGGTAAACCTGGTCAACCCACAGGTTACCACGAGGGCGAAGTCATAGCCCCCGAACTTCGGCATCTCCGTGTAGTCCACGTATAGAACACTGTTAGCACAGTGAGGGATGGGCAGGGTCGAGTAGAGACCTCTGTCCCTGATATCCCCTGGTTTACAGGACCTGCACGGGCACTTGTCCACGATAGGCTGGAGGGTTTTCCGCAGTTGGTCGTCAGTCCACGTAGTGTGGAACCACTGCTTGAACAGCCTCAGGGTACGGTCAGCACCCACATGACCGCTGGACTCATGGGTCCACTTCAGCAACGCTGGGACTCTGTCACTAGGCACCACAATGCGGTCCTCGTGCCAGAGGTAGCTCTTGTCCCTCTTCCACTGGTCTTGGTTGACCAGGAGGGGTTCAAGGCGTTTCTCCAGGCGCCTGTAGATATCCCCAAACTCCTTCAGGTACTCCGATTGTTGGAGTCCATCCAGGGGGCGTATCATCGTCATGTTGAGGTCCAAGTGGACGTCCATACGGCTGAACGCCTCCTTAGCCAGCGCTTCAGACCGGGCACCAATCAGGGCGTCGAAGTTGTTACGGCTGATGTAGTCGGCACACTCGTTCTTTACTCCCTGGATATGGTGTACCGTCAGCCGTAGTTGACTGAGGTAGGTCCACCAGCGCCGTAGCTTGGCCTTCTCAGGTGGGGGACCCTTCTGGAAACTGCGGACCGGTTCTTGGTCGCACAGCCAGACCACAGGGTTACTCCCCAACAGTCGTGCTTGTGAGGATAGCACCAGCATACCCGCGAGCAATTCCTGCTCATAGGTGGAGTAGTTCCCCCTGGCCTGGTTCCACTTCCAGTTCCAGTGGCCCAGAGGTACTAGGACCCACTTGTCGTCAGGGTAGCTGTGCTTGAGGGTTCCATCTCGGTTGAGACCTTCCGTCCCCCATTGGGAAATGGCCGAGTCGAACTCCTCCTTCTCTAGTGCTTGCCATTGGAACAACGTTCCACCACCGCCCACATTGCTGGCGTCGGTCAACAGGATAATCTCCCCTTGTGCCCTAGGCACGCCCAAGCATTTAGCGTTGGCTACCTTGTCTTTAAGCTCGTCAAACGCTTGTTGCTCTTGTGGGTCCCAGCGCCAAGTAGTACTCTTCTTGATCAAGTCCGTCAGGACGGCGCTGGTGTAGGTGAATTTTTTGATGTGGCGGCGATAGAAGTTGCACGCCCCAATGAAACTGCGTACATCATGAAGTCCTTTCTTGGGGTCTTCGTGTCGTACCTTGGCATCCATCAGGGGTTTGGCCTTAGAGGCCGCTGGGGTCCACCACCCATAGCCAACGTCAAACCCCAGGTACTGCATGGTCTCCTGCATGAACTCACACTTCTCCAGCTTGAGTCGTGTGTGGTTCTCCTGGCAGACCGCAAAGAACTCACCCAAGAGGATTAGGTGATCCTCCTGGGTATTGGTCCCGAGGCATACATCGTCGATGTGAGCCTCCATCTGGGCCCCACGGGATATGAGCTCCTGCACCTTAGGTCTCCTTCGTAGGATGGACAAGATCTTGTTCATCAGCTCTTGGAATAGAGCGGGTGCGTTAGCCACGCCAAACGGCATGACCTTCCACTTGAACACCCTCCCCTGAGGGGTGATGAAGGCCAGTAGCTCCTGTGCGTTGGGCGTCAGGTCCACTTGCCAAAATCCGCTCCTCTTGTCCATTTTGGTCTTGTAGCGACAGGAGGCTATCTTCTCCAGGGTAGTCCTCCGTAGTCCACTACCAGCCGTTTGGCTGTAGACCCAGGTTTAGCCACCAGGAAACAGGGGCTGCAGTGTAGGGGGTAGTCCCCGTCCTTGTACTCCAGGACTAGGCCAGCGTCGATACATTCTTGTATCTGTCGCTCGATCTCGTCGGCCTGCTCTTTAGGAGCTGGATAGGGTCTCCTCCGGATCTTGTGACCCACGAACTCGGGTTTCAGCTTGAGGTCCATCTGTACCAGCTTGTCACATGAGGCTGGAGGGGGTAGTTCTCCGAACACCTCCAGATAGGTCCTTATAAGCTTCTGTACCCGCGGGTCCAATACCTTGATCTTGTCCTCCATGTCCTCGTCAGAGTGTAAGTTGCTTGCCCCCTGAATAGACGTCGGGAGATGGTCCTCCACCGACTCTTCGCCCGTGGTAGTGTCCTTCAGCCCTTGGTAGGCATATAGAAGGTCTTGTTCAACCATCTCCGGTGGACGATGGCAACATAGGCGCGCTCGAGGGGGTTCACATACACATTCCTCCAAGAGGTCGTCCTCCTCTGGGGTCCTCACATGGGCGCCCCACACGCTCTTCATGAGCTTAAGATCTACCTCCCTTTGCCAGGTGGTGATCTTCTGTTCGAGGTCCTCCTTCAATTGGGATAGGTCTCCCATACGTCCTTGCTTCAGTGGCCATGAGCTGCGGGTAGGCTTCGCGTAGCATAGCTTTTTCGCCACCAACTTCCTCTTGGAATCCACATACTCCCTTAGCCTGGATCGAGGGTCCAGCTCCTCGTCCACGGGGTCTTCCACCCTCATGTGTAATGGGCAGCAGGGGCAACTAGGATCATCATCGACAGCAACTAGGATCATCATCGACAGCAACTAGGACAGGCCTTGCAGCGTGCGCGCCTTTGTCGCGTCGCGTCGCAAGGGCGATTTGCCAGCGTGGCTGAATAATTATGAAGATCAGGATTTACGATGTTTTGGAGTGAAATGATTGTAGATTCATGAGTTTTAGATTATTATTGATCTATCGTGATTGTTGGTTTGGGTTACGGTTATGGTCGAACGTCCTGGTGTTTGCTGTGGGTTTGTGGCATCAAGCATTCGCTCTGTTGTGCACAGTGTATATAGTATGTAGGGGACAAGCACCACTGTGTCCCCCTGACGAGCCCTGCAGTGGTGCGGGCGAAACAACAACATCGTGGACTCCGGTGATGGACTCCCAGAAGACGGTGTATGTTTTGGGGTTTGGTGTTTGCGTTCTTGTACGTGCTTTACGTGTATGACAGAGCTATCGACATTTTGGAGTTTTGGAAAAGGGTTACGACGGGATCAAAGATTTTGACGATTTGGGCAAATTTTGAGATTAAGAATAGTTCGAGATTTCAATGAAAACATGGCTTGGATCAACACAGTGTTTGGGTCCGTGATCGGTTTATGTTACAAAATCGTCATCTAAGACATCCTGTAGACCTACTTAACTGGCGGTGAGGCCAGCAGCAGCAGCAGCGCTCAGTGAAGGAGTGCAGCGCCAGGCAGGAGCGCAACGAAGGAGCGCTCAGCGCAACAACGAAGGAGCGCAACGAAGCAGCGCTCAGCGCAGAAGCGAAGGAGCGCAACGAAGGAGCGCTCAGCGCAGAAACGAAGGAGCGCTCAGCGCAGAATCGAAGGAGCGCGACGAAGGAGCGTTCAGCGCAGGAGCGAAGGAGCGCTCAGCGCAGGAGCGAAGGAGCGCTTAGCCAAGGAGCGCCATGCAGGAGCACTCAGCGATGCAGCGTCCTTTGAAGGAGTGCAGTGCATGCGCGCTGAACGAAGGAGCGCTCAACGCAGGAGCGCTCAGCGTCGCCAAGAAGGTGTGCAGTTCTACGCGGGCAGCCGAGGATGGAGCCACGACCAAGGTTGAGTGGAGAAGTGAAGTTCTAAGGAACGAAGGAGCCTCATCCAGCATGGGAGGAGGAGAAGTGAACTCTGGGGTCCTAACAGCTGCTGCCCGTTGGCGATCTGGAAGTCGGCAGTGACGAACGCCGACCAAGGCGATCTCAGTCGCCGAGTAAATTTTATGTTTCGGATCTATTTATTTTATATTTGTTTCTGTGAAAGTGCGTGGTGGGTCACATTGTGGGTGGTTCATCGTGTGTGGCACAAGGTCTGGCGGGGGCGGGTATTGTACGAGCTGGGTGGGTGTCTGTTGGGGTTGTGTGTCGCTGTTCGGCAGCTGAGAGCAGCTATCCACTGACGCTGCATGTGTCCATGGCAGGCAGTGTTGGTCAGCGTCTGGTGTAGTTGGGGTGTGGCATGCCTCTGCAAGCTCAGGCAGGACGCCTGTATATTTATCCTTGGGGGTAAGGCAAGGGCTAAGGACAGCCCGCAGGAGTGCCGCGCCTCCCCCTTTGCACAGGAGGGGCCACCATGCTTGGCATGGGCTGCGACTGTTGGGCAGCCGTGCAGCGTTGACGGATCCCTCGCCCCCCAGTTATGCTCCCGTCAGGGAAGGGGGCCATTTTCTGTCAAGGAATATGTATGTGGGGTGGTCCTGTTGTACTGGGTCTCCCACCGCTGCATGCCCCCCCCGGAGATATAGTATGGCAATACGTTGTTTTGCCCCTGCTGCCCATATATTGGTATTTGCCTTTGTATCAGACCCTCGTTCTCCTGTCAGGTCTTAGGAGGGGAGTGTAATGGGCAGCAGGGGCATCTAGGATCATCATCGACAGCAACTAGGATCATCATCGACAGCAACTAGGACAGGCCTTGCAGCGTGCGCGCCTTTGTCGCGTCGCGTCGCAAGGGCGATTTGCCAGCGTGGCTGAATAATTATGAAGATCAGGATTTACGATGTTTTGGAGTGAAATGATTGTAGATTCATGAGTTTTAGATTATTATTGATCTATCGTGATTGTTGGTTTGGGTTACGGTTATGGTCGAACGTCCTGGTGTTTGCTGTGGGTTTGTGGCATCAAGCATTCGCTCTGTTGTGCACAGTGTATATAGTATGTAGGGGACAAGCACCACTGTGTCCCCCTGACGAGCCCTGCAGTGGTGCGGGCGAAACAACAACATCGTGGACTCCGGTGATGGACTCCCAGAAGACGGTGTATGTTTTGGGGTTTGGTGTTTGCGTTCTTGTACGTGCTTTACGTGTATGACAGAGCTATCGACATTTTGGAGTTTTGGAAAAGGGTTACGACGGGATCAAAGATTTTGACGATTTGGGCAAATTTTGAGATTAAGAATAGTTCGAGATTTCAATGAAAACATGGCTTGGATCAACACGGTGTTTGGGTCCGTGATCGGTTTATGTTACACATGGAGAGTAGGGGTTTTAGTGGGGCGACGTACTCGGCGTTCTCCACTTCCTCCACACAGGTCTGCACGAAGAAGGCGTCGTGCTCAGTTTCGTCTTCTGAGTGGATAGAGCTAGGTAGCTCAGATAGTCCACACTCAGAGACTCCATCAGGAACAGGTACATGGCAGGGAGAGTTGGGGGCGTTGGTGTCAGTCACGACGTACTCATCTCCTTTGGGTGTAGTCTCAACAGCATCTTGAGGTCGTAGGCGATCCTTCAAGTCACCCAAGGCGAGTCCGTCGCTTTCTCGTTGTATAGCTTGGACCAGAGTCGGGTCCAGATCCTCCCAGGGGATGGAGGTAAGACCTCCGTCCACCACGCTCAGCATACTCCCCCATCCGGGTTTCCCAATAGGCGTCTTGCGTCCCAGAGGCACGTAGATGGCCTCATCAGGCAAACGAACAGAGCTGATAGTCAGCCTGTCCAGGAGGTTTCGCCAGTACTCGTTGCCCCCATGGGCTCCCCAATCGGGGGAACACAGGACCATACGGGAACGTTCCAAGGCCACCTTGGTCAGCACCTTCCCCAGTTCACTGAACCTGGGGTTCCCGTAGGCCATCCCGAAAGAGGGCCAGTAAAATTTGTAGCTGCAGTTCTTCCCCTTGCTGCAGTAAAGGTCCAGTACATGCTGCTTGTCGCTGGCGAACAACTCCACACTCAGGTCTTCTCGAGAGTAACCCAACTCCTTCAGACCTTGGTCTAGGACTTCCCCCAATAGTTGATAGTCCTCAGTTTTGGAGGCCGCCATCATGTTCGAGGGCTCCTCCTTCGATAGCCTCAGGTAACTCGAGGTATGTTCCGACTGCTCCAGTGGCACAGACTCTCTGCCACTGCCGTGGTCCACGTAGAGGAGGTAGGGCGCTTGCAGCGTCAGGGATTGTATCTGGGAGTGCTGTACGAAGAAGTCAGTCCCCGGTACAAAGTCGAAGGCCTCAGTGTCCATCACATATAACCGATGGGCGATAGTCCGGGAGCCCATAGGTACCTCCACTTCACAGTCCCCGCAGCTGTGCACCACATGTCCATCCCCCATGCGTATAGCAGCGGTGGTCATGGTGTTCTTCAGGCTCCCAAAAGGTAAAATTTTCTTGGCCACTATAGATATGGTGGCGCCAGTGTCCAATACCCCCAGGTATTCGCGTCCCCCTAGTCGGATACGTACCCAAAACACCAGGTCTTGGGTGCCACCAGAGCGTCCCCGTCAGAACTCTGCGGGACAGGTCACCTCGAACCCCTTGTTCCGCAGTTTGCGGGCCATCCTCATGAAACGGCTCCTCTTCTTAGCGTTGCCGTCATCACCACCTTCATGCTCACGCTTGGCTCCTTGTTCTTGCTGGGCCTGCGTTTGTGAGCGTGTGGTAGGACCAGACTGCCCTCCAGAGGGCTCGGAGTTCCCCCCTGGATTAGGGTTTGGGTTGCCTCCGTTCTTGTCCTTGTTCTTGTTGTCGGGCTGGCGGTTAGCGCCTCCTCCTCGTCCACCTTGACCCTTGTCTTGCCCTTGACCACGTCCTTTCGACTTGCCCTTGCCGGAGTCGTTGCCTTTGCCTTTGCCTCCACCTTTGCCTGAGCCTTTGCCAGGATCTTCACCCTTAAGCTTCGCCGATAGGCGTTGCTTATGGTAGCACTCATCCTCGTAGTGCTTCCGCTTCCCGCAGAATGCACACGTGATGGTGCACCTGTAATGATCCGGCAGCTTCGCTTTGGCGCCGGTGTTCTTCTCCTGCTGCTTCCCCTGGACTACGAAGCAGTCTCACTGCTCGCAGTCAGGGGCGTGCTGCAGGTGGCCCTGCTCGTCTCTGGCATCACACCAGAATAGCTCCTTCACGTTCTCCATGATACGGGCGTGGGCGTGTTTGGGGGTAGTCCCCTGCCCAGGTCGGGAACCTTGGTACCCTTTGCCATGGCCTCCAGAACCTCCACCACCAGGACGGTAGTTGTTCAAGTGCTGGTCGCTCTCCTTCTCCAGCGCCAGCTCCAGGAGTAGCACGCATAGATCCTCGTAGCGGAGGGATCTAGCCTTGCGCTCCGCCGTCGAACGGCACTCGTCCCATAGCTCTCGAGGGAGCTTGGCCACCAACCAGAACAGCAGGTCGTCGCTGCTGTAGGAACCGGGCGTCAGTCGTCCAGCCCAGTGATCCAGGTCAGCCAACAGCTCAGAGACCCTGCCAGGTTTGGGGTTGTTGGGCAGCACGGGCAGGTTCTGGATCTCGGCCCTGATAGAGAGGTCGGTTTCGTAGGTCGGGTACTGCCTCTCCAAGGCAACCAACACATCGGCAAAGGTGGCGGAGTTAGTCACGATCTGCCTGACCTGCTTCTCCAGGTACTTGGTCTTGCAGCACTACAGGAGCAGGTCGCACTTGACTCGCCCACTAGCGTGGGTTTGGCCGGTCAATCGGAGAAACCGGCCAAAATTCTCAGCGAATTCGCTGAGGTCCTTGCCTGTGAACTCAGGCAGGTTCACCACGATCTTGGAGGTGGCAATAGCCTTCGCCTCCTGAGACCTGCGTCCCTCAGGGCGTCGGGTCTTCTTCTTCTTCTTCTTCTTCTTCTTCCCCTTTGGGTCCTCGGGGTCCTCCGGGTCATCGTCCTCCGAGGGCGAAGTAGAAGTCATCGACGGCGGCTCATCGTCGGAGGGGTCTCCGCCTAGATCACTAGAGCCATAAGGCTCCACGTCCACCATAGCCCTCACGGCTGTCAGCCCCAGCCGGTCCAGCTCGGCCCTCGTAGAGTTCGTTACGTGGCTGTAGGGCGGCTGGGCCGTTCTTGGTACGAAAGGTCTTCTCGGTATAGCTGCAGGGGTCGGCATCGGTCGACTCCTCAGGCTCCCCAGGGTGTTTGTCAACCCTGCCGCCAGGTGGTTGGCCTGTACTCGGTGGGGTTACATTCCCACCGTAGTAGGTGACGCTTGGGGCGGGATCATCAGGGGCTCCAGTTTCTCCCGGATCTCTTGAGTGAGGTCACCCACGATTTTTGAAGTGGCTCCTCGGAGCACCTCGTTGATCTCCGACCGCGTCAGGGACCTGTTGGAGGATCTTCCCGATCCTCTACTCCTGCCACCAAGAGATTCAGGTCCTCTCCTCAACCCACTCAAGGTAGCATACCCAGGTGCATACCCAGGAACATCCACATAGGTTCCAGTAGCGGGTAGTGGATGAGGATATTCAGCCGCATACCATCGCGGCGCAGAGCTGGAAGCCACCGGCTCACTGGCAGTAGTTGCCTCAGGGAGCGCAGTGGTAGGTGGGCCCATACCATAGGCGGGGTAGGGAGGCATGCCAGTAAAGCCTGTGCCCTCTGCCATAGGCGGGTTGGTTATGGGAGTGGATGTTGCGGCGGCTGGGTCTGGAATTGGGAGTGTGGTGGTTATAGGAGAGGGTGATGCGTGGAGGCCAGAAGCGCTTGGTGCGCCTTCGAGGGTAGGGTCATTCGTCAGGTCTTGCCCTTGTTCCTCTCCTTCGTCTGCTTCGTCTCCAGCATCCTTCTCGCTCTCTCTCTTCCTCTTCACAGGCTGAGAGACCACCTCTTCGACTGACAGGGCCCCGAAAGCCGTCTGGAGTCCATCCAGCGAGTCCTCAGCCGCTTCCACTGGCCCATGTAAGGGCTCCGAAGGTACAGCGCCAGGTGCTGGCCTTGCCGGTGCCTCAGGCGCTGTCTTCACGTCGGCGTCCTCCTTCCTTGTATCCATCTTCGTTCGCCCTTCTGCTTATATGTGCCTGTACTCGGCGCACTGGATGTACGGCGCGGGGTTGCTGCCGGTGCGCAGAGACAGACTGCCTCTTGCTACCAGAAAAGTTTATAGTGGTTTCAACACTGTGTTTTTGTCTCTCCTGCTGGTGTAGGGTTTCCTGCTGCTTGTTTTGGAAGATGAAAACCTTTTGTTTGCTGAAATACAGTCAATCCAGGATAACCCAAGCCACTGGTATGCAAGGAGAAGAGAATCAGGATCAAAGCATGAAGGGCTGCAGTGTAAACAGTGTAAGATGAAAGGATATTCACAGAAACTGCAACTCAGGTCAAATCGGAATGCATATTCACAAAGATAGCTGAAATGTTTTGGAAAAGAGTTGGAAAACTGCCCCATGGTCACTCTATCTCCATAGTGCCATCTCAGGAGATGTGCACTCTTTGTTTTGGGTCCCATATGTGCTGAGGTGGCAGGGCATGTGGCGATGAGGTCACTGCCATGTCACATGGGATCTTCCTACTTAGCTAGGCTGACCAGGAATTGAACCCAGGACCTCTCAAAAAGAGGTGCCCAGCCCCCTAGGGTGCATACCACTAGGACAGCTAAGTATTCATGGAAAAACATAGATAAATTCATAGGCTCTGCCTTGGATATGTCAGTTCTCAGTCAACTCAGGAAAAGATGATTTACCTCACATTGTAAGGGGATTAAGGGGTCCACTCCATATCCTGATTGGGTGTTTGGTTCCATAGGTCAAAATGTGTTATCACCAGTTTTGGTGGGACCAATACTAAGATAGAAATGCATGGATGCTCAGTGCATCTCTAATACAACTAGAGTATGCCTCAAAGCATTGGAAAAGCACTTTTTCTTACTATGCATGGGAGGGTCAAAGATGTCAAGAACATGACCAACCTTATTTGTGCATCGAAAACCACAAGCCGTTGTGTTTAATTTTTCACTGTTGGGCCAAAAAAGTAATTTTAGGATCCTTTTCTATAGCACATGGCGAGGTGGAGTTGTAACACGAGTTAAATGAGCACTTACGGCGACCATGCAACTTTCAACTGGCTCTGCCTCAACAGCGTTTTTGGTAGCTGTAGTGACAGTGACCTTATAGACCTTATAGCAAGTAAAAATGTTTGCCTACGGCTTGCTACGACACATCATATTGTTGCTTCCACTTAAAATCGCAGGCAGGGGTTGGTTGGAAAATCAAGTCTCTGGCAGCTTTTTGGGTTTTCACGAACCCATTGAACCCATGCGAGGCCAAATGGCCTCCATAGTGGTGCTTATTGAAATGCGACGCTTGGGGGTCTATTGCATGCCGGGTCGCAAACTTTGGTTTATCAATTGGTACCACTACATGTCCATCCTATATCCGAATGAAGTTTTTTCTGCTACGCAGATCACACAAGTCACCAGACGGGCTCAACACTCCAACAATACAAGGGTTGCTCTAATACTAAGGTATCAAATTTTTTTTAGCTTTACAACCAAAAGTGGCACTACAATTCTAATTCTGATATTCATTTTGCGGCAACTCCATGGTATCTTGTACATATCCTCAGCCTCTCATGCGGTGTACCGGCCGTGAGAACCGAGCTGTTTTCAAGCTGATATGGATTGGTTAAAAAACTCGCAACTTTGGAAATAATGTATTTGATGTGAACCCAAAGGGGCAAAACTGACACTCACAACATCAAGGAGTGGCTGGTATGTCTCTCTAAAAATAGATGGGGGCTCTTCTAAGACATAAATATTTGAATTAGCCTCTAGTTTCAAACTTGGTCAAGCCAAGACAACAATAACAACAGCCACAACAACAACAACAAGAACAACAGTCACAGCAACAACAACGACAACAACAACAACAACAACAAGAATGACAACATCAACAACAACATTTGCAACCGTACATAGTAGTTGTCTTTACAATCATTGTCTGTTCCTCATTAGTTTTATGCTATACATAAAAAATATTCCAAAATTTAAAAGAAAATCATAAAGCATACATGTTATCAGATGCTTGCCACCATTTACATCTATTTGTACACCATCTCCCTTTGAATACAAGGTCCGTCTCTTTAGACAATTGTGGCAACGAGAAACAATAACAGTCCAAGGCCGTTGAGGACAATTGTGGCAATTAGAAACGGTGGCGGTCAAACCAATTTCTTACTAAGCAGGTGCGTCTACGATCATGCACCTATGTGCTCTACTACCTAAAATCTTGGTTGTGAACTGCACTATGGGGGTGAAGATACCCTATAGGGCTTGGTAAATTCCCTTTCGGCGTGTAGTCAGACACTCAAGACAACACAAGTGACCTGTAGGACTCATGCGGATGTTCGAGATATAACATTGTACCATCTTTTTGTGATTGTTGCAGTGCATAAAAGTATGCAATGTATGTCATGCATACTTTGTATTATTATAGGCACAATACCATGCACGGAGCCCTCTTCGGGCTTCGAACCAAACTAACAATGGTCAATTCTCAACTGGGTTGTGCTATCGCAGCAATTGCCATATCCAAGGTGCTTTTGCGGTGTATATTGTGTGTGTGCTTCGTGATGGTCCTTTTACGGGCGCCTCAATGTGCAGTGAAATTGAAAGCGATAGAATTGGAGACACAAAGGAACCCTTAGGAAGGATTGACTACAAGTTCAGTTCTGCTTCATGGCTACACCATCTTTGAAGGCCCTATGCACTGCATGTTTTGCTTCTTTTGGCCATGATTTTGCAATCGTTGGATCGTACTCATCCCTGCTTTTTTCATCTGAGTCCAACCCTAGAGCCTCACCGCTAGCAAAGCCTGAGCCGCCCCTACTTCAATTGAAGCGTGGAGCGTCGCCGCAAGCCAAGAGAGAGCCGCTGCTACTCGAATCCGATGCCATTGCAAAGTACCTTTGTCGGCGGTGTAAATTGTTTACGAAGACGTCTCTTTTCTCCCTACGTGCCACCGCGATGGCCGCGTGCAGCGCACCATTCGCCATTCAAAAAGACTTGTTGCCCTTATGACCACGCCCAACTGTTTTGTTTTCAAGCTCATCTACACATTGCCTTAGTTGCCGCGCGCAACACGCCGTTGAACTTTCGAGAACAACCGCCTAGCTCATCCGCGTGTCACCCTTATGATCGTTTTGTGATCGTGTTCAAAAAGACCTGTCCCCTTTGCGATGCGCTGCAACAAAGTGCGATGTGCCAAGTCTACGAACCTGTGCACTAATGACATGTTGCGATGTGAAGGTGCACAAAGTAAGCTTGACAAAGGGTAAAGCCTTTTGTATTATTATAGGCATGATATTATGCATGGAGCCCTCTTCGGGCTTATAACCGAGCTGACAATGGTCAATTCTCAAGTGGGCTATACTATCACAACAATTGCTATATCCGAGATGCTTTTTTGGTGCGGCATGGCGACCCTCTACCCAGAATACTGCACTAAAGCGGCTTGACTGCTTTTGCAGTGTGTATTGTCTGTGTGCTTCATGATGGTCCTTTTACGAGCACTTGAAAGTGCAGTGTAATGGCAAACAATAGAAATGGAGATACAAAGTACTCCTGATAGTACTCCCTTTTGGGGGGTATTATCCCTCCCAATGCAGACAAAAAACCCCCCACCCTAGCTTGCTCCAACCACTGCAAAGCAACAAAACCATATGCAATCCACAAACAACGAATGTCTCATCTGTCACAATAACATGTATGCCTGCAGAAATCCTAGTCCTAGTCCTAGTCCAAGGTCCCCAGTGCTTAGCGCGGGGCAACATAGGCACGGTGACACCATGGAACAATGAAGGGGTGACCCCGAATTGACCCCCATTGCATTGCATCACTTATGCCACATATCCCTTATACCACAACCCTCCCTCCCCTATCCAAACCTAAATCGCCCTCTGTTGTTATTCCAACTTCACACCTTGCAAAGATGTTGTACAATACAACATATGGACAATCGGCAACCTGCATCACCCAAGAGGGGTTGACAAAGAGCCAATACAGGGTTCCACATGCCCGCAATGGCCCCCCGTGGAAGCCATGGGCCGGTTAAACGGTGACCCCACCCACCAAGTGCACCAACAAACCCCCCAAAAAACAGGGAGAAACACCCCCTGTCACCTGGTCACAACCCCCCCCCCCTTTGTGGAGAAAAAGCCCCGCAAACCACCCCCACTCCAGTTTAGGTGAGCCCCCTCCATCAAGAACCCCCCCCCCCAAGGGGCTTCACCTAAAGGGGGGGGGGGTTCTCCCCTACCAATATTGATGTTAATACTGATGCTGTCCACGATTGCAGATGGCCATTGTTGCAGCTACACAAAGAATGCCAATCATCCCCTGAAGTGGCCGGGCCTGCACCCTGGCCCGGCTACCCCCCCGAACTGGTTCCTCTACTCCCCGGAGATAGCCCAACATCAACCGAGCAGGAATGACCTCAAAGCACAACCCCCAAATCAGCCAATCCCACAAACACCAACACAACATACGAGGTAAGGTAGGTACGGTAACCCTGAATGTCTAGTAGTTTCCATGCAACCGGTCATCCCTGGGGTGGTACCCAAGCCCTGTGCTTAGCACGAACTGGTTACGGATGTTGTTGTTGTTGTTGTTGTTGTAGACTGCCTATCAAAACCACAGCAACTTCTTGAACCTTGGGCCACTTGGTGAGATGTTCTTAATTAACAAAATCTCAGAGCCTGCATAAGAGAACATGCCGTTTCTACTCAAATACCAGCTCAACAAATACCAACACAAAATTGTATTCTGTTTGAGAAACACCACATCATTTTTGCCTCTTCCAGATGCCTTCTAAAACAGACATGAATAAATTCCAATCCACTTTCAATACACGCCACCTTCTTTTTGCCATGGTGTTTCCATACATAATCTTGCACATATCTATGCGATTGTGCACCAATCTTCTTTTGTTGTAACCTAAGAAATCAGACAAATCAAGCCGACCCTTTTGTGCACTTTTGTGTCCTTGCCCCATGGGGAGAAACACCCAAACATGCATCCACGGGGTCTTCTTTGTTCAAATCACAGGCTCATATTGCACAAAGAATTCTTCAACTCAAAGTCAAAATAACACTCAAAAAAAAACAAAGCACAACCAATGTAAAGTAGAACAGCATAAAGCGTGAACAATACCCAACTTTTGGAATTCAGCTTTTGTACTTGGGTCAATGTACTGCAGCAAAATTACAAATTCATTACATGAGGTACTTGGAACATGAGAAAACCATTGTTGGGGCACACTTAAGTGCCAATAATAACTGTGTGACAGCCTCCTGTATGACAAACGTGCACAATGCAACGAATGCTGCATGAAAAAATGGGCTGTGCACAATGTGCCCTGTGTAGCCCTACTCCTTTGCCCTTTGCCGTTCCACACTACAGAATAGGAGGACACGGAGCACCAATCTGTCTTGATCTGGCTCATGCTGAGAGCACGCAATTAAAATCTGCATTTCGTGTGAGGGACAGAAGCAGGACATTGTGGGTGTTTTTGTGATTTTTGTGCTTGAGTTCCATCCCTGGGATGCACGTCTTGCACCCGAGCAAGAAAATTGCAACACGCATGTGCAGTCACCCATGTACAACAGAGACTACAGGCCTTTCAACAGATGGCACGTAACAGTACGCCTTTTGGTTTTCAATGTGATTCAACCATTCCTCCTGCCTACAGAAAAGTCACTTATCTAAATCTCACTGCCCCCCCCCCCCCTCCGCCCCCCAAAAATCAGGTAAATGATAAACTACCGAACCAATTCTGATCAGGCTCTGAAGGGCTCAAGGGCTGCCACAAAGGGGGCTGCCCAACCGCCCAACATACCTACAAAAGTCCGGGAGGCCCCATCCGGGTAGCTGGGAACCATAGAGCAAAAAACATACCTACAAACTACAATACTGTTCCCTGTAGAGGCTACAGACAATTGCTACGAACTGTGGCCGTTGCATCGTTTGATCTGCCGATGTGCAACATTAAAGCCTAGAATGCCAAATTGGGGACAACTGCATGGTTGCAGCCACAGCCCAAATCGCTTGACATCACCAGTCAATAAAGTAAGGGAGGGGTTGGGATTCTGTGTGCCACTCTTGGGGAAGGTGGATAGCAACAAGCCGTCTTTTCTGCAGTCGTTTGGCATTTAGCAAAGCAGCGTATATCAGTAAATGCAGCTGCTTCTCGTGATAAAGGCCAACTGTTGGATTCAATTTGTCAACCCCGAAATGGGGGGATCATATGATCTGTTCAGGAACACGACGGCCCGCTTTCAACCTGCAACTCCATTGGTGATCCTCAGCATGAAGCCCGTACGCCCGGGTGAAACTGCTCGATGGTGTATTTCAGCGTTTCCGGTGGCACTTGTGCATTTGTGCATCAGGAGGGTAGTCATGAGTTCTTATTGCCACAACAGTGCGCCAAGAGGCAGCAGTGTCATGGATCCTGATGGGGGTGGGGTGGGTGCTCAGTCAACTGACAGAGGGTGTGAGTCGCTTTGTGTCATCCCGGGGACGGCAAAAAGATGTCCCGCCCCTCTGAGGGTGCCTCCTGCACACTGATGCTGCCAAATTCAGTCCTTACTCGATTCGGTAAAGTTTAGCAACTCGACGAAACGGTCAACTTCTGAGTTGGCACGCTTTCTGATCTCCTCCCTCTGCCTCCGCTGTGTTCCCTCCAATCTACCGCTTCAATGCCGCAACGCGACCTTCACTAGTGCAGATTGATATCAACATTGAACACCTCCAGTGCTCAGGCCCTGGATTTGTGTCGGCTGCACACACTTCAAGCGCCTTCAATGGCGCAAAGCCTTGTGTCATCACTGGCACTGGTCCGGGCGGAAGGTGCCAAAATCATGCCAGGCGTCCTCCGCTCCGCCCACGCAACCGGTACCTTCAGAGACACGGTGTGCAGAATGCTCAGGCGGATGCTCCTGCGCCCTAAAAAGACTCCAGAATGGGGTGCCCAGGGGAGGAGTAGGGCAGGGCTTTGCTTGAGTGGGAGTGTTCCCTGATATAAAAATTCATTTTGCCCCAGTGCAAAAACTTTTGGAGGGGAGAGGGGACGGGGGCTGGGGGGGGGGAGGGAAAACCCCCCACCGGAATGAAAATTAAAGCAAAGCCCTGTGGGGAGGGGATGTGCCACGTGAGCCTTCATCCCTCATCTACTGCAGCAGGGGTATCCCTTGCCTCTTCCGAACGATAGTTGACAGCCACAGGGGGTGTTCAGTTCAGTTCTGGACTGCAACCCCCGCGGCGTTGGCAGGGGGGTCCAGGGGTGCGGGAGGGGAGGGGGTAAAAAAATGTTCCACGTTTTGGGGGCATGTTTGAATTCTCTATTTTATTCTGGGCACATTTCTTTGAGTATATACAAGTGGGGTAAAATCTCGTTTTAATATTCACCACAAATGAAAAATAGTAGGGCATTCTGGCCCACGCACAACTGAACCAGCAAGGCATCCAACAAGCAGTGTAAACCGCATGACAAGATCAACAACTTCAACTTGATCTATTGTTTCCATGCCATCGTTGCAAGCATTGGAGAAATCAATCTGGCTCCATAACCCAGGCCAAGGGATCCCCATAGTGGGAAAAAAATACTTGGACTCTCCATTCAAATTTGAGCATTTTGGGTGTAGACACGTTGGGTGAAACCAATTTTCCGGCCCTTTCCCCAAAGGCCAAAAATTTTTCTCGGCGCCCAAATTGGTTGTTCCCTTTTGTCACCAATTGGTGCAGTGTGGGGCTCCACAGGGGGGGGGGGGGGTTTGGCCCCACGTGTAAGCGCCCCCAGTGTTGACAGCCTGGGCGTGTGGGGCCCCTTGAGTACAGCGTGCGGGGCTGAAACGGGGCGGGGGTTGGGGTTAAGGGTTTCAGGGGCCACCAATGGGCCATTTGCAACATTTCGCCACTGGAGGGCCACATGGTGCAGGGGGGGGGTCTGAGTGTGCGTTGCGGCCAAAAATTTGGACCCACCAGCGAGTGTCCCCATGAAGATTTTTTTTGCTTGCGAAAACCCGTTTTGAAGCAAAAGAGACAGTCCGTACCCGTCGTGGGCCTCCGATGGTCACACCTCTGCTTCTGAGCGGTGGGTAGGGGTTGTCCTCATAAAGAAAAACAGAAAAGAAAAATACTGTTGACTGAGGACAGCAGTGGGGGTTGGGGGGGTCCCTCCTCGGGTGTACTTCCAGTGGCTCCAAAATGACACAAATCTACTTCCGAGGGCAGGTGGTCCATCCATCCCCCATTTGTTATGATGACCACAGTGTGTGTCTGCCACAAGTGCAAAAACGTCGAGGAGCGCACCCACACGTATCCCAGTCGTCAGGTGACCTCTTTGGCAGTCCCAGGCCTGAGGATGGGCGAGGGGTTGGTTCTACAAGCGGTGGCAATGCAGAGGGGAAGAGCCCGGCAGCAAAACCTGATGGTTGCGTCCGAAAGCGACTGCTGCCTGCCACACATGCCACACATGCTAAATTGATCAGACATGATCACATGCAGCTGGTTCCTACTGACCTCTGGGCGTGACAGGAGCGGGTGTTGCTGAATTGCACGTGCCGAAGGAATCAGTGGCGCTGCCGGACACTAGCGTCACCTCTAACGCTCCACAAACCTGCCGGCGGAACCCCGTCGGGTGGCCAATCGGAGCGGACAGCACCAGCGTCTTGAAGAGGTCAACACGCGCCTGCCGCTCCATTTGTAGCAGCTCCTTCCGCTGAGTGCTCTGTTGCGAGGCAAAGAGAAGAAAGGCACATCCACTTCCCACTGCCGGACTGCATGGCCCCAGCCGCGTTCGAGCGCGGACTGTTGCTAAATGACTGCTGATCCAGAGCCGTTACCAGCGGTTGGCAGTGGACGGCCCGTCTCATACACGTCGCGCGTGGCGCTTCCCGGGGGTTGGGAGTGGGTCGGTGGGCGGTGTCTGTGCGGCGGCCGTGCGGCCCCACCTCCCCCAACAGCCCCACGTACCATGTCCCTGCGGTGCCCTGGAGAGAGGGTCCCTTGAAGAGGACACTCGGATGGGGATCAGTGCGTGTGGCAACGGGCTCCATCACCCGCTGGTGGACACTCGCAGGGCACGGGTCGTGCAGCATGGCCTGCCCCCACGGCAAAAGACTTGGGGTCGTACTTGGGGTGCCATGCCCCTGTCGAGGCACTCCCTCAAAAGAGCAGAGGCGAGGCCCCGGGGGGGGCGACTCCTCGGGTTTGGACGCCAACTACTCTAACCGTTGGCCGGAGGCCCCCCTAGGGGAGGGGGGGGGGGTTGGCGCCCTGGGACCCGCGGAGTCGCCCCCCCTGGGGCCGAGGCATGCCGTCTGGAGTCGGTTGGACGTGGAGAAGGCCCAAGGGAGCTCTGTAAGCGGGAGGCGGTGCGTGAGGATTGCAGGGGTTGTGGACCATTGTTGAAGGCTGTTGTGGGTATTTGGGAGGAGTGGTCGTCAGTTCTACCGCAGGGGCTGCAATCCGCCGGACTCACCTCCTGCCGGGTGGCCCATGCCCCGAACAACGCTTTTCCAACCGCCAGAAACCGCGCTCTCGATACCACCACAGGGCTGGGGCGTGCATAGGGTGGGGCGTGGGACAAGTCGTTGGGCGCTGTCATGTCGTGTATTCCGCTGTCAAAACTTCGAAAAAAAGAACACCACATCCCTCGGCCGACTCAGGGTAAATGGAAAGGACAGGAACGCTCGATGGTGCAGCAGCCGCATCCCTCACGCACGCATGTCCTGAAAAAATTCCTCTGAAGCCTATGAAGCCGGTACACTGGGATCCGCCACGGCAATCGGCAACGAGAAAAAAAACCGCCGTGTTGCGTGGATGATAAGAAGCGTCGGTTGACCAGCAACCGCTTTCGATTACCCACCAACAACTGAGAGACACCGCTTGCCGCATTGGCCGCATTGGCACTCGAGCAGCCGGGGCAGGTCGAACCCCACGTTTGGCAGCGGCTGGCCACGCCTGGCTCAGTCGGGCGCTAGGATTAGGTGCGTTGTTCCAGGGATGGTCGCGTGCTCCCGCAACACCCGCCGACTGGCCTCGGCTACCGTCGGCCCATACAACACTGATCAGCGCCTTCCCTCAGTCCCCACGGCCAGGCCAGCCACTTCCTGACCCCCCGGACAGTACGCACACAACCCGCAGCCTCAAGGCCCAGTCCATACCTCAACACGGAGCATGCCCTTGACTTCCAGATCGCGCAGCCGTTGCAGCATTTGCCGCTCCTCCATCTCAAAGTCTCCTGATGCGAGTGCACCGCAAAACCGCAGTCTCAAGAACGCACGGACACCCACACGCTCAGGCGGATGACCGCAGCAGCCCAGCACACATCAGCCTCAATGCGCACAGTGACACACAGAGGGCTCAGCACGCAGGCACGCAGGCATCACACGGGCGGCGACCCGGTGCGTGGACAAGGTCTTCTACGTGGCACAAGCCCAACTGCCACTGCGGTGGTCTGAGAGCCGAAGGGGAAGTTATTGCACCGCGCGTGCACAGCGCATGTGTTGCGCACTGCTGTTTGGCATATTTGTCCAGAGGTTAGTAGAGGTTGGGAGAAAGGAAGCCCCAGTCAATCCCCTCCGAAGATCCCCCGACGATCTCTGATACACCGTGCCATTGACGTTGTACTTGATGGCGATGTAGGCATGATGAACCAGTGGCCTTGGCTGGGACTGGTCCCCCAGACCAGTGCGCCCAAAACAGCGCGGCCCAGTGCGCAATGAGGCGTGATGAGTGGTCTGGCATAACGGGAAAACACCACTCGTCATCTTCACCCAAATCCCCACATTTGTAGACCTGTGGGCTGTTGATGAAAACATATCGAACAACAATGGGCAGTCCATCACGGAGGGGGTGCACAGACCATCATGATGCCAAACATGTATCAAAGGCGTCAACGGCAAATGCTTGGAAACAAAAACATGGTGTATGGAGGCCCTTTTTGGTTGTACGGTGGCTTCTGAGGTGCTGTGGGTGTGCATGTGCTTGTTCCGGTGGTGGTGCTGAAGCCAATCCACCACAGGCAGTTCCTGACATGTGTGTGTGTGTGTGTGTGTGTGTGTGTGTGTGTTTGTGCGTGGATTGCTTCTGGGCAGGGCTGTCCTTACGGGGAAAAGGGTTCGCAATGCCAACAGAAACGAACTTTCACGGGGACGCTCTCTGCTTCATGGTCAAGACATCGGCAAGACACAACACCACAGAAAAAGTATTGAACGGTGGTTAGCGGTCGGCGGTTGGTGGCGGTTGGTGGTTGGTGGTCCTTGGGGGCTGTCCTTAGCAAGAAAAATTGGGGTTGTTAAGGACAGCCCTGCTTTGGGGTGGGGGCGTGGGGGGGGGGGGGGGGCACTGAGAAGGGGGGTTGAAAGCCTCCCGACCCTGTTTCTTTTCATGTACCTTACCTCCATCAGAGCATGCAACGTGAAGGCGAGCGTGCCGTTCATTTTTTGCCACCATCTCCCGTGCCACATCAAAACCATATTCCTGCCAGTTGGCTGCATCCACTGCCAAAATCATGAACTGTTCCACCAAAATTGTGGACCAAGCTTTGTGGTATCTTGCTGCGACAATGCTCTGCGAGGTGGGCTTGCCGAAGGCAATGGAATTTTCAGGGCCCCAAGCATCGTTTGTGTACATCAGGATTTTTTTTTGGGGGGGGGGCACTTTTGTGGGTGAGTGAAGTGTTGGACCAATGGTCACCATTGCAGCATCGCCGTCCCAGGGCTCCACTCCCCTGCCAGCACCGGCAGAGGCGTCGTGACAATGCCATGTGGAAGCTTTGCAGTCCAAAGATCGGTAGGCAGACGCTGCACAGGAGGCCCATTTGGCAGCTCTCGTGGTGTGCAAGCCAGCAACCCCGACACTCAAGCAGCTTGCAGAAGAGGAAGTAAGCCTTTGCGCGTTTCATGCAGTTGGTTGTTGCACAACACCTCTCTTCTCAAAATGAACAGAAACATAAAGCACCACATTTACAAACATCTTTGAGTTGTAGGCCACACACAAGACATGGCACTGGACACCAATTGCACTGTCAGCCTTTATGGACCCCCAGCCCCCGCCCCGCATCCCCTGGGCTGGCACAGAGGCAGCAGAGCACGGACGCCGTTGCAGCACAGGAAATGCCCCAAAGCCGCCGCCAGCATCGCATACTTGTTGCGCGGAGAGGACCCTCTGGGCCGGTTCCCTCAGCGACCAACGGTGCGGCCTTTTCAGTATGAGTGACGCTTGCGGTGACCTGCACGAGTCACGGGCACGTGGGGGGCGGGATACGCCTCAGACACGGGCTTTCATGCGTGCAGGGCACGGACACACAGGTTGACATTTTAAAGGGGAGCATACCATGTGTCTCTCAGGCACTGCAGGTGTGTGTGGGTGTGGGTGTGGGAGGGGAGGGTATGTGCGGGTGTGAGGAAACATTGACAGTGTGAGGCCTCCGGTCCAGTCGGTGCATAGTAGGGGCATAGAGGCCCCCAGTGGGAGCATACTCGGCACATATTAAGGGCGGATGACACGTAGAGTGCAAGCCAATGTCGGTGCGTGGGAAATAGACACGCAGAGGCGCAGAGTAGGCACGAAACAAGCCTCCTGAGCACCGGCGATGGGCCGATTGTCTGATGCGCTGACTACGCATGGCGCGTTGTCAGGTGCATCGTAGGCACACAGACAGTGGGCGCACGGGAGGTGCATGGCTGACACATCGGCACATGGGACCTACAATGGGCCGATGATGTGCCCACGGTACGGCTCTATGCGCCAACTGTGCGCCAAATATGCGTCTACTACGTGCCTACTCCATGCGCCGACCATGTGCCTACTGCGAAACTCTACACCATCATCACCCCCGATGCATCTGTTATGCGTCTCTATGCTCCTCTATGTGTCTCCGAAGTACCTCCATGTGCAGGCCCCGTTGGCAATACACTGCATGTGTGCGCGCCCGGGGGGGGGGGGGGTAATTCAGGAGGGCACGTGCCTTTTCAGGTCCTGGGCGCCGATGCGAAGGGGACGGGAGGGGGCTTGGCGGGGTAGAGCATGCCCTAGCCCTCCCCCCGCCCGCCCCAGCGTATTGCGGCGCGGCGGAAGGACCGGGTCCGCCGCATCACGTGGGATCCTCGGAGGCCCTCCCACGCCCGCTCCCCGGGCCGGACACCCCCCGTCCCCTGCCCCTGCTCAAGGGGGCGGGGGTAACGTCCCCAATGGAGGGCCGCCGCCTTCCCCGGCCCTGCCGCCCGCCTGCCACAACTCCCCCGTCCCACGAAGGGGGCAAGAGAGGACCCTCACACTGGGTATGGAGCATGCTCTTGTGCCTCCTCACGCAGGGAAGTGGGTGACAGTGGGCTGCACAATTGCGACTGTTTGCCACGCCAGGCAATGGCGATTGTTTGTCCTCTGAGCATATTTTTTCCATCCCCCATATCCACTAGTCTACCCTCACCTCATGCGCACGTGACCACTGAGCGTCTGGGGTTGAAATTTAAATTCCATGTCAACAGGTTGATAGTGATACTCATTGGGGACGGACACCAGCAGCTGGGGAAGCAGGGGCAGTGCACATTCCGGACATGCGGCTCCATGTGTGGGTGTGTGTGTGCGCGCGCGCGTGCAGACACAGAGCACAGAGCTGAGCAGGTGCGCAGCAGCTGCCATACCTCGCTGGATGGCGCCTGCAGTGGCTTTGCAGTAGAAACAAATTGAAAGTCCGGACTCAGGCGTCGCCTGATGTCGGATGAAGGCATTGGGGCCTACAAAATGGACAATGCAGGGGTGAACCCGGGGTCTATTTCCGCATCGACGCAGCACCCGAGGCCGGGAAGGCCTTCAACAACAGAAAAGCAAAAAGAATCACTGTAGACACCCTCTGGTCAGTGGGACCTCCGGCAGCGGCGACCAGAACGCTTTCCGATCCGGCGTGGGAAAATGCATTGGCAAAGGGGAGGCGGAGGAGCCGTCCGAGCGTGTGCTGCATGACGGGCACGGCGCCACCCTGTGCCCGCACGGTCTGTTACGGGCCCGCAGCGTCCTGCGCGCCGAACGCCCAGGCCCTGAGCCGCAGGGGCTGCGGAGGTCCCCATCCCCTGGGGCAGCCAACGTCATCCGTTCGGCGCCGGCCGCCGTCGGTTGCGCACGTCCTGCGCCGCATGAAACCCGGCGCTGTCCTGAGGGAGGGGACGGACGGGGCCCGAGCGCCGCCGCCTTCAGTCAGACACAACGCTATGCCTCCGCCTGTCGTGACACAATCCACACCTCCGCAGGCACTTCCGGTGCGGGAGGCCCCTCACTCCCCGAATCCGCAGACTTGGCCAACAACGCGGTGTGCAAGGCCTATGACGAAATGAGAGGCAACGTGCTCCTCACGACCCGCACTCAGATTTGCGGAATTTCGCGCATCGATTTTGTGATTGGGACAAATGGCGCCAGAGTGAGTGGCCTTTACCCATGACGGGCCAGTCTGGACCAGTTCCACTGCGATCCAGCCACCAGCTATCGGTCGAAGAGGGAGGGCAGGTTTATGATAAGAACAGTGCTGTGCTGTGCTGTGTGCTATGTGCTGTGTGTTGTGTGTTGTGGGTTGTGTGATGCATGCTATGTGTTCTGCGTTGTACTGTTGTGTGTTGTGTGCTGTGCTGTGTTGTGCTGTGATTTGCATGCTTTGCTGTGGTACATTGTGGCATATTTTCCGATATGTGGCATGTTGCGATATGCTGCATTATTCTGAGCTGTATATCACCTGTGTAGCATATCACAGCACTTCTGCGCCGTGCTGCACTGTGCTGGGCTGTAATATGCCGCGCTCTGCTGTGTTGTGCTGTAATATGCTGTTGTGATATGTCGTCATGTTCTGTGCTGTGCTGTGCCGTACTGTGGTGGTGTGACATGCCCTGCTGTACTGTGTTGTGCACCGCTGCGCTGTGCTGTGCTTTGGTTTGCTGTGGTGTTCTGCGATATTCTGGTGTGCCACGCTGTACTATGCTGCACTATACAACCAGACACAACTGGACAACTAGAGGACAACTTCCTGAATTGCAGAATCAGGGTCAGCATGGGAGGAGGCATGAAGACGTATGCAGGTTGACGACCTGTAATCCATTGACGGGACGAGCAGCATTTAACACTCTGGATGAACCGCCCCTGCACGCAGAGAGGCACAAGAGAGGGTCGAAGGCCGGACGCGTCACTCGCATCCGCCACAAGATCGTATGGGGCTGGGCCCTAATGAGCGGCGCACTGCGTGCTGCTGGATCCTGCCAAGTTCTGGACGGGACACAGGCAAGTATGACTGAGAGGCACATTCTGTGGGGCCTACTCGCAACGGAACCCGGTTCTCCCTGCATTCGGCCGTTTGGGCGGTGGCCGTGGAACACGAGAGCGGCTGCACCAACTGCCCGAAGGACTTTCAATCGTTTGCATCCCCCGCCGCACATTTGGTGGGCCGCTCCACAAAGGAGCGGCGGACTGCCAATCGCCTCTACGCCGTGCATTGGGGCAGTGGGATGCCTTCTGCACGTCGACCCACCGCTTCTCCCTCTGGCGTGGCACATGGGGGGGGGGGGGGGTCAGGGGCGCTGAAGACAGGCCTTTGTGGGTGCATTTAAACGACCCACCCCGAAGGCCAACGGTACGTTCCTCATGCAGTCATGACAGCCATCAACATTCACTGTGTCCGGTCTGGGTCACAGTACGTCACCAAAGCTCAAAGCGCATTGGAATCGGGCAACCATTCACAGAATGTGGCCCACCCGTTGGGTTGGGGGTGAAGCAGAGTGGTTCGGAAGAGGTGGGCAGCCTGTTGGGATACCTCGCGCTCGGGGGAAATACCATTTTTACTGTGTGAGAGTGGCACAGTCATCCCTCTGCTCACAAGTGCTGCTTCTGCCCCTTGGCATCCCATGCCGGCGGAGGCATGCCCCACACGAAGTCTTTCCCAAGGCAGTGGAGTTTGGAGGCTGGGGGGGGGGGGGGTTGAGGGTCATGTGGCCACATACAACGTCTACGTAGAGCCCGTTGGTCGACCAACAGCCAAAGGGCCCGGGAGGGGGGGGGGGGGGTTGGCATGTCGCTGTGGCGTGTTGTTCTCGCGTGCAGCTGGCGGCGCCTACTGGCCGATCGCCATTCGCTGCCCTTCCCTTGGACCCTTTCCCTCCAGAGGCGGTGGTGCCCATCGGCCTCTCACCCCCTGTGTCCTGTCTGTCCCTCCTTGGCCTATCTGTCCCTCTCTACTTTCCTTTCCTTTCCCTTGGTGGGTTGTGCCAACGGAGCCCCTGGACTTTCGCTGTTTCACTGCTCTTTGTCGGGTCCACACAGAGGAGGGCAACTCACTTGGTTCCCACGGCCTCCCACCTGCTGTTCTCCCTGGTTGCAGGTAGGTGCAGCCTGGGCTGGACCCCTTTCCCCCTTGATCATCAGGTGTCCCCTGAGTTGCTCTGCGCTTCTCAGGGCACCTGCCCTCCGCTGCTCTCCACAGACTCAGATCGGATTCCGGTGCAAAGGCATGGCGACCACGGTCAGGGGGGGGGGGGGGTAAATGCGATGGGGATCGGATGGGAAGCCGTTGAAAATCGTTGGTTCTAAAAAAACAACATCAAAATTTGATTGAAATCCGCTGAAATGAAAAGGAAATGGCGTTGTTTCTACGCGAGTTGTGCGAAAGCAGGGCAGGCAACGGGCACACGGGTCCCGCTGTCAGGTCAGACTAGGCGAACCACTGGACTGGGCGTGCGGGCGGCAGGAAGGGGGGGTCCAGAGAGGCCGGTAGAGCACCGCTTGGTACGACTGACGTCCAGTGCCATGTCTTTTGTGTCACCGGCTGTTGTTGATCGAGGTCGGAGGGGGGGGGGGTATTTCGTGCAATGCTGGTGGGTGACCGTTTACCGTGCAGTGGGGGGGACGGGGGGGAGGGGGGATTCAATTTTGTGGGCACAGTGGAATGTTTGTCCCACTGCCCGCTGGGGGCGGGAGGTTGGGGGTGCCATGAAGGCTGGGAGGCTGCGCATGTGTGTGTCGGGAGGGGGGGGGGATCGCAGATAGAGTTGGTTTGCCGGCTGCTAATTCCGGCTTCACACACTTTGGTGTGTTTTGTGGAGGTGTGCCTGCGGGGCTGTGGGAGGGGGGTGGCTGGAATCACCCACGCAGGGGAGGAGCTGGGTCCTGGGAAGGAAATTCGGGGGATGTTCGGGGGCGAAAATTCAGCCATTTGCCGAAAGTTTTTCAATGCGCACGGGGGAGCTCAGCAATGCACTGGAGAAGAGGAGGCGAGCCCCCGCCCCCCCCCCCCCCCCCCATCGGCGGGCCGGGCCTTGCCGCTCTCTCCCCTTCCCCAAGCCCCAACTGCCCCCCCACCAACGGCATGGCTACCGCCGCGAACCGCTCCGCCAACCGCCTTCCCAACAGCCCCTCATGCGCCGCTGGGGGCCCTCCCCTTCCAATGCCCAACGACCCGCGCTGCAGCACATCCCCCCGCCGACACGCACCTGAACAGCTTCTGAATGGCACACACGGAGTCCACGAAGTTCTCGTGCTCCATCGTCTCCCGGAGGGACGTGCGCTTGGCCACTACGCGACTGTTCACAACGTTTCGCGCCAAAAAGCCCCTGCAAAGCGGCAACGCGAGGCGCTCGCAGTCCGTCTCCCGCGGCGACCACCAACAGCGCACGCACACCAAACGGGCCCGAGTCCCGCCGACCCGCGTCGACCTGAGCACGCGGCGGGCGTGGGAATGCCGGGCACGGGGGCTCACACGGACAGACCTGATCGTTGTCTGAATTTTCGTGGCCACACGATCGCGGTCCGAGGGCCCCGGGGCCTGGGAATCTACTGCCTCCTCCGCAAGCGCCTGCGACACCCGCAGAGGCAAATACGGCGCGCGCGATCAAACCGGGCACAAGCGGGGGCACAAATTGGAGTGAGCACCACAAATCATGCGGGAAATCCTGCCACAGGGCCGCGCGGGGTCCAGATCCCCAGTGGCCAGCATGTGCCCTCAGTGAGGCTCTCAGGGCCAGGGAAGCACCAGAAGGGGGGGTAAGGGGGGGTCTGGGACCCGCACCAAGAAAGGCCCAATCAGATTTTCCCGATTGTAAATTTCGTTTTTGCCCACGATTGTCACTTTGGTCTGGGGAGGGGGTCTAGGGCGGGGGGGGGGGTACCCCCCCTCCTCCGGTGGTGTACGGGCATTCTTCTACTTTCCTGCTCAGGGGCACCCCTGCCAAATAACCTCCGGCTCCCATCACAAAGGTACCCTCACACTCAACGTGTTGCTGACTACTTCAATGCCTCCCTCCCGCTATCCATGAGTCCACCTCCTCCCTCACCTCACGAGGCCGCGTGGCCCAGCTGTCATGGCACATGGCGCCTGAGCCAAAGGTCTCCGGTTCGAGGGTCTCCGGTTCGAGCCCTGGTGGCGCACAAGCAGAAACGCACCATCTCGGCGTCAGGGTGTCCTTGACCCCGCGAGCTGCGAGTGATAAAGGGCAAGGTTACGCTGGATGAAGTGAGGTGGGTTGAAAGGAGGTGAGGTGGCCTGCGCCGTCTCCGGACCCCCACCTCCCCCCACCTCCCCTCCCCTCACCTCACCTCAACTCAACTCATCTGACTCAACCCACACCCACTGTGCAGCTTCCCACCGATGCCCCTCGTACTGGCAGCAAACCTCCGTTGACGGCTGCTTTGGCAGTGTCGGACTGGATGCAGCGGGACTGGGCACTTCCGCCGGCTGCTGTGGCAATGTTGCTGGGCCGTCACAGTGGCAGGCACATGGAGAACGAGGCTGACCGGGCGGCTGCACGGGAGGAGCCCCTGCAGATGAGATGATGGCAGTCTCAAGTGCGTTGCGGCCAGTGGACAAGCGTTGACTAAGGGAACGTGCGTTGCGCACAGGCGCAGCAGGTGCTGCACATTGATTGACGGCGTCCCCAGTTCGCCGTGCGAACGCGGCAGGGAATCCAATGCAGAACTAGTCCAGGAATCCGCGGGGCAAAGCGCTGAAAGCGCAGCAGCTGCTGCACCGGCGACAGCCACCACCGCCTCCAATGCAGCTTTCTCAACCGCATTGCATTCGGCTGCATGGCCCTCCACTTTTGCGGCATGACGCTCGGCAGGAAAGGCCCTTGAGGGGGGGGAGGCGAAGTGAAAAGGGGGTTACAAGAGTACTTGCAGAAGCGGTTACCAGCACTTTCGGGGCCTCTTCTCGTGGGCCCGCATGGTCGTCACTGGGGGACTGTTTGTCAAAGAGATGGGGTGGGGGCTATCACATCCCCGCGCCCCCCCCCCCCCGGCCCAGTGTCTCTTGCTCCACGCATTCATTTCGTTTCCCAACAGATCTCTAAACAGGACATTTCTGCCACAGCTATCGCCTGTTCAGGACCGTCAGGGGTTGGTGTGTGGGTTGCCCCCGTTGACAAAATATTACAAATGCCGTCGGCCGGAGATACGCGGGGGGGGGGGGGGGGCTGGATCGTGTTTTTGGACGGGGAATGGTCCTACCAACCGGCATCGGTTCGCATCGGTCGCCTCAGCGGCGGGGGTCGGGAGTAGTCACCCTTGCTTCAGAAAGGAGGGGGGGCAGGGTCTGGAGGGGGAAGGGGGGTGGACCCTCCTCCTGGGAAGCGGGACTTCCAGTGGCAACCACAAACAAGAGGAATGTAGTCATAGATAGGCTGCCATGTGACACAAAAAGGTCATCAATGTCAATCAGACCTTGAAGAGAAATCTGATGATGATGATGAGGAGGAGGAGGAGGAGGATGAAGATGACCCTGATGAGCATGAGGATGCTGCCGATGCATCCTTGACACAATCATCATCGTCTGGAATAATTCTCTCACAGCATCACGCCACATGCAACACCGGCACACACACATGGGTAATTCCAACTGCTTTGGAACGGGATGAGAGGGAGGGGGGGGGCGGGACCCGGGGAGGTGGGGTCCTCTGTGCAACATTTCTCTTCTGGGGCGTGTTTACCCCCGGGGAGTGCCATGCACCAAAAAAGGCCACAATTACGTGCCTTTGAGCCGGTTCCTGAACCTCTTGGGGGAGGGGTTGTTAAAGAAGGGTCCGTTCTCCAGAGGTTCCGTCCACAACTGCTTGTCTACCGGCCGCGCGTGTCTGACGTGATGCAATAATGGGTGCGGCACATGACACAGTGCGACATGTGTTACACCTCATTCTCAAACTTATGTACAGCCATGCACACCTCTGTGCAGTTGCATGTGCATAGCATGCGTGTACCTTTGGGTATCAGTGTTGCCAGTGTTGTCATTTCGCTGGGCCCATGGGCGGTTCAGTTTGCACGGAAATGCAGCCAGCCTCCCTTTATGCCCTAGTGGATGTGCTCTCATTGAAGACTGCCTGCCCTCCCCACCCAGACTACAGCTGTCAGCCATCATTCGCAATGGGGGCGAGTGGTGGTGTACGCATTGGTTTGAGTTTTGAGTAATGAACCGTTTGCAACGCTTGTCCCAAGCCGCTGGGGGAAAGCGTTGCTGGCAGGTGAGAGTGGGACCGGGGTACTCAGGAGTGCTGCTTTCGCCCCTTGGCGTCCCCCGAGGGCGGGGCGCGGTGGGGACCTCTCAGACGGAGGGAGGCCGCCTTATAGGCCACCAACTGAAAATCTTGACCTGGAGTCAGGGCGGTCTTTAACAGCGGAATAAAAAATCACTTCCGCATCCGGTACACTGAGCCATGACGGTCGTAATGCAATCGACAGCCGCAGGAGCCTAACCGACAACGCTCGGAGGATGACTGACGGCATGCAGAAGGGCATACGGCGGTCTGTAGGTGGCCGTCTTTCGCATACAAAAAGAAAACAAGGAAACCGGTCCTGCAAAGACTGCCTTGGCATGGGCCATGAAGACCGTGTGGGTCCCAAACATTGGTGATCAGAGCCGCGTTTTGGGTTCTGCCCCCCAGGGCCCCCACCACCTTTGACTTGCTGAGAAACAAAGCCTTCCCCGGGGACCGCGTGCGCACACCAGCGGAGAGCCCATTGCCTACGGCACTGGGCGCTTCAGCTTTCGTCTCGAGGTTGGGTCCATCCGACGGCGGCGGCGGCGGCGGTGGCGGCGTCGGCTGCGGTGGCAGGAACGATGGAGGCTGTGGTTGCCCGATCGACTGGATGCTGGTCGTGTTGGGGGTGGACGGCATGGACGAGCCTTGCGACATGACGTCCTGCGTGCAACAGAATGCAGCGCCGTGCCTCCCTGCGGCCAAACCTGGACTGGGTGTGTAGGCCCTTCGACACGGGGTTCACGATGGGTTTGGGGGTTACACATGGGACACACGTAGGAAAGCAGAGGGAGCGGAATCTCAGCGGACTCCCAGCAACGGGCAGCAGCATCATGGGCATGCCATCCACCCCGCGATGGTGTACCACAAGGGAGCTGCGAGGGTTGCGGTAACCCATAGCGGTGGGGGGCGGTCCGACGTAACCATTGGGAAACCGACAGCACATGACGGGTGGCCACAGAGACTATCGGGCGTCAAGTAGTGTTATGGATAGGGGGGAGTGGGGGGGGGGGGTTGGCACAAGGCCTCGGTATCTGTGAGTGGGCGGGCGGGGGGGCTACGGAGTCTTATTTGTAGAGCAATCGGATCGAGTACTCTACAAAGTGGTACCTGAGTTGTGGCCTCACTTCTCCATCTTCAGTGTCCCCCGGGTCCGTCTGACCCATCCATACCGATTAAGAGTGGCGGACGTATTTTGGTGAGGGATGTTCCATAAAGGGGGTAGTGGGTGAGCGTGTAGCACTACCGGTGCTCAGAGCGATGTCCGTTGCATGACCCTTCGAAGCGCATGGCCACCAGTTCTGGGCCTCTGTGCCAGACTTCGATTGGACGACGTCTTGCATCCCTGCTCTATTGGCCTGTTGCCTTACCCTTGCCCTTCCCTTGAACCCTCTCCCTCCGCAGGCGGCGGTGCCCATCAGCCTCTCACCACCTCGTGCCCTCCCTCTCCCTGCCTGGCCTATCGCTACCTCCCTACTTCCCCTTCTTTTCCCTTGCAGATCTAATTCATGGAATCTATTTTAAATTTGTGTTCTCTGTGAGCCCATTGGATTCGTATAAGAAATCAAATTATAAATTGCATGCATTCCTATGCGCCTTTGTAGGGTTGATTTCACGGTAACGTCATACGATGATCTTCAATCCATGCTCAAGGGCTGCCTCACACGCTTCTCGCCCTGCCTCGTATGCGCACCATGACCAAGGGACAGAGTGTGCACCGCGTGCGCGTATCGCAACTGTCGGAATCGCCCAACAAAAAGTAGGAATCGTGGCTGCACTTGCGAGGTGCTGGGTCATGAATCGCTGGATTCCGCGCGGCTGAGCGGTCACAGCATGCGCTGGCCGACTGGTGGTCCCCGGTGGAACCAGTGGTGCGATCTCCAGCTGAAGTCGCACGGCACAGCAATGAGAGGGAGGGCTGACTATTGGAGGCAAACGGCCCTGAAATCGGCTGCTTGACACACCAGCGCTCGCTCTAATTGGCTGCATCTCCGCCGCAGCGCGTCCAGTTCGGAACGCAGGAACTGATCTCCGGGTGTATTCTGCAATAGCGTGGGATCGGCAGCAACGCCCCGTGACGCACAAAGAAGAGGACTGCACTACTGCACACGGAATGAGACTTTATGCGGGGCACAGGGCGTGCAGAGCGCAATGCCGTTGCGGTCCACGCCGCCCGTGCAGCGCGCGCACCTTTCTAGGCGGTCATCCCGGGAAAGAACGGATCGTTTCCTACGATTTACCACTTCCCGCTATGCGCCTTCTTCCCCTGCTGGGTCGCCCGTAGTCGCCCTAACAGTTGCACCGGCCTCACGCTGCGTTCAGTACTCCCCCAAGGGCTTTGCCCTTCCAACTTTTCGACCTGCAATCAGATCCGTGCTTGAGTGGAGGCTCAAAGAGGAGGTCCACAGCGGTGGCAGAAGCGGTTACTGCCGGTTGGAAAAGCAGTTGGGCGGGTGTCGAGTCCCTTTGGTGTTGCAGGGACCACTTGGGCAGCATACCAAATGAGTCTCCGGAGGCCATACTTGGGCAGAAATCTCGAAGAACGGGTACGTCCATGCACTCCACTTCAGAATCGTTTCTCTAGCACATTGATTGCAGGGGACTTCACGAAGTTTGCGTCGGTGCCCCTCCCTAGTCCCCCCCCCCACACCTTGCCTCTCCCTCTCCCCCTCCCACTCTCCCTGTCTCTCTTGGCAAGTAGGAGCCTCTATCTCTCTTCCTCCCTCTCCCTCTCCCTATTTGTCTTCCTCGCTCTGTCTATCTCTTTCCATCCCTCTCCCTCCCTCTCCCTCCCTCTTCAATTCCCTGGTGACGTGGCACTAGTATAAAAACCCTAAGGGTAGTAGCTGCCCGTATGCATGCATTGCTAGGCACCGGCTCGTCATATCCATTCATGACGCATCGTGATAGTTGTCTACCACGTGACTCCTCTCCAAGTCAATGTGAATGCCTCATGACACTAGCTCCACACCCGAAGGTTCTCACCGGTCTCGATCTCACTCTCCGTTCACACCGTTCTTGTTCTCAAGGACGGGGAGTGGCCCGCAGCGTGTGCCTCTCCCTCGTAGTCCGTGGTCTTCTTCTGCCAAACACTCTCCGGTTGGCCTCACCTCCAAGCCACCTTTCGAGGTGCCACGGTGGGGGCTGCACCTAGCCTTATCCGCCTCTCATCGTGGCGCCCAGTGTAGGGGTATCGTGTCTTAGGGAGGTCTCAAGGTCGCAGCCAAAGACCACCGTGGTATTGCTCCCTGCCTCCCCCGCCAAGCGCCCCAACGAGGGGCAGGACCATCCACAGGGCGCCCCAACGAGGAGCGGAGCCGCTAGCAGAACACCCTAGCGTGGGGCAGAGATGATCACAGAGTGGCCCAACGTGGGGCCATGATGTTTACACTGCACCCAAGCGTGGGGCAGAGACGTTCACAAAGCGCTCTAGTAGGAGGCAGAAGCGTTCGCAAAGTGCCCCAGCGTGGGGCAAGGACATTCACAGAGTGCTCCGGCGCGAGGCAGTGACGTTCGCATAGCGCCTAAGCGTGAGGCAAAGACGTTCACAGAGCGTCCTAGCGTGGAGCACAAACAATCACAAAGCACCCTAGTGTGGGACCATGACGTTCACAGAGTGGCCCAGCGTGGAACAGTGACGTTCCCAAAGTGCCGCAGCGTAGGCCAAAGACATCGGCACAGCGCCCGAGCGTGGGGCAAAGACGTTCACAAATGCCCCGACATGGGGCACAGGCATTTGCAGAGTGCCCGAGCGTGGGACAGAGACGTTCACAAAGCGCCCCAACGTGGGGCCATGACGTTCACAGAGCGTCCCAACGTGGGGTAGTGATGTTCACAAAGCACCCTGGTGTGGAGCAGAGATGTACATGGAGCATCGCAGCCACTAACCAAACCTAGGAGCCACACTGAGGCCAGGTGAGTGCCTACCGCCACCGTGGCGATGGCTCCCGTTGCCTGTGGCAAGGGGGAACAGAAAAGCCGGGGCAGGCTCAAGGGTGGCAACGACCATGGGTAGCCCGATCTCGGGGCAGAAACTAGCTGTGCCAGGGGTACCCCTGTGACAACAATCATGACATGGTGGCAGGTATCTGCCAACACAACGAGTCGTACTGGGCCATGTCTCTCACAGCCTAGCGACGTTCCTCAGCCGGAGGTGAAGCCTCAAGAAGACCCACCGCAGCGGTGGATCGAACCGTAGCATTGCTGCATGCCGACGTTGTGACCTGGATGGCCTGCCAAGAGGGGCGCCCTCAGGTGTGCAACGTCTTGCTCTGGCACATAGGTAAGAAGGAGGACTCCCTCGCCAGGTTTGCGTGGGACCCGTGAGGGACAAAGCAAAGGCCCACCGTAAGTGGGACCGACGCTGGCGCTCCCCCTCCTCCTCCTCCTCCTCCTCCTCCTCCTCCTCCTCTTTCCCTCTCTCTCCCTCTCTCTCCCTCTTCCCCATCCCTCTCTCTCTCTCTCCCTCCCTCTTCCCCATCCCTCTCTCTCTCCCTCCCTCCCTCTTCCCCATCCCTCTCTCTCTCTCTCTCTCTCTCTCTCTCTCTCTCTCTCTCTCTCTCTCCCTCTCCCTCCCTCCCTCCCCACCCTCTCTTTCCCTCTTTCTCTCTCCCGTGTGTTCGCTGGGTATGGAGAGTAGGTGCTTGGGGATCCCAACCTACCATTAGTAGGTAGCAAGGGCCGTGCCCAGTGTCACACCAAACGAGCCAGCAGAATCCTCTAGAGGAAGCAACCCGACCCCGCGCACAGCGACGAGTATCCAGCCTGAAGGGTCGCTGTGGGCGGGCGTCTTCAGCCAAACATGGATGAAGGGAATCAAGTTGGGCAAAGGTCTAGGGTCAAGGTCAAAAGTGCGCGAGGGGCTGGCTTTTCCAAGGACATTCATTGAAGTAAACCCCCCCCCAAATTTAGTACCCCCCCCAAATTTAGTACCCCCCCCCCCGGGCCTTATTGAGCAATCTGCCAAATTTAGTACCCCCCCTGAGCCTCCCAAGCAAACGGTGCATGAACACATTGAGGGTACACTTTTCAGAACTGCAAGTGTCACTTGAAGAATGAAGTCAGTTTCATCTGCTTTTTTGTGTTGTAAGCAACAGTAGAGGCATGGGCCACAGCTGCAGAAGATGCTGCATTAGCTCCATCCGCCCCTGTTACATGCATGAAAATGACGACACACACGCAAGCGCAAACTCAAATCTGTTTGTCCTCGGCGTTTTCGCTTTTTCCCAGTAGATTTTTCATCAGTTTGAGCATCAGCAGGTGGTACAGCATCAACATCATCAGTGTCTGTGGTGTCAGTGTCGTTGCCACTGTCTCCAACGTCGTTATCACTGACTTGTTCCCCAACGTCTTGTTCCTCTGAAGACGTCTCAGAAGGTTCATCAGACAGGCCATCAAGTCCTGGGTCCACCTGCTGCAACTCAAAATCAGATTCAGAGTCTGAATGTTCCATGCAGCCAACAGAAAGCAAAGCTGAATGAAACGTGAAAAGTACACATGGCACGCACCCCCCAAATTTAGTAACCCCCCCCAATTTAGTACCCCGGGGGACTAAAATTGGCAGGGGAGGGCCCACGGTGAGGGAACACATAACAATAAAGCCTCCCCGCGTCCACAGCTAATGACATCCGCCACTGGCCCAGCACCGGCAGCTGGGAATCGACATATGACCTATGACCCCTCTCCCCCTCTATCTCCCTCTTTGCCTCCCTCCCCCCTTCTCTGTCTGCCCCCCTCTCTGTGGTTTTCTCTATTTCCCTCCCTCCCTCTCTCTCTTTCTCTCCCCCTCTCCCTATATATCTCCCTCAACGTCTCTCCCTCCCTCCCAATATTCCTGGAAGGTTTTTGGCGGTCTGTGAATGTTCGCCCTGGCCCTGGCCCTCACCCTGGCCCTCACGCTGCATCTCCATCACCCTCGCTCCATCTGAGATACAGAACAGGAGAGGCTTGATTCCGGAGGCTGCGACATCGTTTGTCGCACTCGTCTCCATACCCAAATGGGCGCAATACCACACGCCACAGACCTGTCAGCCTCGGTTCTGCAGTATAAAAAAGTCTCCACGTCACCGAACAGCAGCCATTCGTACGGTGCTCGCCCGAGTTTGCTCGCCAACTCCACTTCGGTGATGGAATATGGGGTGTAGCACAGTCTGACACACCACGCCTCTGTGATGAGGGGCCCAAGGGGTCGATAGCATGGGACACAGTCATGTGTTTTGCACTCCATATGCGGGTGTGAGTGACAGACCCAAAATCAGGGCTGAGATGATATGACATGGTGTGATGTGTTATGATGTGATGTGATATGATATTGATATCATCATGGTCTGATATGACAAGAAACGACTTGACAGGAAATAGTGTGATGTAATGTGGTGTGATGCGACGCGATGCGATGCGACATGATGCGATGCGACATGATGCGATACAATGCGATGCGATGTGATGTGATGTGATGTGATGTGATGTGATGTGATGTGATGTGATGTGATGTGATGTGATGTGATGTGATGTGATGTGATGTGATGTGATGTGATGTGATGCGATGTGATGTGATGTGATGTGATGTGATGTGATGCGATGCGATGCGATGCGATGCGATGCGATGCGATGTGATGTGATGTGATGTGATGTGATGTGATGCGGTTTGGTGTGGTGTGGTGTGGTGTGGTGTGGTGGAATAGAAGGAGCTTGGCTCCGTCATCGAAATCATCGCCAAACCTGAAGCAACCAATCGTCAACCACGACCTGCTGTTTGCACCTGCCAACAACCGTCATGCCGACAGATTCCCGTGAATAGCATGAAGCAGCAGGAAGCCTCAAAATCCACCACCCCCTTTCCCCATGTTAAATAATCAATGACCATCTTCAGTTAGCCACCAACCGCCGTGGACTCCACGTCTGTCCAAACCTTTTCAGACGCTGCTTACTTTGGTGGCATCTCTGCCAATGTCCGCAGCTCTTCTGCAACTGACCCTCCTTCCGACCCCCCTTCCGCAGAGGCCACCAACCGCCGACGTGGAACCGACACATGCACCGTTTGCCAGACACAGCACACGATGGTTTGAGTGAAATTCCTCGTCAGTTGGTCATCGAACAAGGCAGAGCATGTTCAGCGCCAATACGCGCCTTTCTGTAGGACGCAGACGAACAGCATTTCACACGGTCTCCGACACGCACGCACGCACGCACGCACGCACACACACACACACACACACACACGACGTGAGGGAAACCAATGAACCAACGAACCAGAAAACCAGTGTGGACGATACACAGCGGGGCAGGCGATCACAGGGCACTGGCGATCACACACACACGCGCACACACACACACTTCGTGAGGGAAATCAGAAATCACGAGAAGACACGTGCCGTGTTGGTGAAACAGGGCACGGCGGTGGTACGACACTGATCTCCAGAAACACCTCGTCAGGCCATGCGAAACAATGAAAGTGTCATGAGGCGAGGCACGTTTCGGAAAATAAATAAAATAAATAGACACACACACACACACACACACACACACACCTTCTTCCCCCTCCGCCCTGGGAGGGAGTACTACACGCGGCGCACGCGCGGTGCAAATAATCCCCCTGTACGCCAACACAACTGCTCAGCCAATCCCTTGACAGGAACGATGTGCCCGCGACCAGGTCTGCACGGCAGCCCCATCCCCCTCTGCACGTGACAAAGAAGACGAGAGCACACGCAGCAGACCTGCGTCCGGTGCACCGGGCTCGCATCGTCGGGGCGCCGGGTGCTGCACCGGAGGTCCCGCAGGCGGCGCGGGTCGGGGCCTCGTGGGCGGTTGTCGCGCGATCCCTCTCCAGGAGGGGGCTATCTGGCCCTGACGGAGGAAGAGACGTGCGTTGGGTGCCGACGCCACCGGCAGCAGCGCACAATGACAGCCCCAGTCTCAGTAGTGCTGCTGCCCCCCCCCCCCCCCCCCAAACCCACCGCTCTTGTGCAGACAACGGCAAAGGCACAGAAAGTTGCACAGCGGAGAGCAAAATTTCCATGCGTGTAGAAAATACATATGACTGAGAGAGATACCGACAGTGTATCGACGGAGTCTCCCGACCTAACCTTTCCTGGCATGTGTTGGCAAAGGCATCCACCGGAGCTTCTAGAACCGATTCACTCGGAGATAAATCGCTGACATCGGCTGCTTTTCTTTTCATGTGTTTTCCTTTTTGTTTGGATCTTTGTTTGTGCCCCAGGACCCGAAGGCTTCCTGCAGGAGTCAGGAGTGGGTGCCCAGGCATCGGGGGTACAAAGCGCCCCGCCCCCCACCCACTAAGGAGACCATACAATACGCAGTCCTTGCCGGGGCCTGGGTGAGTCTAAACCAGCCCATCACCCCAAACCAACCCCCCAACAGACTGCTTTTCCCCCACCCCTTCCCAGGGGGTACACGGAATTCAACTTGTCACCCCTGGCACAGCACCTCACGTGCATACCGCTATACTGAGGGCGTCGTCGGCCGGGTAGACAATGAAACGGAGACTCAGAAGTCCCCGCGAAGGCAGACTGTTGTGATGGAGGAGGCACTGGGGGCAGACCAATGGGTGCGCCCCCCCCCCCCACGCCCCCCACAGGCGTGCACCCCGTGGACAAGCGGCCGCTTCTGCACTCCGGAGACCGTAGGCAGACAGAGACGCAGGGCGCCAAGCCACAGCGGTGCGTCGCATGCCCCGCTGGACTGGAAAGGGATGGATGGTGCCATGTTGTACCCATGGTCACCAGGAAAGGACCCGGAGAAGGAGGCTACGGGAGACGGCCTTTGGACCTGCAAACAGGGCAGCTCCCCTGGCCTCGTGACCGAGAGTCACAGCTGCTCCTCCTCCCCCCTTCCCTCCTCAGGCAGGGGTCCTGCGCTTGGGATGCGCCTGGCAAACCTATGTGCAGGCAGCCCTTGTGCAGTTTGGGCCCATTGCAGAAGCTCTGGCTGAAAATCACGTCAAATCAAATCATCAGCAGGAACAACTCTTTCACAAGCATGGCCGAGCACCCCTTCTCCAAGATAACTGGCACACACACACACACGTCATCCTGCATTCTTGACCACAAAAGCTGCGGTCAGCAAAACATAGGTCACACACGCTCGCCATGGGGGAATGTTTGCCCGGCGCGCGCCCGGCGCGCTACTTTTCTATTAACTATCCCGACTTCAGCCCCAGATTTTCCCTCTCATGGAGAAGCCCCCCAAGTAGAGCACGTTGCACTGCACACCTTCCCTACAAAGCACGTTGCATAATAAAGCAATAGCTGTGAATTCAACAACTCCAACTGTCATTTGTATTGTACTTAACAAACAACATTGGTCCCACAAGTGTGGGTGTCAATACATTCAGTACAATAGTGCTCCTTACACTCATCACAAACTGTGACGGTGGAGCGCTTCTGGCAACACAACACACACACTTCTGCCTGCAACAAAGCGTGGATTGAGAGTCCCTAACCCCAACTCAGGGGGCCACGCAACAAAACGTGGATTGCGAGTCCCTAACCCCAACTCAAGGGGCCACGCAACAAAACGTGGATTGTGAGTCCCTCACCCCTGCCTTCGCGGGCACCCAAAAGAGGGCGGAAATGCTACGTCACCCCTGCATTCTCAGGGATCCCCAAACAAAGGGGAACACAATCAGAACTCAAAACCTACGCTAGGGGTCACAATGATGCCCCTAGTATCTCAAAGTATGGGTCTCTAGTACAGCCAGACGCCCTGATAGCTGCACTGCGCTAAGTGCGCCCCCTTAGTGCACCCCCGAAAAGGCCACCGGTGGGGCACCGGTCAAAAAAGATGCCCGGCATGCGCCCGGCGCGCCAACGCTCCCCCCCCATGCGTAGACATGGCCGTGCTGGCGCAGGGTTGGGGGGGTGCTTAGTATCAGACGTGTTTTGTCTGCGTGAAACCCCTTTCTCTGGTGGGCGCAAAAAGGCCAGAGAGGTTCACCTCCTGGGAGCCTTTCTTCTGGGCGCCGAGGCACAGTCCGGACTGGAAGTACAACTGCCGCGCATCTTGGACAGTCATCTGGCTGCGACGGGCCATCCCACCGCTTCAGTAGGGCCTGGCAGTCTCCAAGCCAAATCAATGTGCGCTTCTACATGGGCTGTGATGAGAGCACAATGGGTTGGCACAAGCCCTGGGGCGAGCAGCCTGCAGCCCTCTGACACCCCTCAGGGAACACGGCCAAAGTACCCTCCTGAAGGGACAATCAGGGGCGCACAACACACAGTGAGGCATGCATGAAACAAGGGTGCAGCAAACAAAGTGATTCAAATGGTATGTTCTGATGAAGTGTCTCAGGCTACTGAGCAACAGGCTGGATGCAATTGCGCCGCACGTGCATCACACTTGGGAACGGCCCGATTATTTGGCCACACAAAAGGTGCCAAACACGCTTCCCACCGTGCTCCTTTTTCCTGCTGGGTTGCTTCCAATTGCCCTAATAATTGCACAATGCACCAGCCATGTTGAGCTCCTTTGTGCCTTACATGCTGCAGACCTTTGAGAGGTAAATGATGGTCCCCATTTGCTTGCAGGTGTGTTCAGGACCTACAGCAGGTTTACGTGCAAACAAGGGGGCAATTCAGTTCAGTTCTGGACCCCAACCTCCCGTGAGCACAGGGATCTGGAGGCGTGGGAGGGGTGGCAATTATTGCTGGATTTGGAGGCATTTTTCAATTCCATTTCATTCCAAGCCTGTTTTTTGGGCTGACCCAAAGTGTTCAAGGTAACAGGTCTTGGGAAACGGGTATCTCATATGATCTGGATCCTCGAGCATGCCCATGGGTTGAAGGCAACAACCCATAGCTCATGCGCATTTTTTCTACAGGTACTCTCTAGCGACGTAGGCGTCCCACAAGTGACACAAATAATGGATGCATGCAAATCTCAGCTGGTGGAAAGATGCTGCATAGTACTCCATAGATATTCTTCTTCCTGAGACTGTATCGCACTTTCATCACAAAAATACTGATGCTAACGGGGAGCACTAGATGCGCAGTGCATGCAGTGCAAGAATTCAAGCACATCGGGCACTAGGAAGGTTTCGGGGATATTTCCATATTGGAGTTCATAAAGCATCAAAATCGACACTTATGCTCTCCGTTGAGAATGCACGCATACAGTGAAAGCTACCGCGTTCAACTTTGAGACATAGACACGCTGTCAATGAAAGCTGGATAGCAGTCTGGGCTGGGGCATTGATAAGGCCTGACCGTTTGAAGCCTCCTTTTGTTTCGCACTCTACTGTGTTCACTTCCAACTCTGAGAAGCATACGGTACTCACCATCATGTGAACGTGGGCGGTGGTGGCTGAGTAGTGAAAGAATCTTCCATGGAGAGTTCAAATATGACACAAGACAGCCTCCTCTCCCATAGTAGTGTGTCAGGTGCACAATTCATAATGCTGATTCGTAAATGTCACACTGTGAAGACCCCTGCTCCACCAGGTTGGTCCCAATGTGAAGTCTTGATGAGGGCTGGGTTCCGGGTGATAGCCAGTCGTTGCTGTGCTGTCCAATGCGTGCATCTTGGCAAGAAAAAGGAAAAAGAAGACACTCGTTGATGTCTTGACAGAGTTGTAAATTGTTCCCCCTCGGCGCATCTCCCAACCACTCGTCCCCTCCCCCCGGCGGCCTGCTGCCCCTCTACCCGGTGCCTCACCCCCCTCCCCCTTTTCCACCAATAGGTGGCGGGTGGGAACCAGTCCCCCCTGGTACCAGGTATCAGGTACCCCAGTCCTGAGCCTCTTGAGGACAAACAAGTACAGCAAACATTGTTTACCACGTGCCATAGACATTTCCTGCGCCTGTGGCACCGCGGCCTTGGGCACTATCCGTCAAAATCCACATCCCTTGTCAGAGTGGGGAGGCAGCATATGGGTGCAAGGCACCATAATGAGATGGCAAAAGGCATGGTGCTCCCCAATGTTGCATGTAGCCCCATATGAACTCCTCTAGTCCGTACTACCATCATCCTAGGCCTCTTTTGTTGAAGTATTATTAGGTGACATACGTCAACCCCCACATATAGAGAAATTCTTCGTCTCAACACAATGCATTGGACTAGGCGTTGCTTTGCCGCAGTGCAGTCTAGTGCAGTGCAGTGCAGTACAACTTCAAACACCAAGCGGCCTACAGAAACGAGGTAAATTTCTCCGGACTGCGGAGTGTCCACATCTCACCACTGTTTCGTCATGATTGTGCCGTCATCGGAGGTTCCTCATCAAACAAGTTTAGGGCCCCCTCGAGGAGCTGCGTGTTCTGCTAATTGTAACGCACAATGCGCTCTCAACAGCAAAGCTAGGGCTATATAACTGCACCATGATACAATGCTTCTCCTGATTGAGTCCCTGGCAATTCAAACCATTCCCTCGCCCCCCGTGTCCAGCAAACAACAAAAATACGATCCGAACAGGAGTGTTCGTTGGGCAGCCCTTTGTTACCTAATTAACTAAGTAATTTAATTGGGTACCTAATTAATTCAGGTACCAAAGAAATATGGTCCAAAGGAAGTGTTCGTTGGACAAAGCGTTCGTTGGACACTGGGGGGGTAGGAAAGGGGGGTCTCGGAGCTGCGTATGCATCGAGTAGCAGATCTGGTGCAGGCCCACCCCACACTCTGACAGTTGGGTTTATGCGTGATGCCCTTCCCCAGGGGAACGGATTCGTTACGCTGTGCAGTAATGGATATCTGGCGATAAACGATAAACCGCATTTCCACTGGGGAAACGGGACTCCAAAGATCCCGAGATCTTCGAGTAAAGGCACAGTGCAACACGCATAACACATATGCGCCCCTTGCACAGGCATGGGTCGTTTCTTCTTCGCCATTGTGCCCGTGTTGCGATCCAGTGCCGTGATGGAGTTCTGCATCGAGGAGTCCCGCGAAAACACGGAGGGCGATACCAAAAAGGCTTTTACATCAATAACAAACAATGGGTGATCCTCCGCTTAGAAAAGGCCATGCGGACGCATGACAGGAAGGTATTCCGTGACTGGTCCCAATTCGCATGCGCACCCATAGCATACCAGTTTGTGCAGGAATGGGTCACACCCCGTGTCCAAATGTGGTGATGAGCAAAACCTGCTCTTGCATGTACAATCCAATCGCTGACATTTACTCTGCTCAAGGCAAAGCAGCCATCACGCCTTTCTATGAACAACTCCGAGTGACACTGCTGCTGAGGAGATCGGGGCTGTGCGCCCTGCTGCTGGTGGCATCTGGGCTCTCTGCCGCTGCTACCAGTGCAGGGATGCATTGGAAGGGAAGGGACCTCAGAGGCGGCCCAAGAGGTGGTTAGATAGGCGGTTGGAGGAGGTTGCCAAAACGATCGGGGGCGATTACTGTCGGTTGCAAATGCCATTGAAGCCGGCACTTGCCGTCAGGGAGACAGTGGCTGGGCGTAGGCTGTGTGCCATGGAGGGGGGGGGGGGGGGTTACCTCCCCTCCTTCCAATGCATCCCTGAGTGCAGTCTGAGCTGCATGCCATAATGCCCATGACATTCAGGCTGTGGTCATGGCTGCCTATGAGAGCGGAGCAAGACGGGGTCTGCCCCAAGGGAGCTAGCGTAAGCATGTCCAGGGCACTCTGAATAGCATTGGCAGCCGGGCGCACCAATGTGCATGGAGGAAATCCCGGCGAGTCCCGAATACGGTTTGTAGCGCAGAGAATCAAAAGAAGGGAAAATCGGTTGTGGACCTGAGGAGGTTCAAGCAAGTTGTAAGCGACAACCACGGGCACCACGTAGGCCTGTAGGTGGGTGAACTGTCACAAGTCTTCAAGGCCAAGTGCCGTTTGTGTGCCAAGTGTTGGCGGCAGGTACAGTGAGGCAGTGTCTTCTCGCCTAAGACGAGCAAACACCTCCAGAGCCTTTCGTCCGTCGTTGGGTGGGTGGGTGGGTGGACACCAAAACAGCAATCAGAATAGTCCGGTGTGCACACCCGAGGCTCAGACACACGGCGTCATGGAGTAGAAGTGTTCGGTTGCTGCCAACTTCCAGCAGGGAGGCGAACGACTGAATGTCCTGAACCACATCCGTCCCGCTATGTACAACGGTCAGGGCACCTGTTTCTTGGGGCAATTCTATTCACACTGCAATTTTGCGGGATCCTCAGAGACTGCTGCTTGAGGCTTTGCACTCCAAGCGATCATATGTACAATCGACCTCCAGTCATCCACCTCATGGACTGGTACCCCCCCCCCCCCCACACACACACTTTGTCCAACCACCAGTAAAAGGACCAAAAGTCACGGAGACAACACCCCGTGATGTTTGGACACGCCGTTGTTTGTGCGAAGCGCAAGAGCACACAGGCTGTCTCTGGGGCTGGCTTGGAGCAGGCAGTGGGGCAACCCGGGAAGCCGGACTGCATGAATTATCCACCAAGTCCCTCATCAAATGCAACTTGCCAGCAAAATCACCTGCAAATCATGCAGAACAACATCAATGGCTCTGACACCCACCGCAAGAGAAAACAGGAACCGCCACTTTCATGGTTCCACAAAAATTTGTGGAAGCGACACCCCGATGATGTTTGGACAAAAAACCGTTGTTTGGCCATAGAACGACGATGGTCGTCACCCTCCAGAATCACTCCAGCGTACCACAATGTCCCGAAATGTCAGCAAGGCGCCGTCAGCCGCCGGTAACCATAAGCCGTTGTTTGGACAGGGTGCGGGGCGGGGGGAGGTGTAAGACCACGGCTATAATACTCACCATGTGAATCCTACAACTGAGGCAAGAAATCATCGTACCAGTAGGCACTCCTTCGCCCTTTCCCAAAACTTTGCGTTGAGTAGTTGAAAAGAACATCGCAAAGGACAAGAAACACAGACATTCCTCCCAAGACGTTCTTCTGTGGGTAAACCGTTGACGCAGAATCGTCCAGTACACACATCGCCGCCTCAGAAACGTCAACGTTTTGGAGTGGACTGTGCCGAATTGTCGTGAAGGAAACATGGAACGCGTACCCAACAGCGGAGAAACGCGGCCGCTTCCCAAAGGCGTTCACACCCGCCCGGGCGCAGCAGGCAGCAGGGCATCAACGCTGTGCTGTGTGCTGTGTGGCACAGGGCACGGGTCCGGGATCACCGGGCGCTGTGTGTTGGTGGTGCACTGCATGACCGGTCGTATGTCACAAGAAAGGCAGGGGGTCAACCACAGGCGGCAAGACTGATCCGCCGCGTCTTGCGCTCAGACGCTCAGAGGGGGCGTTTTCGCACAGCGCGGGCACAGCGCGCGCACAGCGCGGGCACGGCGCGCGCACAGCGCCAATTATTACGGTGATTATCCAGGTAACAACCCTGAAAACCACCCACCTGCGGAATCATGCACAATCAATTCAAAACTCAAAAATTCAAACATTTGATGCTTGCCATGGGTCCCAGGGACCTAAATTCTACCCCCTATAGCCCCGTCCACTGCAACAACCATTCAATGACATCCTTTCAATCTTCTGAACTTACCGAACTCCCGGTGGTGGAGAACAGCCAACTTTTCGCACAGCGCGCGCACAGCGCGTGCACAGCGCGCGCACAGCGCACGGTACGCCCCCAGAAACGTTTTGGATAGAAAATGTTCGGAGTGGGTACCCTGCCCCCCCCCCCCCCCCCGTCTACGGTCCCCAAGTTTGACAGAAGTGACGCCCAGCGTTGCTCTGACACGGGGGGTTATTCATTAAGGGCCAAGTAGGACATGGTCCCAAAATTTGACGGAAACAAAACCCGGTGTTGTTGTGACAAGGGCGTTGTTCTCGCAAGGGGGGACGGGGGGTAACCAGGGCAGTTGCCGCTCACTGTCGATGGCTGTGTCAATAGTTGTGCGATTGTGTCGGTCATTGTGTTGTCGATTGTGCAACAGCGTAGATGATTGTGAGGGCGTGCCTGCCTGCGTAGGCGATGGCTGTCGTAAGCCCCTGTGTCAGAGCGGGTGATTGACCTGGGCTTGCGATCTGTTTGCCTCAGATGCGCGAGTTTACGGCAACAAAGTGCCCTTTCTGCAGCTCATTGGCCATTTGGTCTGCAATCGTTATCCATTAGTGCCTGTCGCCCGCGTGTCCGGCGTACGGGGCAGACACTCCCTCTGTGTCGACAATTTTGGCTTGTAATCCTGGCAGTAATTCTGTGCAATTTTGTGAGCTCCAGAAATCATTGAATAAAAAAGTTGTGGTCGAATGCCTTGGGTTTTGGAGGATGATGTTTGGCATACTGCACACTATCACGGCATCATCACCGTCTGATATTGACAGTGGTCGAGAACGGGACCCCCTTCAGCTCGAGGTCAGCCTGTCGCCATGCGTGAGATTTGTACGCTTCTGCCGCCCACAGCCATCCGAACCCAAAGTTGTCAGCCTTGCGGAAGCCGGAGAGATAAACTACCCGAAAGGATGGACCAGTGCTCCGAAGCAACGTCCAGAACACCCGTTCGGTCAGCACATGATTCTATTATTTTATTATTCTATTCTACTCCGAGTGCACGCGGTGTCAAGGTCGCCAGAGCACACTGGACATGTGGGAAGCGCTGTGGGAAACCATCATAACAATAGCCGGGTGTGCACATCACGTGCACGCTGTTTTGAAAGGGGGAGGGCCTGGAATGTGCCCACAAGCACTGCCTGCAAAGCAGAGCCAGCAGCAAGCGTTTGAAACTGCTGCCCAGCTTCATTCTCGTGGTACCCTTCCCCCCCTTTCCCTTGGATCGTCCCAAACCATGCGCAACGGTAGTCATTGAGGAAACGGTCACCAAATGACGGTAGTTCTGCCCCTCGCAATGCACCTTCACAAGGCGTATAGGGCGTTTTGGGTGTAAAAATTGTATTGGAATCAGCACGGAATAGGTATAACACTGTCCTTGCGTACTGTGCCGGCAGCAGTGCACATGCAGGGCGTGTTGCTGCCCACACACATAGCATGCACTGGAGCATTTTCCAGAAAAACTGTGCAGATGACGGTGTCCGAGCCCCCTGGGGACTAAATTTTTTTTGGGGGGGGAATTAGGAATCGTCATTTGTACCTCGCATCCGGAAAAGACATGTTATCCAATCCGGAGGGTGTCAGGGCCACAGCAGTTGCTAGGGCCTCAAACTCCACCAAATCAATAAAACCATCCGGGTCCTCATCGATGTCTTCAAACGTGAGGTTTGCATTTCTGAACTTCGGACCCAGTCTTTTGTCTTTGGAGACCATTCTGCCGAACAGTTCAAAGTCCTCGCGGCTCATGACAAGTTCAGTTTTGCGGGTGCAGATCATCTCAAAGATCCTTCTGAGAGAGACTTTGTCCTGCTGGATCAGAAAACGCCCATGGGCTTCGTTGATGGTGTCAATAATTTTTTGAGCATCCCCATCAGCACCACCCCACTTGTCCAAAAGGCTTTGAACCTTACTGAGACCTTCCAGAGACTTGTTAAGCTCACCCTCGATCCGGTGAAGCTCGTCCACCTCAGCCTCCAGTCTCGTCTGGGTAATCTTCTGTTGCTCATTCAATGACTTGTGCTTTTCATTCTCGTCCATGTACCTCTGATTGTTCTTAGCATAAGACCCACAGTATACAGTCACTATGGTTGAGTGGGTGGCCAGTCCAAATAACAACCAGCGATGCCAGTTTTCGGGCTTCCAAAACAGCAACACCAAAGCATACAGAGCTATAAGTGCAAGCAATCCCTCTTGCCACCTTTCTTTCAGTTGATTGTAGCTAGCAGCACTCCCACTGCCACCTGTCTTTCTTGGACAGCACTGCCACCACCACTGCGGACCTTGGATCTATCAGACGCAATCAAAGGAGTGGTCTCCACCTGTACAATGAACTCATTGGGCATTGTGGGAACGAAGATAACCAGGAAGCTAAAACGATCCTCTAAGCAAATGGAAGACAGCACTGAAATGAAAGTTGCTCTTCAGGAGAGGTTGAGGAAAGGGCTTGGGTTGTGATGAAGTCAGGCACCACTGGAAACGGAAAAGGGATTTGGAAATGGGCCCACTGACTGATGCCCACAAGACTGATGCTTCCAAGCAACTGATGACTAGATTAATGTGTGCAGAGAATGTCACAGGAATGGAGCAATGAAAAAACCATTTTGGACCACTTTTTGACCTACATTTGAGCCCCCCACTAACCCAACCCTCGCAAGTGCACAGTGCATGACTCCTTGGTGCCCAGGGGGCATTGGGAGGTGTTGGCAGTGTGGAAATAGCTAGCAAAGGTTTCCATGCATCATTACTTATCACTACAAGGGTGCCGCATAAACAAGTGGTTTCAGGCTGTTTTGAGCATTTTTTTTCCCGTGTTACCACATGAAAGTGCCCAAAAACCCTTGAAAAGGGCCATTTTAGGACTGAAAGATCAAACAAAATTCAGGGTCAAAAATGGGTCAACACCACATTTCCCAAAAACGATCCTAGATCATTTGGCATGCCAAGGCAAGTGACTTCAAACCAGTTTCAGCTATCTTTGAATCGTTTTTGCTTGCATAAATGTCAAAACCGCCAAGATCTTTTAGGACAAGTCTCTTAGTAGAAGTAGGGGGGGGGGTACTTGAGGGGGCTGTTCAAGGGGATCCTTCATGGTGATTCTTCACGGGGCCCCACAAGGGGGTCTTGCACGGTGAACCTATGAAGGGATCCTTCATGGGATTCTTGAGAGAGGTCCTTCACTAGGGTCCTTCAAGGGTCCTTCATGGGGATCCTTTTTGGGGTTCTTTGGAGGGCTCTTCACGGGCTCTTGTAGTAGGTCCTTTGATTGGGTCCTTCAACGTGGTCCTTCAAGGGGGTCCATCAAGGGGATTGTTTGGGTGGTCCTTCACAGGGTTTCTATACGGGTGTCCCTGCAGGGGGTTACCGAAGTGGTCCTTCACGGCGGTACTTCAAGGGGATCTCAAAGCAGGGTCTTTTACCGGAGTCTTGAGTCCTTTCATGGGGTCGCTTGTCAAGGGTCCTTTGCGCTACTTCAACTAGTGTATATCATGTTCTCTTCCCCACTAGCTCCGTCCCAATATTCAGTCCTAGTCAGGGTTAGGGCAATGTGGCACAGGCAAACATAAGTAACAATACATTGTACGCTCAAGGCAACAAGTGATGCACATGCATGCATCATAGACATTCTTGTGTTGGGCCATCATGCACCAAATGTCCCTGCCAGCGCCTTTGGCCAAAAGTCCTGTAATGCCCAATGCCAGGCGACTTCTCAAACTAAAGGTGGACTGAAGGCTCCTCAGGGGGGGGGGAGCGGGACAATCCGTAGTATGCATGCAAACACCCATGACTCGCCATGTACCACATGTGCAATGTGAGGCATTGGTGTGGTAAAGCCGAAGAAAACCAACAAACGTGGGCTAGCTACCAACTCAACAATAGCTGAGTGAGGCCCACCCAATTCAGACAATGATGCATAACCAAGTGAAATGCAAAGTGTTCAGCGCTTATGCGTAAGTAGACGCTTATTTGCTGCTTTCTATTGGGGATACTGCATGGACCGCCACACAAGTAGTGTTGGGCATGCCACACAAAAAGCATGCGCTACCGCAATGAGCACGGCCGAAATAGAGGTGCTCATTCCCAATGCATTGTATTGCTTTAGCAAACGCAAACCCCGTTGGAATAACAATATTTTGGCAATACACATTAGATGGTCCAAAACACAAACCAAACAACACATTTGCTTCCATTGGTCGCATTGGCTCTCGCGCGATGGAGCAACTTGGTGCTGTCCCATGAAGGTGCCTACCACCAAACAGCTACTTTTGTGCCAAACTACGCCACCATTGCCGTCAACATATGGCGAGTAGGGCAGGCCACACTTGTTTGCATTGTTGGCTTGCTTAGCGACACTATCAAGGGAACGGTTTGTGGACACCGCAATACCTAGGGGATTGTCAAGGGTGTAGTCAAGTAGCAGCATTTGTGTGTCAACCACATCATCACCCACACGCAAGAATTGGAACATGGTGGTCACCACCTCTCTGGCGGTGATATTGAGGCCTTCCCCATTTTTCCGGTGCTGCTTGGTGAGGTGCTGATTAATCCACTCCTAGCAGTAGATTAATCCACTCCTAGGCCCATTCTGATCTCTCACTTTTGCGCCACTTTGCGATATGATAAGTGTTGCGCAGTGCTGGCCGCACGTAGATAAACCGCCGACTCAGCTATCACTTGCTGGGTCCCAAAATGATGTATTTCCGGGCTAGCCCCACAATGCCATAAAAGTATACATGTGTGTGGGAGAAAACAAAGATGAACGGAGGAGCAGGGGGAGGGGGAGGCAAATCGGTGTGAATATGGAATCTAACGCTATGGCAGTGGTGGCAACATATTGCACAACACGTGCCACGGTACACGCATTGGGCTTGAGTTGCTATCAGCGGTATGCCTCCTTGCTGCATGTCACCACACGACGGGTCTCGCAAGGGTTGCAAACACTAGTCTTGCCAAAACATTTTAGGCGGTAGTGGCCGTCCCCTCTTTTTTTTCTCCCCTTGCCGTGGGTAGCAATGGTCGCCATCCCGAGAAGGGGCATAAATAGCATCATTGCGGGTCTTGAATACCTGAGGCACTTCAACAGCACAAACTATATTGGCACGTTGATGACACATCAGAAAAATATGTGCGGTCTTGGATGCCACTATAGCTTGCTTTGCAACTGGAAGCAATGAGACATCCAAAGCAAGGTTTGGGCCATGACATACATCGCAAGACATTGCACAATGTTTGAAAGACTAAACGCAAACAGATGCAGCAAGTGGCTGGGAACAACCCCCTAACCATGTCATCGAAAGCCCCCGGGAAGCACAATTGACCTCCCAAGAAGATGTTAATTTACCCTCCCCCTAGATGGCACATTTTACCCTCTTACAAAGTTACAAATTACCCCGTTGGTATGTTACAAAATACCTCTCTAAACCAAAAACGGAAGAAATTATGCCCAGAATAGTAGAAAACTACCAGGTGGAGGGTAGATGTGTCAACTTGGGGGGTAAGTGTCACAATTGGGGTGGGAGTAATTCACCGTCCACCAAGCAACTGTGTGCAGGTTCACCATTAGTGTGGGTAGTGCACAATTGTGGCGTTGTGGCGAGGTGAGTTTGGATGTTGTATTGTGTATTGTTTGCAACCTTGCACACCCCTAACCTGCTACCCCTGACCCAAACCCTGACCATTTGCATTGGTCCCTCTGAAAAGCCCCCTGCGGACTAGGCAGATTCCCCATCCCCCATCCGACAAGTCCATCTCTGCCCGGCACCTGACCCCGCATGCAAAACACCTTGCCTGCCTGAGGCAGGCTGTTACAATCCGGATTCTATTGTGACTATTTTGTCGTCTGGTTTGTACCTGTGGAGAAATGTATGTGCGGCACAGGAAAGGAGGTGTAGTCTCTGTTCCTGCTGGGGAGGTTTCAGTTCTGCCAGCCAACCCACTGGTTTATCTCCCACACCCGTTCCAGTTTACGGCGGTGGCGCTTACATTACAGGTGTGCCAATCTGCCCACCACCCCCTTTTTTGCAATCCTTACACTTAATGGAAATCTCCGTGGTTTTTACGGCACTTTGCGCACCCGCACGCCCCACGTCTGCGGCTCTACGCGTGCACACAGTGCACCCCAAGTTAGGAGTTATCCCTAAGGCACCTCTCTGTCGCTTGGCGTCATGTCAGGCCTGAGACTGTCCTGCAGGACTTGTGTCTGGATGACGATGCTTTTGTGTGCGCAGTACCCCATGCGCGTCACACCCGCTCTGGAAGCTGATCCACCGCCAAACAGTGCTCTGGAAGCTGATCCACTGCCAAACAGTTCCTTGTCGAAGTGGTGTACGAAGGAGCGTTTGAGAAATGTGCACCGCAACAGGCAATGGGCGCAACACCCACATATCAGACAGGTTTGTTGAACCCAATACCTCAGGTTCACATGGGCATAACTTCGGTTCGATATGTCCCAGAGCTCCACAACAGTAGCTGTGCCAAATGCCACGGCCCTGTAGGCAACGCGGCAGCGGCTGGGGTATAGCTGTTGCCAAAGGTCTCCAAATACCAGGTTCTGGTGGCGCGTGCGCGCTGCAGCAGGTTGGCAATTACGAACAGCAGCAGCAGCGCAGCGTTTGTGTCCGTCTTGAGAGCAGCGATGCACCCATACACAACGATTTCAAAGAAGTAATGAGGGCAGGCCATGTGCTCAAAAGCCCGGCCGGTGGGGACCCGGTAGTGCCGCTCTTCACTGTGCAGGTTCATGCCGTGGGGTCTGATGGCAGCAAGGGACATGTGACATTCTACCTGCCGGACACTGGCCACGGCAAAGAGCAGCAAGACTCCCAGCAGCACGGCCCAGTGCGGAGGCTCAGGGGAGACGGTCAGGGAGAGGTCCACGTGCGCAATGGTGAGTGCGGCGGCCATGTAAAACGTGCAGCCCGAAAAGAAGTTGAAAGCCGTGACCCTCTCACACAGGCTCCAGCGGTGGACAGCGAGGGTCTCCCACAGGCGGACCAGGCAGTGCACGAGGAGTAGCAGCAGCGACATGGGGAAAGGCTGGGGGGCCATGCCCGGGTGGGGCTTTAGGACATAGGACTCCGCTACGTGGCCCCGCAGCCATTTGAAGGCATACATCACCAACAGATACGAGGGATGTGAGAAGAAGAAAGCGTTTGTGGGGGGGATGTTGAGGACATGGAAGCAGAGGCACATGAGACTGACCATGGCACCCACCAAATAGAACATCATGAACCCATGTTTACGGGTGATGATGCCCGTGGAGGGCTCCTTCTTGTGCACCCCATACAATGTGACGTGGTCAAAGCGGTGGGAGCCCCACTTGGCCCCCAACAGCAGCAGTGCGGCACCCCAGTAGACCGTGAGGATGAGGGGGAGACTGAAGACGAGCCCGTCCAGGCTCCACAAGACCCCAAGCATTTGGAGGCGCAGGGGTTTCAACGGCTGAAGCAGAAACTGTTAGAGCAAAGGGCAGGGGCTGTGTCCGGCGGTCAACTTGGGCCCTGGGCCCGTCCGAAACACCATTGCTGCTTCACGACGGGTCAACACGCAGGAAGCCCCCAAGAGATTAAGATACGACCCTCTAGAGACGGCGATGAAGATGATTGCCCCCCGAAGTTGCCATTCATGTTGTGTCTATCACCAAACCGATGCTCTCGACCCCGCTTTTTGCCAAATAGCACAAACAAAAACACCCCTGGAGCATACAATGACCCTGCCACTATTCTGCTCCGCACCCTTGCTTCACACCATTTGCCACAATGTTGTTTTTAAAACATATCTGCGTTGTTGCTCTGCGGTGCCACATCCTTGTCCCCTTTGGATAGTAAAATAAAATGGCACCATCAGGCTGAACGCAATTCCATTTCACCAAGAGGAGGGCACTGACAACTGACAATTGAAGAATTGGATTCCAACCAAGGTAACTTGATTAAAAGCTTGGGGTACCATTAGCAATGGTGTTGTACCACCTACTCATCAATTAAGCCAACTGCTCAACGGGCTGATGTGAGCATGGTTGAGAGCTGTATCCAAGCATGAGTTGCTAGAGGATTAGCAAAAGAGAGGGAATCAACGAAACCTCATAGATCCCCAAAAAAGTAGAGATTGCACCTAGCAAGCACCATGCACAAGTCACAGCCCTTGGCATCCCACAAGTACACATGAAGAGAGGGTTCAACTTCAACAACCACCGCAAAAGCAATTAGTGCAACCCCATGGAACAGTCGCTATTGGTCGTTATTGGTGAAGAAGAACAAATGTACACGTTTTTTGATATGTGAACACCCTTGCTATGCACAAATGTGGTGTTTGTTCATGCACGTCACTGTCCCTTTGCCCTACTTCAAAATCACCAACAAACCAGACCATTTGCACCCTGCCATCATCTTTTGCTCATTGGCATAGCATTTAGTTGGAGTTGCACTGGGAACAAACAATGGCGTGAATCCAACATGCCAACTGCACTGTTGCTTGGCGTACTAAGACAGTGCATGCTGCAACTTCTCCATTATAAAAATGGCAAACCCAAACATACGCGTCCTGGGTGACACCACCTCGAGCGGGACAATCCGTAGTATGCATGCAAACACCCATGACTCGCCATGTACCACATGTGCAATGTGAGGCATTGGTGTGGTAAAGCCGAAGAAAACCAACAAACGTGGGCTAGCTACCAACTCAACAATAGCTGAGTGAGGCCCACCCAATTCAGACAATGATGCATAACCAAGTGAAATGCAAAGTGTTCAGCGCTTATGCGTAAGTAGACGCTTATTTGCTGCTTTCTATTGGGGATACTGCATGGACCGCCACACAAGTAGTGTTGGGCATGCCACACAAAAAGCATGCGCTACCGCAATGAGCACGGCCGAAATAGAGGTGCTCATTCCCAATGCATTGTATTGCTCTAGCAAACGCAAACCCCGTTGGAATAACAATATTTTGGCAATACACATTAGATGGTCCAAAACACAAACCAAACAACACATTTGCTTCCATTGGTCGCATTGGCTCTCGCGCGATGGAGCAACTTGGTGCTGTCCCATGAAGGTGCCTACCACCAAACAGCTACTTTTGTGCCAAACTACGCCACCATTGCCGTCAACATATGGCGAGTAGGGCAGGCCACACTTGTTTGCATTGTTGGCTTGCTTAGCGACACTATCAAGGGAACGGTTTGTGGACACCGCAATACCTAGGGGATTGTCAAGGGTGTAGTCAAGTAGCAGCATTTGTGTGTCAACCACATCATCACCCACACGCAAGAATTGGAACATGGTGGTCGGGGGTGCATACCAAAATCGCAGCCCCCCTCCCCCCCGCCTCAGGCCGCACGCAAGTCACAAAGCGCTCCACACATGCATCTTGCCATGCACATGTAGTAATGTTCGGCAGTTCTTCTTCCTAGGCTGAAGCCCGTTGATATACAACCATTCATCATCTCCCTGCCCAGAGGCTTGCTTTTTGTCCTGGCTAAGCCGTGTTCTGTCAACCCCAAAGGGGTCTACATGGTACAAGGAACAATACAGTAAGGCACACTGCTGGTTTGCTGTTGATGCAATAAGCCTTGCCTGTGGCTGATGCCAATTGATCAGGTTGAACTGCCCCACTACAACCCACCAGCCGAAGAGTGCTGAAGAAAGTGTGTAAGGGAAGGAAAAGGGAATTCGCATTCAAAATCTAGTGTGCCAATGCTAGCTTCTGAACAAGTAGTACCCCCCTTGTTCTTTGACGACCAGTGTTCTCATGGGCTTTTGGAAAAATACTACGTTTGTTCTCAAACGCAACAACGGTACCCACCCATGAACGATGGGAGATGCTATATCACACACCACTATGAAGCCCCACCAGATGTGTTGAGAAAAGCGGGTTCTGCATCCCTAAATCCCTTGAATGCCCCCAAGAGCTTTTTTTTTTAAAGGGGGGGAGGGAGTATCACAAACCCTAGCATGGTGTCCAAGTTCTAAGAAAGCCCCCTGGTAGTGAGGCAAAAGTCAGTGACCCCACAAAATGTGCATGTGAACATTGATTTGCTGAAAGAGGCAAAAGTCAGTGACCCCACAAAATGTGCATGTGAACATTGATTTGCTGAAAGCAGTGCTCTTTGCAAAGGAGATATTGCAACTGTGGCTCATGGGACAAATTGGACAAATGGATTTTTGTGCTAAATGTCTAGAGGGCTGTCTAGAGTCCCCCCCCCCTCCTGACCCCTTGTCCACCCCCGAGGGACGACGGTTACCCCCAACCATTGGGGGGATTGTCGCCAAGTGACCGCCCCCCCTTCCCCCCTCCCCCCCCCCCCCCGGGGGTGGGGGGAGATGGGGGGGATGGACACCACAGTTGACCAAACACTTATCATCCCATACTGTGCAGAATTCATGGCTGGTCACTTACTTGGTGTTGGCTGCCAAAGGCTCTTGGGTACACGCTGCCATGCATAGATGCTAATGGTGTGAGGCACATGATGCAAACCAGCAGCGTTTGTAATGCACTGCATCCATTCATCAGTCTTCTGGCTGCCCCTACTGCTGAACAGCTGAACAGGGACAGCGCGCAAAACTTCCTCTTACGATCCCACAGAGTCTTGGACTACTGCACGTGTTGCCCATCAGCAACAGATCTTGCACCACCCCCCACCAGAGTCCGCAGCATGTGAAAGTCTGCCGCCCACTGGTGGCCCACAGTTGCGGTCCTGTGCAATATGACACTGATGCGTTTTGGGGGGGGGGACTCGCCAGTGACGGTTCGTCCCTAGGGGGGGTGGACAAGGGGAGGGGCGGGGGAACTATCTACAGAGGGGCCAATCCTTCAACACATGAGCAATTGCTTGGTATGCAATGCATTGTGTGTATCTCAAGTGTGCTTCAACACATCGCTCCCTGTCGAATTCCATTGCAACTCTGCGCACTTCCACCCCCTCTTTTTGCGCCGCATTAAGACAACCCAAACACTAGTGTACCAACCCACAACAGCACTGGAAGCCCTTCCGCTGCTGAGGGGCAAGTTGTGGCATGCCCAATCTATTGATGTATGTCCTGACAAATGTCTAGGACAATAGGACAAGGAGGCCACGAACCATTCACTAAATCGTTCGACTTCAACCAGAATGTTCCATTGAATGTCTCCCTTCCCAGCCCTTGCGGGGAGTGCATGCCCGACGCGCAACTGTTGTATCAACTATCCCAACTTTAACACTGAGTTTACCCTCCCCTAGTCAAGCCCCCCAAGTAGAATAGAGTGGACCACAAACCTTCCCTACAAAGCACAACCGCATAAAGCGAATCAGCTGAATTCAATATCAATGCATGTCACTTATGCTGTGTCTAACAAACACCTCACAAGTGTGGGTGTCAATACATTCTGCACAATAATGCTCCTTGCACACACCACAAATTGTCATGAGTCCATATCCCCAACTGGGGCCACAAAAATTCTGTGGGTCTTGAGTCCATATCCCCAACTCAAGGTGCCACTCAATTTGCGGATTATTTGGTGGGGGGCTGGGGGGCAAAAACGGACACGGGTGAGGAATGGTCCAAAAATTTGGCCCAGCGCACTAACGCTCCCCCTTGGCAGCACATTGAGATGAAACTGCAATGAACTGCCCAAAAAAACAATGCATGTGGTGCAATGTTGGTTGATTTGTGCTTACGCTGTGGCCCAAAAAGCATGCAATGCAGACCCCTGCATAAGGACTTTTTTCTTGGTGCACCGTAGAAAAACAACACAAAATGTTCGAAAAGCTCCAAACTGCACCCCCGCCCCCAGACCCTGAAACAATTTTTTTTTCCCGCGTCCAAATTTTGTTTGGGGGGAGGTGGGGGACATAAAGACTGGTCAACCTTGGGGCTGGAAAACCAGTTTCCTGAAAATTACTCTGGATCCATTGTCTGCCAAACAGCCCTAAATATCCACTCATTACCCACACACGCCTGGGAGTTGGCCTTCCATGCAAACCGCCAGCTGAAGGTAGTAAATGGCACACATTTTGGTATTTCTATACGGTGTGTGCACGCACACGTGAGAAATGACCCGATTTTGGGCACCAGGGACGATTCAAATCTGCCACAAGCCCTCATTGAAAAGCCATCCCACAGGGAGGCAGAAGCACTCCTCAACCCAGCAGTAGTCTAGCTTAAACATAATCTCAGACGGGCAAATGAGGTGCACGAAGACAATATACCAGCTCCCAGTACACCAAATAAATCATCATCAGCAACAGACTAAAGTAGACATGAAATGAAGGGCACAGTACAGGGTGTGGAAGGACGTGATCCAGCACCACCTGCCCACCACCTGCTCAGCGCACTGTTTGCGCACTTCAAAGATATTCTGCAAAGCAGACCAAACGAAAGCCTGACACAGCGTAACCAGGGATTCTCTGCCGCAAAAAGCGGTCACAAAAATCAAGCATCGCCACCGTTCATTATCCAAAAACCGCACCCTGCCTCGCCACTGTACACATTGATCGTGCGGGTGGACTGCAGACATTGACACGGGGACAATCCGACAACAAAAAAGCCTCCGGAATATTGCACCGGTGGCTGGCCCAACGACCAGGTCTAGCAAGGGTCTCCTGTGGTGTAGGGCTCTAAATGCCGACCAGGCTCTGCCACCAGCGGGCGCACCCTGCGGTCGTGGACGCCAAATTTGAGGCCGGTTGCAACATTAGTGTGAGGATCCCAGGGAATACTTGCTGACGACTGCCCTGAACCAATTTGGTGCCAATCCACGACCTACGATCATGGACAGTTCAGGGTTCGGTGTGCAGGTGATGGGGGTTTGCCATAGAAGCTAAATGAGGGGGGAGGGGGGGCGCGTCATGAGGGAGGAACGAGACATCCCGTCTCCTTCGCAAATCCGGTCGCCACGCAGCATACGGCTGCAGGTATGAGTGCTTGAGGGCCCTCTGAACGTCATTGAAACTTCATTGTTTTAGACACCAGGACGGTCCAAATCTGCCACAGGCCCTCATTGAAAACCCATAGCACAGGGAGGCAGAAGCACTCCTCAACCCAGTAGTGGAGGAAACTCTCAAGACGGGCATGTGAGGTGCATGACTCTCAGCCCACTGTCTACGACCCCCCAGCTCTGCGCTAGGCTTCAAAGATAATCTGCAAAGCAGACCTCCAAACGAAAGCCTGGCACAGCGTAACTAGGGATTCTCTGCCGCAAAAAGCGGTCACAAAAATCAAGCATCGCCACCGTCCATCATCCAAAAACCGCACCCTGCCTCGCCACTGTACACATTGATCGCGCTGGTGGACTGCAGACATTGACACGGGGACAATCCGACAACAAAAAAAAAAAGGATTGTGCGGGAGAGAGGGGTTCAGGAGAGAAGAACGTGGGACACTCCACGTCCTTCGTCCGCAAATCCGGTCGCGATGCAGCATACGGCTGCACGTCAGCTCGGTCTCTGTGATTTCTGAGGGATCCTCAGCTGACTGTATCTATTTACACCGCATTCTTGGCGCTGAACAAAGCTGCAGTGCCAAGATGCCTTGCCATATGAAAGAAGGCTGCGCCTACGGGCAGGATTAGCGTTCCTCCCATCGGCATTCGGCCAGACCAGTGTCAAAGCCGCGCCATCCCTACGCCCCCGTGACTTAGTGTCTACTTTGACGCTACATATCTTGCGATGTATTCTGACAGAGCGCCCTCAAAACGGCTGCAGGTTGTGCAAATGATGCGCGCTCATGGGCCCCGCTTCCACCCTCTACCGCGTCAATCGAGAAGTGTAACTGCTTGGGCAGTTCGGTGGTAGACCATATTGTGTGCTATTTTCTGTCACAACAGGTGGAACTGACCCGGTGGCCTGATGCCACTGAAAGCAAACGACCGTTAATGCTGTGGTGCATTGGTCAACCCCAGCCCTTTGCATGAGTGTCCAGCAGCAAGGACCAGACAACGCTGTACAATCCAGGGGTCGTAGGTCAACGGCGCACAGTGGGCACCATTCACCAGAGATATACCCCAGACAGAGGCACTGGAGGTATACTGGAGATATACGTATGGCTCGATTTGGTAAGGTGTGGGACCGAGCATGATGTAGCACGTTGTGGTGTGGTACAATGTCATATATATGTCGCGTCGTCAATTGGCGTGGGGGCTTGTACTGCAGGGTTGGTTGTCTTCAGAATGATCCCATGAAGGCGTGAACCTCCCAAGATCCTGCACAAAAAAAAAACACCCCTGGAAGCGTCACAGGTATGGAAACACAGTGGGAAATAACAGACAATTATATTCAAAAAAAACCGAAATCAGCCACACAAACAGAAGCTGCAACCCTTTTGTTGACGCGCGGATGTAGCTATACACAGATGTACACAAGAATACAAAAGTGTACACGGCTGTGCACAGGTTTAAAGACTAGGCGCAACAAAGGTTGTACTATGGGGTAGCCCAGAGCATGCGGGGCCAAACGTGTCTGGATGATTGTGGGATGAAAACCGTCGAGAAAATTATGTGACAATGTCGCTATATTGAGCACCATACCCCCTCCCCCTTTCCAGGGGATGCACGGGTCACAGAGGGGTTAGCAAAGCAGTAGCTGGGGCAAAGGTCACAGCTCCACTTGAGCCCACGCCAGCACAAATGCCCACGTGACTACCGCATCTTGCCGCTCGCCTGCACTGCATAGGGGTCAATAATCATGTAGAGACAGGCGTGCTGGCTGTCGTTGGCACCTGCCATCACCACCAACTCAAACGTCCTGAAACCGCCGCGCAGTGCCTTCATCAATTTTGTCGCTACGATCCACTTATGCTTTTCAATGGCCCGAGCCTTGTGTACAGTACGGGGGATGCAACAGGCCAAGCCCACCACGGTGGCGGCCATCAGGAGGCAGCAGAGGTCGAATCCGGGGGATTGGTCCTCGGCCTTGCCCCTGTGGTATTCTTCAGCCAAGTGGCAGGCAACGACCCATTCGTCAGCGGAAAAGATGTTTGAGAGATCAACGGGAAGTTTGGTGTCCCACTGGGCCGAGAAGCAGTCCACGGCCCGGACACATATACAGTCAGGGTACCGCTGCTGCATGCAGATGTCCGCCTTGTGGTTGATGCGCTCGTGGAAGGGGTTGCTCAGGGACATGTGGTGCTCATCATACTTACTCATCATGGGGATGGAACAATATGGATGCACCCGCTGGAGCAGGACAGGAATCTAAGACGGATGTCGACCACCAGTAAAATGTGGGAAGAGCCACAAATGTGGGACACTCGCACCACGCGCACCTTTTGAGCTGACTATCCCAGGAACGGCAGGATCGTCCCCCTTCCATAGAAACATGGAAACACACGCCACCGCAGTCTTTCCGTCCCTCGCTGGGTTGCCCCTTGTTGCCCTAATACTCAAGCTGTATGCACACTCCAAGAATCCAGTATCCCTCGTGACAGGCAGCCCTCGAGGGAGCTTCGACATTTTGTTGGTCCAGTTCAAGGGCTTCATCTTCCCCATGGTCGTCCATGATGTCCCCCTTACTGTCCCAGGGAGGTGTGGAGTTTCATGGCAGGGTCAGGACTAGACCCGGAGTCCATGGCTTCAAACTGTTGGACCTTGTCCGTGATTCATCGAGTACGTTCATGCAACGGGGATGACCCAGGGTTGCGCTCCACATCTTCGCACTGTGTCACTAGGATGTGTGTGCTACGCCACTGTTGAGCATGCTCGTGCTGCGGGGCCCTGAGTGGTACGACCCTAGTGCAGTGGTACAGCTCCGTATTGTGGACCCTCCAGGGTGGTCTGTACCTTAGGCAAGATCGCGAGGTCTTGCTCTTCGATGATCATAATGTCCCTGCATGGGAGCTCGTCCACACACCCCCAGCTTAGCAGGTTGACGGGGCAGCAGGGTGTTCCCCAGTAACCTGCGCATTGCATACAGAGGCAGGGGTGAGCAATGCAGAGGATGCCCATGGATCCACCGACTGGACATCTGTGGTGCCTGGGATTGGAGGATTTCGCCTCGGGGGGCAGTGTGTGTCCAAAGGGCCATGTGGCAATTTGGTGGGGTGAGTCTACACTCTGTTGTGCAGCACATACACCGTCCCTTCCTTTGGGATTTGATGTACTGGAGGTGTGCCTTGGCAATCTCAGTACACGTTTGCCCATGTGCCCAATAGTGGTCTAGTCGATGGGAGTCGCGGATTATAAGTAGGCAGACTTCCATATGCCGCGCCTAGTTGTATTCAATCACATGCACATAGATCTCCGTGACGGTGTGGGACGTGGCTGTGGAGGGAGAGGCTGACGGCCCCCTTGTGTATCTGGTCCCCAGTTGTTCCCAAGGGTACCAACCAATCTCCTACTTCGAGCTTTGGCTGTTCAGGTCCATAGGCTCGGCTTCATCACTGGCATCGGTTGTGCCCGCCTGGTCATAATATTCATGGGGTACCTCTAGGGCATGGCACATTGGGCACTCCTGCAGGCAGGCCTACTTCCCCTTATAGCTATTGTACTTGGAAAACCGTATTCTGGGGACTGCCTGCTGCCCATGTTTTCCCCGGGAGAAACCCCCGGCCCCATGTGGTGCCGGCAAGTTGAGGCAAGGTCCATCCTTCTGAACACCAAGAGCCCTACTTTGGCTAGTAGGTGTGGAACAGCAGCTATTGGGCTCTACACCATCCCTTGTCCTCACCAATACCCATCCCCCATACCATATCCCCACCCAGTGTTTGTTGCCCCTCTTCCCATGTTGCCCCCTTCGAGTTTACGGTGGTGGCGCTGTAAATATTTTCCGGCGCTACAGCCGTAAAATTAAGCAGTGTGTTTTTAGGCTTTCTGACCCCTGGGGTGTAATTTTTTGTGTTTTGTACCGACAATCCATCCCTGTATCATGGGGTGCTGATTTTTGTGCCGCGCGCGCCACATTTACGGCTCTGACCCTGCTAACAGTGCATCCCAAAATGCTGTCGGTCCCAACAACCCTAATGTTGGCCATCCATATCAGGCAGTTGTACTGGTGCATCAGCGGTCACGTGTGGCAAAATTTATTTCTTTTGCTCTGGACAGGTACAATGCACCCACAGGACCTCGGTCTCAAGTCTGCAGAGCACGGCGTTGACCATACACATCAAGGCCACACTGTGGAGTGCCGTGGAAACAGCAGCATTCCCACAGCTGGTTGCTGCTGAACAAACGTGGCAAGTGCAGTTTGAATTTCTGAATTCGAGTCTGTGCCCCTTTTTGGGACTAGGCTTGGGGTCTGGCCCTTGGGCTTGGGTGCTGGCATAGGCTTGGACTTAGGCTTGGGTTTGGGCTCAAAATTCGTCCTACTTGCCTGAGTTTTCATCCTGCAGCAAGCACATCCCGTCCCTCCGCCACGAAACTGCAATTCTGTGAGGGAAAAAAAGGGCAACGTAAAAAGTGCCGTCTTTGGTGGGTCATAATCACAAATTACAAGATTACGGCCGAGTTTAGAGGGGCACAAGCCGAAACAATCAGAAAACCATAGTGCAAACCACGATGTAAATAGAGTGTACTGGTGGGCAAAGAATGAGAATGTTGAGACTGAAGCCCCCCCTCGCCCGATTGCAAAACAACCGCCTTGCGCAACGACGAGGGCACCATGCACTAAATATTGGACAGTGTTACTCATGCAGAAAGACAAGTCTGCCACAAAATTCATATGACATGAGGTCAGCAGCCACGTGCATGGGCTTCCCACAGCGAAATGTACAGTGTACAGCAGAAGCCAACGCCTTTCAATGTACAGGCTGCTGCGGCCAAGCCACACCTATGACCAGCACCATTCGGATACCTTTCGTGTGGCTTCAAGGATGCAAAAAAGATCAACGCACAATCGGCCATTTGAATCCTTGGGGCGGACAAATTGGCTCAGTCTGTCTCATCGGTGCCTCAAACGGCACATGGCCCGTGAAAAGCTCTGCCTTGTGATGTGCGTGACAGCCTGGGGCCCTGCATACCCAGCATGCACTGGGTGGACCAGACTCGGGGGGCTCGCCACTCCTTCCTCAATAGAATGCGCACCCTCTGTGGTACGCACGGGAAATCGATGGTGGAAATGGTGCTGGTGGTGGGGGGGGGGGGGATGGCCACTTGACGGAGATGCGTACAGGCTCCATGTGCTGTGTCTGTTGAGCTTCTTCGTGGTGCGTGAATAATGTATGTCACACTCATTTCCCTGCCTTTGCCTCTGCTACGTTTGCATGCACCTCTGAATAGTGCGCTTCGCGGCTGGGAGACACTGCACACGACTTTCAGAGTTGCCCTTACGTCCTGTGACACCGATGATGCACGATCGGTGAACGGTGGCATGCCCCCACCCCCCCCCCCCTTGTGCACACCCACACCTCAGCCACACAAAACATGTGATCAACTGCCCCGCCCATGCCCACGAGGAGACAGTTTTCGGGGCGCCTCTAAACAAACACTTGACAAATGCCGCGTACTCCGGGGGCTGTGGGGTGCCCTCGCCTTTCCCGTTATGGCACTCCTTCGTCCGAAACTTGCAGAGGTCGCAGCCCGTGACGATGCTTGAAAAACAAAGTCTCCACAGACACGACGTAAAGTTTACCCCCTGCCCAACACGGATCCACCGGTGCAATACAGCCTTGGCTCATGTGCCTCGTACCGCGTTGCACTTGGTGTTCTCCTCCGCAGACCCGCTGATTGAAACGTGGCGAAATGCCGTCGGCACACCACCGCCGCTGAGTGGCCACCCATGGCCATCGTCCGACCAGAATTCTGCACTGTGCCCACTGCCCCTGCTCGAGCATCGAAAGGGGTCGATCCACGACCATCCGTCACCCAGTCGATCCACAGCCACGGCGGTCCCTCAAAGGGGGGCGGCGGGGTCCTCATGCCGACCGGCATCCTGACTTAGCCTTCATGGCAACCCCCCGCCCCCCCTTTCGCCTCAGCAAAGCATCTTTAGGGGCACCCTCAGACGTCCTGGGAATGCATCCCAGCGCTGAAGGGGCCACCTCTTTCCCCACGCCTCCCTCTCCGTGCAATTCCCTCAGGTGTACGCAATGGTTTAGGTTTGCAGGAGGAAACATCAAACTCGGCACTCAGCCCCTCTTTTCCACTACAACCGGCTCACACACGTCCTCTTGCATTTTTGACCGCAGAAAACGCGGTCAGAGAACGACGTGAAAGCGCGGGTCTCGGGACATGCGCTCCCGCCCTCCGGTGGCGAAGGTAAATGGATGTCAAAGGCGCGGAAAAAACGGGTTATGGCCGTGTGGATGTGGGCCGGGCGAAATGGTCCGATCAGTTAGACGCGGGGTTGGGACTGTGAATGGGTCGAGAGGGCTCTGGAGGCCTGTAAGCGCACCCCCCACCAACACTCACCGACTCCCGAGAGGAGGGGATTGGGGTTCCTCAGGAGAATTGGGGGGTGGGGGGGGGCTGACGGGGCTGAGGTGGCCCTGGGCTGGCCACGTGGGAGGACCTGATGTTGGCGTGGCGCGCGGGCGTCACGAAGCACAAAACCGTTCCCGTCTGACCGCGGATCCATTCGGATGGAAGCGGTGTGCAGGCGGCGCGGGGCTCGGGGCGGGTGGGCGTGTGGGCGGGCGGGGGAAAGGTCTGGGTGGGTGGGGCGGGGCGGGGCGGGGCGGGGCGGGGCGGGGCGGGCGGGCGGCCTTAGGGAAAACGTAGGACAAAGGGGTTTTCAATGCATGGGTCAAAGCGGGTTCCCGGGGGAGGGGGGCGGGTCCGCAGAAAGGATTCCCAAAGGCCTCCACTCGAGCACATAATGAAGCAGAATATGATAAAACACACCGATGGACTGCCGCGCATGTGATGCTGACGCTTTGGTCGGGTGCGCGCGCGCTGGTCATGCAGCGTGGGTCGGATGTCCCCGTTGTCCAGCGATGGTCTCTGCCGCTGGTTTGTCTGTTGCACCCAATCAGAGCTCCTCAGCGCTGACGATCCGCCTTTCCCCACATTTGCACGCGTATCCGGGGGTCACCCCACCCCACCGCGAACTAGACCGGGGGATGGTCTGCTACACTCCGCCGGTGCCGGCTCCCACTCGCGCAACAAACCCCAGAAAGCGGGCGGCCTCGGAGTGACGCGGCCCCTCGCCGCGACAGGAGCGGGGCTCCCCGTGCCCCATGGGCCACTGCCGCTCAGTGCCCGATCCCCAATACCGCCGTGTCGCGGCCGGTTGGGCAGCCAACCGTGTAGTGGACTGCTGTCCCGCGCAGATTGGGAGCAGAGTACCCAGTCGTTGTGCAGTCTGTCCTCTGATCCTCTGCTCTGGATCTGGGGCTCCTGGAGCCCGAGGGGGGGGGGGGGGCATAGTCAAGCTTCATCCAGTGTTCCCTAATTTGAAAGACACGAGCTCTGCCCCCAAGAGCCTGAGCACTGGTCGGCTCAATACGAGCGTACGCGTCTGGTTTGACAGCCCACTTCCCAGCACCCCCAGTTTGTTGCGGAGCGTTATGTGAAGTTTGTGTGTGGACAGCCGCTGTCGACTGGACGGGGTCAGAGCTGACGCTCAGCGGTGAGTCTCGTGCAAAAGCAAAAGTACATGCGGTTTAGAGGAAAGTTAGAGGGCTACGAGATATTGTCTCATGTGATGACGTTGTTGATGCTGCTGATTACGATAATGCTGAAGATGACGATGACGATGACGATGATGATCACGCTGACGCTGACGCTGACGATGACAATGACAATGACGATACTTGTGATGATGATGATGATGATGATAATGATGATGATGATGATGGCGGCGGCTCGAAATGGGCCCCAGGGGTATGTGACTGCAGACGTTGCAGTCAGTCAGAGTGGCGATGCAGCAACACACACACCGAGAATCCAAGAAATAGGGGGGGGGGCGAAGCCGGTTTCGTCAAAAATAAACCCCCCCTCCCCTCTCCCTGTGCACTGGCTATTACTCGCACATACACCCGTGGGTCCCCGCTAGAGTCGTGGCTGACAACCTCACGGGCCTGCCCTCCCGTTTGTGCAAAACAAAAATAAATCATGTCTTGACATGTCTGTGCGAGTCCTGTGCACCTTTTGATGTGATTTGCAGTTGGTTTCATGCCCCGCCTCAAGGACCCCAACGCACAACACCTCTAAGGACGTCAATGGTCAGTCCCCACGAGCGTTGTGCAGAGTCGTGGTACCGGTTGAGGGGGGTACGAAGATGGAATCAGACCAGACGTGCCCCGATCCGGAATACCGCACGGAACGCTGGGGGCCAACGACGAACGGCGACTGGAACTTGTCGGTGCGCCACCTTATGCCACGGTCGGCAGGCCTGAATGATTGGCCCCTGCCTCCCACCTGCAAAACGCATGTAAAGAGTGGGCAACCCAATCTGCCCCCCCCCCCGCCCGCCCGCCCGGCTCCAACCCGCGCACCCGCACGACCGGGCAGCAGCACGAGGAGGCAGGGAGGAGAAGCGAGGGGGCAACAGGATGAGATGGCGCTGGGCACGTCGTATGGGGCAATGCGGGGCCGGTGTGGCGGGCGGATATGGGATCACGGTACAGTGGGCCGATGCCGGGCAGCGGTGCAATGGGCCAAGGCAAGGCTACCGTGCAAAAAGCTGTTGTGGGGGCAGATGCCACAGCGGTACTGTGGGCCCGTACAGGACAGCAGGACAATGCAATCCGGTCCGGTGCAGTATAGCGCAGAGGAGCACCGATCCCAATGAGGATGACTGGCGGGGAGTGCAAAGGCATGCTGAGTCCCTGGGCTGTTGTGTAAATCAACCCTTGGACAATGCAGAGTTGACGATAATGACAAAGGTACTGAGCAAGTCCACCTCCAGGCAAATGGGAGTACTTTGGGTCTTGTAGTCACCGCGTCCGTGAGGGTACAAAGTGGTGCAACGGTATGCACCGCGGTGGGGTAGGACCGCCCCTTCAAATGAAAAGGGGTTGCATGGGTTCAAGATGGCTAATTGAGTTGCTGTTTCGGTTTTGCCATCCGCGGCTGCCATGGCGCTGCCTGTGAAGATGTCACATTGATGCAGCTATTTGTACATGTGACAAACAGGTTCGTGGGACTATCGCCTTCCCGGTGTGGTCCCGTAGAACGAGACTAGGTTCATGGCCCTCATGATGAACCGCCTTGTCGCGATCTTTCTTGTATGGCAGACCACTCGCAATGCCACAATGTAATGTGCGTCCTTGCCCCCCCCTAAGGAATACTGTGTGCTTGGAGACCCGGTCAGTACCGTCCTTTATTCCGACAATCCCCCTCCCAGAAAAGCAATATTGTGCGAACGTCACATTCTGCGTGCCGCCACACGGGCAGGTCGCACTGATATCACACCAATGAAACCAGAATGAGGGGTGGTGCGCAATAAAGGCTGAGCAGCAAAACAGGTGGTGGGGGGCATGGCGTCTCAGCAGTATCCCAGAGACACCAGAATCTCTGTGGACCGGTACCAGTCGGTTGTCCTGCCGGCGATTGCTAAGTGGCTCAGCCCCCCCAACCCCCCCCCAGGGGAGGGGGCTGGGGGATCAGTAGGGACCCTGGCCAGCCACGCGACGACCCACCCACATCAGATTCACTTCCTCAAGTGACATTGGCTGAAGAGGCCCGAACTGTGGGGGCGATTGGGGGGGGGGGGCTGAACCCACTGGGGGTGGGGCTTTTCCCCACTTAAGCAATGCCCCTTTGTCCTCGCGGGCAAGAGGCCCATCCTCAACAGTGACGTTGACAAAGAGTTGCATGATGAGATCCAAGCTCAGAAGTCCCACGGAGGGTGCCTCGCGCGCGGTGCGCGCGGTGCGCGCGCGCGGTGCGACTGTAGCCCGGTTGACTTAGAACGGCGGTACCTGTCTGAAAAAGGTGTGCATTTCACCGGTAAGTGACGCGTCTGCCTCAGCGCGCGGTGCGCGCGGTGCGCGCGCGCGGTGCGCTGAGGCACCCTCACGGCTCTTCCTTGCTTTACTAGCCCTGCATACCTCGGGGGCCAGCGCCGAGCCCGGGCCTGCTTGGGCCGCAGAGCCTGATAGTTCGGGTCCCGATTCCCGAAGTTCCAATGCGTCGGGAACATGTACGGGTACACCAAATAGCACCACTTCTTGAGATCGCAGCTTTTTCTCTGGATGTGAACAACATCGATGGTCCCAAATGCAAGAAAGCCCTCCGGCTCCCCCGCAAACGGCGAAGGAGTGGCAAGTGCGCCGTGCGGACAGGACAGGCATAGGGTTGTACACCCGTAGTCACCCACCCAACGACATGGGGCTCCCAGGTTTTGCACTTGGAGGGGGGGGAGGGTCACTAGAGCCCCATCCCCCGATCCTTTCAGGCTCCACGTGGAAGTTGCATGAGACGCCTTCAGCTCGAAATTCGGCCGTTTTCGGGCTTCGAAAGTAGTTTTTCAGCGCCTGTGGCACCGAATTTGGTCGTGAGGGATCAATTGCCAAGGGTGTTGCGGAGGTGCGGCCTCGTTGGTTCTGGTTCTGCGAATGAAAGGCGTTGCTGCAATGTTCTGTAGTGGAACACTGGAGCGATGTCGGGACATAGGGGGGACTGGGGATCGGACTGGAGCAATGGACAAGGTCTTAAACAGTCCGTTTGCGGGGGGTGCACGCTTGCCCTGGAATGGTGGCGTGGCTGAGTAGCCTCACATTTTGGCCAATACCCGAAGGGGCGGCGGCTTGAATCTCCGCTGGTAGACCTTCGCCCTAGCAGATCTCAAGGGAGGCCAGCCAGCTGTTGCGTGCCACCGTGGGTGCGCAAGGAGCGACCGGAAATCGTTTGTTTGGCGCTGGTCTTGCTGGGTGCTCTCAGCCGGCCGGCATTTTCACACGGCGCCAAAGAACCGGTCATGGCGCTGCACTGTCCAGTGCGCAATGGCAAAATTGCTGACAACAATAGCTTTCGTACTGAGTTTGCCTGTGTAGCCTCTGTTGCCTATGAGACATGTTTGTCATGTGCATGGAGGTACTCTTTCCTGAGTTCCACCTGGGCCAAGCCTCCGTTCCATAGACGCTCCATAAAGTGAATTCCTGCAAAGCAGAACAGTCAAGAGGAGGGCATCACATAGGGGTCACCGAGACAGGGTCGGTGAAAAAGCACGAGCAGTGAATCTGTCAAGCTCAGGATCTCCACCCTCAAGTCAAGGGTCAGCACTTATGTGTCAGCACTACATGGGGGGTATGCCGGATGCTGCAGCATGTCTAAGAGGCAGGCAGCAAAGTCAATGTTTGTGTGGGATGGTCAATCAACATGCACCGGGACCCAGGCAACGCAACTGATGACCGGGACCTCAGCCACACGCACAACGGCCCAAACCCCGGCAACGCGGTGTGCACCATCCGACCGTCACCGTCAACACGCACTGTCATAAGACCTTGTCGCACGACGTTGTCAAGAGACAGTGTCATACCAAACACCTCCGCCCCATCGTCAGAGGGCAACGGACCCTAATCCGAACCTCCTCGCGACCCTCGCCCCTTGAGCGAACACGCCCGAAAGGCCCGCCTCAATCCACCATCTCATCCACATGCACAACGCGTTCTGGGCCATCCACAACGGGACCCAGTCCACAATGCCGCGTCACCCCGGCCCTCGACGCCCCCATGCGCAACTCTATCCTCAGCCCCGCGTACCTTGGGCTGCTTTGCGTCGTACGGGAACAGCAGGAACGTCCGCATGCCTCTCCAGGCGGCGGTCAGCCCGTACCCCGAGGGGCAGAGGACCAGATGCGTGCACAAGTGCGAGAGCGTGAACCAGTCCACGAAGGTGGAGAGCACGGCGTTGAGCGTGAAGTTCTGGGCCTTGTGCGTGAAGCCCACGTGCACCGGGGAACTGGAGGGCTGCAGCACCAGATGCTCCGCGTGGTCGCCTGAGGCGGCGGACAACGGGAGACGCAGTGGCACGAAATGAGAGATTGTGTAATACTGAGTAACTCGCAGTGAAACGGAGCAAAAGAAATTGGTACTTTGTTTCTTGCTTTGCTGAATACCCAGAACAGAGGGCAGGAGAGTCAGCGGGAGGCACTGCAGTGACAAGCATTTTCGATCTGTTGGTCATGCCCCACCAGCGCTTTTCTTTCTCTTCAGTGAGAGCGAGCGCGAAGGGGCTGGAATTCTGGAGGTGGTCGGGTCACGATTAGGCAGCAGTTGGCGTTTTTTTTCCTCGAGGGTCCGGAAGGGCAAAAAAAATGAATCCCACAAAACAGCCTCTGGTTTTCGTGGTCCATTGGTTGCCAATCAATGGCAGTCAGTCACTACGAACGACTTCGATCGGAAAACCAGGTCACACACAAAAGACATAGCACCGGGCACCAGCCGTACTACAGGTAATCAGGCCTTCATGACAACGACCCCTCAAACGCGAGCCGACGTCAGACAGACGCCATGCGGACGGTGAACGTTGGCGGCTCCGCCCACCCACCACCAGCTCCAGGCTCAACACCCCAGAGCAGACTCAAGCCACTGGGGGCAACGAGGCGAGCCCCCTGCGCCTCCCTCTTGTCGGCAGGGGGGGCCTTGAGGCCGTTTGCTGACGACAGCTTTCGGGAATCGCACTCAGAAGGGAATGGCGGGGTGCAGCACATCGCGCCGCCCCAGTCCTTCGACCCACCGGGGCCAAAAATTTGGGCTATTTTTCGAAAATTTTGAATGTGCAATGGGGAACTCAGCGATGCATTGGAAGGGGAGAGGCGACGGCGGTGCTGGGCCTGCCATCTCGCCGCCCTATCCCTTTCCCCAACTGCCCCCACCAACGGCGTTGTAACCGACAGAACCCGCTGCGCGCCGTCTTGCGAGCATGGCCGAAATTGTCTCGAATTGCACCGCCGCACAATCCAGGGTCTGGAGCGAAGATGCACGGCATCGCAGACGAGATGCCACCACACATCGCGTTGAGACGGAGTGAGTGACAGCACCGGCCGGCCCCGCCGTCAATCGAACGTGCCTGCCAAGCCCCTGCCGGCTCGAACCCAGGTCCCACGGCCTGTACAACGCACTCCCCTGACCGCTTGGTTGACTGGGAATGTGACTCGAAGGGCAGCATTCTCATCAACGCAAACTCCAGAAAAGCAGGAAATTGCCGCAGGCCTTGCATTGTGCGGCTTTGGGTTGTCTGTAACTGTGTCTGTCGCTACAGGTGTGGCTGTGGCGGTGTGGCCGCGATTGGTGTCGCTACAGGAGGGGGGGGGGAATAATTTCGTGCGGGCATTACTTCGCCGGGAAAAATTCGGAAGGAGAAAATTTCGCCACCCTTGCAAATCCCAAAGCTTACACTGCCTCACGCACACACTGCACTGCCAAACACCCCAGATTTCGCCAGGGGAAACTTCGCCGCCTTCGTTAAAAACGAATTTTCCAACGAAATTATCCCCAAACGATCCCCCTGTGTGACATAAAGTCCATCTCTGGTTGCTTTACGGGGCCCAGGACAGTCACCCGTTTATCCTTCACCGCATGATGCAGTGTCGGTCTTCTCCTTCTTCTCATGAAGGTCCGCCAAGCCGCTGTCTTGACCCCACCATTTCTGTTTCTCCATGGCGGCGGGTTGTGGTGGTCAAGACATTAAGGATCCATACGGCATTAACCTTCGCTCAGACCCCAGCCCGTGGTGTGGCGCCCGCGCTGCAGGCCCCCAGTGGTGGTCTCGGCGATTACCCCCCGCCGGTTCGCTCAAGCGAAGTATGGCACTCACCACTAGGGTCTGCTTAGCCCTGTCAGGAGGACCCCAGCAACTAGGTCACTCAACTGATCACAGCGATGCCCGGCTCCCGGACACCATCGGGAACCATCCCCAACACCGCTGCGGGCCGTCGGATGAGCGCCTGTGCTCGTCCCTATGCCCCTCCCCCCCCCCTGTAGGGGCATGGGGGTGGGGTCGGGGGGATCCAATACGGTGCATCCGCCTCTCGCTGGTGCCCGGGCACGCCGACATGCAAAGAGCTTTGGCTGGAAAACCCAGCCCCACCAACGGCGACACCCTCACGCACCCACACGCCGCATACCCAATGCATCCCTCACGATAGTCTGCCACTCGATGTTGTCAATGGCCAGAAAATACTGCACTGTCTTGTTTTGCTTCTGCAACCCTCGGCCCTGAAAGAGCACACGTACACACGCCGGTAAACTTCGAAACCAGCGAGCCCGACCGTGAAGAAGGACGTGCAACGTCGCGTCCGGGTGCCGTGTGCTGGTGCACGGAAGGTCCACTGGCGGGTCGACGTGTTGGTTGGCCCAGAGGTGGTGGCGCACGCGGTAGGGGACGCACTGCTGCTCTGGATTTGAACGGGCAGGTGGCGGACCCGAGGTCGGAGCAAGGCCACCGCTGGTGTTGACGGTGGCAGTGGGCCAGCACTGCACGCGACGGGGGAAAGAAGTGAATGAAACCGTTCCGCAACACTGCACTGAACACTGCCGCACGGGACGACAGTCCACCAGTCAACACCGGCGGTACCGACAGTGTGCCCTGGCCAACCGTGGGCGGTTGGGGTTTGACTGACAGCAGTGGGCGTTTGCGAGACGCCGACTAAAGGTCAACCGACAGACTGTGGCCGGTAATCGCCGTCGGTTGGCGGTTAACCGCCGGTGCACAGGGCTGAAAAAATGCTAACCGCCCCTGCAATTGGCATTGGGATCGTTGAGCGCAGGGGTGCTGTTCAGCAAGCGGAAGAAACCTGCCAATGCCTGCCACATCTCTCATTGAGAGCACCGACAGACCACGCGCCCAGGGCGTGCCTGGGTGCACTCACCTGCGCAGAGCACAGAGGGGCGCAGACCTGCATTTGTGCGCACGTGACCATGCATTGGATCTGCGCGGGATTGAGGAACGCCTGGACCTGCATGACGTCACGCAGAGGCACTGTCGGCTGCGCATCCGTGCGAGTGTTACACGCGATGCACCGAATCCCCCCCTCCAAACGCAGAACACAGATGCCGATTGGCCCATCAGAGATCAAATCCCTGCTTTGACATTAACACAAAGACAGCCCCGGAACGAGCCCGATCCCACTCCCTCGTGACTCGATGCATGATGCCATGCATGGCATGACCACAAGTTGCCTCCAAAAGGCATAGTGTCACACATGGAACCTGCTGCCATGAGCAGCAGCAGATTCTCTCACGCAGGGGCCAAGGCACTGAAAAGCACCTGCATTCAGAGAACGAGAAACACTAGCAGCAGGCCATACAATTGCTGCAAACCTGTACTGGCGAATCATCAGGCAACATGACCACTGGCTGAATATCAAAGGCACTGGGGCTTTGGAGGTGAGAAAACCAATATTGTGCTAATATACACACATGATCATGATGATTCTGCTCCACTGCCTCTTGACATTTCCACGCATGACATGACCAAAAGTTGCCTCCACGTTGTGCAAGCGGCGGTGTCACGCATGACAATTGCAACTGATTATGGTTGCGCCGCGTCTCTACTCCCCGTGTGTGCTCATCCTTCAGAATACGTGTGAAAGCATAAATATGCGCATTCCGCTTCACCAGAAGCACCACAGGCGAACCTCTTTCCAGTCTTTAGGGCCTTTGGTCCTCATGTGCAGCCCGATGATGTAGTCTGCAGTGAACAGCCGGGACATCTGCTGAATCCGCTGCTCCAGCGCCGGACGAGGCACAAAGAGGGCTCTGTGGCAGGCAGTGAAGGGAATGCGAGTTGGCCAAAGGCGCAGTGGGATCCGACTGAGGGAGTCTACCCAACCGATGCCATTGGGCAGTCCATTGACATTGGTGGACGGGGCAGCATTTTGCGAACAGTGGGCAGTGCCCCACCGTCATGTTACAGGTCACCCCATGCGCTCGTGTCGGCGATATATGTGGTCCATTGGCAGGAGAAAGCGGCACTTGTCCCCGGGGGTCTTTTAAAGGGAAGGAAGGGGCAATTCAGGAATTTCAATCGTAGAGTTTTGGTGGATTGTTACACCTCTTTGTAATGAGTGCATCCATCCCCCATATCCCCCAATCCCAGCCTGCATCCCCCACCCATCCCCGAACCCCCATCCCCATCCATCCCATCTCCCCATCACCCCACGCCCCATCCGTTCACCTCCGCATTGTGTCGCCACCGTGATGCCGCTTCTCAATGGAACAGACGGAGCCGCCCGCATGACCGCTGCCTCCAACCAAATGAGGCCGCGTCATCTTGACCCCCGCCCCCCCTTCCACCCTCGTCCGGGGGGGGGGGGGGGGCGCGGCGGGTTCCATAAAAGTTGGACGCTTTGCAGTATGGTTGGCGGAGGAGGTTGCGTACAGACTCGCTGGGTACCGTGCAGTACGACTGGTGTCCAGTGCCATGTGTTCAGTATCGTCTGCATTTGTTGCTTGAGGTCATTTGTTGCGGGGCGGGGGTGCTGCCGTAATGGCCGAATCAGTGTGCGTAAGTTCAAGAAAACTCCTGCACACAGTGGGTGCACAAACAACACGGCACCGATGCCATTTTGGCGGCACCAATTTCTGAGCCCTACTGGGCACAGTCCCTCTATATCCCCACCCATCCATTGCTGCACCCGAAACCAAGACAATCACTTGACCCACCCTCTTGACCCACCCTCGGGGGTGGGGGGATGTGGGGTTGTTAGGGGGAGGATCAGGGGGTGCACACCTTTGCAGTGCACCATGAGCGACCTCCAGAGGAACATGCAGCATTCCCATGGCGCGCAGCACGGACATGTACGAGGGATTGCCCATCAGTGATGCGAAAAAGGGGAAGCTCTTCCCGTGGGGTCCGCAGCAAAAGTCGTCGTACGCATAAATGGGATCCGGGAAGTAGGAAGACAGGTTCACACGCCCCATCTGAAGGCATTGGTTGCAGTGTGTGCAGTGTGTGCGGATGCATGTGTGCATGTGTGTGTGTCTGTGTGTGTGTGTGTGTGCCGAAGGCGCTGTTACCAATTGGCAATAGTCCCTAATGAGCCCCTTCATCGTTTTGGCCCTTCATCCCTCTTGGCCCCTTCATGGTTTCGACAATCGAAGGGGTATGAAACATTGAGCCTCCTCCTTGCAGAGTGGAGAAAACCAAACCAAAAAGGGCCCACCCGGGTTTGAACCAGGGACCACTCGGATTGCAGCCGAATGCTCTACCACTGAGCTATAGACCCTAGATGCCTGTGTTGTTTCACTGGGGGTTTGATCTTGGTGCTAGCTGTGTTAGGCCATCACTGCCCTCAATCCCTCCTCAATCACATACTGACGCATGCATGAGAGCGTGTCTGGGCACATGCCGAAAGCAGTCGGGAGAAGAGTCTACCTCCGGGTGCGTGGAGCGCACTTGGAACTGCGGACGTTGGGCAGGAGAGCGGCGTATCGTGTCGATAAGCTCCTGCGTGTCGGGATGGTACCAATTCAGATAAGGTGAATAGAAGATCTCGTGCAAAGGGATGGTGCGCGAGTTGATGAGAAACAATCGTCTGCAGCAGACAGGCACGGCTCTGGGGGAAAAATGGGCTGCACCTCCATCACGCTGCCAGCCCAAGGGAGCACATGCGTGTAACAGGTGTCTATTCCCTGTAAATTCCCGCCACTGTGCCCTCCTTGCCCTCGTGCCTGGATCTGCGGCCCACCACTATATATGTCACGGGTGCGTGTAACATCAATCCGGCTTGCAGCTCCTCACCTTAAGCAGGGAACTGATTTGGCAAGGTCAAAGGAATTTGCAATTTTTGTCCGTGGAAACGCCAGGCGCAGCAATTTCGGAACTCAAATTTCAACAGCGATGGCCTCCATACACACAGGATCGTGTGTCTTGAAATCATCGTAAGCATCACCTCGATGGCGCACAGGGTGAAGGGCGAGGATCGCCGTTGGCAAGGATCTCGGGCTTACATACCGGTCCAGAATCGACATCAGAAACAGATCAATGGCGCACTTCAGATTGTCAGCCCATCCGTTGGCCCCAACATTTGCGATGATGATTTTTGGAGTCACACCGGAATCCATGTTCGGGGGCACCGATGTGCGGTTCAAGAGAGCCAACAGACTGCCCTTGGACTGGAACGCTTTCATTTCTGAATGACATGGAATGACACATGGCACGTGATGAGAACAGGGAGGGTCTGCCGAGGGACGGGCTCACGCACGAGTGCCAGGTACATCGCCACAGGGGGCCCGTGAAGTGTGGACTGCGGAGCGTGGGCGGCACCATCGGACTAAAACAGACTGTGTGCCAATGGAGACGGCCATGGTTCCGGGGAGGGGGTTGGAGAGTACAAACGACCACCGAAAACGGGGCCGGGGGGCCTCAGCATCCACAAAGCTGCCGAGCACTAGGGTGCCCGCTTACTTGTTTGTGATTGTGTGCGGGGATCAAGATGAAGGACAGCTGAAGAGAGGAGGTTCCCTTGCACCCTCCACACCAGCCCCGGCAGATGTTGCGCGGAGGGACCAGCACGCCCCGTCCAACGCCCCGTCATAAATCCCATCAGGAGTAGAGTCCTCCCAGCGCCTGTGGCAACGGTGGTTCTGGGGCCAGCGGGTGCCACGCCACTCTGGTACCTAACCACCTCGACAGTAAGATGCCCCTTGGCTGACTAGAGCTGGCCCAGCACGGCGCCCCGCCGGTTGGCGCCCATCGCTGACTAAGGAGGGACACAGTTGATACCATGGTCTGACATAAGCCAGGCAATGGAAATGCGTGGTAGATCAACCGTGCGGAGCATGGGTCCGAGCGTGCAACACGCAGCATACCAGCCGCAAACCAATCAGCATACTCCTGGAGCGCTGTATGCATCCAACCCCCGACCCCCTCTGGGAGCTGGCTGACATTGATTGCGGCTCTTGAGCTTGCTGAGGCCATTCCAGATGTGGGCGGCGGCAGAGGGACCTGCAGTGAGCAACGCCGGGAGATGGACGATCAAGTCGAGGACGTGGCAAGAGGGAGGTCGAAAAAGGGAAACGGACCGGTTTGCACTTGCAGCGATCACGTGCTGTCGTTGGATCAGGGGTCAGTAAGAATGTGTTCGTTTTAAGTTCTCGTTGGGTTTGTGACAAGCGATTGCAGTGGATACTCCCCTGTATGAAAGCAACAGCCACAACGGGATATCGCCGGCTACTTAACCGAATCTCATTCACACAAATTTTCTGTCGCACAGCAATTTCAAACCCTTGCCGTTTTGTAGGAGCCAAAACCAGACAAAGGGTCGGCCTCGTGGGCCCACCACGTGAATCAGCTAATCGCATTGACAGTGATACACTCCGAACGGCTCTTCTAAAAGAAACTCCACTTGCCTGACCCAACGAGAGGCCCAGGAATCCCTATGCACGAGAACCGATGCAGCACCTGGTCAGTAGGGCACACTGGTCCGTTTGCCTTTTGTGGTTTTGGCGATGCGACATATCCGTCAGTTGTCACGGCATTCTACACGTATGTGAACAAAGGCCAAATGGACTGAGGTCCACTGGAAAATAGTCGCAAAAGTACGCAGCGAAACAAACGGTACACTCGCAGCTGCTCACGACAGCCTGAACGAGAGTTCATGGAGGGTTCAAAAGCAGGAAGCAGCTGCCGTTAACAACGGCGGTTTGGAGCTAACTGGCAGCGTGTAAGAGCTCGTAGACTGTAAAAACCGGCACCGCGCGCGCACCGCCTGCGCACCATGCCCCAACGCACTCGGGTTCCTTCCGAATACTGAAAAACGCACTTGCAAAGCCACACACACCGCCGCATCGGAATTTGAGTCAGCAGTCTGGGTGTATGAATCAGCCGCGGGTGAATGTGAAGAACTTGCTGGAGTGGTGGAACCAGCCGCAGCCTGGTCGGAGGGGCTTGCTGGAGTGGTGGGAACAGCCACAGCCGGCTCTGAGGGGCTTGCAGAAGCAGTGGAGTCAGCCGCAGTGGTTGCCCCCGAGGTCGGATCTGGTACAAGATCTACGTGGGTGTTCGAACTGTCTGCAGAGGCGGGAGACACATAGAATGATACAAAATCGTATCGCCATGCGCACCGCGCCTGCGCCCCGCGCGGGAGTGAAACAGGTTTGTCACCCGAAATCCCAAGTCCCGGCATGTCGCCCACGTCACCAGCAAAAACCACGACACACGTCCTTCAATGCCTGACGGCGCACTCGTGCACCATCGTAGGGCATGGGGCATGGGGCGTAGGGCATGGGGCGCAGGGCAGAGGACAGAGGAGGGCGCAGCGCATGCACAGTACATGGGGCACAGGGCACGGGGCACACGACACAGGGCACAGGTACCAAGAGGCTATTGCGTCGCGTGTTCCTGTTTTCTAGTTTTGGGGGGGGAGAGGTTGTTGGCCAACGTTCCCAAGCGTACAGCAATGCGTTGACACGATACGACGGAAGCAGGCCCCAAACCTTCGGTTGGTCGTGTTTGGACCAGCTTGCCGTCACCGGTGCTGCGAAGGGCCAGGCCACTGAGTAAGAACAGGGCCCCCACCAGGACGACCAGAACCAACACCACAGAACTACGCTGGCTTGCCATACTCAGGGGCGTGTGGAAACAGAACCGGGTGCAGCATCAGCAGCCGGTGCTAAACATGGAGCATCGGGATCTGAAGAAGAGGGCACGCAGGAGGTGGGGTCCATCCAAAGGCCACAGGGAGAAACCGTCAAAACATGATCGGGCAATACGCAGCCCATCACACGCACAGAGCACGGCCGTGACTGGGGTCCGAAAGATGCTACCCCTGCTGAGTGGAATGAGGTGCAGAGGGTATCTGCTTATCACCTTCGGAGCAGAGCAGTGCAGTGAGGTACAACCTACTGCAAGAGCTGGACCCACATCCCCTGGTAGAGGAGATGCTCGAGGTAGATGCTCTAGGCAGCCTTGCTCAGGTATTGCCCGACATTGTGTGCGCACGGTGCGCCCCCTCAATGTGTGAGACGGGCCGAATATTCAGTTCTGATCGACTGAATTCCTCGCCACAGGCACTACTCAGTCAGTGGTCCAAGAAGTGATAGCGGCTGCCAGCTACAGCGTGAGATGGGATATCAACACCGATGATGGCAGTCAACATTTACGAAAACCTGTTCTTCACCCGAGCAATTGCCAGTCCTGCCCTCGAGATTGACAATTGACCTGCAAAACCAGAGCTCGCATGACACCATAGCTCGCATGTCTGCTTTTCCCACGGATGCTTCTTGATCCGCACTGTTCTGAGCGGCATGGAGTTCGACTTGGTAGGCAGCAATGATTACTTCCCATTGAATCTGTGCTGTTTTTGCTCTTCCAGATGTTGCCTGTTCGAATACTGCAGGTCTTGTCTTAGAAACTGAGATATTTGCCTTTGCCGTCGGTCATATTCACAGAAAAAATCCTGTTCGCCCAATTCAGGACAGCTATTGGAGGGTGTGCGAGGAACCAGGTAAAAACGGTGACAGCAAAATGTTGAACTGCGACGGTGTTTGCCACAATCTTTGGGGGAGTGTTTGCCCGGCGCGCGCCCGGCGCATGCCCGGCGCGCTACCTTTGTATTAAGTCTCTAGCACCAGGTTTGTCCTCACCCTGGGAAGTCCCCCAAGTAGACCGCACTAAACTGCAACCCTTCTCTGCAAGGCACCTTGTATAAGCCGAAATATGAGAATTCAACAACACAAAATGCCACTCCCACCACTTCCAACCACCACCCTTGCCATCGTCATAAACTGGGTGCAAAGGATGGGCCAAATTCTCAGACACGGCGAGAAGGTACTCCAAATTGTTTGCTGAGGTGGGGACAAAAACAGGCACAAGTGGGGAATGGTCAAAAAAAGATGCCCGGCGCGCGAACGCTCCCCCTTTGATCGTCGTGTTTCTGGTGGGTTTCAAGAGCTGTCCCATCTCTGATTGCTCAAGAGGGGTCATCAATCTCAACTCACTCAAGGTCTTGGGCGGTGCTGCGGAGACGCTGACAGAAACTGTGGGCTGGCAATGTATTTCATTCAACCCCAGGCCTGTGTACCAAACTCAGACAAAAGGTTCCCGGACTCATCAACATTGTCGCCCTCAACCCTCTCCGTTTACTGCCGATCCAGTGCTATGGAAGGCCTGCAGCCAATACGTTGTGGACAATTCTGTACTCTGGTGTGTGGGTTTGCGGCCCGAGCTGTCACGCCGAGGCAAATCAAGAAGAATATCTCATCTCACAACTGTTGGTGTATTCGCAATGCATTGCGGCAGTGCAGTGGCGATGCGCATGTGCCTTATGCCAATTTGCCCTGCCTTGTGAGGTATGCAAGCTTCTCACCGTTGTATTTTGTGACGCCCATGGAATGCCACCTGTAGCTCAGGATGCGCGGATCTCGGGGCCTCTGATGCATGTATCTCGGTGCGCAGCGAGCGACAGAGCTCCCGTTGGATGATCCTTGACAATGGCGTTCCATGCACAAAGATAGTGGAACATGTCTTGACCTCTGGGAAATACGGCCCAGGTCAGGGAAAACAACGGTCTGGCGAGGATCCCGCGCTTAGGCAAGCAGGTATTTCGCCACAGGCCCCCAGGGGAATCTGGATTCGTCGTCGCCCCCAGCGCTCCTTAGGTTAGGCTGTACCCTAAAGCAGAACACCGTTATGAGCACCAGGAATTCTACCCCCACCCCGTGGAGACTGCCCCCCCAGAACGCGCGACCCATCTCCCACTGGTCTATCTACTGGGTCAGGGTGTGGATGCTCGCCAGCAAACCTTCGCAAGGGCTGCCTGTTTGCTGCTTGAAAGGCTGACATATCTCCTCATAGGGCTGTATGCACGTCAGAGGGAGGCGGGGGAGCTGCCACACCACGACGGGCCCGATAGCCATCCGTCGTATCATCCGGAAATGCTCGATCACCCATCCATCGGGCAACACCTGATCTTTTGCGGCGATCCCTCCTGCGCCAATCCTCTCCTCACGCACTCCAACGGCAGGCGCCCACTGGGGCCACCTGTCGGATGGGCCAAAAGTGAGTCAGCAAACCACTGAAAACAAAACCCAAGCATCTCGGCCCAAATCTACAAACCGGGACTGAATGCGCCACTGTATCTTGGGCAAAAGCTGGGTGGGGTGGGGGGGGGGGGGGGGCGTGGGAAAAAGAGCACTTGGAAGAGCTGTGCGTGAGGGCCTGTCCCGGAACGCGGATCCTTTCTTTCAAACCTCTGCCACGGCATCCTGGATCCCGGAACGCTCCGTGATTTCGAGTGAATTCCGTGGACCGCTTCTCAGGTGTATGGAAGGCTGAAATTTGCGGATCTTCGGATTCACTGCCGAGGTAAAACTGCAGCAGACATGAGTATGGAGGGGGTGCGGCACGGGGGATCAGGGGCTGATTACATGCCGGGTGTGAGCAGGGGCCAGGAGGACGAAAGATCCCCCAGACAAGGCAACAGAAGCTGGAAATTCGGCTCTGCGTTAAATCATATCAGCACCCCTACACAACCAAGCAACAGCGCATGTGGATGTCTGGCAACACCGAGGATGATGCGTACTAAGATGAGCCCCCGTCTACGTGGGCTAAATACCAAGCTATAATGTACTCAGACCACATGACTGAGGACATGACTGACTGCACGACTTGAATGAGCCTTTCAGGTCACATCTTTCGTAATCCTGCATCACTGAATCTACACTGTGTGCGTTACATCATCACGTCAGCCGTTGCAGCTCCGTCTCCACATCGGAGTGATATGGTCACAGTTACATCATCACATCAGCCACTGCAGCTCAGCTTCCACCTCCTGGTGAATACAATCAAAATCATGTAGGTTGTGCTTGTAGCCGTCAGGATGAACATTATCTTGTCAGTCCATGCGGCTTCGCATTCAGTCTCGTGCGGTGGTGGTCAGGAAAAGGTCATGGTCAGGGGCGTGTGTACAACGAGATCATCCAGGCCTGTAACGGACGACAGCTTGAGTTCGCAACCAGCAATGGAGCAATGCAGCTGGGCACCAGAAGAATGACCCTGAGCGGGCATCCGGCTCCCATACGCGGATGGAGAGGAGTCAAGACTGAAACTCAGGCTGATGCTAGTGCTACTGGGAAACCCAACTGAATGACTCCAATGCACGCCTCGACTCAGAAGTGGCACACTACGCAAGCTTGCAGACGAAGGTGTAGTTACTGGAAATCGGCATGGCCCACGGTTGCTGTTCTCTGGGAATACCAGAGAGAAAAGGGAAAAAGGCTAACATAAACACTGACACCCATAAAATGGCTAAGAAATCCACAACTGTACCAACTGCAATCATCATTGACATCGGCACCTGCCCTGTGCTGAACACGACCATGTTCGGCGCCGTCGCAATCGGCAGCATAAAAGCGCACTGGGTGGCGATGCACATGGGCAGCATCAGCATATACGGGTTGATGTGCATCTGCACTGCAAGCTCGGCCACGATCGGCAGCATGAGCTGACTAGTGGCCACATTGCTTGCAAACTCGGTGACCAGTGAGGGCACTGCTGTGAGGCAAAGGGTCACTACCGTCAGAGGCACGTGGGCAAGGCCTTCAAGGTGGGTACCCACCCATAGAGACAGCCCGCTCTCCAGAAAAGCGGTGGCGATTGCAAATCCCCCACCCAACATGAGCAGCACCTCGAAGTTGAAGTCGTTTCGGATCTCAGACCACTCTAGGATCGCTTTGGCCGGCTGATCGGGATCCTGCGTTTTGCGCGGCAGAAAGAACATGGGCAGAGTCAGAGCCATGGCTATGGTCGAATCATCTATTGTCGCTCGCAAGGATTCGGGCAGGAGCACCGACCAGCCGGGCATGAACCCGAGGTCGGAGCGCGTGATCCACATCAGGGCCAGCAACACAAACAGAACGGCCACTACTTTTTCTTCATAGGTCATGGGGCCCAAGGCTTTGATCTCCTCCTTGATCACGTGCCCACTGCAGACCTCTCCATCAGCACTCCGCACAGAAAACCGCAGCAATATTGTAAAGAAGAGGTACACAATCAGGAGGAGGATGGCGGACAGAGGGAGTCCGAACCTGAACCAACCGCCGAAAGTCAGCTGCGGTGCATCTGGGAAGCGAATATCCAACACCTGCACCAACACCAGATTTGGAGGGGTCCCAATGAGGCTAGCCATACCACCGATCGTTGCAGAGTAGGCCACACCCAGGAGCATTAGCTTGCCAAATCGAGAGCCTTGCTCGGAGTTGTGCTGGTCGATCAGTCGAAGGATGGCCGACGCAATGGGCAGCATCGTAAGGCTGCTGGCGGTGTTGGACATCCACATTGACAAGAACCACGTCGCCAACATGAAGCCTCCCAAGACTTGAAAATTCTTGGAGCCCATCAGTTGCAGAGAGAGAAGCGCCAAGCGCTTGTGCAGGTCCCACCGCTTCATTGCGATGCCGATCAAATGACCCCCGATGGTAATAAAGATGATGCGGTTGAAATATGACCCGCATACCGCAGAAGCCTTCAACACTCCTAATAGAGGGAACACCACCACTGGCATCAATGCAGTGACGTGTGGTGGAACGCACTGCGTCACCCACCAAAAGGCAACAATGATGATCCCAGCAGATGCACGGCTGACTCTAGGACAACCTGGTTGCAACGGGGCAACCTCGAAAAAAACAAACACAACTATAGTCACCACCAAAGCCATCCAGTGGCGCCATGGTAATCCAAGCCAAGGGCAGCAGCACTTGCGCTTTGTAGCGTTCGACGTGTCGTTTGACTGCTCCGTGCGGGCCCAGTCAGCACTCTCTACACTGTTCACCATGTGTAGAGGTTGGTCGTTGATGGTGATGTGCGGAACAGGACCACGAGGATTGAGAGCTCGGGTCGAGCTTTGACTTGGTTGCAGAGTGGGCTCGGCCGCACAATCTGCATACGGTTGCATCACGATGGACCTAGCGATGAACCTACATACCCGCAGAAGCGATTTCTGGCGACTTCAAGAAGAGAGCTATGAAAATCATCAAGTGAAGGCTACCGTACCCTTGATAGTGAGGGGATCCCTAGTGCAACAACACAAAAGTTGCTCTCGTGCCTTCGTGCGGTGTACATCGCGACACCACAATAGTTGCAGGGGCCCTTGTTTGCCCTTGTCTTGACATTCACAAGTGTAGTAGTCCATGGTGCGTTGTGATGGGCCTTTCGGGGGGGGCTCTTTGGGGGGGGGGGGGGCAAAGCCTTGGGATGTTGCTACCCTTTTGGCAGTTGTGGGCATCAATCGACTTGGGGGGAAGGTTGGGAGGAGGGCCGCATGCCACGGAAAATCGAAATTCTCTCGAAACGTGCCCATGTCATCGGCAAGCATCGATTTTGGGATATAATCACGAGGCAAACGAACACTCTCAACCGGCTTCTAAACCAATTGAACTGAAATTGTTTGCACTTGGAACGCGCAAACCTCTCCCCACCCAGCCACCCTGAGGCATGGACTTAGGCTTTGCCTTCGATGAACCGGTCTCTTTTTGCACTAGAAGTACCTTGCTTCTCTTGGGCCACTGGCTTATTGTGTCGATGAATCAATAAAGCAATAGCTCTTGAACCGGTGGTTGTTAGAAGAGGGGTATGGGCCATCCCTTCAACATTCAAGGACAAGCAATTTCAATTAGGTGGATAAATGTGACTCCACCAGTTCAATCGAAGAGTCTCCGGCGCAAGAATGTTTGGTGGGCATTGATGGATTTCGCTACATAATTTCTTGCACGCAGTTCTTGATTTGAATTGCTTTTGTTTGGAGGAAGCAAAGTGGTCTATGTGGCTGTCTGCCTTAGCACCTCATGCCGGGCCTGTGATGCAAGCACAGGTCCCATCTATACCGCAGAAGTCGCTGTGGTTTGCGCTCCACAAGAGCGATGTATGTGCTCTAGGGCCTGGGGTAAACAATTGCGATGACAAAAAGTTCCCTTTCGCCCGGCTAAGCCGGTGCTTTCGGGTACGAGAGTGCAAAGTTGCGGTCAAATTAGGACGTCGTGTTCAGCAGTCGTGTTCTTCCCTTCTCCCACCTTTGTAGTTTTCTAGTTCACTCCAAGTTCCAATCTGCATCACTCTGACATTTTGCCTGCCCGCCCACTTTGAGCGGCTACCAACAACCAAACACGTGAGATCGGAGTGTTTGGAAAGTTAGGAACGGCCATCATCATGAACAATTTTGGAAATCGAAGCGCTACATCTCACTTTGAAGCCACAACCGTGTCCTATTGACAACAAGGAAAAGTAAACGAAGCTTCCGTTGCCAAAAAAACAGGCAGCGCGGTGCCCTTCCCAATGTTGTTTGGGGGGTCGGGGGTATTGGAAAACACCTTGCTCCGATGACATCCACTTGGTGATCCCAGCAACTACTTTGCACTGTTTTAAAGCACATCTAGTGTGTGTGAGGTTGTGGCTCACGGTGGTTCCCAAACCATGGCCATGGGTTTCACCAAGAGGACCCGATCAAGAACCTTTTTTCGCTTCGGCGCGAACCGTCTTAGGTTCCGTGGAAATTATGTCTTTACGTATTCACATTCTCCAACCGCGGATGCATGACAATGAAACGAAAAAAACTCACAAAGAATCAAATGCATCGTAGGTATCACAATGTCATAACCTACGCATTAGCTAGAAATATTGTTTTGGCTTGTTTATGGTGACCTAGGTGGGATCCTAGATGCCTCACCGATTTTGGATTCGGGCATTTTACTGCATGTGGGTGCCCATTCTTCTAAGCGTGCAAGACACGGGTAAGGGAGGTGCACCCCCCTCCCACCGCTCAATGATTGTGGATTGAAATTTCAAATCGTATCCCATTGACCCTACAAGACGGCCAACTGTGCAACATCACACCACAATTCCAAAAAAATCTTGAACCACAATAAAGCTTCTTTTGTTCATTTTGGGCAGTTTGTCACCGCCTCTAATAATACATGTTGTTCCTTCTTCAATTCTTTGCATTCTTGAATACGTCGTCTATGGTTGGAAACCGCAAAAGACCCAACTTTCTTACTCCCAAACTATGCCTAAATGGGCACACATAGGGCGTGGCGAATTTAAGGGACCAAACAAAAGACACCAGGTCCAAAACGCGCATCTGCACGCCGGTTTGCGCAGCTTGAGGCACGTGTAGCCACATTCCATCGCTTGTCAAACGGCAACACGGCATTCAACCACAAAAAAAATTGTTATGATTCTTCTCAACTTGTCGGCGACATTACTAAATCTGCTTCCCTATAAGAAGTAAAAGGCCGAAAAAGCGATACCTAATAACTCACGCTATGTGTACATTTCCTGCTCGATGGGGGACTCCTCATGGACACACGATCGCTTGGTCCGAATGGCATCAAGGTTCCTTTTCCGCCCCAAAGGCACCTTGCCGACTCCCTCCGAGTCTCCCATCCCTGTCCATGTTGCACGACCACCCTACTCCAAGCGAAGCACGTCAATCAATCCATGCAATCACTTACAAGAACTCATTCCGATGCAAACCATTGAATCTGATGGGTTATCACGGGTTATGAGTTTGCACAGAAGCTGCATTTCATAATGGCAGATTCCATCACATGTCCAGCAATGGAAGAATCAGTGAAATCAGTTAGATAACGCAATTCTGGATTCAAAAAAGGCCCATTTCGAGTGGTTGTCGGAAAACAGTGTCGCACGTGCCGCCCCTAAAAAAAGCGAACCGCCAGACTTTGGCCTTTTAGGCCTTTTGAAAAGCGCCCACAGTAACATCCTCTTTTGACTGACTGATGGGAAACTAAAAGTAGATATAGTGGTCATATTCTTAATTCCAATGCGTAGGCCTTTGTGCTATTTCTACTTAGCGTTTCCAATCGTTTGAAATCGAATGCTGCAAGGAGAGTAGCTTTCACTCACAGGTGGTCATCGGGAACCGAACCGTGAGCAAGGCCGCAATATGCCATTGGTGGGCAATTTTTGCAGTGTTGGGCGTTCAGCACACAGGCTATTGGATATCCCTGTTGTGTAGGCCACAGGTGGTTTGCTGCAGCTGACAGGCGTCCATCGCCTGTCGCGTCCCATTCTGAGTGACATGGAGTGTTCAAACACTTTCAAATTGTCTAACTGCAAAATCACATCTCATTATTTTTCGGCAGCAGTGAGGAATTTCTAGCTACTCACGTCGCAAGAACCACGCGCCCTGACTCCACATTGCACTGGCGCCCCAGTCTCGGGGCGACGGGCAGGAATCTTTTGGGTTCTGTTGAACCACAAATTTAACTCACCCAAGCAGAGCTGCGTTCGTGCTTGTCAACGGAGCTTGGGCTGCGTCGCCCTTGCGCTGTTGACTTGCCCAACCTGCGACTCACTCCTCAGCCCTCCGACCTCCAGGTACAGTGCGTTGAGAAGCGCAAAAATTTGGGAACATGCCTCACATGAAAGTGCAAGTTCTCCACATGAAACAGGAGATTTCGTCATGCAGCATAAGGATATTTTCCGACAGTTGCGTCCACATCGTGATGCAGAATTTCAGAAACGGCCCCTCGACGTTGTTTTCGCACACAAATCAGCCACCTACCTTATGAGACAACGTGTCGCTCGTCGGTTGGTACGGCAGAGACTGCCTGCTGGTTTTTATCGTGTCATAACCAAGCTTTCCTTCCCAGGATCGCTCCTGTGCACGGAAGCAAGAAACCTTGTGCACCCTTTTGTTTGCATGGTTGGCCACAACTGCGGAAAGACAGATAGAGCCTGCGCCGACCAGGAATCGGGCAGTTGGCTGTGGGTGGGTCTCTGGGCAGCTCGGGGCTGCTTTCTTTGGGAAGTAGTATCAATGCACACCTGCTGTCTGGGCAGCTCGGGGCTTCTTTCTTTGGGAAGTAGTGTCAATGCACACCTGCTGTCTCTCACCAACCTTGAGGCCACCTCCTTTCTCCTGGTGAATGCAACCTGGTGAGTGTTTCGCAAGAAGAACCAAGAGTTGTCTTTTGTCAATGGTGGGCATGTGTGGTGTGGTGGCTTTTTGTCTGCTTCTTGCATTCAGTCTTATTTGAGATGATCATCAAGGTCAAAACTTTGACAGGTAAGGAAATTGAGATCGACATTGATCCTGCAGACAAAATTGAACGTGTGAAGGAGCGGGTCGAAGAGAAAGAAGGTATCCCACCTCAGCAACAACGATTGATCTTCGGCGGCCGACAAATGGCTGATGAAAAGACCGTGAAGGATTACAACATTGAGGCTGGTTCCGTGTTGCATTTGGTTCTTGCTCTCCGTGGTGGGCACTAAGCCGCTTCTCATGGTGGCCTGTATAATGGTGGGGTTTGTCGAACACTTTGCAAGACTCCGCATTGAACTTTGTTGATGTGGTGTTGAAACATGACAATTGGAATATGACAGATTGTGTTAGGAAGTTAACCTGCTTTCCTGAACAAGTGTGTTGGATGGGTTTTCGGGGGCATCTGCCTGGAATTTCAGTGCATTATGCTGCGCGTGGAAAAGTTGTGGTTTGCTTCATGATGTGTGCAGACTAACAGATTGTCACAATGCTGAAAAGGACGTTCATGCCATAAATAGCAAAATAGTATTCCGGTGAACCACGTTTCCAAGTGCGCGAATTCCTGTATTGACCCCACTGAAACAAAATGCCCACTGCAGAGGATGGTCAGGATTGTAAACTTGCTTCCCAATAAAAGAAACAAGATGGTTGTCATCCCATTCAGCCCGAAAAGCAATCCATAATCGTTGTTGTGACTGAGAGCCATTTGTGAATGGGCAAAACTGTTGTAAATTCATGATTTCTGCACCCTGCCATCCACCAGAAGTACACCCCTGCAAAATTTTTGAGCTCCTTGAATCGGATCAGACTATGTGTGTCGGATTCGTGCTCACATAGTTTTGCTTCACCCACCAACTCGACAACATACAAAGATCTCGGAAGCAAAAGGCACGTGATACAGTTGTTTTGCTTTTTAGGTGCCCCAATTGCTTTGTAGTAATGGCCTCCATAGGCATATTGCCACAGGAGCAAAATTGCAATGATGCTCGGTGCTTGGGTGTATCCATCATAAGGTGCTAGGTTCACATTACCCATTTGTGGGATGTTGTGTGCAATGTGTGGTGGGTTGTATTTGTGGAGTATTTTTGCCCAGTGCATGGTACACATTATGTGATGGTGCTTCATCAACAATCTGGTCCAGATATCCTGAACAAGGTTCAACTGGAACACTGTGTGTGTATTTGTGGAACTCAAAGATACTGCACCAGAACAAAAAAAAAAGCTGCATTGTGCAGCATGCATTGTGTGCATCGCAAAATATTGTTGAGTAGGTGGTGGCAAGGCATACAAAGGGCAAAATCAACCCCACCATGGCAAATCAGCGTGAACTGTTGGTGGAGACGAGCTTTGATGTGGCAACAATCAATAACAACTGATTGTGTTGAACAACCAAAAATTTGCAAACTTAGTTGTGCATTTGTCACGAACGATAGCTGCATTGCGGACACCAAAACCTTGCATGTTAACCCTCCACAATGAATCTTTGCGGAAAGTAGCTGTGGGGTGGAATGACAATGTTCGTTGCCAAAAAAAAAAAATCTGAATTTGGCAAGTGAGTGTTGCACGCAATTTTGTGATCCCCCCCCCCCCCCCAAGGGTGCATGGCACGTCAAGAGCTCAAAGGGGGGAAATTTTCGTTGGACTAGGTTTAAAGTTTGCAAATAGATTTGCATTCTTCAACACTACTAGGTTTAAGGGTTTAAGGCTTGGAAGTAGCCTTGCATAAAACAACCAATTGTTTAAAGATTATTTTTATTAGAACAATCAATGTTGCAATGTACTAAGTGCAAAAAAATGTGTTTTTGCCATGATACCATTGCGCATTTCAAAATCACGAGCTTTGCAAAGAAAACATTCCGTCAGTTGGCTGACCTCCCAAAAACTTTGAGCACAAGGTCATGTGCCCATTCAAGAACTACGAAAACCTTTGATTGCGTTGTTACAACATAGCTTTTCTTGTTACATCAAATGCATTTGCAATTGCTTTTGACACTTTTCTAGCTGCTTATGGCACGTCTGTGTGGTTTATTTGTCCTCTATGAAACTCCGCCATGTATGAAAGTGAAATGATGCTCTAAACGCATGCAGAACATGGCCCAAACACATTGAAATGGAATATGCAATATTATATTTTATCAACTATCCATTAACATTACATTTCTAAACTTTGCAACTTTTCAACCTCCGGTTGCAATTCATCAATCTCAATTTCATCACTTATTTCAAAGGCCTTCCCTCAACACCTTTTCCTACTCAACTCAAGCATTTTTTTCTACAAATATAGAGCACAATGATTTGGCCAAACTCCCTCCCCCCCCTGCCCCCTGTCTAAGCTGCACAAAAGTACGGAATACATACGGTCCCTACGCCTATCATAACTTAGACAACGCCGTAGCTTGCGAGTGACATATACCACTACTAGGATGGCGAGCTGATGCAATGGGAACGTAATGCACAAATATTTCCCAAATCAAAGTGGCTAGTAGGTTCAAGTGGGTAAACAATCACAACAAATGCATCCACGACTCCATGTAATTGGCGGATTTGCCACCAAAACCATGTCTTATGCGGTTGCAATTTAGTACCTAATTAAATCAATACAGCCCCTACACCCACCGTAGCTTAGACAAGGAAGCCGCACATGTCACCACTGCGACGCTTCTCTGTCACTTGCCCGACTATGCCTCCGGCATCTTGCTTGCTCAGTTCCCATGGTACCTCTGCTTCACTATCTTGGTGAACAGTGGCTTGCCTTGATGGGCTTGGCTAGTTGCCACCGCCTTTGTCTTCTTTTGTTGAACTCTTTGCAAATGCAGTCCACACTCTTTTTATTTGCATCAAAGCTATCTTCAAATACTTTGACCTAGGCCATGTGCTACATGTGATGCTGCTTGTATTGCGTGTACAGCTCATTGCAACCTTCCATTGCTACGATAAAACGCCGTAGAACTATAAACTTGCAACAAAACCATCATTCAGTGTTGATTTTGCCCCACTTACGGCTGAAAAATTTTCCTACGTATCCAATCCTTTCTCCTTGTCTCTATTTTGTTGTATTTAACAGACACGAGAACTGATTGACTCAACAATCGTGAATCCGGCAACTCATGTGCACCAAACAATAATAAACATTTTAAATGGTACAATTTTCATGTGTCACCTAATGGTTGCTTGTAAAGGTTGAAATTGAATCACATTGGCTTTACTGTGTCCCAACTGCTATGGCCTACTAAGAACAATGCAACTACACTCACCCATCCTAGTCCTTCCAAAAAACATCCTTGGGATGAACAAAATGTATAGGCATACATAAAGAATCAAATATTGGAATATCAAGCGGAATTCACAAATCCATATTTGAAATGAATTTGTCGAATTTGCATGGCCAAGCCAATGCTCATTTTTACAAATCAAAATCCTACTAAGTGCTGCAACGCGGGTCCCCCCGAAAACCGATAAATCCGGATCCATTGTGAAAAATAAATGAATGGACCAAGGCTTGGAGGATCTTTTGGATGCCGTTTCCTAAAAATTTCAGTTCTCAAAAGCTCAAAAATTTGGAGAAATCAATTGAACAAAATTTGTCCACTAATTGCGAATCTGTGAGCGTATGGCAAGTTTTTCAGAGTTTGAGTTCAATCTTCCAAATCACAATGCTCAAACCTGGTATTCTCAACCTTTTGGCCTCATCTTGCCCATACATAATGGCGAATGTGGAAACCAACAATACCTAAGCTCGCTGTGACAACCCATAACTACTGTTAGCTTTAATTTGGACCAAAATTCAAATAATTTTAAAATCATGATGAACCAAATAATGCTGAAAAAAACCCCTCAAATGAAAACAACCCTACGACCTTCACAAAACTGAATGAAAACTAACATCTTTTTTGGGGTTCTGCAATTGCATATCACTGTGCTAGCTGCCATTACGGCAACAATGATGAATGATTGGCACCGCGCACAGAGGAAAGCATGGCCCAATATTTGACGCTAAATCTGGGGCAATGCTGCATGCCTGCTTCCTCCATGGCATCAACTTCTGCATTCTATCTGTTGGAAGCAAACATTACCCACATAAGGGGCTAGTATGGAAAAAAGTGCACATCCAACAACAGAAAAATGGTAGTTAAGCTCATTTGACAAAAAATGCACAGCTGATCACCCAATCAGTGTGTTCAAAAAGACCTCCGTCAACTGAAGACAGCACCACAGTAATAAAAGAAATGGCCCTTTTGCAAGCATAAATGGCATTTGCCAAAACAATATTCAAGGTTGACAATCATTGCTGCCAGAATCATTCAAAGAACAGGGCTCGCGGAGAGGAGAGTGTACCCCTGACCCTGCAAAACCCGAAAGCAACGGAGCACATTTCCTGTTCTGATGCTGGGCAGTGCATCTTGCCATACCCAACAGATATATAAATCCAAAGGAATAACCAGCATTCTGTCGATTGGTGCCATCAGACTCCATAGCCAACCCCCAAGTATGAGGATGTGTAGCAGGCGGGCGTCAAGCAAAGGTGCGCAGTCAGTTACACAACAAAAGCATCATCACTATAGGCACCTTTCAGTCTGTAGGTAGAACAGCTAAAAGCTGTTTTCCTAGTTCCCGGAGAGAACACAGTGTCCATGGGGACGGCCATTTTCTGCTACAAACCCCCCCCTCCAAATAAAAACCATGCATCTCTCCTGCAACACTGCCACGCACATCTCCAGGGCAGGGAGGGTTGAGGAGCTTACTGGGTGTATCTTTCCGTGAAACATGTGCAAAGCTCGGCACAGCAACTGATCCGTTTGCACAGTGTGACGCTGGAAAACAGAAACATCCCGCCTACTCACCCTGGGTGAAGCTGCAGCACAAGCCTCACAAAAATCAAACAATGACGGTGGAGAGCAGATTCACCTCCAATATTGATTCACTGGGAAAACCCCCTTTCAGAGCACAGACGCCTTCAAAAATGCAGCACATCAGCAAAACCTTGTGACGTTTCTACTCTCAATCCAGCTCTTGAAAATGTAGAACACTTTGTAGCCCCACCTCCCCTGGACCATGGCGACCTTGCTAACGCCGTTCTCACTGCAGAGGTTCTCACAGAAGGCATAACTTTGGCAAAAGTGGTGAGGCATCCCCTCACCTGAGACAATATCCGCAGGGTTACAGTGGGTTATTTGGGGGCTTGGAATGCAAATTCAAGGTGATCAAAAGGTCAAACAGTGGATGGGCGAATTCTGCAGCGGCTACGTGGGTCTCACAGAATGTTCGCTTACAAACTCCCAGAACTTCCTTTTAGGGTTTGCTGTCCACAAGTCTTAAATGCCTCTCCCCCGCCCAGAGAAAAAAGAAAGTGCATGTGTTCTTCGGGTTCGGCATGCTTATTGGATAATTATGACTGGCAGATGAGCTTGTGGCTGATGACTTTCATGATGTTGCTCGTACTGAGACTGGTGCGGGACCTGTCCGCCAACAACATCAGTGGCTGTGTTCTTTGCTCAGAATTGAGGGACAGGCTTTCAAACAAATGCCCAGATGTTTTTTGCATGCCCGTCTGCATGACTTTTTTTTGTGTGCGTTGACTGAGGGCTGCATGTTTCTGGCAGGGACAGGATTTTTCAGAACATGCATGTGTATTCTTCCGGTGCCATGTTCTTATTTTCTTCAAGGGAGTGTGGGTTACTGAGTGGGCTACTTGGACATCGGATTCATTGGGAGCGCAACACAGAACCTGCCAATTACAGATTGTGCAGTACACAGCACCACCATGCGCATTGCAGCACCCAGCCAGCATCAGGGGTTAGGGGTACTGGATTTATGGCTGCACCACTGAAGGGGGGTGGGGGGGGTGGGGGAGATTATGCCAACCTCAGCATGGGTCAAGTGGCAGTGCGGATCTGGGTGGAGATTCAGAAGGGGACACCCAAGGAAATGCTGCTTGTGGCTTACGGAAATACGGAGGGCTGGGCGATAAGAATTGCTGGGGGCCTGTGCCTGAACCCTTCAAGAAATTTTACATGAATCGGACAGCTGATCATTATGCAAATGGCAGCCACAACATCACCATAGAGAAATGATTTCCCCCAGGTTTTGCTTCGACGCTCCAAATGTAAAGTTTTCAGTGACTGATGGATATTACTACAAATTGTCCACCATCTTTTTGGGTACCGCTTTGCCCTGTTTCGGAGCAGACTCACCCAGGGCTTCTCCAAGCAATTTAGACATCATCTGGGCTTGCACCTGACTGGAGGGGGCCGCCTGCAGTGCCTGCTCGTGCATCACAGCCTGTGTTTGTTTCTGTTGGTGAACCCCTGTCTTCAGCCGTAGCCGTTCTGCTTCCGTTTGCATGCCCTTGACTCGTTCTGAAATAGACCGCATCATCAGTTGAATGCGGCGCACTTTTGCCACGTATTGTGGCAGCTGTGAAAACGTACTTGAAACCTGAGGATGGCAAAGTGGTGGCAAACCAGTGCAGAGGACTGGCAACTGACAACAGCCACGAACAGCGTTCCCAGAGGGAAAAAGGTGGGCACTGCACACACAACCGCACACGCCACAAACTTGCTCCTGCAGTTTAGAGAAATGCCTCAGTCTGCGAATTCATGGCACAAAATCGCAAAGTAGAAGCATCAAATCTCACTTTCATTCGTGAAACGAACTTGAGCCACACCAAGCCGCTCTCTCCTGCCTCCCCCAATACGATATCCCTACTCCCTCGCACACGAACACATGATTTGAGCCACAGCTTGCGACGTGAATGCATCTTGCACGATCACCTTTTGTTATGGAAAATTACATGTGATGTAAGGAAGAGAACATAAAATTGTGCGTTTGTTGAATTTGCTTTTTGGGACTCAGAGGGAAGCTACAGCCTCCACAACCCATCACCACACGTGCACCCCAACACACTAGGTTAGGCCACACTTATCACAGTGAACAAGGAGGGACGGTCCGTAAGGTCACACAAACCGCCTGCAGGATTGCTGTGTGCGGCTGGCCCAGGCCCAACTCGCGCATGGCGACTACACATAGCCCTACACGCATCTTCATGCACAAACACACACAACAACAGCTACGCATCCAGTGGCATACTGAGCAATGAGGATATGCGCAGTTGTACTGCACTGTGAGGATGCAGTGACACTGCACCCCCTAGTTGTGCCACCACCAAAAATGTGCGGGGGGATTGGGATTAGAGCTTTGCACTTTTTGGGGGGCGATCCCCGCGTCACTGGCCATGAAGCCAACTGGGCCCATAACTCTGAGATGCGACAGGCCCATAATGCTCAGTAGCCCAGAGTAGGTGCTCCGTGTCGCTCATCAAGACACAACTGCGGCCATCCATGACCCATGAGCAAGGCTCAAGCCCGGCACCGCGACATTAAATACCTGCCCTTGTACATAGTGGATGCCTCCCTCCCTCTTGGAGACCTTGTTGGGCCCACACACAGGGGCACTGTGGGTCTCTGCAGGTGCCTACTGGGCCCCTTCCTGAAGGTCTTTGCGCCTCCCCAGTCCGGCGCTCGTAGGATTCATGACATAGCGCCCCGTGGCGCCCTGTAGATGGGCAGGAGCAGGGGATGTAGCCTGTTTATCCCCTTGCCCCAGACTACCCCCAGGCGACGCCCCAGAGGACACCTCAACTACTGGTGACTGAACTAGGGCTCAGTGAGCCAGACAGGGTACGAAGGTGCCCTTAATATGCGCCTCCGCGAAATGTACCCGTGCCCCTTGGCGTCTAAAGGACACACACGCCCAACACCGTCAGCACCCATGGCGCCATGCCTGGGCCCTGTGCTGAGGCTTTGCACTCAGCACTTGACAAAAGCGACCCTCCTCTATTGACCAGATCTGGTTCGAGAGTTCTCAGCGTGGGGTGGCTGGGGTTCTTGGGGCCCAAAGAGGACCAAGGAGTTGGCGGTAGGATTTTGGGGGGAGGGTGGTTGGGGGTTGTTCCTGGGGCCGGGAAGGGGGTGGCTGATATTTGTGTTTAAGGGCACATGCCCCCCCCCCCCCCCCTGTCAGTCGCACGCACCCCACCATCACCGAGTGGCATGCGCGCCAACCAGGCCAATAGTGATTAGTTTGAATTGCTAGCCTTGCGTTAGTTTGGGATGCTTAAATGGGTACTGCACAGCTCAGAAATATGGGAACTAGAGCTGCTGTTGTGTTCGAAGATGGGCAGCAACAAGCAGCAGAGGCAATGAAGGCTCTAGGATGCCTTTTTGTGCGAGCAACAAGATTGTTGAAAATTAGATTGAGGGTCTCAGTGCATCTGCCTTTCCCGCACACCAAACACAATGCTCCACGAGCATAATACCTCGTTGGTGCACAGCTGATTTAACAGAAGTGGCTGTTCCTGGACAGTTCGCAACAAATGCGACTGAATGGCACTCAGCTGTTGCACGAAATCAGAGATGTTGTTCAGCATCGGGCTGCAAAGAAAGACGGGATCGTGTCAAGGGAGTTGAGCAAAAATTGGCCAGATCCCACATGTCTGCACAGCACTGCCCCATCGCCGTTCCACAACCTTTCGCTCTGACCCACCTGCGCTCAGGCCCCTCACACGGGCAGGGATGGGGTCAGAGCGCAGCGGAAGCCGCTACTTTAACCCCCACAGCGCACTCCTTTATATTGGCAGCTTGCACCCGAATGGGCCTCCGCACACGGTCCTGGGGGCCCTGGTGGCTTACGCCCTACAAAAGCACTACCAACCGTTTGCGAACCAACGACTCCGTCGCGGTCATTTTACCGCCAACTGCCATCACCACTTTTGCACCATTCGCTGCAATCTTCCCCTGCCGGGATGGCTCGCTCTCTGCGGCCTGGCTAACGGGACGGTTGGATTTCGGGGCCAAAATTCCAGAGGTCTATGTGGAGTACTGTCTCCAGAGGGGCTTACCCAAAATACGAGCAAGTGCTTTGCACTTGGTATGCAGCACCTTGTGCCCATCTCTCGCATGCCTCAACCTTTGTCAATACCAACTTGTACATGCACTGCGAGTACGAACCTCCCAGGCTCCCCTTGGGTGAAGCGCAATCGAGCTCCATATGAGCCCCAAAACTTGGACAGGGAGGCTCCACAAAGAGCCTGACTTGACAGGGCCACTGGTCACTCACCACAAACTCCGGCCGAAATGTGTTTCGAGGTTAAAACTGCAGATCCGCTGGCAAAGACTGGGGCGGCATGCGCTGCAACGCACATCCCCTGCCGTTGGTGCCGCAGACCCCCTAGGGGCCGGGTGGCGTCCAGTGTGCACGGCCTTCATTTGTCGGATGACAGGAAATCCGCAGTGTGACCCTTCACCGAAACTTGCCAACATCCTTCGAGCCCCAAGATTGGTATCCACAGACTGCTGCCACTTCTATTGCACCTACAGCGTCCACTCCATTGCTGTGGGTGGTTGCCATAAAGGCTGAATCAGTATGCCGGTTGGCACTTCCGGGTGTACACACTGGTGGGTTTTTAGAAACAAACTGTTTGCATAGCTTGTCCCAAGCCACTGGGGAAAGACATGTTTGGTCGGTGAGAGTGGGGCAGGCATCCCTCTGCTCACGTGCTGCTTTTGCCTCTTGGCATCTCTCCCGTGCCGGCGCCAGCGTGCACGTCGAGTCATTACCATTACCATGAAGTGTGGAGGGTGCTCACAACCGCTAAATGTGGGAAATGTAACACAGGGCCAGGGGGTTCCGGATCACCAAGGGTTACCTGTCACTGGTGCGCAGCTTTTCCAGACGTTGTGATATTGGTGGTGTTCTTCCTTTTCGGGGGCAAGCACATACCCCCTGGGGAAGGCTTCAGCCCTGCAGAGGGCCAATACCGTTGTGGGTGCGCTCAGGGGGGCTTGGTTTCCACAGTGGAAGAGGGCTTGCTGGCACCGACACCTGCGGGGGGGGGGGGGGGGCAACCGCTTCCTTAGAGGTTCGCGGCACAGGTGGTTGTGCCCAATCGCAGAAAAGGTGGTACGGCCCTAATCTCTCCCATTGCGCTGAGAACACAACCCCCGCACACCTGTAAAACAGCAAAGTACTTGAAGTCAGCTTTTCTATGGCTTCTCTGTACTGCACCTGCTCCTCCTCATATCTTTCTCTGTGCTCTTTCAGCTCGGCTTCCAGTTCTACGGGCAATAACAGGGGCAGGTCAGACAGACAGACAGACAGACAGACCGATGGTGCTACTTGAAGGGGACGATTGAGAACTGAGGGGGGGTTCAGCCATAGCCAGGTACCAGAGAAATATACGGGCAGCATTTTCTTTCTTGAAGCAATTCTGACGATTTTCTGTTTGTGGGCAAACCATTTTCATGCTGAAGTGCCCTTGGGCTGATGCTCCTCCGTCGTTTAATGTAGCTCACAGTTGTCTGGGCCGCACGTAAGCCACGGTTTCCCCAAGCTACAACCTTTGAAGGGCCCGCAATAGGTCAGGTTCGGACTTTTGCCACTTCTGCTCCAACCGCGTCTGCCTTCCACGGCCTTCATTGCAATCTCAGTTCTCTGTGTGTTCTCTCGGCCATTTACACAGTTCGTGGCCCAAAGTTCTAATCCCTACCTCCCTGGCTGAGGTCAGGGCTGTGGGCTCATGGCTTCTGGGCTTTACCGCCTGGTCACACTGTCGCCTGAGACTGAGCCTGGGTCCTGGCGTTTATTCTGTGTTCCATGTTCGGGTTTCCTGCGCTTCAGGCGTGCGTGCTGGCGCCGGCCTCTCTTGGCCACACTCCCTACGCTCAGTGTTCAACGGGGGCACGGAGGGCTCGACGTTCGAGAGGTCAGGAGTTTAGCCGGTCTGGTTGCTGCCACCAACCCTGGCAAGGATGTCAGTCCTTAGGATTGAAAACCCCCAGTGGGTACTGGCTGTTTGGTGTTAGTTGAATATACAACACAGGGGGGTTGGTTTGGTTTCATTCAGGGGTGGGGACTGCTCCTCTGCTCCTCAGGGGGGGGGGGGGGGCATCCCTTTGGTGCCGGATTGATTTGCGGTCCCTCCGGGTAGTCAGGCTTGCGTAGCGTGGCCATAATTCTGACGATGATAGTCACCCCAGGCATCTCACCCTAAACACATGCCACAGTGCGTAGGGTCCAGGAATGTCAGCAGAGTTGCCGCAGATGGACAATCGGGGGATAGCAAAACATAAGACTGACAGCAATATGCATTTGTGCATAAAGGAGCTGTTGTGCCTTGCGCACTGCGGACTCTTGTGCTCTAATGGTAGGGCACTAATAGCCCTGGACAGGTCTGTGTTATGACTCAGCACACGCTGTTTCCGAGTGTTTTGCAACCATGCCCCTCATACCCGGTGCTGTCCAAGATCCTGCACTCTGCAGACCCCAACCCCCGCTTACGTGGCTGAAGTGGGAAGGCACTGTGGCGCCAAAACCAAGGGGTCATGATGTTAATTGGGACCCGGAATGCACGGCCTCTGGAAACAAAACAAAAGCACGTGACAATGCCAAACTGAAGATTCTGGGGCTGGGCGGCATTGTGCTAAATTCAAAGCCAGGCTTTGAATGCCATGGCCCGGGCCAATCAAGTGTCCCAGCAGGTGTGGGCTGACCAACCGGCTGCTGCTGCACACATCCGAGACCAGCACTGCATGCATGAACCAATACGGCAGCCACAAATTCAGGGCTTGTGAGCGACCACAGACCTGCTGCGTCCTTGAGAGGCAGATTCAGGTGGTTGTTGATGTCTGGGGTGTGCCCCGCCCTTCTGCACACAGGCTACAGAAGAGACAGACAGCATGCAAAATCCTGGTGCATACACACACACACACACACACACACACACACACACACACACACACACACACACACACACACACACACACACACACACACACACACACACACACATGAGATGAGAGCACAGCTGTGGCGATGTCCAGCCTGGGATTAGGGCTGGGGAGGGCCCCATGGCTGCTGTACGCCCCGATAGCCGCCTGTTTGTATGGGGGCCGGGGTATGTGGACCTGGCCCACGACGGCTGGCCCCTTTTGCCCACAGATGGGATCCCGCGTGCCAGGACGACCCGAGTCCCTCCGTTCACTGATGGTTGGGATAGGGTGGCCAGCGAGGGTCATTGTGTGGGCGTCAAGGGGCCAGAGGCACCGCTCCCACCCCTGCTGGCTGCCACGGGACGGGGCTGAACTATGACGGGGCAGGACGGGCTCCACCAGGGGTGGGGAGCCAGAGAGGACCGGGCTCCCCCCTGCCAGAGTGCACGGAGTCAGCCCTGGGTGGAATGGGCCATTCGGTGGATGGGGCAACGGGGTGTATGGGCCGTAACCGCGTGTGGGTGCTAGGGCCATGTCCTGGGGCCTGTCTGAAGTAGGCGGTGCGAACGAGCGACGGACTAGGCCCCGGTGACCCGTGGGCCAAACGCCGCACTTCGGTAGTACCTGCAAGCTAAGGCCTCACACCCATCGTGCGCGTCCACGCGTCTTGGGGGGTGGCGGCTAGCTGAGCCAATTCCTGCCAAGCCCCCTCTAGCAGGCCTGAATGGTACCCGCAACATGGACCGCAGGGGTGTTGCGTGGGTCAGGTATCCATGGGAAGGAGATGAAGAGGAGAGCCTCCGCCCTGATGCTGAGCCGGGTAGGCCCAAGGGGGTCATCCCACCGATGACCGCGCCCAAGTTGGTGGGAGCCGGCAGTGGGTGTGCCCTACCGGGGGACCGCATCTCCTCCTCCTCCTCCTCCCCCATCTCCTCCTATGTGCATGTGTATGTATCCCCCGCCGGCCGCCCCCATAGGGGGACTCAGATCCCCCTGGTGTTGGCTTAGGGGCGGCTGATACGCTCACCCCGGCCAACATACCACCACCAAGTGGCTATCCCCCCCCCCCAAAGTTGGGGGAGAGGTAGCTTCAGTCCGCAGCCCTTGCATAGAGGTCTGGGCCCAGCTCCTCGCCTACGTTGCTGTGTCTCCATGCCAGCAGAGCCCCGAGGGAGCCCTATTGTCATCCCCCGTACAGTGGAGCCCAAGCATGCGGGGGCTTCCCTCATTGGACTGGGGCCAAAGTTTGGCAGGCGTGGGGTCCGTCTCCGGGCCCGGCACTAGTCATCCGGAGCCTCAGTCCTCGTGGATAGGGTCGGCCCGCGGTGGTGGGAAAACACAGTGGGTGGGGCAGCCCCCCCCCCCCCAGCTGGGTGGCACCCCGATAGCCGCTTGTTGGTATGGCGACCGGCGTAGACCACCGGTGGTGTGGGGCAGCCCCCACCCCACACTGGGGGGCACCCCGATAGCCACTTGTTGGGATGGTGGCCGGGGCGGACAGGGCTCAACCTTTGGGCTTCACGTGCTGTGGGATGTCAATGGGGCTGCAAGGGGATGAGTGATCTCCACCAAAAGGTGGGGATGGATGGCGGCTGGGTGATGTGAGATTGGTGGGGGCTGGCCAGCCCTTCCAAGTTGGGCAGTTGGTTGGTGAGGTGGTGAAGACCCATGCTCTCGGGGGCCCTTCGAGCTCTAGCCCAGTGCCGGAAAAGCCCAAGTCCTCCCTTGAGGGGGATAGGGTCGGCCCGCCGTGGAGGTGAAGCGCGGAGGAGTGGGGCGGCCCCGTCCCCAGCGTGGGGGGCACGCTGGTAGCCACCTGTTGGTAACGTAGCCGGGGTAGATCAAGGGTGGGGCGGCCCCCTCCCCAATGTGGGGTCTCCCTGATAGCCACTTGTTGGTATGGTGGCAAGGGTTTGGTTTGGTCGGGGGCCCATCTTGGGCAGCACGATGCCCGGTTCCACTGCCCCTCACGCAATCCGCCAGCCCCCGTCAATGTGTCTTGCCCCATTGCGGCTCCCCCGAAGTGGCCGGAGGGGGATGGGCCGCGCAACCTTGTGGCCCTTTTGCTCCCCAGGTTGCTTGTTAGCCCAGGTCTCGCCTTGGTTTCACCCCCACACCACGGTGAGGTCTTGCGCCCCTGTGGCTGTCAGCGAGGTTCCTGCATGTGCGCGTCGCCGTGCGAACGGGCAGCACCGTGCAGCATGAGCTCTGTGTATATGGAGTGCCGGGCGACCCGGAGCTCAATGCGGGGCTGTGGGACTCCGTACTCCAGTACGCGGCAAGGCTGGGGAATGCCCCGTTCGTCGTCGGGGGGGATTTCAATTTCCCCCTGGGGGAGCTGGGGGCATTGCCGCCAGTGGTCCTGGGGCACCTGCTGACGCAGCGGCTCGTGGACGTGGACGCCGCCTTTGCCACAGGCGCAGGGCGTCCCCTGCAGTGCTCCTACCACAGGCAGGGGGTGCACCCGGGCACCCGCATTGACGGGGTCCTTGCAGACCCGCGCGTGGCGGCCATGGTCACGGACGTCGCGGCGCTGCCCGGCACGGGTATCCCGGGACACCTCCCGGTGGTGTTCACCTTGGCCATGGAGCGGGCCGCGCAGCGCTTGGTCCGAGCGGTGCGCCCCCGGCCAGTGGAGGTGCCCAAGAGGGAATCAGTCTTGCGGATGGAGCTGGAGGAGCGGCTGACGGCGCCGCTGCAACCGGACTGGGACCGGTTGCTAGCGTTGCAGGAGGTGGACGCGTTGTGGTCCTACTGGACGTGGGCGGCAGAGGAGTCCCTCCTGGCGCTGTCGGTGCCCACCCTGCAGCCCGAGGACGTCGACCAGGCGCACCCACTGCCGGTGGCACCGATGGCCCTGCCACGGGGGCGGGGCACGGCGGCCTTGATCCGCGAGGTGCGGCAATGCCCCAAGCAGATGCGGGCAGGCGGAGGGCCGAAGACGTCGGTACTGGCCCGCATACATGCCGCGCAGGGGGCAGCGCGCTCGTTGCGGCGGCAAGCGCACCCCCCACAACGGCCGGCCGACAGGGTGCGGGGGAGGGGGGAGAGCACGTCCCACTCCTGGTGCGCGCTGCGCCGGCGGGTGCAGCGGTTGCACGAGTTGCAGATGCCGGAACTGGCCCGATTTCCGCTGACGCCGCAGGCGGTAGCCAACGCCGGGGCGCCCGTGCCGTCCGCGGCGGCACTGGACGAGTGCATAGAGCAGCTCAAGAGGCTGGCAGCCACACAGGTGCAGCGGGAGGACCGGGAGCGAGTGCAGGCGTGGCGATCCTGGCTGCAGGCCGAGTGGGGAACCAAGCCAGGTGCAGTGTACCGATGGCTCAAGGAGGAGGGGTTCTCACCGCCGGTGGTGTTTATTGCGCGGCCGGATGGTACCCCCACGGCCAACGTCCAGGAGATGGACGAGCTGGTCCGGGCGGCGTGGGGGCCCATCAACCGCAAGTACGCGGAAGGGCCGGAGCCCTGCCCAGAAGCCTTCGTAGCGAAGTACGGGCACCTGCTGTATCGCGTACCCATGTTGGCCAAGCAGCTGACAGGGCCGTACCTCAGGCGCCGCCTCATGGCCATGCGCCCATCGGCCATGGGCCTGGACGGGTGGAGCCTGCAGGACCTGCGGGCGCTCCCGGACAGGGTGCTGAATTGGCTGGCCCAGCTCCTCGCGCTGATTGAGGAGGTGGGCCGGTGGCCCACCTTATTGGCCCAGGGATACACCTCCCTCATCCCCAAGCCAGGGGAGGAGGGGCCATTGGGCACGCGCCCGCTGACGGTCCTGTCCATGGTCTACAGACTGTGGGCGGGGACCCGTCTGTGGGAAGTAATGCGGTGGCAGGAGTCCTGGGTCCATCCGCAGGCCTTCGGGTTCCGCCTGGCGCGGGGGGCCGTAGATGCGGCCACGGTCACGCAGGCCCTCCTAGAGCTGGCCCGGCTCAAGGGATGGCGGCTGGAGGGGCTGAGCCTAGATTATGTCAAGTGCTTTGACCTCATCCCGCAAGCGGTAGTGCTGCGGATCGCCCGCGAGTTGGGCATGGACGACGGGGTGCTGCGCGCCCTGGCGGCCATGTATCGGCAGCTACGGCGGGCGTTCCGCCTGGCAGGGGCGCTGGGGGCGTGGTGGCAAGCCACCAACGGCATCCTGCAGGGGTGCCCGCTCAGCGTCATTTTGATCAATATCCTCACCACGGTGTGGAAGATGGAAATTGACACAATGCGACGCCACGTCGTGGTGGCGACCGCCGCACTCCCGCCGCTGCTCGAACAGCCACGGGCAGCCCCGGGGCAGCCGCTGCCTTCACCGCGCCTGCGGACGCAGGGCCCGGGGCGCGCGGACTTATGCCCCCTGGGATATGCGGACGACACCCAGGCCATCACGCTCGAGCCCCGGCCCGGCGCGCCAGGGGTCCCCGACTCGCAGGCGGTCGTGGACCGCACGGCCGTTTGGCTGGCGGACACCGGGCAGAGCGCCAACGCCGCGAAGTCAAGCTCATGGCGGATGAGCGACCAGCAGGCGCAGCCGGTCACCCTGCACGGGGTGCCGGTCCCGCTGGCACGGGAGTTTAAGCAGCTCGGGATCGGAGTGCGCCTGGATCCAGAGAAGGGCACCGGACCGGTGCTCCAGGAGCGGTTCGCGCGCGGGACCACCATTTTGCGGCGGGTGGGGTGCCTGCCTACGTTCCGCATGCGGGAAGTAGCCATTGGGACGCTGGCCCTCGCCAAGGCGATGTACGGGGTGGAGCTAGCAGATGTCGGCTCACGGGACGTGGCGCGGCTGGAGTTGGCCGCGGTCCGCGCACTGTGGGGACCCACACGCACCTCGCGGGCAAAGGAGGTGCTATGGGCGGTCTTGGTGCCGGGGCACCGGGTCTCCCCCATGTGGCGCCTCCAGTACTCGAGAGTACTATGGCTAGCCCGCCAGGCACGCACGCCAGGGGCCGGGCAAGTGCTAGTCCAGGCAATATTGGAGGAAACGGACCGCCCGCCGGACACGGGACCAGTGGGCAGGGCCTTGCAGTCGGTCCGGCAGCTGCGCTGGGAGGCGGTGCACGGCTGGTGGGTGTGGCGCGTGCCAGGGCAGCGCGAACAGCTACACCTGGTCTTGGGGGACTGGGGCGAAGTATGCCACCGGGTGCGGGAGTCGCAGCGATACACCGCGTTGGCGGCGCTGGAACGGCGCAGACCAGCCACCTTTGGGGGGCTGGGGGCGGAGGTATGCAGGCCCGCCTGCTCCCAGGGCATGACGGTGGCCGGCTCGGAGACGGAGCGCTCACTGCTGCGAGCACTGCAAGCCGGGGCGACATGGACCGGGGCGCGGGTCCAGAAGCATCAAATTTCGGATTTAGCTACCTGCCCCTATTGCGGGGGCCCACCGGAGACGGAGGTCCACCTCCTGTGGGACTGCCCGCAGTGGCAAGCGCAACGGGCCGCCTGGCTCCCGCTGGTGCAGGCCGAGGCAGCGCCGCTACCGGCACTGGCCCTCCCGCAGGCGTGGCCGGTGTGCCTGCGCGCGACGGGCCTGTTGCCGGCGGCATTGGTCCAGCCAGAGGGGGTGGAGCAGGCGGGGCGGCTCATGTACCGTCTCTATGGCATGTATCTGGCGGTGCTATCGGCGCGCATGGGAGCGGAAGTCGCGGCTCGCCGAGACGCGGGCGCGGGCCCCTCGGTCTTTGCGATCGCGCGCAGACGCCCTCCCGATGCGCGCCGGGGCTACCCATGGGGGCAACTGGGCGCGGGCCCACATCGCCCGGCGCCACCAGCGGCGCCGCTGGCGTTGCGCGCCGGCCCGCCGCCGGGATGGCCATGGGAGGCATCCTTCGCGGTGGCGCTCCTGCAGTGGGCAGGCCAGCTGCGGTGGCTACCAGGGCCGGGCCATGTGACATACGTGGAGCTGGCCCTGGACTTCGAGGCACACGCGGAACGGGCCCTCCCGGCCCCCAGCGACCACCGGCTGCGGGGGGTCACCCTGCCGCTACGCACCAGGGGCCAAGTGCTGAAGATGGCCCTGGATGCATTGCAGCCACATCTACAGGCAGGGGACCTCATGCATGGCAAGGAGGTATGGATGGCGAAGTCCCTGCTGCCGCTGGGGGGCTTCAGGTGTGTGGGGCGGTCGGCGCGCCCACTGTTCGCGCGCCCGGAAGCCATGCTGTTCCAGATGCGCCAGCTGGAGGCACACTGCCGAGCGCTGTGGGCGCGGCGCCTGGCGCGGCCGGGAGCGGGGCGGCAGGACGTGTTCCTTTTGGATTACCTCCCCCCGGCAGGACCAGGACAGCAGCCCCTGCGGCCCTTTCAACGCTTGCCGCGCCGGCGGGTGCAGCGCGACCGGCGCGGGGCCGGAGGCGGGGACGCGGACCGCGTAGCACCGCCGCCGCAGGTGGCCCTGTGTGCGCGACACCGGGCCCCGCCCTGTGCCGCCTGCGTGCAGCGGGGCGCCGAGCACTGCTGCCAGCGGGCGCACGAAGGGCACCGCATGGACGCGGCACAAGCGCGCGTGGCGGCGCGAGCACTGCGGGCGTGGCTGCAGCCCGCGCGGCCGGCCGGGGCCGGCCCCGTGGCGGCGTCCCAGGCCGCACGGGGCTCGCCCAGCGCTCGCAAACGACCCCGCCCGCAATCATCCTCGCCAGAGCGCGAGACGCGACGAGCACGCCCGGAGCACGAGCACGCGCGACGCCAGGAGGAGTTCCCGCCCCCCCCCCCAAGCGTCTCCAGGGGGGGGGCACACAGCTTAAGCGGCTCCGGTATGTTAAACCAGCAGGGAGAGCTCAGGAGGCCCTTCCCGCTCTCCCCGCCCCTCCCAGCGGGAGCCACCGGGCACGGGGGGGCACGCGGAGTCCAAGCGCCACGCGTGCCAGCCGGACGCCCGGGCGGACACGCACGGGTGGGGGGGGTTCAGCCGCGTCCCCACCCCCCCTCCCTCCCCTCCCGGGGGCTGGCGGACATTTTCGGGGACATCTCACGCCGGCTGACGGCGGCTCGGGCGGGGTCATCAGCCAAAGGGGAGGGCGCCGACCCCCCCCCGGGGGCCGCGAACCCCCCCCGAGGGGGGGGGCAGGACCAGGGGGCTTCGGTCGAACCTCACCCAAGCCTTTCGGGGGGCGGCGCGCCGGGGGCGGAGGCGGCGGGGGGGGACCCCTCAGGGGGGGGACAGGAGATGTCGATTGACTGCCATCCCCCAGGGGACAGCTCCGGGGGGGCGGCGGCGGCGGCATCCGCTACACGGGCGGAGCAGGAACCCCCCCCAGGGGCAGTCACAGGACAGCAGGCAGAGTCCCTTCCCCCCTCCCCCCCACAGAAGAGGGCGCAGCGGGCGGGGGGCAAAAGAGTGGGGCAGCCGCGGCGCCCCATGCAGACCTTGTGCGATGAGCACAGGGCCCCAGCGTGCAAGTCATGCAAAGGGCACAGGGGGGTGCGGCATTGCTGCAGCCGCCACCACGAAGGGCATCCCAGGGTGTTGGGGGGGGGACAACGGTGTCTGCCGGTCCAGAGGGGGGGGCTGCAGCTGCAGCAACAAGCGGGCGTCTTGCCCTCCGGAGGGTCGGCGGTCGTGCCAGCCCCCATGATCAGGGGGGAGGGGGGAGGCCCAGCAGGGCAGCGGACGGCGGCGTCGCCCCGGGGCGGCACACAGGGCCCAGGTCAGGGCCACGGGAGGGCCTCCGAGGAGGGCACATAGCCTCAGGACGGCGTCCTTCCGCCGCGCCGCGACATACCGGGGGGCCGGGGGTGGGATAGGGCAGGCTTCAGGCAGGCTCTAACCCGCTAACCCCTAACCCTCCCGTCGCAAGAGCGGCCAGGACATTAAAAGCCATCAACCCTGGACGGCAGTGGGGGTCACACACACACACACACACACACACACACACACACACACACACACACACACACACACACACACACACACACACACACACACAAACATACACATACACAAACACATACATATACACATACAGATAGATATACGCATATGTATACACATAGACACATAGATATACACATACACGCACGCACATACATAATCATAGTCTGGCACCGAACAACAATTCAGCCACTGCATTTATTGCAACGCATGTGGGTGCGCATTATGTGTGGCTCTCAGTGTAGCCCTGTGTGTGGGCTGTGTGTGACTGTGTGTAGCCCTGTTTTTCTGTGCGTGCGCTGTGTGTGGCTGTTGTGGCTGTGAGCATGTGTGTGGCTGTGTGTGGCTGCCCACCTGGGGGCTTCTCTTTGGGGTACCCTCCCCCCCCCTTGTCATTCCCCACCCCAGGGAAGACGGTCCCCCACCACCCCCTGGGGGATGGTCACCAAGTGACGGTCCCCCACCCCCCCCTGGGGGACCACACCCCCACCGTACACGCACATTTGCAGGCACAAAAATTGCAGCATAAAACGAAAGAATTCAGCATATGCATCACCCCGCTCTGAATGTCCAACCACCTGCGCCAAAACAGGTTCCCCCGTGGAGCGGATGAACATCACACTTGTCCCAGGGGGAAACATGGTTGTGGTATCAAGTTCCATTTCAGCGAAAGTGAGCAAAACGTCCTGCCATGAGTGCAAGGGATGCAAGTGGTAGTGCCCCACAACACAGTCACTCACACAACAACACAATGAGCCGCAACGAAAAGTTTTGGGTTGACCAAGTGACGGTCCCCCACCCCCCCCCCCCCCCGGGGAACGACAAGGGGTGGGGAACGACAAGGGGGGGGTTACAGTGGGCTGATCTGTTGGCTGAAGCCTAGGACGCTTGTCGAAAAGTAGCACTCCAGGCCGCTGGGCAAACAACTCTTTGCTTTAACCGCACGGAGTCGCTGAGAGCAAGGTGTTGATCACATTGAGACACAGATTCCCGCAATTGCTTGCTTTTGGCACACCGGGAGTCCCTCTTTGTGCGACCATGCCCACCTCTGTCCTTTTCAGCCTACAGCTCAAGAGCATCAGAGTAAGCCCATCCTTACTACGTGTCAGGTCCCATAGCACGGTCACCGGGAAATCCTAGGCCTGGACAGCTCTGCACCTTGGTCCCCAAAGTTATCTTGAGTGCCATACGGTGAGCAGGATACGCCAGCTCATTTTGGGCTGGCCCAAAGAAAACAGAATCCCACCATTGCTTGATTTTGGTTGTTTTGAGGATGGCTCAGGTCACCAGCAGCCCAGCAGCTCTCCAGTCCGTGGAAGCGGCGCATGCAGACTGGAGGGGAGGTCACATAGCCTGGCAAGCAATGGACACGGTCGTCGTGGGATTGGCTATGGGGTTTCCATTACGGCACTGCTCTGCAGCAGGACCCCTCATCCACTGCCTCGTGGAGCACCGCCCTGTTGGAGCATATTTGCGACTCCGGCTAATGTGACGGGGGCAAAAACTGCTGGGCCAGTAATAGTGTCAACTTCTGCAGCAGGTGGGCGGCCGGACCCCAAGGGCACCACAACAACCGCCGCCGCTGCCGCCACCACCACCAACAGCAGCACCAGCGTCATCCGTAACCAGTTCATGCTTTGCACAGAGCTTGGGGCATCACCCCAGTGATGGCCTCTTTCATTCCACTACTTCGAATACATGGATGGATTTTCCGGAGGGAAGATGAGGGTGTAGGTGTCCCCGTGTGCGCCTCAAGCAGGTTTGTGCTGAGATCAAGAATTTCCCAAAGTGGGTTGAAATGTGTGCTGCCCATTGAGTGGACACCCTGGGTGAATCCAATCACCCATGGGTGACTTCCTCCTGTGCACCGTGCTGCAAGACATTTTCAATGGATATGAAGGGGCAGAGAGCAGGCCAATAGCCCAGCATTTTATATGTGTTCCCCTTAGGTTTGGAAAGTGAGGTGTTTCAGCCTCGGAGGGCGCTGGATGAGCAAATTTTGTTTTTTTGCGCCGATCCTCTGGCGTAGCTTGTGTATACCAGGGCAGTGGCGCCTGCCCCGTGACTGGCAGCTGATATTTTGCGCTTGAATGATTTCGACATCAGTAGACTCCTTCTCCCTGCCTGAGATGATGCTCCCTGCATCTACGTGCGCACGTACACACCGCGCCCTTGTGTAATGTGGCAATTGAAAGGGCTCATGACATTGGGCGCAACTAAGGGGCACGGCAAGCTTGTTGTGCCACAAGGTACACAATAGGGGTGTGACAAGGTACCTCGTTGTGCTACCTTCAGCACTAGTTTGTGTCAAAGCTTCGTACAGCCACAACAGCACCCTGAACGTATCCCGGGGGTACACTGTGGACATATGAACACCAATATTACCACTCTGAGCGGCCAAAGGAGGGCCCGGCCACAAGCGACGTCCTGTCCAGGCCTGGTGTAGCCGCTTGTGCACACAAACGTCACCATGCAATGCAGGGAGGGGCCAACGATGGGGCCACTGCGACCTCACTCGTGGGGTGTGTTTCTTGAACAGAGCTAGCAGCACCATTGCTCGGTGCAGGCCCGTCTGGCAAACATTCCCCCGAAGTTGCAATGACCTGCAGGGGCCATAACTCAGGCAAGGGGATGGAATGCGCACGTACAGGGAGTAGCTCTGTGACGTTGCAAAGGCGCGCACTGGGGCTTGCGCATTCCACAGGGACGACGGATGGGAATTGGTCTGCACAGCGCACTGCCAAAGGGCATGAGCGCGACACATGGCATACCCGAGGCGCACGCAGCTGCTTCCCGTTTTTACAAGTGATCTCGCAGGTTCCAGTCAGAGACATTGCGCGCACACAAAACGGGGCTGTCAAAAGAGGGGCAATGAAGGGTTGCGGCTGTTTTGGCCGAGGGAGTCCCAAAGCAGGTGGAAGGTGCACGAAGCAAGCCTTGGCTTAAAGGGCTTTGGCCCTCTCAGGGTGAACCACTGTACCAGTGACCCGAAGGTTGCCATGGAGCCGATGAGATCCAGATCTCGGGTGGGCTAGTCTGCACTCCCAACCAAAAGGGTGCATTCCAGCCTTCCTGGTTCATTTCACCTTGGTAGGTGCAGGAGGCCTTGGATGTGCAAGAGCGGGCACGTCCAGCTGTGGTCATCAAATGACAACAAGAACGCAGTTCACACCCTATGGTGGCGTATTTGGGTTCGAGCAGCTTTGGAAATGGCACGTGCATGAGTGGTTTCACTGAAGTGGAGGCCAATTTTCTTTTTGCGTTGCGGTGCAGTACTCATTCTGAAGTGTTGGAGTTTGTGAAGGGTCTGAAATGTTTGCAATTGAAAACAATTGCGCTGCGTACCATTGGGCTGGGCAGCTGCACAACATGACAGCCTCTCCAACCTCAACAAGCATACTGACATGCTTGGGGTGCATGGCAAATTTCACGCATCTGCGGGTATGTACCTTATTGGGGTGCCCTGTTGGGATATCCTACCACATCGCCACACACATCTGGCAAGATCCGGCCGCAAGCAGGTCATAAAATGCTCCAAACATGCTCGTCCTGGAATGCATTTGCAGCAATGTTCGGCAGTTCTTCAGACTGATACCAGTACACATGCTTAGCTCTGAATCCTTGCTCTTGAACTTATTTTGTCAACACTTTGGCAAAATCTGGGGGGGGGCGGGGGCTGGAGGGCAGGTGGGGGTATGATGGTTATGGCTGGGGTTCTGCCAGGCCCATTGACCAAGGGGCAGGGTGCAGGCTCCAAAGATAGGTAGTTGGGGCCATATCTCAAATGTAAACCTCAGAACCATCTGAGAACAGCATCCACCAAACACAAGATTATGTGGAGCTCCTCGGACTTCGTCTCGGAGCGTTCTTTTGTTAACTTGCAACACTTGTGTGGAGGATGGGGCACTATGTGACACTATTCTTTGAACAACCTCCCCTGTGATGCATGTGCATGGTGTGCACATGTAGTGACACTCTTGCCTACAACGGGGATCCCATGGACCACACATGGCTGTTTCTCCAGTACAATACCATGTGTCAAGCTTTGTTCGATTCCCATCCCTCCCCACCAGACATCTTTCTGTGGTCAAACAAAATGTCATGTACACCACCGATGGTGCACTGTAGCTGACACACAGCTTACCTCGCAGCTTCCCTCAGCCTACATGAACTGTATACTCAACAGAATACTGCACTGAGACATGCGTGTGCAAGAAACGCGACAGGGACTATGGGGCCCGAATGTGCACATGACTAAATCACCTTGCAGAGGTTGTGAGATCAAATCCAGGCGGGCCTGCATTCATGGTGAACACCACCTACCCCCAGTTTTGGGCGCATTCACGTACCATAGTCCAAGGGGTTATAACTGGGGGTTAGCCCCCCCCGCCCCTTGCACAATAATGCCTCACTGTTTGACCCCAGGGTGGTTGTTTGACAGTGTTTGAAGGCAAAAAAGATCTGTTTGACCAGGGGCTGGTTGTTGGACAACAACATGCTATAATGAGTGGCGTCACATCAACGCTGTTTGACCAAAGGGTGGTCATTGAGCAAAGTGGTCGTTGTGGAAGGGGGGAGGGATCTGTAATGGTCCGAATAAAAATATGGCCTGATGAGCTTTTGGCTGGGCTGCCCAACACCCCCTCCCCACACACATGCAAATCCACTTTTGGGCGGGTGGGGGGTGCGAAAAAGCAGATACCCACTCCCTTCTGGGGGTTGAAAACTGCAAATTTTTTGGATTTTTGTGACTTTGAGCCGAAAAATAGGGGTTGCTTATGCGAATAGGGCTTGCTTAGGCTGTGTGGGATGAGCGCTTGTGCAGTTCTATTTGCTGTGAAAATGGTGTTAAAGCTGCCGATTCAGTTCTCCACCTCAGTAGCTCAAAATCAAAAAAACTCCAAACCCAATTTCTATGATATTCTAACCACTCTGTTTCAAACCCTGTTTGTGTGTTTTTCACCATACTTGGTGTGTGAGGGTGTTTGTGCACAATACCACGTCTATTGTTTGGGAGGTTGTACCGGAACCAAACCCAAAACCACCAACCACTCAACAACATGCAAGGGCCAAACGTGAAACATCTCATAGCACCGTTGATGCACCATATCCATATCTTCTGGCAACTCCTTAGAATACCTTCTCCATACGTGAACCAGCCCAAATAATGCCAGCAACCTTGGATCATCAAAACTACTTGGTGACCTTGCTGCAGAATTCAGGATCCTGGGACCCGTGGCAAGCATCAGACTAAAACAAAAAATCCCTGGTGTACCAGCAGGGCTGTAGGGTGCAGAATTCAGGACCCTGGGACCCGTGGCTACCGGTGGTGAAAAACAGCCGACTTTTCGCACAGAGCGCGCCAGAGATGCCTACAGCGACGGATAATCCGATGTAAGTCCATCGTCAAAAATTTCAAATCCACCGTAAGCAATCCAGAATACCACATGCCACCAGATCCCTACCCCAACCCAACAAAGCAAGAAGATGGGCCGCACAGTGGATTTGCTTCGTTCCTAAGGTCTCCTCGGCATGGTAGACCAACTGAGCCTGGTGTCCAAAAGGCATGTCATATCCTTGGAAATCTTCTGAATCTTCTGGCCGAAGCAAGGTGATGGCACGAACATTGTCAAAGCCATCCGACATGGGGGGTTCTGCAGTTCAGTTCTAGACACCAACCCCCGCGGCGTGGGTGGGGGGGGTCTGGGAGGGGGGGGTAGGGGCCAGGGGAGGGGGGTAGGGGGTCCAGGGGGGACCCCCCCCCCCCTGCCAGAACATACCCAACCCACAAGGAAACATAAAATTTATCGCAGAATGAACAACTCAGCACATGGAAATGTCATGTTGTTGGCTGTAAACAATGGAAATTCATCATTGCATGTCAATTCAGGGTTCCCACATCTCACCAATGCACAACAACGACAACAAAGCGGGACATTCACCATCTTATGTCAAATGACAGTGATCAGTTAGAATTAGACTCGCCTGAACTGGAGCCTCCATCAGTAGTGGAACTGGAACTAGTAACTGTGATGATGACGAACTTGAGTCACTGCCTTGAGCCACAGTGTGGCCATTGGTACGCTCAAAAAAAGTGTGGCACATGGCTTTTGTGCCTCGCTGTAGGCTTCTTGTCTTTTCCGACCGGTGATCCCATCTTTAAACCTAAAATAGAGCAGCGTGTCAATTACGTCTTCGTGTTTTGCGCATGGCGACGGTTGGACCGGGGAGCTGAAATACACTGACAACGAGCGTTGGGGCATGGTGGTCTGCAAGACAAGGTACATGGAGCACACGTGGAGCAAAACGTACACAGTATATGGCATGTGCTGAAGGTGCCGAAAATTTTTTTCCCATGACTAAAAAAAGTTCCCAAAACCCAGGTTTTCAGGTGCACTTGAGCTGAGGGGGGAGGGGGTCCAGGGGAGGGGGGTAGGGGGTCCACGGGGGAGGATCCCCCCCCCCCCTGCCGGAATGAAAATTAAAGCAAGTCCCGGGGGGGGGGGGGGAGTTGAAAAATTTTCTCCATTTTGGGGGCATTTTTGAATTCCCCATTTCATTCTGAGCATTTTGAATATACACAAGTGGGGTAAAATTTGGTTTACCACTCACAACAAATGAAAAACAGTACAGATGTACCTGTGAATCAGCAAAGGCTTCCCGGCTAGCAAAAGAAGACATGTGGCACGGCATTCCCTAGCTCATTGTGAGCATTTTGAATGTAAATAAGTGGGGGGAAATCAAGTGTTTTGCAAATTTTCCGGGCTCAAACAAATTTCCGGGCGCCACTAGCGCCCAAATTGCCAGTTCTAACCAGGTGCTGACTAGTATGGGTTGGGGGGTCCAGAGGGGGGGGGGTGGGGGTGGGTGGGGGGGGAGGGTTGGTGTCAGGCCTCACATATAAGCGCCCCCCATGCCATCCAACTTCAGCTTGTCACAGTATTTTTTGACTGAATTAGGAGCAGATGCCCAAAACCAATCCCATAGATGGTCCACTGGTGCTGAGGTTGCTGGTCCTTCACGTGTATCAGGAGGTGGCTGTGACACGGGTTGTTGTTTAGCTTGCGCCAATGATGTTGCAACACTTGTGGCGCGTTCCTCAGCTTCACAGGCAAGGTCCGTGCTGCCCTCTGAATCACTATCTGAATTGACAAAAGAATTTGAAGAGCTTGAACTTGTGCTCTTACCAGAACCTGAGGTACTAGAGTTTGTGGTGGAGGATCACTATTAGAATCCACTGTCTCACACTGTCGTCTTCTAGCGTGGCGCATCTTCTGATGCACCCTTCGTGGTTTCGCTATTGCCCATTTGCGCACAGCAGTGTCGATCAGTGACTGAGCCTCAACCAAAGGTGGGCCACATTCATGGATCAAAATGGCACGGGCTTTGTGTTTGCATGCAAGCCGAGTGCGGCGTGGATCTTCCAAATCTCTAAGCTGGCGTCCACTCCATTCAGAAATGGCCTGTGATTGTGATCGGTTTGGGACTCTTTTTTGGTACGGGGGACGGCGTTGCGAAAGCCAAAGTTCGTTTCTTTGCTTTTGCCTGTGGTTTCGGCTTTGCACTGCTTGTACTAGATGATGTGCTGGATGTTGCAGCAGTTGGAGGGGTTGAATTCGGGGGAGATGGCATAGTGCTCGTTGTGCCAGACTCCTTCTGCTGCCGTGACTTCACAATGTCAAAGAAACGGTTGGTACCAGTCACGGTCACCACCACCAGCAAAAAAAAGTGCTTCATACATGGGGGGCAGCAGCCCAAACAACTGAGCAGGGAGACAGGCCCTGCGACGAGATCTTTGGGGGCAGGGACTGAAGGGGAACTCAGGGGGAACTGCAAGTTACCTACACCGTGCAAAAAGTTGTGGGCACAAGCTTCACACCATGCAAAAAAGGCAATAGTGCGGGACAGGGGTATGTGTCAAACAGGCATATCCGTCGTAAATCCATTGTCAAAATGTTCAAATCCATCGCAAATCCACTGTCAACCCCCCAAATCTCCACTGCTATAGGCACCCCTGGCGCGCGCACAGCGCGCGTACAGCGCACTGTGCGCGCCCTAAAGAGGGTTATGAAACCTTATTGGTTCCACTAGCTCGGTGACCCTAACCCGAACCCTAACCTTAGAGGTGATATTGATCTCAGATAGCTTGTATACACTTTCTGGCGACAAGTTTTCTCAGCCGGGGCAAGGCCGGCTTTTTGTACTTCCCGTAACATGTCCCAATACATTTGATCACAAAAAAAAGTTGGCAGCCCCGGCCCTTCAATCCTGGCTAAGCAGATAGCCTGGAAATATTGTCATTGCAAAAATGTGCAAACTTCAGGGATGCAAAAACCTGGTTGGTGAGACACGCCCCCCGTCCCAAAGGGGTGATACCCCGCACCCTGTGCATTTATCACACCTTTTGGGGGTTTTCAAAAGCCCCCTTTGGAGGGATAAAATAACCCCTTTGGGGGATAACCCCTGCCCCCCAGGCCTAAAACCCCTAAACCCGCCCTTTTGAGTGCTGAAACCTTCCTGGGTCGGTATTGACCAACCAAGGGGCTTTTAGCCAGTAGTCCAGGAATTGTGACGAGCACCAAACGCCTGCGCAATGAGCTGCACCATATGCTACAACACAGGTGTTGTATCCCATATAATTATGTACCAAGGCATCCCATTCAAATCAGGCTCAAACTGCAAGGTGCAACGGTCCTAATTGCAAGGGTCACCATTCCTACGCTTCTACGATGCTGCACAACCATGAATTCGTTATCCAGATGTGGGCGTTGCAGGCGCATTTAGCACATTGATTCACAAACCTATTTCCTAAACCAAGGAGCAATACTCCATCCTGCCTCTAGCACTTGTGGCCCCCGACCAGCTGCAGGCAGCCCGGGGTTTCAGTTCATTGTGGCTTCTTTGGGCCAGCAACACACGGTAATTCCAGAGGTCAGTAACCTGCCCCCCGCAGCAAACACGGCAAACCAGCCGTGCAGCGGAAACACCGCAACGAACAAACAAACAGGTCGCTTCGCTGGCTAGCCTGGTGCTGCATTCTTGCCGGTAGGTCAGGTGTCAGAAGACCGCCCCCCGCCGCCAACAAAGCTCAACCAATGGATCCGCAGAAACGCCGCAATGAACAAACAAGGCTGAGCCGCAGAATAGCCCTGCAGCCAAATCTAGCACACACAAAGGGGGGGCATGGGAAAGCAACCATGCAGCCCCCCCTGCAGGTCAGCTGAGCTGACCAAGGGGGACAAAAGAAAGAAAAGGCAGTAGTGGCGGACATGAGTGACGGCTCTATGCGTGCGGCTGTGAGCAGCAACAGGCCCCTGACCGTGAGCCATTGCTCCTTCCCCAAGAAAGTGTACTTGTGCGGGATGAGCCTGTTGGCCCTGAATTGCTAGTGCACTGGCCCGCTCATTATTCTTGACGTCGATGTGGCTGTACACAGCGTGCGAGCTGTACGAGCCTCAATCTCTGCCTGCAGCTGACCCCACAGGTCCGAGTTCAAATATTTCTGGCCCTGCAGACGCCACATATGCAGATGGTGCGCCACACAGTCACGAATATACCTACTATCAGTGATCGCACAGCGCCTGTCCACGGGGAACTTCCCAAAGTTCCACAATGCAGACAAACAGCTATTCACTGTGTACCTGGCCCTCCAAAGGCTGAGCCATATTGCGCGGGTCCAGAGGACCGAACCACACACCATCACCCGCAAAGCCCACTGCCAGGGCCTCTGGCGCACAGGGCCCATCCACATACACTCCTCATCTCATCCATCTCCTCCTAATGGGACTCTGCCGCCCAGGCCCGCTTAGCACCGACCGTGTCCCTCTTCTGTCGACGAAACTATGTATCAGGAGCCGCCTGCTGATGCAGACGCTTAGCCGCTGCCACATCGGAGTCAGGGCGGACCGGCAATTTGGCATCGCTCAGCCAGCACTGCAGAGCCGCATAGTAGTGACGCATCGCGGAGTGGTGCAGGAGCACATCCGACATGAGAGCAACTGTCGCACTTCAGAACACATAATACATATATCCTCATTCACTGTGAAGGCCACCCTGGAGAAAACCATTTGCCATACAATTATTATACACACGTGTGTTGAGCTTGACTGTTCCTATTTTGGCGCTCTTTACCGTGTTGTGTCACCTCTCGCAAAGAGATCGGCGGTTAGCGTGTACTTTGCAGATTTTCTGTGGGCCGGCCAATCGCACCTCAGCAACAGTACCAGGAGCACAAAGCGACCATAGATCTCTATGCAATATTAATGTCTCAAGAACAGTGCTGCAAAGGCGGGTACTCATTCGACCATGTCCCTGTTTTGGGTAAGATTGGTTTCAACATAAAAAACACATTCTTGAGCATTTGCCCCCCCCCCCCCCCCGCGCATTCTGCCCTGCACGAGAAAAATGAGGGAACGTCAGGTGAAACCTGCTCATTTCGTTGGGCCACAGTGTTCCTTAGTGACTGTTTTCCCCCATCTTCTTCCAGTTTTCCTCGGTGGTCTTGAAGAACAAGTGTGTTTCTGTAACCTTTTGGTGCTTGACGTTGCTTTTGAGGATGGCACCCAAAATGTATAGAAAAGGAGTCCCAGCACCCCCCCCCCCCAAAAGGTGGTGGAAAAAGGTGGTGGCAAAAGGCAGTGGGAGTTGGCGTGTGTACCCTGGGCCCACAAAACCGCTGTCAGTAGCAGGCAGCGGTCACAGCGAAGCATCGCTGTCTGAGTACATCTCGGAGCACGTGTCTGGTGTGGGGGGTCCAGGGGGGGGTGGCCAAGACACACACAGGATGTAAGGGTGGAGGGCAGCACTGTTGGTGAAATTTATGGGTCAACAACACGAGGGTGTGTCAATGCACGGGGAAATGGATGCACATCTCCTCCCATGCTTGAACCTTCCATACTATCTGCATCTCACGTTATCCTCTGACGCTGTATAGCACGTCTTACATGAGCAGGCTGCAGAGCAGTCACCAGATGTGCGAACGTGCCACCTTTTGGGGCCATAATGCATTCTTCACAACCAACTGCTCAAGCTGTTCCTGCAGAACAATCGGTGCTTCTGCACTCCACATGTCGTCGTGGCTACACTAGCCCCTGCACAAGAGGAAGACTTCATGTGGGTCGCAGTGTTACTTCCACTCAGGCACATATGTCAGTATCATAGCGCAATGCAGCTGTGTTGGAGCTAGAACAGCGCAGCTACCAGTGCAAACAGGCTCAAAGGCCGAAGATTCTTGCCAGAACTTCCCGACAAGCTTCCGACAAAAGTGCCCAGGAAAGGGGGGGGGGGGAAGTGCCTTCGTTCACCGACCCATTTTCCACTATTTTTCCACAAACCTTCCAAAAGTTCGCCATCTTCCCACACTCTTCCTGGTTTGCCCAATTTCCAGATAGTCTTCCCGTAGACGCCCAGCAGCCGGAAGTGCGGGGCCTTGCTTCGTGGCCCGCCCAACCCACACCCTACCCACCCCCTCCACAAGTCAGAAGGCCCACTTCTGCAAGATTCCTGGGATCTTTCCAAAGCATCTCCCCCACTCCCTCCCATTTTTCACAAGATCACGTCCCAACTTTTTCCCATTACAGCCCCCACCCCTGCCCTTCCATCCACTGGCAATGCCGTTTTTCAGCCATTTCAGAACCCAGTTCCCTGCATTTTCCACAAAACTTTGAAAAATTCCCATCCCCCCCCCCCCATTTCCCCCCACGTTTCCTGACTTCCCGATCTCTGGATGGTGGAAGTGGGAAGTTTGGGGCCCTGGGACCGGACAGTAGGGCAGGCAGGACAGTTCGGCACTAACATCTTTCAACAACTGGAAACGTGGAGGGCTCATGCGTTCAGGATAAGATCAGAGTGAAGCATGGCTTACATCGGGCTCGGAATGCTTCAACAAGAGGCGTAGCAATGCTTAGATGCAAAACACAGTATACAGCCATTTTGGCTCCAAACGGCAGCTCAATCAACAACTCTTTACAGAAAGACAAAACGACTAGCAAACTCAAAAGGATAAGATTGGTAGCACCATTCAGCATTCAAATTCAAGGCAAGAAAGAAAATCTCGGCACTTTGTCGCCAACACCCACCTGTCAAGTAAGCAGCAAGGGAACATGACTCTCAAAGCACGGTGGCGTTTAAACCGACGTCGTATTTTTTACTTTGGTCCGAGAATCTAATGGAAGGTGGTTCGAAACCGCCTATTTTTCCATCGGTCAGGAGCTGCCAAGATTTAGGCGACGGTCTGTCCATTTATCTTGGAAGACTCAGACTTCCACCCACTGCGGGAAGGCTTCAACAAACGTGCCGAGGGATTCGGAGGTGATTCCTGACGTTTGGTGCAACTGCAACCGGACAGAGGTCAGGGCGCCCACGCCACCAAGCGTCGCAAGAGCCACCAGTGCTCCATCCGTGATGGCAGTCTCGGACAGATCCAACATCAGAGTGTTCAGCCCAGGGATCGCCCGCAGTGCCTCAGCCAACGCCCACACACCATCGTCGTCCAGCTGCGTGTCGGCAAAGCTCAGCGCCACGTCCCGCAGCACTGGCCCTGCGATGTAGTGCACACCCGCAGTCCCGGCTTTCGTGCCGGACAAACATATGTCAATGCCGTGTAGCTCTGGCAGGCCAGAGAAGGCCTCAAAGAGTTGGGACACCCCCAACGGCGTGACTGTGGTGAAGGATAGCAGAAGGCAGAGGGTACGCAGCGTCGGCACGCCGCGCAGCCCTGCGGCCAGTCGCTGGGTCATGGTGTCATCGAGGTGGTTGCAGCTCAGATCTAGCTCCAAGAACTGCAAGGCAGACAGCCCGTGAAGCAGATCTGCAAGGGCGAGGCATTGGGGCGGGGACAACGTATTTTCACCATTAAAGCCAAGCTTTAGCTGCTGCAGGCGGTCGCTCACCAGGTGGACCGGCAAGACCTTCGTCAGGAGCAGAGAAGTGAGCAGGCGCATGTTGGGGAGCAGGGGCAGCTCGATACAGCTGCGTGGTTGACATAGCTGCACAGTGAGACGGCGTAGGCCTGGGTTGTTGTTGATGCCTAACATCAGTTGCAGGAAGGCAGCAACGGGCCCTGCGTCAAGCGCCTCAAAGTGGAAGGACAGCTCCCGAAGGGTCAAGATGTTGGCCAGAACCACGAGGTCGGTCGCGTTGTCTACGAAATCAGGCAGATCTAATCTGAGGACCTGCAGCAGACATGACTTTGAAGTATAGGGGCTTCAAGGCAGCGGGGATGGATTCACAAGGTGGTGGGTGACATCAGGACCCTCTGTCCTTTCAAAGACTCCCCCCCCCTCTCATTGTCTTGCAGGGGACCAAAATCATAGCCAACATGATCCGTGGGAAGAAGAGTAGGGCAATGGGGACGAAGCAGTTGAAAGCGAGAGAGATGCACAGGGTGGGATTTGGGTCTGGTTTCGCATAGTACCCTGGTGCCAACATACCTCACCGAAGGCTACCACATGTTTTTGGCGGGGCATTTGTTATTCAAAAAAAAAAAAAATCCAGCCGTCCAGCTCATTATTCAGGCACACAACAGCTTGCAACCGGCAGCGGTTGGAGGGAAACCGACCAAGTTTGGGGATGTAATCGATGGCGGTTGGAGGGTAACCGACGGCGGTTGGAGACACTGATGGGGGACCACGTTTTTTCACTCAAAAAAAGTCCCGTCCACTCAAAAACCTCCTGGTTTCTGCAGGGCAGTGGGTGCCTCCTTGGGTCTGTGAGGCCTCTGTGTGGCGGCCAGTGCCTCATTTGCGATAGGTGGATGAAACAGCTACAACCTCCCTTGCTGCGACCGGACGTGATGATTGCAGCAACTACCATCGGACTCGTTGGGTCCATATGAAAGGACACTTCTGCGATGATGTCAAATTTCAAATGTCCAGCATGATCCTGGCCTCTGGTCAGACTTACTAGCTTGAAACAGCACCTTCATCCGTCCGTTGCATTGCAAACGCCGCATCATCATAAACTGTGCTGTTGGTCAACCCATTTTTGCCTTGACTCCCTTCCAAACTATCGAATGTTGGTGGAAGGTCCGGTCAGACCTCTTTCCCCTCACCAGCTCACTAGTCAAGGCTAGAGTTCAGAGGATGAGACACCTTACCAACTCTACACTGGCCCCCGCTGCTCGCTGGGCCAAATCATCAAGCATGACCACACTTCTGGAACTGCTACCCCCTCTTGAGCATTGCAACCACAGAGGACTTGACACAGGAGGTCCATCAGATGCTCTTGTCCAGCGAAGTACCACGCTCCATCGGACGACAATGCACTACCATCTGCCTCGCTCCATTTGCTTGCAGAACTTGCATCAGGCAGTCCCACTCACATACGTGCACCTCCACTTTTTGCACCCATGATACACATACTCTGGACCTCAACAGAGCACTGGCCGACCAATGACTGCCATTGGCTCGGGGCCAACCGGTGTTGGTTGACAATCAACTGCCATCGGCCGCCAACCACCGTCGGCTAACCACAAAATCCTGTCACCTAAAACCATAGGCCGTTCTACAGGTGACGACATTGAGGGAGGGTGCGGGTGGGGGAAGGAGGGGCAGGAGAGGGGGGTTCCGGTCCTGAACAAAAAAGCAAATACAATAATGGCCTCCTAAAGGACCTTCCTGCCCCCTGCACAGATCAGGGCTCAGAGATACACAACTTCAGGTTCTTACTCCATACCTTCAACCTCCTTTGGATGGGGTAAAGACTCCGAAATAGATAACTCTATTGTCACTCCTCACCTTTGACCCCTTTTCACTCACATCTGTACTGTACTCATCCGATGCGTCGACCGCTAAATCAGCCCCTCCATCCCAATCCCTTCACACTACTCTCATATAATTTTCAAACTGGAATCATTGCATCAACTTCTGCTCAGAAGCCTCCCCTCCCGTACTCATACGTGACTCTCTATCAGTTGACCCTCCGCTCAGGTGCTCCATTTCCACAAGCCCCAACTCCGTCCACATCTGTGGAACACCCACTTCTAATCCAACATCCGACATGGTTTCCTCTGAGTCAGTGTCTGAAATCTGAAGCTCATTCTCATCCTCAAACATGTCACCAAGCACTGCCTTATTCGTCTTGGGGGGGCGGGGAGGGGGCGGTGCTGTTCCTCTTCCCCCTTCCCACAACACACGCATGGGGGCAGCGGTGGTACGTGACTGACTAGGGCAGACCCACACTCCTTGACTGCCAGGTGGCACAGGTGGGGGAGCCAGGGCCCGCACGGGAGGCAGTTGGAGGGAGTTCTATGGGACGCGCAACGTTCACTCGACACCCCCTTGTCCAATGCACGAAGCTCGGCAAAATATGCGCGCACGTTGCCTGGCTTAGCGCGTCGGCCTGCTCCCGAAGGATGGGCCATTCAGGTGGTGTGCCCTCTGGGTCTACTCATCGACCTTGGCTGTAGCTCCACAACTGAGGCATTTTGTCCAGTGGGTCCCGGGGAGGGAATCACTCTGCGCCCCCCGGGGCCCCCTGGCTGATGCGCAAGCCAGGCAAAATGTACGCACCCTGAAAGGGCTGCGCACACTTTGCCTGGCGTAGGGCATCGGCATGTTGGGGCGGGGGGGGGCTGGGACCCTCACCCCCCCCCCCATCCCCAGTGGTGCTCAGTTGGTAGATGACTCTCATGGGGTGGGATGCGAGGGGAGGGGGGATGTGCCGCCCTCAGCACAGAGCTCCATGGTCTCTGACGTGATGCTATCTCCGCAAGGAGCGAGGCCCGGAGCAGCCTCACATGCAACAAGCCCCTTGTGCGACAGACCTGCAGCCTCGAAGCAGCCGCGGCGGCCGCCAGCAGTCTGCAGGCTTGGCTGGCGCTTGCAAAGGCGGTATCCCCGATGGCGAGGTGGAGCTCACGCAGGCCATGGGCGTGGACCAGTGTGGCCAACTGGGCTAAACCGGCGATTGTGTACTGGTGGTGATCGTGGCCCAATCCGCTTCCCAATCCGAGACGAAGACGAAAGGTGTGTAGCCTCGGGAGGTCCTGGAGCTGCGAGAGGGCCACGAGGCCAACGTCGTCGACATTTCCCGAGAGAACACAGTCAAAGACCTCGAGGGTGCGAAAGGCACAGCACCGCGCTGCCAGGCACGAGACGGCCTGGGGCTGGGCATACGCCCAGGCGGTCAGGGTCTGCAGGCGGCACCGGCTCACGACGGCGCTCAGGATGGGCACGGTGTCATCGCCCCCGAGACAGAACAGGGCCAGATGCTGCAGGACAGGCATGGCGAGGTCCCGGAAGAGCGGCACGCGTTCGGGGGTGACGAGGGCCCGCAGGGTCCAGATGCGCCCGGCGGCCGCTGTCAACGCAGGCCCCAAGGTCTCCAGTGCGGCGGTGCGGCGGACGGATATGAAGCGGTGGCGCAGGGCAGCCCAGAGGCGGTGGCACACGTGACTCAAAAGGGACGTTTGCGGAAACGCCGCAATGTGCGCTAAGACGTGGTCCGGGAGGGCCAGCAGCGAAGTGACGGTCAGGTGTGGCATTGCGGTAGGGCACAACATAAGGCCTGTGGAGGTGGCGCACAAGGCTGTGTTAGAGGAGATGAGGGTGATTTTCCCCAATCACCTGGGCGAATGGAAGGGGGGAGAAGAGAGGGGGAGGGAGGGTGTCTGGAACCCAAAAATTTGTGCACCAAAAATGGCGCATAACAATTTTTCCCATTGCAAATCTCATTTTTTCCCACTACAAATCTGGGACCAGGGGCCGGGGGGTCCCTCCTCCTACGGTTGTCAGCCATTCTAATACATCCTTGGCCTGTGGCCAATGAGCAGATGCATTAGCCAACGCCCGACTTGGCTGTAGACCAGTATTTCTACAACAGCCACAGCCGGCGGCTGAGGGCAAATCATGCCCAGTACGTAGCACTGGAACCCAGGGCCATGGCAATGGTCCATGGGGCCATGTATGCGCTGCGCCCCATGAGGCTCATGATTGTGTGCCCCAGGGAGGACCCTGTGTCTGGATGTTGGACAACAGAAATCATGAACTTGGAGGAATCTGTAAGAATGGAAGTGGTTGATCAGCAGTGATTCAGCCCTTGGTAGTAGAAAAATGACTCTGCTAACAAGTAGCATCTGGGTCGTACTCTCAATCACTGCATTGGGGTGATGGCGATTAGCGTTGTGGTGGTGAAGAGAGTCTGCGCCTTGATGAGGTGTGTCACAAACAAAGTGCATTGACATTTTGTGCAACAGCACAACAAACAAGCACAACAGGGGCTGGGGAGGGGCTTGGTCTTTCCTAGTACACTACCAGACCCTCTCTGAACCAAGCTTGACCAGCACATGACCGACCTAAATATTTGGGGGCAGAGCGTGTGACTGGCGCAAGATCCTTGGTGACCAGCCCAGTCCGCCTTGCTGGAGAGCGCCCATAGAATAGCACCACCATATGGATTTCTCTCCTTGTGCTCAGTGTTGCATGCCGATCATTTGAGTGGCTACAAGGGCACTATTCGAGACACCTGGACAGAACTCCTGAAAACTAGATCCAGGAACCCTGACACACTGAAATGTGGGCTCCAAACGCCTGTGCTGGACCACAGAAATGGCCACAGAATGGAACACTGCGTGTATTTCCAAACCTAAGCGCATATTTGCAGTGTTTGCATGCCGATCAATAAGGGCATCAGGGTATGCTTTGAGAGCCCTGGACAGAAATAGGCTAGCGTCCAGGAATCCCCAAACCCTGAAATCTGTGCTGAAAGTGGCCGTTGGAGATTTTATTGCTATGTGACAAGGTATCATCCACCAAAATCTAGGCACATACCAAAACGCCTGATATAGGTTTCTGATTTTTCAGACGGTTTTTGCTTGCTGCTTGCTCGAACCCCTGGCTTGCCAAAAAACCTCAAAGAGATTGTAACCAATTGTGAGAAGAACAATTAGTTGAGTAATATAGAAGCACTGGTACGAGTATTGTGGCATATGTTCACCCAACCGTATTCAAGTGTTGAACTCACCACATGGATCTTCTTGGATCAGGTGCTAGGCTTCCTTTGCTCAATTACGGTTGCGAGTGTTTCCATGTCATGCTCCGTGTGTTGTTGACATGAACTCCTTCACAAGAAGCCTCTGGCCTTTGATCCCAAAGCCCTTCTTAAGGCGGAGTCTTTTGTATCCTCCTTTGTCCGGTGAACACCAAAGTACCCAAAACAATTGAGTATGAACACCAAGTGTTCGTTGGACAAGGTGTTTGTTGTGTGCATAAATGTGCGGAACCTCTGTGAAATCTTGTATAGTACTCCCCAGCCAGGTGTAGGTAGAGAAAAGGTCATGGTGCAAGAAGGAGGTCCGAAATTAGAGAGATACCGCTGCCTCGCATCCTAGAACATGATTTTTACAATCGTGATTGCAACACACATCACACATTCCCTCAATCAAACAGCTGAAATGTTTTACCTCAAACTCGGTACCTAACTAATTAGGGTGCAAAAAATATGGTCCGACCAAAGCCTTTTCTTAGCCACAGGGGGGACGTGGGTGGGATGAAATGCAGAAGGCAGACACCCACTCTGAGTGAGGCCCACTCTGAGTGAGGCAGGCACCCATTTGGCCCACCTCCGGGAGGAAGGGGGACAGCCAAGGAGAGCTGCCTGAGGGGGGGTTTGGGAAAGAGCCCAGCAAATTGGCTACTCTCCTAGCTGCTGGCGACGTCAATTGACCTCTCGCCAATTGTGAATATCTCGACCAGGCCTTCCTTCACTGAGGCCTACCTGGGTCACGAAGATCCACCGAGACGCTGTGTTGGCCCACCGTTTCCGTTTCTCCATGGTGGCGGGTTGTGGCACCAATGCATTAAGGATCCAGACAGCAATAACCTTCAGCGCGGAGGGCAAAACGGCGGGGCGGTCTTGACTTCCCTGCACAATGCAAATTGGTTGGTGTTAGCACAGATTTGCGGGAAATACTTTGGGAATCACCAACTGGTGTCTGGGCAATAACACTTTTTGTCCCCCAAAAGGGCAAAAAGACGGTCAGTTTGCCCTAAAACACCTAAAACAATACAAAAACAGGGTTTTAAACGTCAAGTCACCATCAAGGGACAGCTCCGTGTTCCGCCAGCACTTGCTCACCTCTGCCATGGCGGAGGGCATCAATGGTCAGGTTGCAGTGTCCGCATTAGGCTCCAGCTGCGCCTGCCCCACAGCTTTCATCACCTTCTGTCCATCGTGGCGCCTCCAACGCATTCAGTGTCACCGGCATGTTTAGCCTGCTCCCTCCCCGAATGGTTGGGGTTGCGACATTTAAGACTCGATTGGGTTAGGCGTATATCCTAGTCGGTGGTCACTGCTTCACCAGGTGCTATTGCTAGCTAGCACTCATTTGGCCCTCCCCGGTTCCGGCTGGCTGTCGGTCCTTAGGTTGAAAAACCCAGTGGGCACAGGGTGTCGGTTAGGGGACAATGCAATACAGACAACATACAGCAAGGGGTGGGGTTTGCCTCAGCACATGGCGCCTAGTATAGGAGAAAAAAAACCAAAACCCTAGATGATCCCTAGATATTCATCGATCATATCACGAAACCTACGCATTTTGAGCCCCCCCCGGAATTGAACCCGGCATCTCCGGCCAGCGCACGATCCCTTTAGCCACTATGCTATAGGTGGATTTGTGAAAAACCCAGTGGGTTCAGTATGTAGGTTCGGAGGTCACGGCACTACATACAACATACAGCAGGGGGAGCGTGATTTGTTTTGTTGGGAGGTTGGTCGGGGCGGTTGGTGAACCGGCTGGACTCCTCCATTGCCATCAGCTGCAGATCACGGGGTGGCACATCTGGAACCCTCTGTGCTGCATGTCACTGTCGTGGCCGTAGACTCATGGGATTCCTCTGACCTGGGAGTCGTTGGACCACTGCTGTAGTCCTCCGCATCTTCCATGAGGGCCAAGTTGAGGGATTCTATTAACCGCATAGACACCCGGGGGGTTAGTGGCGACGCCCCCGGGGGGGTTTGGAAAGTATTTCGAGTTCCCACGAAATAGGGTGTAGTCACTGCCATAGGCGTGACTGGTGTTGCCAACTCCCCTGCCAGCCGTGGGAACGGTTGCGGCGTGAATTGGAGGGGGGTCCGCACTCTCTGCCTCTTGGGCACTCTTACCGGCGTGCATACCTCGATGTCCCACAAGGGCGAGGGTGGGGGGGGGCTCCGCTGCCCCCCCCCCCCCCTGCGCGCCTTGGCCTTGTCGCTGTGGTGCCCTGTAATTGTTCCTCACACTGCTGGGGTGGGGGCTCCGGGTCTTCGGTTCTTCCTCCGGTTCCCATCCCTCGCACCCTTCTTCCCACTCCTCATCTGATACGTCCGCCTCCGGCACCTCCTGGCGCCTAGGGTGGGCTGAGATTTGGCCGAAAAGTAACGGGGATTGTCGTCGCCCCACATCGGGCAGGTGATCCGCTCCGGTGTTTCCTGGGATTTGTATGTGTGACGGGGTATGCAGCCACTTCACATGTTTACCCAACAACTCTGTGAGGTTCAGTAGCTGTTCCCACGGGTCCTTGTGCTGCACCAGTCCTTTGGCCGTCATCCAGCCGTGGCGGCGCCATTTTTGCGCCCACCCCAGCATACCATTGACAATCAGGAGACAGGAGACAGTCCGGGCAGACCAGCATGTGCTTCCCTAGTGTGCTGCCCTCAAGGGCTCGGAGGGACGCTTTGAGTTCCCCCCTTATGTTTGTTTGTTCTTCGTTCAGCGGGATGTGGGTGGCCGTATCGCGGGAATCCCCAAAAAACACCCCATATCCTCCCACCCTCCCCACCACGGGGTGATTTTCAGACAACCCATCCGGGTAGACAACAGTCCAGCCTTGTCACTTATATTCTTCAGTCACCTGTGCATGTTCCGCCCTGAGTTCCTCCGCCCATTCGAACTTTTTCTTCCGTTTCTTGGGCGGGCACCACAGTCGGGGGGGGGGGGGTTCGGGAGTTTGATACCGTTACTCTTGGATGTTGCAACACTGACGTTTGTTGTATGGGGGTGGGGGCCTGAATGAGCAGTGTGATTTCTGCTGCGGGCAACGTGCCCTCTAGGAGGCTGTCCCATTGCTGCAGGACCTTAATCCACATTGCCACGAAAAATCCCATGACGGGGTCTAGTGCTGCGTGCTATTTTTGGCTGCACACCTCGTGGACCACGACGCCCTGACCGCCGTCCACAGTACCAGGCCCAGGGGGGGTGGTTAGGGACAGTTCTGGTTGGTTCCATAAGAGAGTTTTTACGTCCGTTGACTGGCCATCCGGCGTGGTCGCCGGTCCCATGCATTGTGTAGCAATGTGTGCCGCCATAGGGATATGCATGCATGAGCACAGCGCGTGTTTGCTGGTTTCTTGCTGGCTGTCCAGCAGACATTGGGTTCCCCTGGGCTGCTAGTTCGCCAGTCGGGTGCCCACTGTTTCTTGAAGACATGGTAGTTGCAAGTGACTGACAAGCATCACATGCAACGACAACTCATGAATGCCTTGGGGGTGCAAGTTTGGACACCGACTTTTCTTGTAACCTATCGGTCCAAACGGGGTATGCGGCTTGGCACCTGTGTCAAAGGAGTTATCCAACACCTATGGGCACAAGGAGTGGGCTTGGCACCTATGGGGCCAGCCCGGGTGTCCAATGTGGCACCCAATGAGTCCAAAGAGAGTGCCCTATGGATGCTACTATTTTCACCGCAGCCACCAGGGGGACCAGTGTGCAGCTGTTGCACAGTATCGCAGCGTTGGCAGTCGCCACCATTCATCAAGCATGTCAGCACCCAACGTTTTTCATGTGCTTCCGTGCTTTCCTTTTGACTATGAGCCAAAAAGCACCATGGAATGGATGGGGAGGGGTGCACAGATGGGCTGGCCTTCGGGGGGCACAGAGTGACTGGGCACTCGATCATTTTGTCGGCAAAAATCTCAGTAGCTGTAGTCCAAGTGGACAACTGAAAGCAGGACGACAGAACCTGAATTTGAAGGCGTGGGGGCTGAAGAATCAGCGCAAAAAGCGTTCGCTTGGTCGTTTAGGGGTGCTGTTTTGCGGGGGCACCAAACCATTGTGAAAATTTCCATGTCTAAAAAATCCCTCGCCCTTCCTGGACCAAATGCTCTTCAGCATTAGCACCAAATAGTATATAAATCCACCTTTTCAGATTGACCCCTGACGACAGCATGGCCAGATTGCGTGGTTTTAAGTGCTCCCCCGGCCCCACACACCGGGATCATTGCATCCATTGTCTGATACTCAGTGCTATCATCCTCCTTCTATGGAAATGTGGTCTTCTTGCTTTGCTGTTCAGGATAACACATGCAGAGAGGTCGCTTGTAAACCCAACAACCCCTTCATTCTCTTGCAGCTGCTCTGCTCCTGAAACACACATGTCACCTTACATGCTGCCTGTCATCGCAATTACTCAGCTAAAAGGTGGGACTGCCTGCCTACCTGCCTGCCTGCCTGTCTGTCTGTCTGTACTGGGGTATTGGCAGAAGAATTCTGACATAGTAAGCCAAGGGGTTTGTGAAAGCTGCGCTCTGTGTCCATTGTGGGTGCCTTTTCCCTGTGTACATCTTCCTAAAAGATACAATTCGGAAGCAAGTGAGGCGGGGGTGCAGTCCACATGTGGTGCTAACACACTGGATTTTTCTTCCTGGCCTGTTGATGCCTGGCAAGCTCTCGAGAAAACCTCGGGAAAACCAACTTTTGGTATGACAAAGTCGTGTTACCAAGCTTGCATTCTTCGTTTGCATTGTGTCCAACGCCATTTTGTGCGGGGAGTGTCTGCTGACACACTGCCAGATGTGTACGACCACGAGGATACAGCTGCGCCGAGTGCACGAAACAAATGTTGCACTCTCGTGTGCGGAAAAACGCAGCTTGGCCCCCGGAAAAACCCCTCCCTGTTCCACTCGAAGAACATTTCCGCAGGAGCTTTCCCGGTGAATTTCATCCTTGTTTCTCAATACTCCGAAAGAGATCAAGCCACGCATACAAAGTGTGTGGGCGCCATTTGAACGTATTGTCGGGCAGATGTGCCACGCGGCAAATACAGCGTTCTCATGGAGGGCAAGATCATGTGGGTGAAACAGAACGGGGGAGGGCCATCAGCATTCTTCCAGACCAAAGAGCCAACCAACGTATCCCATTGGCTGTCTCGACTCACTGCACCCCTTTTCCGGACTGCTGTCAGTGGGGAGGTGGTCTGGAGGTGGGGGTAAGCTCCCTCCTCCCAGCACCTGTCCGAGCCTTTCCTGTTCCGGCAGGACTTTGCAGCTCTCGGCACCGGAATGCCACACCTGTCGCATAGTATTCACGTTCAAAAAATCAACAGATCAGTCAACAGATCGCACAATGCGGGCGCAGCTGTCCTACCTCCTACCTCTGAGCTGACCAAATGTCACCAGAGCTTTCCACCCTCTTCGGTGCTGTCATGCTCCAACGTTCTGGGCGCAACAGCAATTAGACACCTGCCTAAACCCGATGCCCCCAAATTGCCCAACTGCCCGTCTTGACAAAGTCGAGGGAGTGTGAGAGCTGAAGAATTGCCAAGCGATGAAAAACAGAAAAAGAAGAAAACAATGAATGCAAATGAGGCCCGGCTTGTCTTTCTTGACATTCAATTGGAACAGGACAACCGCGATGCAATTGTTACCCTTGTGAACAGGAGGCTGGATGGAGCCTCCGTTGCGGCTGGAAATACGTGTGCCCCACTGATCTGAACCCTCCTCTTTTGATAATCTTGAGGCGCCGGGCTCAGTCAAAAAATCGGGGGGGGGGTATTGGGGGGCTTGTAGCAACCACCGCAGATTGCACCTGGGGTAAAAGCAGGGTCCTGCTGCCGCTGCCGCTGGTGACAGTACTGATATTGCTGCTGATGGTGTTGCTGCTGCTGGTGGCAGTACTGATGTTGCTGCTGCTGCTGCTGTTGCTGCTTCTGACAGTAAGCGCTTTAGCTCGGGCTGGTCCAGTCTATCAGGCCTGCCCCGACCACACTACTATCGCCGTGCCATACCTGTCCTTAGTTAGAAAGGCCAGTACCCCCCCGGGGGGTAAGCTCGTGGGTAAAGCAGCACAACAACTTGAATGCAGTGGGCCGCGCCCCCAAACTCCCTGGGCGGGACTTCAGATGAGAAGGTTACGTGAAGCGTATGGTCTGACCGAATCCTCTTGCAGTCAGAAAGCCAACAGGATGAAGAAATGAGGTCAAGAAATGGCATCCCGGCGTTACGCGTTCTAAAGGAATATGTGCGGAAGACGGAAAGTGATTAGGCTGCACCACTGACTTCACCCCATCCATCAATTTCCCATTCAATCACCTGAATACTGCTTTCAGTGGCTGTCGCCCGGACATGTGGTCAACAGGTTTGAGGTATGCGACGTATGCTTGCACTGAAAACGGAGGACATAGCAAACTACAACCGCAGCTCGTAAAAAATGGGGGACAATTTCTATTGCCTTCGGCAAGTCCACCTCGCAGAGAATCTACACCGAGCAACACGTACCCAAAATAGGGTGGAAACTACATAAATACGGCCTAAAACATGCTTTACATACCTTGGATGGTCATTTTAGGTGATCACGGTATCAAAAAAACAAGTTTCGAAAACTTCGATTTTTGAGCTCTCCACGGTGAAAAACTGCACAAGCAGGTTGTGTACCAATCCCCTAGGAGACCCCCCCCCCCACCCAATACCCAAATAAAGATACAAACACGTAAATACAGCCTAAAACATGCTTTACATTGCTTGAATGGTCATTTTGGGTGATGACAACATCAAAAAAACAAGTTTCGAAAACTTCGATTTTTGAGCTGTCCAAGGTGAAAAACTGCATAAGCAGGTTGTGTACCAATCCCTTGGGAGACCCCCCCCCCCCCCCTAACCCAATACCCAAATAGGGTGAAAAACACGTAAATACGGCCTAAAACATGCTTTACATACCTTGGATGGTCATTTTAGGTGGTCACAATATCAAAAAAACAAGTTTCGAAAACTTCAATTTTTGAGCTGCCCAGGGTGAAAAACTGCATAAGCAGGTTGTGTACCAATCCCTTGGGAGACCCCCCCCCCCCCCCAACCCAATACCCAAATAGGATGAAAAACACGTAAATACGGCCTAAAACATGCTTTACATACCTTGGATGGTCATTTTAAGTGGTCACAATATCAAAAAAACAAGTTTCGAAAACTTCGATTTTTGAGCTGCCCAGGGTGAAAAACTGCATAAGCAGGTTGTGTACCAATCCCTTGGGAGCCCCCCCCCCCCCCCCCGGACCTAATACCCAAATAGGATGAAAAACACGTAAATACGGCCTAAAACATGCTTTACATACCTTGGATGGTCATTTTAGGTGGTCACGATATCAAAAAAACAAGTTTCAAAAACTTCGATTTTTGAGCTGCCCGGGGTGAAAATCTGCATAAGCAGGTTGTGTACCGGCCCATTCACTAGGCCATTATTGTCGGAAACAGTCATTTCGCGTCTTTGGCACGGGTTGTGAACGGCCCTAGGCAAGGCTAGAGACTGCAAAAAACGTCCTTCCGTATCCTAGTAGGCATATACTGTCACAACATCCCCACTTACACCCCTCGGACCGGGTAGCACGGGGTCACCGAGGTTGCCAAAACCGCCGACATAGCAAAAATGGCCGAAAAGTGCATAAACTGCATAAGCGCTCGTCCCACTCCGCCCCATACAAACCCCATGGAGTCGGAACCCGGAAACACTTTTTCGGCTCAAAATCGAAAAAAACCAAAAGATTCATGATTTTCGACCCAAAAAAAGGGGGGGTCATTTTTTCGACATTTTTGACCCCCCCCCCCCACCCCCCCCCCTCCCTCAAAACCTGAAAAAAGTGGGTTTCAAGTGGGGGGGGGTCTGGGGGGGTCCGGACCAAAAACTCATTGGGGGATGCGTTTATTGGACAAAATAATGATTTTACAAGGGGTTAAACTAACAATTCAACCCCTTGGGGTAGGGTACGCGAATAGGCCCAAAAAGGCCAAAATGGGGGGGTATGTGGCGTTTTCCCCATATATACGCCTGCCTGGCTTTGATCTAACAACCTCTGCGAGGTGATTTCCAACAATCATCAACAAATTGGAGGACTTTTCTGGGTCATTTCAGGATGGTCTGCAATGGGCATTCCATCCCTCCCCTTGTGACCGTGTGGGCTGCGTTTAATGTGCACAGCGAACAGAATTGTGCATCTGTCAGCAGTTCAGGATGGTGTTGTGCAACTAAGGCTTGGACACAAAATACAACTGTGACTGCCTACAGGAACTTACACACAAGAACAAACACCCCTTAACACCGCGAACACTGCTTTTTTTAACTGGGTCAACAAATCAGGGCACTGAAATCGGGGCGAATCGGGGTTCGAATGGGGGGTTGAAAGAGGTACGCCAGTCACATTTTGTGGCAGAGGTGCAGAAGCAGTCTTGGTTAAAAACTAGCAGAAAAGCTAATCGTGCCCAGACATTTTTCCGTATTCATGGGAAAACTGAGTGTACACGGTGGTGGTGGTGGTGGAGGTGCAGGCATACGGAATTCCCAGGAGAGGGGGAGTGCAGGCACACACACTGTGAAGAGGAGGGGTTGCACCCGCTGTGCCTTCGCCCCCATTCTTCAAAGGTGGCAATGTTTCTTCCTCCTGGACTTCCCCAGCGGGCGCACTAGAAGCCAATCGCTGAAGCGGAGCTAGAAGGTTTGACGGGGCGGACCGCTGTTGGGCCCCATTCCCTGCTGGCTTTTGGCAATGCCAAGGAGGGGTGGGGTGGGGATGGGGGGAGGGGGGCGGTGCGGCAAACCCCAATGGTTCTGTGAGATCGAATGAATTTCCTTGGAAAATAGGTCAGAGCGCAATTCCAAGGCTGGCAGCGTACTGTGTAACACAGCCAGTGTCTAGTGCCATGTCTTTTGTTAGCCCCGCTTGTCAATCGAGGTCAGTGCCGAGGGAAAACGAGCGGTTCTGGGGGATCTGTGGGGAGGGGAGGGGAGGGGGGGGGGGGTTAAGGACAGAGATGGGTTGTGATCTTGTGGGTGAGAGTGATCCCACTGCTGACAATTGCACCCAAATCGGGGGGAGGGCAAGATCTGATTCAGGTGGGTCAAGCGAAGGTGTTGTTGGAACGTTGGTAGACTGGTTGAGCCAAGAAGGTAAAAAGAAACAACACCGCTTGCACTAAATCGAGTTTTGTGCAGGGAACGCTCCAAACTGTTGGTGGCTGATGCTGAGCAATGCAACGTGTTGCTGCCCTTGTCACAGAAGAATGCTGCCCTTTCGAGGCCGGGTTGTTGAGACTCGAACATGCGAATGCCTTCATGATGCCCCCCCCTCTCCTCCCCTCCCCGCCTGGGGGGGGGAAGGGGGGCTGTCCATGACGACACAAACTCAGGCTGGCCTGCACGTCCAGCGCAAATCAGTTCTGGCGTGCGGACGGGTACCCCAGGGAATGATAAGCCCTCACTGAGCGATGGAACAAGGACAGATGACATCGCAACCGCCCTTACTGCCGCACCGTGAGTCATCACTGTTGCTTTCTTGCGGTTGCACAGCAGAGAGGCCTGACCCCACAACCGACCCCTAAGGGGGCGTTTCTGCACAGCGCGGGCACAGTGCCCAATAGCAAGTTAGCTTTCCCGTGACCACCCTGAAAACCACCCACCAGCGGGGGAGCTACTTCCACAGGGCAACAACAGCAGATTTAGACAACAATCTGGCATTTTCAGTGGGAAATATAGTTTGTTTTAACTCATCATCGGAGTTTTTGGACTGAGTAAGAATCCGAGTAGTCCTGCGTATGGGAACACAGGAGTGACCGCGGTCACCTTGGCCATCGGGGAAAACGGGTCCAAAACAGCCTACGTTTCGCACAGCGCGGGCACAGCGCACGGTGCGCGCCCCTTAAACGCCCAAATGCATGGGCTGTTGTGCGTCCTGAACCATGGCTGCTTCGGTGGGCGAGGGCCCAAATACCTGCAAGGCCGCAGTGATACGCTTCACGGCCCGCGGAGGAGACATCACTCCATGGTCCCCAAGAGCGGCTGGTGGAGGGTGGCCCACCCATGGAGCCTGGCCTCCAAAGTCCACAGCGGAGGTCCGCAGCCGGGGATCCAGAGGAGGCGGTGAGGTATGTCTCCTTGGACCCCGGACCCCGTGCCCCCAACCCCAGACCACCAACACTGTTCCACGCCCAAAGAGGGAGGAGGGCAAAGCCTGCGCCCACGCTCTGGAGCGGCGCATCTTTCTTCTCCCATACCTCCTCCAGATCCAGACCGGGCTCAACCTCAAAACGTGCCTCATAGCAGTGTCAGTGCAATGACGCACGGTTCTGGACCGCGACATCGTATTGCATAACGAGAAGAGGGGGTGCAGCAGGCCCAATCCACGAGTTAGCCAGCGACAGAAGGGGGGGCGGGGGCGGAGGCACCCCTCGCCGGAATGCCGCGTCCCCAACCCGGTTGTCGCGTCGGTATTGGCGGCAACACTCCCGGCGGTCCGCAATCACACAAGCGCCGGGGTATCAGACGGTATGTGCCAGAGTGGCAGCGTGAAAACCATCCCGGAGCCCCCCCAATCCCCCCCACAAAAAAAAAACAGAAACATGGCCTGATCTTGGTGCCTCCCCACCGTCGAGTTGACCAACAAAAACATCGTTTCTGATCTTTTCAGGGAGACGACAACCCACTGCTCATGGCCATTTTGCTCAAAGTGCCGCAGATGAAGACAACTTGAGTACGTGTTCTTATGGTGACGCCTGTTCTTGTTTCTTCTGCACGCCTTGGGGCAAGAGCAGCAGACCTGACCCTGGTCCACAGGCAGAGGTCGGTCTTGCTAAAAGTAGAGGGAAAGAAATAAATTGTAGAGAGCCCGGAGCGAAGACCCAAAGACCCAAAGACACCGTCGGCTTTGCGAATCCAAAAAAAAAAAAGACACAGGTCAATGGTTCAGCATTCAACACGAGCTAGCTCCGTGCTGTTCAGATGCCAAAACGTGGGCACTCCAAACATACTCCCAGGTGCGTCAACGTCACAAGCCCGATACCCGTGCAATGCCCTCGCCCCGACCGAGCCATTAATATTTCCTTCTCTTGGAGTCGTAGCTGCTTTCGCGGGTCCTGCTACGCTTGCGCCCGCCAGTGTCGCGCCGCTCAGGGCTGGACGCGCGCTCGCGGGAGTGCCCGCGGCGGCTCTCGTATCCCTTCGTGCTGGCCCCACGGGAATCATTGTGCCGCGACTGCGGCGCCGCCCTGTCTCGGTCCCTGCGGTCTCTATCTGTGTCGCGACTGCGATCGCGATCGCGGTCGCGGTCGCGCAGCTGCTGTCGCTCCCGCTCTTTGATGAGGGCCTCGCGGCGCTCCCGCTCCAGCCGCAGCACCTCCCGCTGCGCGCGCATCTCGCGGTCCTTCTGATCCTGCTGCGCCATCTGCACGCGCCGGCGCTCGGCCTCCTTCTCGCGCCCGAGGCCCAGGCGCGCCTGCCTCTCTTCAGCCTCCCGCTTCAGCAGGAACTGCGTCTCGGCCTGCGTCTTGAACGGCACCACGGGCATGGGCACCATGGGCACTGGGTTGCGCACCGGGGTCACCGCGCGCACCACATCCCGGTTGCCGGGATGTGGTGCGCGAGATGTGGTGGACCGGACAAAGGCCACGTCCGGCTCGCGCGGGCGACCTCCGAGAATGCCT